>OY982562.1:23461774-24708926 GCA_963859945.1 Euplagia quadripunctaria
CTGACGCGATCGCGAACTCCGATTCCCTTTTTGTTTATTTTTCGCTTGCGTCCTTCGGACCGTTTTGTTTCCGAGGCAGCGAGACGAAGAAAAAAAGGAGGCGCGGATGGATCGAGCGACCGGAGAAGGTACAGAGTTCGCGTCAGTATACAAAAGTTTTGTGGCGAAATGTGCAAGTGTTTTGAAGTAGTGGAATAGAAGCTTGGTTTTTGTGAATCGTTTAGTTTGAGGTATATGTATAGAGCGATGGCAGCAGAGCGTGAAGCGAGGTCCGGTGCGCCTTCGCGTGCTTCCGCCAGAGCTTTCGTTGTGTGCTTTCGCGAATCGATCCTTGTTTTCCTGCTACGCGTTGTTATATTTACAGACAATTTATAAACTATTCCTTTGTGAAGCGTTTAAACGGAGCAACATCTGTATTGTCTCACGCTTATCTGAAGCCAATTGGAAGTAATCTTGTTGGTGGTAATCAAGAGACATGCTTGTTCACAAAGTGTGTGAGAGTTGTAAAGTTGCGCGTCAGGAAAATGGGGATGGCATCCGTGGGCACGTTGTGGTGACGCATCGGTTGTCATTGTCTGATGCGCATGATGTCACATAATTTAGCCCTTAATTATAGTGAGCGAAATTGAAGCGGGAATGCAATCTACTTTTTTACAGTCCGAAGCAGACATCTATACCATTAAATTCGAGTAGAACATATCAAAGGACATAATTCTTTTCTCAGAATAATCTTGAATAGTTATAAAGTTTTCCACAAAGATCAAACCAATCATAAATTTAGCTAAACTTGATAATGCAATTGGTTTTTCGACTTATGGTACAAGACAAGAGTATCCTTAAGGTTTTAAGGTAATAGCTATTGGACTAAAATGTATCTTAGTAAAGCTTATTTACCAACAGTTTAATTCGGCACTTTATCATTATTTTCCAGGATCTTTATTATTTTATTCCAAATAACTATCTTGAATATCTTTTCATTCTCAAGAAAAATGTTTCCTTGTTTTCTTATTATTCTGCATTTGCTCGATTATTCAAGAAATTAAAACATTCTGGATTTGAAATATCCTCCTTAAATACCTAAATCAAGTTGTTTATAATAATTTTATCTTATATCAATCTCTTTTCACGACTGAACTTGTAAATTACGAATATTTGGAAAACGATACCGTCAAATAACACCAAAGCGATCATCCGATAATTTGTAATATGCTCGTTACATAACTTCTCTATCGGACACCGGAATATCGGAGAATAATACTTTTGAGCGCTAAAGTTTGAAGACAATTCCGGTCCCACGGAATAATCGAATAAATAATACGCCTTCCTCCCGTGAATGCGATAATAGGGAGTCAAGTTCAGAGAGGCCAATGAAAACAAATAAACAAATTGGCCAATTTCGCCGGAGCTAACTGTTCGTACATAACGAGATGAGAGCAACGCAACGGATTGTGCAATGCTACATGCTTCCTTTTTAGTTGAACAAGCGAGTTATGTTTCCTCTCTAGTTCCAGATAAAATGTATTCAAAGATTGATATAGCGCCTTTGGTATTATAATGCATTTGATCTGTGTATCTAAGGAAAATATTTGAAGCTAAAGTCGCCGTCTTAGGACTAAGCCGTCTAAATATTAAGACGTAGTATTTAAGTTCATAGTAACTAAATTTGTTCCACCAATTTCTGATGTACATTATTATTTTTTTACTCAGTTTAATTTTCAATTGGTCGTTGGAAATATCGATGCTTATAGCAGTCCCTAATCTATCAATAATGATTGTTTTTTTCGAGCTTTCAGGATATCAACATTTGACACTATCTTAAAAAAATTATCTTACACGGTTATTTGAGATTTCGTTTTTTTCTTTAATACATACAATATTCCCTTCAACTGGCATAATGGAGTGCATTCTCTATTGGTTACAGATTCACAAATCGCTATTATTGCCACAAGTAATATTCTAAGTTGATTCATACTTTCTCTGAAGGATAATCCTGCTCTTATTGCTCTTAAGCAAACGCGACGCTTACGACTTTCTACAAATACATAGCTGCAGATATATGGGGACACTCGTCTAGGTAAAAGTTTAAACGTCGATGTAGTGAAAAGTTTTACCAAAATGTAATTGTGGTGGATATTTTATTTGGCTAGGGACGGCAGTCGCGACGGTGAACGCTCGCTTTTCAATGAGAATTCAGTTTTAAGTTTCTGCAAAACGTTTACCGTCGAAGTTGATATTACTTTTTTATAGTTCCAGCTACTCATACGCATAGAAAGTTCTATAAGAGTCTATGAAATCGTTTGTTTAGGGTATTCTTACTTTAACTAAGGTTGTTAGGTATTTACATACACATGGAAAATTCAAATGTAATTGGATTGCGGATGGGTATTTATTATGAATTGAAAACTATTTTACAATCTAATTTCTTTATTCACGTGATGATCACTTTATTTTAGAGTACATGCAATAAAAGGAAACCTAATATTACTAACGTTTTGGAAATTAACACGAATAAAAAGGTTTGAATACAAGAAACATTTTAAAGTACCCGCGGTGTCAATGTGTAAAGGAAACAATACTAAATCATACAATCATCGTCATACACATGTGACTTCCTTCAAACAATTCCAACTCATAGGTGCAAGTAGAAAAAATGCTCAATTTCCGATGTCGCATCCGATAGTACGGACAGACGTACCTACAAAAAACCTTTACAAAACTGTATCGACCAACACAATGGTGCGTTTTAGAACACTTGTCTTAGAGACTCATTTTGAATGTTTTTGATCGCGAGAAAGTGCAACAATAAGTTGGTAGAGGTATTAAGGCATCAGAAAAAGTTGTAGTGTGGGAAAGATTGTCGTAAAAAACACAACATCTGCGTCTCTATTGAACTGGATTCGAGTGGCTGAATGGGATGGGACGGTAACTCTATACATGACGCTGCGGCCTTATCATTCTAATGTGTTTTAATTTTGATGGAGTTTTGATATCATGGTGGTTTATTCCTGCATCTTTTAGAGCATTATTATCTTAAGAATAAAACTCTAGGAGAAATAGACTTTAGTTTACTTTTAGTACTAGACTTTTAGCTTCTTGCGTTGTTGCTTGTAATAGTTGATCCATACATTTAAAATTGAACAATATAAGTTCATTTCTATAATAGGCTTATTTAAACTGTGTGGTTATTTTGCCTAATTCTGAGGCTTGTAGTTTTCATCGCTGCCTTAACCTAACAAAATTTTGTTTTGACTATCTTTACAAATTTTGAGTAGATTTTTATACCTGCAGTAATAATGCGATATCAAATAAATATAACTGAATATAGACACATAATGTTATATAGGTAATCAAGCAAGCCTCATAAGTTACAACTAGATATACAATAGCTACAAAAGACAGGAATCATTTAAGATTCCAGACTTGATTCGATTCTGCATATATGTATATAGTTTGAATTGATGAATATTATATATTTTTTTACAAAATGCATCGGTTGTATGAACACACAATGAAACGCTAATAACACAAACATGAAAATAATACATCATAACTAAATTACTAGAAACTATAAAACACCGTATACTTGATATAATTTAGTGATAGATAAAATTGTACCAGTCGGTATGTCGTATAAAATAATAGAGCGAGAATTGAATCCGCGTTCGTGTACCGGCAATCAAACTGATGTACGTATCCTGTCTGCTGTGTCATTACTACGGATTTATAGTTGCTGTAGTGTGAGAAACTACCATTCAAAAAGCACGGCATTTTAACAAACCAATGTTTTGTTAAACAAAAATCTTTGCGTCTATTGATTGTATTACTTTAAAGAAAATAGCATAGTTTGAAATTCTTATTTGAATATGGAATTGTCTGATTAAGGAAACGTCTTCACTCTACAAGTATACACATCAAAAGTAAGGTGTTCTGTAAAACTTCATAAGAAGTTGCTAGATCATATTTTTCCATTCTTTATAAAGTCGGACCCTATCTTCGTTAGCGGACATCCCATGGCTAATATGAAGTTATCACTTAAGTCTCTTTCGCTTTCAACTTACCACTCACTCTTTACTTTCTTGTACTTGGAGTGTTGATATGTAAATTACTAGCAAGTACGATATACGTATGTTTTATATATATGTTGTATTAAACATCTAGTATTAGTCTTAAGTGGATGATCTGCTTGAGGGCTGCTTACAATAAAAATAGCTTTACCTTTATACTTAACTGGCTCTTCGGAGATATTTTCGTGTATTTAACTCTTTAAGTACACGAAAATATCTCCTTTATGGCCAGAATTAATTACCATTCTAATATTTTTTGAAGTCAAAGTTCAATTCATATCATTTAACAAGCCGGTACCCTACGTAACATTGTGCCTTAAACTTTAAAAAATCTTGTAGGTTCATTTATTTCTTACATCAAATATCTACGTTGAAGGTGTATATTTTTATCTATTTATCTCGTAAAGCAAATGCCAAAATATAGATGAACATTACTCTTTACGGGATATGACGGAGCTTGACACACAGACCATTTCTCGGGATCCAATTAATTTAATCAAAGTGAGTAGCTGTATGGCTGCCATCTTTAAAGCTAATAATTGTTTGAAGATGATTTTAATTTTTAGTCAAAATAAATTCAGTCATAGAGATTTTATTTGATACATACATATTTTTATAGAGATTTATCTGTATTTGTTTTTACCTATCTGTGTCTTTTGAGAATTATACATAAATTTACTCTTTCTATTTCTTGTTACCCTTTTCGTCGGTAGAAGTTTTCTATCATTAACCTTTTGTCTTCATTCTATTTCTATAATATTCTAAAACTTTATTAGATACAGATATGTTCAGTTTCTTACTTGAATATTTTATGTATGTAAAGTAGCATACAGGTAGGTATATAGTTAACTCTCCAAAAGCTTTTTTTTCCATTTTTACTATTTATTGCACATCGATCCACGTGAAATGTCAATTTATAAGTAAATAATTTTATGAATACAATAATAATCTACGGTGACGTATCTACAAGTATCAACAAAATTTAAAAATAGAATGACCTTCTAAATTTTTTACAAGCAGTTAAAATACAGATAGGCACTCCGTATTCTATCGACTGCGGAATCAAGAAGAGGTTTATTATCGGTAATATTGGAACTCCTTACGAACAGTAGGTATCGTTATCAGCAGATTATTATCAAGTGATCATTGAGGCTAAGATATCAGTTTCCTGTACAGGTATTATGCGCAAACGCCGGATGTTACTTTGTACACAGCTGGTTGGAGAAAAAAAAACTTGATTAAATAGTTCACTTGAATTAAAGTTTTTGATGTTTCTTTATATGTACTTGTATAAAGTACAGTGAAATCAGAGAAGCAAAATGTGGATATTATATATTCAAAACAAACAAATAAAGGACTGAATTTACTTACATGGACGATATCATGTCATCTATGTAAGTACATTACTAGCAAGTACGATAAATAAATTGCACGGTAAGGAATTGATTCAAACCCAGTGACTCTGTATTGCATTGAGGGAAGATAAACATTTATCTTACTCCCAAACATATTATCCTCATTCTTCAAACTAACAAGATTCAATGATTTCCGAACTTCTAAACGCAGCGTTCGCTGCACCGCTTCGAGCGTCGCACAAAAAAGCGACAACATCCGACTCTAAAAATAAGCCGTATAATTGCAGCTCAAAGCTGAAAGCGCAATGCTTTCGCTGCAGCGGTTGTACGGTTGCCCTTGACAACCGAGACCCAGATACTATCGCGTTCCACGCACACCTTCACACCCACCCACACATGCACGATCCACGAATCCTGCCAACATACACGTATACTCGCTTGTACACATATTTACGCCACACACATGAACGCCTTGCGTTCTGAAGTGAGCTTTTTAATTTTTTTTCGAGGAACGTTCTTTGTGCGCATCTACAAAGAGTTTTGCCCTGTGATGGCTGTGATTACTAGTCGGGACATTTTTTAGTGACGGTGATGTAATGCGGAATGATTTCTGAACGGTGGCGACCCTGGTTCGAATGAATTGTTCAAATTTATTTTATTCACGAATATTTCATTTTATGGCGCAATCCTTCATTTTATCCTATGTTTGCTTGATTATTTTATAGTACAAAATGACGCACAATAAAATTTATGGGATCTAAGGTTTTTATAAGACATCCATTTCATGTACTTACATTCAATGGAGCACAAAATCTTTCTAAGTATCTCAGGGCAACAGGCTATATGGGCACTAGAGGGGAAGCGAAAAAGTCGAAACAAGCAAGTTGCAATTTACTCCCTCTTTGTACACGAAACAAAAGGCATTTCTTTTGATGCGCCTTCTTTGGAAGCCGTAGTTACGGGCCTGAGTGGTGAAAGTTATATAATTAGTAGGGAATTCGATTGATTACAATTAATCGGATTTTGCTGAAATTTATTAATAAAACCAACACAATGCAAACTTTTTTATTTATTCATCATAAATTCAATTAACCAATATTAATCAGCAAAATCATCTAAGCTTGTGCCGTTGATGGAATGAAGTAAAAAAAATTATGTAAATAACAATATATGTGTAGCATTACGAAAAGCTTGACGTCAAAATTCTGCAAATGAAGTGTTACCTTTTTGTTGTGTCTACCTTTTAAACATCGGATATGTTTTCGTATAAAAATAAAGACTCGGATAAAAATACTTACACCTGACCAACCCTATCCAATTGTCAGTTGGAGCAAATCATTTTGGATTTTTATATTTAGAACAGCACGTGGTGGGCAGAATAAATTTAACTGTTCTATTTCCCTTATGCTTTTTTTAGAAATCCTTTACGTAGGTTGAGGTGATATAACAAGAATGAATGAATTTACAACAGAATGTAGTAAACTTATTTGATTTTATTATTCCTCTTATTTTGCATACTGCTATGTAAACTAACTTTTTAAATAAATGTGGATCTAAATATCTATGTTTGTTTGTTACCCTTTCAATACAAAATCACAAAACCCCAGAATTAATCTAACTTATTTAATTAGTGAAGATTTATTCTCGAACTTGAAATGGTAAAAAATTATTTAGTATTCATGAATATGCTGCTGCATATCAGCTAGATGCTACTGTTTATGCGAACTATGACTTTCAATGCTGAAGAAGCTGCAAATAAAAGTTATTATAAATATTTGCAAAGATAAGTGGATATATCTACAAAATAACTTTTCACACACACACGCACAACACACGTTTCAATGAAATTATTGACAGTTGGTGCGTGCCATTTTTCTAATTCAACCCTAAAATGACACAACCATTTTAAAAGCAGTTCAAAAGTGGCACATTCTTTAAGGTACCTACATGTATTTTCTAAATGTGTCATTTCGAATCCCAATCAATGAAAATAGACGGTTTTAAATTGAAACATTCAAAAATAGTTCGCCCTTAAAATAGTGTAACCGAAATAGAGCGTGGCATTAGGCACTATGTCCGTCCCCTTCTATTATTAGAGTTTGTTTACTTCACTATGATAAAGCTACCAAATAAAATGGTTCCAAAATGTTAAGACAACGTTCTCCGAAACGTCTTCTGAAATTTATCACGTTATAAAGCTCTCATTTTATTGTTATTTCATAGATATGTACACATGTCAAAAATAAACATATAGAAAATGATTACATGTGGGTCAACCATGTTTTCTATAAGACTAGCATTTGCCAGAGGCTTAGCAAATCAATCAATGCGGTTAACCCTTAGGAAAAGTAGTTTTTTTTTTCTGGATAAGAGGTATTCTAGGTTCTGACGACGTACATGTATCTTTAATGGCTCGAATTTTATGATGATCGGTCTAGCAGTTAAGCCGTAAAACCTGATATACAAAGTAACTCACGTTCAGATGGATAATCTGAGTTAGAATTTAAATAATATATCAGAGTTTTTGGTAGTTATATTGTTATTGAATTTTAAATTAAACTAGTATTATTTTCTGTCGAACCCCTGACGTGAAATTCGCCGCTATGCATTAGAAGCTTACATAATTAAAAAAAAACCACTTTCAAAAATTTTTAATATTTATTATTTTTATATCATGTTATAATTTTTATAAATTGAGACACCTAACACGGCCTCCTGATCCCACCCTAAGCAGAGCCTGTACTATGGGACTACTGATAAACCTACTTATATATTACTAAATACATATTATAGATAAATTACACCCAAATAAAACAAGTAATCGTACTCATCAAATAATTATTTATCCTGGGTGGGAATCGATCCCAAAACCTCTGGCTCAGTAGTAGGGATTACTTACCAATAGACCAACAGGCCTGTCAAAATATTATGTATACCATAAATACTGAAGAATATACGACAAGCGAGTTTTACTCGTACTTTTAAGTATGGCGGCCATAGCAAAACTAAGATTAGACCGGTTCCACGGTTCTACTTCACCGACTTTGATGAAACTTGAGACTTTAATGAATAGATAGAGAATAGAATAGAGTAGATAAAATGATACCCTTATATCTGCAATAATGTGACAGTAATCTCTTTATAGGTTTCTTGCATCACGTTCGGCCAAACGAACTATGAAATATAAAAATTTGTTAGTTGATATCAGTTACTTTCTGAAATTATCTTAGTTGTGTTTTATTCATTGTCTATGAAGCAAGTTGTTTTTATAAGCATAAGTTGGTAAATTACCAAGCCGCCTGCTTGTTATACCAGACTTATAGATTGACTACCATATAGCAAAGCCATCTACCCGAAGGAGCCCTGGTGACCTAATGCTCCTGTATATAGTGGAGCCCCAGTCCAGCTAGTGTCATTGAAAAATAAAACGTCAATGTCTATGCTACCCCTGCTTAACTCCCGAAAACTTCGCTAACTATTATAACTATCAGAGTTAATGATTAATTACAAAAATACGTAATAAATAACATTAGTTTCCTTTTATGTCGAGAAAATTCTCGATTATTATTTTTCTTCACTCAATTCCTTGCACGAGCTTGCACGCACGACTATCGGGGTCAGGTTAAAGGGATGAGGGGGTGCGGGGTGTGACGTCACCCCGCGAAATGTTAGCGGCACATGACAACGTGATTATCGCGCACCGCCAGTTTTATCAACGCACATTAACGTTGCAAACGATTTGCTAATGTTAGTTTGGATAAGGTTGAGATGTTTAAACGAGTATATTATGTATAAAGTTAGTAGGTTATATAAAATATAATCCTATATTAGTTTAACATCTTATTATTGATATTAGTGCTTTAGTATTAGTGTGTGTACTTGCATGTATAAGTAAGAAATTGTCACATCAACATTTTACGGTTAAAAGGTTTAGGGTTGTCACTTTACAAAATAGTGTGGCACGTATATTAAACTTATTGTTATAAATTGGGTTAGAAAATTATTCTGAAACATAGGTTATTCGCGCCATTGCATCGATTCGCGCTCAATTCAAAACACGAGAACACGCATGCGCTGCCCGCTATCGCTGTAAACATGTCCGGGTGGCCAATAACTTGCGAATTTTCTTACCTCACTTTATTCTTCCTTGTTTACAATTTACATTCCCCCTATAAAACATTCCAAAAGTTTCATTTCAATTTTCTAGTAATTTTCCCGCTACAGTTGATATGTTTTTGTCGACAGATTGGTGCCGGCCGCACGGGTAACCGGCCACGTCGTCGCCTCGTGCGCCGCAGCAGCTGAAACACGAACAACCAAAAGCCACTAAATCCTCAAACCAAAGCCTCCAGTCATATCTTTCGTTTCGAAAATTTAATATAAGCACTATTTTTTTAACCTTTTAACGATAATCTAAATCGTAAATAGTATACGCTAACTCCCAAACAGTACAAATTAATTTAAGTCTGAAGTGATCGGTATTTACAATAAATAAGCCTTCGAACAAGCAGAAGAAATCAACCAACGACCAGTATTTAAACGTTCCAAAATAATAGAAATCGTTAAACGAGTGCACAAAATATTTTATCGATCGTTAACAATTATAATACGAACCGAATCCTCAAGCATTTTGTAAAAAAAGTCAGCCAAAGATTTTTATAAGCCTTTAGACACTAAGTGTTCGTGTAAGTTAAACTGCCTCTTATTAAGGACCTTTTATATTTATTCCTTAGTTGGATAACGAAGATATTGTGATTAGTTATAGTGTAAACCAGTGTGCCGTATAACCGTAACGTTTAAGTGCTATTTAGAAGAAAGCAGACATTGACAGAAAGAAACGGAGCCACGTCATAGAGTACAAATTGCAAGTTCCAGTGCAGTTCCGAGTGTTCAGTACAACAATAGACTTAGAGCTTATTTTTGTAAGGGTTTTATTCGCGTGACGCCATGAGGCAGCGTCGCGGAAGAGCGTCATGAGCGAAACGCTCCGGAGCGAGGCGGGCGCGGATAGCGCGCATCTACCGCCCTTCTCCACCTTTGGCGAAATGGCCGAAAACGAACAACGGATCCTCACGGCTGACGGCCGTCTGCTCGACCCAGCATGGGAGTATTACGAGCGGACGGGTGACACGATTTCAGTTATAGCCAGTCAAGCACAATATCGACCCTGGGAATCTATGCCCATTACGGTCAACTCCAAAGATGCCATCCTCCGGGCGGGCTTCTCTGCAATGGAGTATCAGCCTGTCACTCTGCAGCCTATAACGAACAAGCTGCCATCCTTCCAAAGCCAGTTTCAAACATTTCCAGAGACTTCGGTGATACCAGAAACGGGTCTGCCAAGCGTGACCCCAGTGCCTGTCACGGCGAGTCCTACGCCGAGCGCGAGTCCTAGTCAGTTAACACAACTTACGCAACTTACGACCCCGTCATCGCCAGCCCATCTTACCACACTGGCGCAAGTCACACCACTGTCAACGACTCTGACGACACTATCACCTGTAAATGCAACTACATTCCATACCCTAACAGCTGTCAATGCTAGAAGCTATCCAATAGTACCAGCTCCTTTACAAGCTAGGGAGCTAGTGCCACCAGCTGCACAGACATACATAGATGACCGCCACATACACTTATATCAACCTAACATCGCTACTATTAATGCTTTTCCGGCTCAAAATGGCATTTTACACCAGAATGGTACGCTCTTACATCAAAACGGAAGCCTAATACAGAACATACAAAGTCCAACTGTTGTTCATGTGTTGAAAAACGAACCTTTTGATGTCAAAGCGCTACAAGACAAATATACTCCGAACGGACTGCATCACGCGAATTTCCAGAATCCGATGTTGATTGATAACAGTTATGAGAAAAAGACAAATGGATTCGGGAGCGGTTCGTCGCCAACTAGATCGGACTTTAGGAAGAAAGAGAGACGGAAAATGCGCGCCAACAGTACTGAGTCAGACGGATCTAATATGGAGGTTGGGTCTGAGAGTAGTGGGCAGGTTGCAGCGATTTCGTCCACGGCTGGGTTCAAATCGCCGATGCATGGAGCACCACCGATGGCGACTGGGCCCATGGAGCTCGACGACATATCCAGTGAAAAACAGGTGAGCGTTTACAAATAATTTATTTCAACATTTAGATCAAAACGCATTTGGTTCTTGTAAATATTTTCTTGCAAAATTCTTAGAATAGTTTTGATAGTTCAAGCAGATGTACGCTAGTTGGCGTCATTTTAGACAGTTTTAGTTTCATTTTGAAGGAATGTTTCAAAGTATTTTACAGCGATCATTGTAGTTTTTGTTATTTAAAATATCAACTTCGATGAATATTCTATTTGTGGCGCCAGTGGTTGATGTGAAGACAAATAAATGAATGTTGTAAACAAAATGATATGTAGCGTATCATATACAAAACGTAGGCAAGTTGAAAAGCAACACAATAAAATAGGAAACGACAACTAATCTCCCTTCCCACGAATTGGCGAATTGCGTAAACAAGCCGCGCGGGAATCGCGAAAAGCCGACTGTATATTCAACGAAAGATATGAGAATTCTCAGAATTTTCATTCAACTACACGCCCGCCGAAAGTGGATATTCGAGAGAACCCGAAAAAGAGAAACTTTCCCCGTAATTTTACCTTTTATTATTCGGGGAGCAGTTTTTATTCCCGGTCTTGAGTTTCGAAATGGCCGAACTCTCTGTCTTCGCGGCTATAAATTTAATAGTTAGCCGATTCTCTTGCTCCGCCAATAAATTAACTTCCTCTCTCGTTTAAAACACAAATTAAAGTCGGGCGATTTACGCGTGTCCTGCTTAGAAAATTTTATGACTTTGAAATTTAACAGTAAATGCAATTAGTAGGCAGTTTTGAAAAGCCCTCGATATTAACAGAGTTAGTAGGTTTTAATTCTGGCTCATTTTGAAACTTTTCAAGTATTAAGATGATGAGTAAGCGTCATTTGTAGAGCAGTAATAACGTATACATATACGTCGTCACAATCCCACTAATATTATAAATGTGAAAGTTTGGATGGATGGCTGGATGGATTCCATGTTTGTTACTCTTTCACGCAAAAACCACTGAACTGATTGCCATGAATCTTGGTATGTAGATAGCTGGAGACCTGGCTTAAAGTATAGGCTACTTTTTATCCCGATATTCCCACGGGATCGGGACTTACGTGGGTGAAACCGCGGGGCGCTGCTAGTACGTAATAACGTGGACTATGCCCAAAACAGAATTATTCTAATTCACCTCAAAAGCCTCAGAATCTCTAACTAAGGAAATGGGCCTGACTTATCTTAGATAAATTCTGTAGTGGTTATGGTAGATGCTAGAGCCCTAGTGGCTACTACAAAGATATCACCGTAGTGCCCTGTGTATTTGTGGTTTTGCATATTAATTTATAACCCATTCAATCGAGCAAAGTGCTTGCTCTAGGAGTTTGTTTATATAGTCTGTAGTCCAGTCAGTAGTCAGTGGGGTTTTCTTAACAAGTTTTAGATTCGAACCACTTTGTTAGACTGTTATTGGTTTCGTAAAAAGTGCTGTATCGACTATTTTATTTGATGATTGACTGTAGTTTAGTTTACCTTGTGGCAAAATGCAATATTTATGAGCTTTATTTTGTGCTCAATACTAATTTTAAAAAGAAATAAAATACTTACTTCATATCACATTTTCTTTTATTTATCCTGTGCTCAAAGTCACAAGTCTGGGATTCCAAAACAGTATGATCCTTTCTGTGTGTAGTGTATTAAGAAAAAAAAATATTTTTGTAACTTAAATCTTTAAACAAACCTAATATAACACTTAGAGCTGAAGAGTTTTTATTTGATTATTTGTTTGTTTAGAAGCGGTTATCTCTGGAACTCTTAATCAGATTTGAATAATTCTTTTTGTATTGGATAAAGTATTAATTGGCAAAGGTTATAAGTAAAATCACGCTGCAAGCCTTGGGAGCAGAAAAAATATTATTTAATAATGATTGTTACTTACAAGACTAAAGGCCGGCAACGCACTTGTGACTCTTGAGTTGCAGGTGTCCATAAGCGGCGGTAGTCACTTACCATCAGGTGACCCGTCTGCTCGTTTGCCGCCTATAATATAAAAAAGACTAAAAATGTAATAACTAGATATGTTTCCTAATAGCCTAATCAATAGGACAAACCACTCATTATTTTAACTATAATTTCTAGTATAGAGTCCAACTATCGAATGCATATTTCTATAAAAAGTCTATAAACAGTTGAAAAAACGTATCTAAGTGCTAGAGGTCCAGGCTATGACGACATTCTTTACACAATAAATGTCAGCATTTCCTAGTCTAATAACGAACACCTTTGCTCGCTCGCAGCTGCCGTCACTTCCACAAACCCTAATTATTATTAGAGATGTGCCTACACGATTAGTCGATTCCCGATACTTACTTTTGGGACCATTAATCAATAATAATCAGTGAAAGTTAATTCTATGAATGATAAAAAAATATTAGACAACTTCAACATATTTATTTTGGGTTTACAGTATTTTATTTAAATATCAATAAAACGGTTTTGACGTAGTTAATTCAATGGTATTCGCAATGTGCTTAGCAATTATAATAGTTTCTTGTTAGTTTTGCCAATTATTATATTGAAAAGTAAGTTTCAACGAGTTTTTTTAAAGCATTATAATTGGATACGGTAAATTCAAACAAATGCATTCAAATTTTAAATATGCTTAGTTTTTTTTTTTTGAAATACTGATCTTTATTTTTAACTAAAAAAAAAAAAATACAGAATGTGTTTGAAAAGCATATGATAAGCGTTACTGTTGTGATCGCGTGGAAATTTCGGTGATTTGGGAACTGTTTATTTATCCAGGGTAAAAGCCTATGTGCTATTTCAGACTATAATCTATCTCTGTGCCAAATGTCATCCAGATCGATTCAACCGTTTTTAATTGAAAGAGTAACAAACATTTATCTATCCATCCATCCCAATAAGCTTTCGCCTTTATATTATTACTAGCAGCGCCCCGCGGTTTCACCCATGTAACTCCCGATCCCGTGGGAATATCGGGATAAAAAGTAACCTATGCATTAATCCAGGTCTCCAGCTACTACATACCAAGTTTCATCTCAATCGGTTCAGTGGTTTTTGCGTGAAAGAGTAACAAACATCCATCCATCCATCCATCCATCTATCCATTCATCCAAACTTTCACATTTATAATATTAGTGGGATTAGTGGGATTAAGAAGTAAGATTAGTTAGGATAATTGTCAGGGCTACTTTTTACAACCTTCGGCACTCATAGGAGTTTAAAGTTGTACTTTAAATCAAAGATAATCCGTGCTTTGTGTAAATTATGTGGAGAATAACAACAAAAGTATATAGATCAGTTTTTAAGACGGCTACGTTTACAACACAACGGGCTGTCTACCTCTTTGCCTTAGTGTAAAAAATAAAGTGATTATTATTTCCTCAATGACTCGACTAGTATAACCGTCAAGTCAATCTACCAAGAAAGCACAGCTGCCGATAGTTATCTGAAATGTAAAATGATCATATAATTACACTTAATTATATTCTTCCTTCAATATTGTCAATCAAATTAATACGTTATTATAATTGCGTACAACATATACACTCGGTTAGAATAAAAAAATAAATGTTATTGATTACATTGTTACGTGTAAAACTTTTGACCAATAAGACGTCTTGTACCTCACCTGACGTATATGTTTTCTTTTTAATATTAATATTTTGGCAACCATGCACACGGCCAAGTTAGCGGTGACTATTAACAGTTGTAAGACGGAGTCACGGCACAGATAAGATAGCATACTTCGTAAGTTACGGCGACCTTACTCAGTAGCAGACCCAGTGCTAGGGCTCTACGTACTTTAAATTTGAAATTAATGAATGATAATCTATTTTTATAATCCTGGATTGCAGTCAAGGTCTAGTAATTATATTGCTATTGGGATATGTCACTCATAATCGACAAGAATTTTAATTGTAGGTATGATTTCTTTATAAAGTTACTAGCTGCACCCCGCGGTTTTATCCGCGTAAGTCCCGATGCCAAGGAAATATAGGGATAAAAAGTATCCTACGTGTTAATCCAGGTCTCCAGCTATCTACATATCAAGTTTCATCGCAATCAGTTTAGTAGCTTTTGCGTAACAAGCATCCATATATTCTCACAAACTTTCACGTTTATAATATTAGTAGGATTTTCGGAGTAGATGTTTTACTATTCTATGGTTATAGTGGTTAAGGACTAGTAAATTTAAAGGCATATTAATAAGTAATAAAGTTAACAATTTCCTTACTAGGCACAACATGAAAATATCAAATGTATGACGTCATGCTAGACCACGTTTCTCTTTGTCATAGTCGGCCATTACTCATTATGCGAATGAGTCAAATGGGGAAAATCCAAAAGCTTCCCAGAAACGTTAACAAAATATTAGGAAAAACGAAAGATTGTGATATTTTAATGCAATTTAACAACATGCTCTGCGTTTACTTTGTTGATTATTTAGAAAACATTTTGGCAACTGCCACCTCATTATAGCGTAGGTAATCTTCGGTTCGATTTCCGATTGCACTAATTGCAGTGTGCATACGACTTTACGGTTTAGCGTCTCTTATACAAAAAAAAATGCATTACATCACTTTAGCAAAATACTTTTCAAAGAAAATTCAAATTGCCATAATTTTAAATACAGAACTTATAATTTCCTTCTGAAGTATATTTTTATTGCCCCTTTTCTCGTAGCATTCCTTTACTCTAACGAGGCCTGAGCGTTTGGCAGAGGCCTGTTACTTTGGTACATCGACTAAAGCAAACTATAAAAAAGTTATCACACAATTTAAAAAAATAAAAGAACACCATCTAATAAAACAAGCTTTTACGAATGAATTTGAATAGAATTCCATATTTAAATACTCGTCAGCTGTTTGTCGGTGCCACAATCGGTTGATTCCGATTACGACCCGAGATAAGTGCGAATGCAAGAATAAAATTTCGGAAAATAATGTATGCACTCTTTTTGCAGTCTCACAGCTGTTACCTATTGCTATTGCTGAAAATTATTTTTCAACTAACGCTCTTTAGTGATAATCACAACTGATAGGGACAGTGAAAAGGTAGATAGAAATGTGATAAGATTTCTAAAAAAAATTATCACAATAATACAACATATGACAAATTTACAGGTATGATTGTAATTGTAGGCATCACAACCTGAGTGAGATAGATCAATGTGATTTTCCTATTCAAATTCGATTTCATACTAGAAATTTATTGTTTTCAACTGATTATGTTATTTGTTTTTCTTTGCTTTTGGTGTTCAATAAAGAGTATTTATTATTATTATTGTGCTCTTTATTAACATGCATTTAACATACAAATTATATTTTTAAATACATTTGTATATGGGTTGATTGCAAAGAGCCTCGACCAACACCTTCAGGGGCTCACGTTAGGCAGCTGGATCAAGGTCCTGATGCAGAAGGCGATCTTTCTCGACGCGGCACAAGCATATCTATTAGTTTTAGGTTCATCCTCTTAAAAAAATTCAAAAATGGTTCAAAAAAGGTTAAAATTCAAAAGTGATAACGAGAGCAAACAGGATCGCTTCGACTGAATGCGCCGGCGCAGAACCGAAACGAGTCACTATAATGAGCGCGGAATACTCCGAAATTGTTGTCTGACCAGTAATTGCAACGTCCCTTTCAGTTGGTTCCAAAACGCCAACCATTTGTTATATTTTCCCTTTCTCACCCGCATCAAAGTTATAGGATTTACAATGTTGGCGGTTTTCCAAATGTTTGTCGCATTTGGCCAATGTTATGTTACGGGTTCGTGAATGAATTGCACACGCAACCAACGGGAATGCAATCAGATATGACTGTAGTAACAGTAAAATATGACTTAATGAACAGTTTGAAGTCAATTTTCGCAAATAAGAAATAAAACAATATTGTTTTTATCGTTATTGTGGTATCACAATGTTACTGTGAATTTAAATTTGTACGAAATTAAGTGCAGTTGACTAAAAAATAAATAGTACCCATCTTTTTAATGTTTGTTTAAGATCAAATTTTTTTTTAAATATTCAAACTAAGTACTATTCTTTAAATGTGAACATTAAAAAAAAATATGAAAATTGGATAGATTTGTAAAGTATTTGTTGACATTAAGATTCCGATGTATCCGACTAAGAAGCCCTACTGGTATAGTTTCGTATTTTGATAGTGAGAAGGGTACCAAAATCTATATGGAATAGGGTTATCTATCAGCGCGCAAGTAACACCACTGAGATTGCAAGTACTCTTAGGCACTGTAATCGTCTACAGCGGTCTGTGTGCTGTTTTCTCAAATTTAACAACACAACTATACGTTAGGCTGGTAAGGGTCGACCACGCAGAAATACTCTGCTCAAATTGGTGATGTTCTCAAGAAAGGGCAGGTCAAAAGTACCTGAAACAGGCGGGCTTGCTTGAAAGGTTCAATGTTCAATGACAGTAGAGGAAGAAGTGAGGTACGTTAGGATAGAAGCAAGAGTGGTGGGTTGTTTCCTCTGCCAACCCTAAAAGGAGAAAGACATGAGTTTATGTATTTAATAGCCGTCCACGCAGTGTCACTTGCGTTTATGGTCACTGCTCCGCTCCTATTGGTCGTAACGTGATGTTATATAGCCTTCCTCGATAAATGGGCTATCCAATACTAAAAGAATTTTTCAATTCGAACCAATAGTTCCCGAGATTAGCCAAACAAACAAACAAACTCTTCAGCTTTATAATATTAGTATAGATGTACATATGTATGTACAAATACAATTAGCATTTATTTATTGTGGTCAAATTTTAGGAGCGTTATGTGTAGCCGATAAATAGTTGATTAAGCTTGAAAAATGTGGGTTCTGAAATTTATTTTCTTCGAAATGCTTTTCCTAGTGCAAATGGACATTTCTAAACAATATATTACGAATTTTAGTTTTTGAGCGTTTTACGTAATAATAATAACTGAACACATCTCACACACGGCCGTTTGATCCCAAGCTAGGCAGAGCCTGTACTATGGTAACCAGACTGCTGATAGACATACTAATATATTTCTCAATACATACATATTTTAGATAAATTACACCCAGTCACAGTACAAATAATCGTGCTCATCACACAAATACTTGTCCTGGGTAGGAAGCGAACCCACGACCTATGGCTTAGCAGTCAGGATCACTGACCACTAGACCAACAGGCCAGTATAATATGTAGTCTATTTATGGGATCTACTATATGGCCCTAAAATATGACCACACCATATATGTGTGTTTCTATAACACTCTGTATATAAAGTACGTTTGTAACAAACGGTTACTTTAATAATAAATCAGTATTACTATTCGCAGACAAAGAAGAAGCGGAAACGTTGTGGGGAGTGCATCGGTTGCCAACGCAAAGACAACTGCGGTGACTGTGCACCGTGTCGCAACGACAAGTCGCATCAAATATGCAAGCAGCGACGGTGCGAGAAGTTAACGGAGAAGAAGGTAAGTTAGCCCTTATATGTGCTTTTGCACTTAAAAAGGCAAATTTTAATATTTTATTTATACATTTTAAGTGCTTACGTAGTTATACGGTCTAGAGTATTAATAGTTTTTAATCCAAAATCCTTGCATTAACGATATAGAAAGAAGAAAGAAAGAAAATAAGTTTATTTCGCAAGACAAGGCTTACAACTTTAAACAAAAAATAGGCAGTCATGCGATTGCCGACAGAAGTGAAAACTTAAACGAAACGACGAACTTAAAACGTCACATTAGCAGGTTGGTGACATTAATTAATAAGGAGCTGACAGAACTCAATGTTTAGATTAGCGCCCTCTAGTGGATCTTAGATATGTATTATTAGCGTGACGGTCGCGAGTTCAGTGCTTTTTCCCCATAGTAAAAGTGCACAAACGTGCCTAAAGAAGTTTTCACTTCAAAAAAAACTTATACTTATACTAGGATCAAAGCTGATGGTGGCATTAGTGACATGGTCTGTAGAGTGTCATATGACGTGGCGTGATGACGTAGCATCCGACCACGTTTAATAAATATCTAGGTTAAAAATAATTTTACTTAATTTATTGTCTTGCATACGTATAGTAGAGGCTTATATGATATTGGCAAGGGTTGTACGCTATGCCCTACAAAAAGGTGGACTCTCAGCATATCGTGTTCTGTTCGCTGTTCCTTAGATGTTTTGCCAAGAAATGCCTATTAACAATTAGCACAACCCGGGAATTGATATATAGCATATAGATGAGCGAGGTAACGTATAACATCTCGACCACAGCTGAATAACAGAGTGTTAACTGAGTTTAGATCTAAGTTGTGAGTTAAACACTACTTCTGAACAAAATACATAGAAATCATGGAAGAAAAGTATTTCTGTAATTGGGACAATCCTTCAGTTATTAAGTATAATAAGACTGGCCTGTTGGTCGAGTGGTTAGTGACCCTGACTGCTATGCCATAGGTCGTGGGTTCGATTCCCACCCGAGTCTGGGTGTTCTTTGTGTCCGTTGTTTGTCTGTTTGTAAAGTCCCCCGCGACACAGGAGTAATTTCTAATGCGAGAGTTGTCTTTAAAAAAAAAAGTATTGTTAAACATCACACAATTATTGGCAATGCCCGCCAACACCGCTGTTGGCCCAGTCACAAAGTTCTGGCTTTTCGAAGTATATGTCCGTATTAGCTATGGCCGAAGTATACGTGACAGTTCAATGTTCAGCAACTGTTGCTATACAGGTCTGAAATTTTTATTTGAAAGTAAACATTTTGAAATTTGGGTTCAAATATTACTTTTCCATTATACTATCTCTACATAGTATAAAACAAAGTCGCTTCCCGCCTTCTGTACGCTTAGAACTGATTTTAATGCGGTTGTCATCAATAGATAGAGTGATTCAAGGCGAAAGTTTATATGTATAGTTTAATATTGTTTGTGTTAATTTGTTGAAAAATGACAATAATTGTTCACCACATCAGTTTCTACATTCCACCCGCGTGGAGCCGGGGTGGGTCGCTAGTTAGTTATAAAGTTATGACACTTTTTTGATGCCTAAAGAAAATTCAGAAAAGTTCGTATCAGGCATGCCTTTTAAATTCTGACGTTTACATATTTACCGCCAATTTTGAATTTGGAACTGTTCAATATTCGAATTACTTTCAATTCGGAGTCTTAAAACAATTGAAAGTATAAGGATTCATGCTTTTGTTTAGTCACAGCGTTGTTTCGAATCTGTAAGGTCACGTACGAAAATGCATCTTTCTAAGGAAAATGTGCGTGCAATAATTTTTTCAACTTTCGGAAAGACCTAACACGGCTTCAGTGTTTCGAAGAGCTAACATCTGTGTTCCATGATGAAACCTCATGTCTGTCGACTGTTGAACGCTGGTATTTAGAATTCCAGCGAGGACATACCAGTTTTAGTGACAAATCACGTGAAGGACGTCCAAAATCTGCCTTTACTGAAGATAACACCATTGCTGTGAGACAATTAATCCTCGAAGATCGTTATGTGATATATCGAGAGTTGGAGGCGTTATTGGATATCTCGGGGCCAACCATTGAAAATATCTTGCACGAGGCGCTTGGTATAAGAAAGCTTATAAGCCGTGCTGCCCACGTCTGATGGTGTAAGAAAACTGTTCAAAGGTTTAACCGAGGAGAGTCAAATCACGTCTACGACATCATCAGTGGTGACGAATCTTGGATCTATGCGTACGATCCTGATTCTAAACAACAGTCTACAATCTGGGTCTTCCAAGACAAGCCAAAGCCGAATAAAGTTGTTCGCTCTCGAAGCACTTCAAAGAAGATGGTGGCCACATTCGTTCCAAAAATGGTCATGTTTCGACGATTGCACTTGAATTTCGTAGAACGGTTAATGGAGAATAGTATACCACAGTTTGTTTACCACAAGTCATCGCCAAACTTCGGAAATCTAATCCAAAGCGACGCATCATCCTACACCATGACATCGCAAGCTCCACAGCGCTCGTCAAACGATTCAATATTGGAATCACAAAAACGTAGAAATTCTTGACCATCCTCCGTACAGTCCTGACCGAAGCCCTAACGATTTCTTTACATTTCCTAAAATTAAGAAAAATATTCAGGGTAAAAGGTTTCAGTGCGGTGAAAAAGCAGTCGACGCTTTCCAGTCAGCGATACTGAACACGCCTACTTTGGAGTGGAGTAAATGTTTCCATAACTGGTTTGAGTGAATGGAAAAGTGTATTAAACTACGTGGTGAATACATTGAAAAACAATAAAAAGTACTAGGTATAAGGTTCTAGTTGTGTTTTTTCCTTAAACGACAAAACTTAAAAGGCATGCCTCGTATCAACAACACGATTTTCGATTTCAATATGATATATTATACATTCGATAGAATTCAGATCAATTTCATAAAAAAATGTTGAATCGATTTGCGAATGACGCACATAGCTTGTTCTCGCGGTGTCATTTGCATTAATTTAATTTAATTTATTCTGTAGCGTGTGGTGGTGGACATTTTGTGTGACGTGGTGATGTTTAACAAGATGGCGGGCCAAACGTGGTGCTAAGTACAAGTGACATTAAATTAACACAACTTAGATAAAGATAAAAAAAATATGTTAACATATTTTATTTAAAGTACCTTCAGCTCGAGAAAAAATGAACAGAATCACAATAAAGCTCTCTAAAAAATAAAACGTAGTGCAAAAAATTTCGCTTTATCCCGACTGTCATCAAAATCGAATTTATCATCTACGCAAAACAGAAATGGGATATATTTCAAAACAAAACACAAAGATAAGCTTATTAACATAAAATAACAATAAAAATATAACAGCAAAATTAATAGCCCGTGAAAAGAGCATTCGCACTCAGCTTTGTATACGTAACATGCTAGCTCTATAGCTCTTTTTAATTAGGTCGCGTATATTTTAGTATAGATTAAAGTACATAAAGTTTTCCCCCATTGTCTTTATTCCATTCACTTTTACGAACAAGTGCATGGATATTTTAAGTACCTATAGATCGCTTCACGATAACATTTTATTCCTTTTCACGGTATCATTGACGAGACATTATATTTTTTTAAGGAGCGTTGAAATACACTTAAACGATATTTATGCTTACAATTACGAGTGTAAAAAACATGTGTGGTAAATGATTTGTAAATCTAAAGACATGCATGACTTATGTCGCTTAGGTCATCGCCAAGATTTCAGACTGCTTGAAAAATAAGATAATCTAACATTTAATGGAATACTCCAAAGCAATGTTTGACATTGCAATTTATTAAATGTTGATTTATTCCTTTTGACAAATTTATGTGACATTATTTTTGCGGCCGCGTGACAAGCCAAGTCCAAAAAAATGAACTGGCGACGCAGCAGCGGTTTGTTATATTACACGAACCATTTGGAGCCACTTTTGACTGCTTAATTACTCATAATCTATTTAATGTAAATCCTTGAATACTTTTTGTTTATTTATTATAATCCCCTAGATGAACTAGAATCCCAAATGTCATAAATACAGCTTAAACAGTCATTGAAATATTATCATTTAAAAATCGGCATTTTTATCACTGACTGACTGACATTTAGATCAAAAATCTAACCCACTTACCGATGACCCAGAAACTTGAAATTTGTCTACCAGCTGGGTAATTGTGTGTATGCAAAGGAAAAATCAGAAAACAGTGAACTTTTACTTATTTTAACTTTTAACAGACAGTTTGAAAATGTACAAAATCACTACCAAAAATGTAGGTTACGCTTACGTAACCTTTCCTTAGAAAGATTTATCAATGAATAGGCAAGGCGCTCTAATGTTTCTAATGTTCAAGAAAATGTACAAAATAGCACAAAAAAGAAAACTATACAACGTAAACGCAGGAAAAATGATAATTTTAAAGTTCACTTTTGAATGATGAAAAATAATAATTTCTTTCCAAAAAGTAACGATATCCCATCAAAAACATAATGGGAGCCAAGTTCAATATTAAGAATATACGTGGTTATCGACTACACCGACAAAATAATTGAGATCTAAATGATTACCAAGTTCTGTAGATAATCCTGAAGATTTGACTTGGTTTTTACTGCTGGTGTGCAGTAAAAACTATTTTTTAGAAGAGTAAGATATCTTGGATGTGAAAACTAGCGAAGGCAAATCTTTAGGATTATCTACAGAACTTGGTAATCACTAAAAACCTTAATTATTTACAAAAAAAAATTGAAGTGAATAAACACGTATATTCTTAATTTTGAACTTGGCTCCAATTTTCACATTTATATTTTTGATGGGATAATGTAGACTTGCTTATGTAAATTAATTGTGCATGCCTTAATCGGCCGGACATGATTGAGTCTGCATCTTATAATGTCTCCGATGTTAAATTATAATGTATTATGTTCTGCAATAAATAAATGATTGATTGATTGAAAGTAGTACAAAAACACGTATTTTTTTAAAAAGAACATAACGCTACTGTGTCATTTTCTGTATTTTATTTTCATCGTTTTTAATTTTAAATTTATTTTGGAGAAATTTAATTTATTTTGAATTTATGTGCCAAGTTGTAAAATAATCCTTACCAAGTATGACCACTTTTAGATCATAAAAGGTATTACACTGATACAAGCATGTTACATGATACACTGATACAAGCATTGTTTTTTTTTTTTCATTTCTTAATGATCAGGTTACTACCTACATAGTTGTTACACTTCAGAATTTTCTCTTACTTTTTAGGGTTCCGTACCCAAAGGGCAAAAACGGGACCCTATTACTAAGACTCCACTGTCCGTCTGCCTTTTTTTTATGGTAAAGGGGGCAAACGAGCAGACGGAAGAGGAGGAAGGGAGGGGGGAGGGAAAGGTTAAGGCCTCGGGTAACTTCACTCACTCGGCGAAAAGCAGTGCAATCATTGCCTCACTGCCGGTTTTCTGTGAGGCCGTGGTATCGTCCAGTCGGGCTGGCCCATACGTGCCGAAGCATGGCTCTCCCACGATTAGGAATTGAAAATTCAAAATCTTATATCCTTAAAATACTACCATACAGTGTCTGAACCACGAACTGAAACGAACCATGAACTGTCTGCCTAATATCTGTGCTCGAACTGTAACGAAATTTCCATCAATTTATTGTATTGTCACTACATATTATAAAACAAAGTCCCCCGCCGCGTCTTTCTGTCTGTTCGTGATAAACTGATTTTCATGCGGTTTTCACTAATAGACAGAGTGATTCATGAGGAAGGTTTTGGTATATAATTTGTACCCGTGCGAAGCCGGGGCGGGTTGCTAGTTTTATTATAATTAAGTCAAAATAGTGTTACATTTGCACGCCCTTATTAAGACCTTATATACCCATTTGACACAAATAAATAAATTCGAAATTTGAATTTGAATAACTAAAGAACGTAATATAATCGCAGTCTTATCTTCTTATTAAAAGGCTATTCTGAAAAAGTAGGTACTAAAATTACTTGAATTTTTTTTTTTCGTTACCGAAAAAAGTTTTAGCAAAGAAAGTGCGAAGCGAGAAACGTACTTGACTTAATTTACGATTATAAGTTACCGACTGCGAAGTAACTTTAGCAAATTAGTTTTAAAACAAGCATCGTAAAGCTTTCTGGGGGGTGGGTGGTCCCACCTTTGTTCTTAGTCCAGGAATTACCTTTATATAAGGCCTACCTTGAATAGGTACTAACGCTTTGAAACTTTTTTAGTTTTAAATTACTGAGATGAAAAATTTAAAAGAACAATTGTGACAGATGGACTTCATTAAAAAGTAAGAAAACCTAGTGGTCATTTATTTATGTCTAAATCTGGATAATAACCAATGTCTCAGACTTTTTTAGATTCAGGTTTTAAAATAGAACTACTTGTCTATG
Organism: Euplagia quadripunctaria; assembly: GCA_963859945.1. Lineage (NCBI taxonomy): Eukaryota > Metazoa > Arthropoda > Insecta > Lepidoptera > Erebidae > Euplagia > Euplagia quadripunctaria. The sequence continues at coordinate 23,487,149 of OY982562.1, forward strand.
TTATCACTTTTTAAATGCATAGATAATACAGTCTTTTTTAATCCCAATCTATGTTCCTATTTCATCTCTCGTTTAACGACCGCAACCAATGATGAATGCATTTAATCTCTTCACGAGGAAATTTAAACAACGTGTCTAACAGATTTTTTCTAACGAGTTTTAAGTTTAACGTGTTCTTAAAACTAAATTCCACTATTTAAACTACTATTTTAACCACTAACTAAATTACACGATTTCTCTAAAGATATGATGAACATATTGTGATTATCGTTATACGTATTAACGATAATCAGAATATGTTCATCATATCTTTAGAGATATCGTTGATTGTTCATCCATTGCACTTTGGATTTAAAATATTATAACCTGTAATAAAACAAACTTAGTAACCAATTACGACATTTAATGGCACCAAACCATAGTTTTAAACTGATTGAAATGATAAATTAATAAACTCAGCACAATTGAGCTACTGTAAAGTAATTGCTTAGTTAAATAAAACACCTGGAGTGTGTCATAAAAGCACTACAATGTTGCAGTATTAATTTATAATAAAAAAATGCAATTTAATCATTTTAAGTGCTTTTTTATTGAAGTTATTATAAGGATTAATATAGATCTAATCTAATCTTATTTTACAAATCTAGAATGTTCTAAATTTAAACTTAAAAAAATAGCAAATGGCGGGATATTTCTAAAATTAATGTTGCCTACAATAACAACCAGCATTAGTCATTGTTGAGTTTTCATTTATATTTCGAACGTCATAAATAAATTAATTTGGCAAACAAAGCAGCATTTCAAAGTTTGCACTTAAAATCTTTAAATACACATAAGAGATTGTTTATTATGGTTAAACAAATTTACCATGAGTAAAAAAAGGAGAGGTATATCTGAGTATATTCAAGTAGAAAAATACAAAAAGTTATCAACATTTCAAACGATAAGTTCAAATTCAAATTCAAATTCAAAATCATTTATTCAATTAAGACACTAAGTGACATTTATGAACGTTAAATTGAAGCTACTGTTAAAAATCATAGATCGACGCAAATAGACGCCACAGCATGTACTGGATTGTCGAGGTAAATTAGGTGAAAACACCAAAATCTACTGCCTGCTTGTGTCGATCTATAATCAAAATGCGTAGAGCCTTATGAGAAGAATACTGGCAAAGAAACTCATGGCCACTCTTTTTAAAAGTCAGATCTTCAGGTACAATGGTATTAGTGTTACATAAAAGATAAGCATGATGCAAGCTGTTGCCACCTGAATTACATTTTATTGAAATGCTCCAAAAGCTAACGCACAAACAAAAAATATCACTCAGTGATACCGTTGAAGGTTCGAACCTATTAAACATAGAAATCATTCAAGGTGCACATCAGTTACAAAGTCTACTGTTAAAACTAATTCGTGACTGGATGAAGAGGCTAGAGTTGCAGTTGAACGAACCAAAATAATAGTATAGGCTAAAGCATCGCTGACTAAGCCGACCAGTCACCCCAAGCAGCACCCGTTCACGAGTATGACGCATGGACCAGCCATCGTCTCCTTCGCCATATCAGAGGGAAAGAAACGACCCGCCCCATGACGACGCCGCAAGCAATGACATTTTAGTGAGCATGACGAGCCATAGTCGAGATACTGATAAAAATCACTACTAGTCAAAATTACCATAATAATCGTCACGCATTACTTTCAACTAACAATGGTTTGTTAATAAGTTACCTTTTTACTCAATACCTGCATCAACTGAACTGTTAAAAAAAAACATTCAGCTGTTATTTGGACACCGGGCGCTTTTCTTTTCTGAAAATCTTCGGTATTATTTATATACGGTTCATATGTCGCCCATATTATCTGGGCATGGCACGCGCGCAACGTGCGCGGCAGATGCTTCGCGCATGCGCGGTGAGCTCCAATCGTAGCTCGCCGCCTGCGCATGAAACGCCTCTACCTTTTATCTGATTGAAGCTATTGTTAGGTAAAAGGTGTTGTATGACGGATTTGTTATCAGGCCTGGGATACAGTACTGGGTCTTTTAATATAATTTAAGTTTTTTGAATTTTAATCCATAGGTATGCTTAACAGTTGCTCACTACTCACTGCGCAATAGTTGTTTGAAAAAAGAACAAACAATACTGGGTTTTCAAAATTACTTTAGATTATAAACTTAAAAAAAACAAGTAATTATTTTGAAACGTTTTTAATAAGTAAGTACTTAGACGGCCATTATTATCAAAAATATTAACACAAAACAGTAGTATCGTGACAAAGTAGCTAGCAATTTCAACACAATATATTTTGGCCGATGACATACTTATCATCTTTATAAAAATACATCTGACTTGGCTTTCGTTCTTATTTTGAATATTGTCAAGACAATATGAATTAGGAAAGATTTTATTAAACCGATTGAAATTGAACCTCTTCATGTTTTATCGAAGTAAACTTTTCTTGTACACAGATAAAATTTTAATAAAACATTAAATTTAGTAAGCCATTTTAAGGAGGTTTTAGATCTACCTACTCGAGATATTCCCTTGTAAGTCACAGCTTTATAATAATGATTCGATGAATAAATAAATATTTTTTGAAGTGAAAACTTCTTTATGCACGTTTGTGCACTTTTGCTATGGGGAAAAAGCAGTGAACTCGTATCCGACACGCTAATAATACATATATAGATCCACTAGAGGGCGCTAATCTACACATTAAGTTCTGTCCACCTTAATAATTAATGTCATCAACCTGCTAATGTGACGTTTTAAGTTCGTCGTTTCGTTTAAGTTTTCACTTTTGTCGGCAGTCCCATGACTGCCTATTTTTTTTTACTGAGTGGTATTCCGTATATTCGGTTAACTTTGACTAAACTTACGTGGGGAGAATAATATAATAGAAAATTGTTATATTTAGTTTGACCTATTTTCTTGACTATAATTAGTATATCAACCTCATTTATCGGCCTGTTTACATTAAACAACCTTTTAGGTTAGAAACAGTAAAATCATAGCCAAAATTCTATCTGGTTGAATAATAGGATTACTTTGAATTTGAGCAAACAAACGCGCAATAAACATTACCAAGAAACTACACATAAATCATTTATACTTTTATACATATACTTTAATGGCTTTTTTGTTTTCGATTATTCATTCATACATTTACTTATACCATTTCTTCTCTCAAAATAATAGTGCGGGAATATGTCGCCATCTTGAAATTAAACAAAATTTATGGAGCCGAAAGCAATTTCTATTTTATCATAAGAATATCGAAAAACTTGAGTTTATTAAGCGTAGGATTTACGACAAAACTTTGTACCATTGTAATTTAGTTTCATATTTAACTAATATAGGTTGACAAACAATGAATATTTATGGTTCATAAAGAATATATATTCAAAAATTGACAGACATTGTACTTATCCAAAGTGAAAATAAAAAGTCCTACACGACACGAAGATTAAGAAGAGCCTTATTAAAAAATATTGATTTTAAAACTTGGCCCGTAAACCGCGTTCGTCCACCCACAGGCGAGGTGATTATAACGGTCGACGGGAGTTTACACTTTTGATTTTTTTCTTTTTTTTTTCGAGCGGGCACGCGCCATGGGCCGGTGATTCACGGCCTCTGGGCTGGCAGATGTTAGGTCGAGCTTTTTGTGCTATCAGCTGATGTAACGGGCAGGACGAAGGACTTGTTAATGATGCATCTTGCATGCTCCGACCTATTACGTGTAACAGGAGTCGGTGTTATATAATTGCTATTGCTTTTTCTGAATGACTAAGTCTTTTAGTATTCAAAAATAAGTCATTTATTTTAACTCATTGAACCTTATGTTAAGTAAAAACTCAAGGTTAAAGATATTTAGTGAATTCAGAAACAGTATATCTGCCGCTAATGAAAACGACAAATGTGTTTAAGACACTTTAGATATCATAACTGTCAATTTCATTTAATGTTGTATTAGTTATGACAATGTGGTAAGGTTGAATATTGTATGTCAAACGTTGGTTGATACTCCGTTACCAGCAAAATTACGTGGTTTACGAAAACAAACAGGATGCGGCTCAGACGCGTGTTTATGACAAAGTTATCTTTATATATATTACTGTTTTGGAGGATTAGAGTTGCGGAAAATCGACAAAACTCTTTGACAGTCATAATTTATAATTAGATTTTAAAGTAAAAGTACGGTATTTTCAATATTAAGTTCTTTGTTTCGCGTTTGGCAAAACCAAAAAAAAAATCACATTCGAATTATGGATATGTAAAGCTCTATGTCGCTCTAAGTATATGTAGCTCCATCCATGCGATGATGCCACATTGCGCAATCTTTTTAGAAGATATTACTAGGCATGTAATAATAGACCTGTGTATTCTGAAAACAGCAAGTGTATAACACTTAAACTCAATGATCAAAATATCACATTAATATAACTCAAAAATTAATTTTAGTTGACTTAGACAATTTAGAGTACCTTCTTCTACCAAGGTAGTCAGTCTTTGCTCAATGTACATTTTTAATAAGACACACATTGATAGACACACTACCTGAAAGAAAAAGCACAATATTCTATCTCTTTCTAACGTCTTTATAATTAACAGAAGTTCTCAGGCTTAAGGCAATTTTAAATTAAAATAGAACACAATTTTGCATTTCAATAGTTTAATCCTTTTAAAAATAGAACTGCCACATAACAAAAAAAAAGTTAATCAAAGCGTGTCATACATGGCAGCTGTAAACTAGTACCAAGAATAAAACATTTATTGTGGGTTCATAAAAAGTTTAAATATTAAAGCTGTGCTCATTGAAGTATTTACAAAAGGCCGTCGCCTTACTATGAGACCAGTTTTTACATCTGCATTGTAATCTTTTAAAATAACACTATACAGAATACATACTACTGTATCTTTTTAAATTAATGTTTTATTTATATTTATGTAATAGCCGTATTACTCTTATACCTTCCACAAATAATTAAGTTAAAACTAGTTAAAAAAATGTTATATAACTTATCAACATGTCTTGTCTAGATCGAGGTAATTTCAAGAGCAATTTCCAAATCACCTGTTGCATTGCTATCGAAACTAAAATCTAAAAAAAACAATGTTCCTAATGGCTATATATCCTAAAAACACTTAATACAAGACACCATTTTCATTTCAACATTGTATTAACAATTTCATAACATTTTATTTTCTAAAATCTACATCTACTTGCAAAAGTCCACGTTAAAGCGGGCTACTGTGCAACAAATCAATACTTTTTCCTAGCAAAGACTACCCCAATGCACGCAACTAATTCATACAGCCTAGAACACGATATAAATAACTACATCTATACGACCTCTTTTCTACAACCAAACAGGTACGCACACATATATATCTAAGCCGACCAATCGCGGCCCAGTTTCGTATCACAAGTGTTGTTGTGTGCGTGTGTGTGCGTGAGGGGTGCGTTGATGCACCCTTACCACGTATAGAACACGAAACTAAAACTCGATGCATTTATTATTATTAAATCGGTTTCTTCTAGTTATGACCAATACGGATCCAGTTTATTTATTGATATTTTGTTATTCCATGGCCGTAAGTACTCTGGTATTGTATTTTCTGGAATAAAAGCAAAATTATTACCGTTGTAGACTTTTATTACCTTTTGCTTTCACAATTTGTTGATCTAAAATTTATGTATTTTTTCCTATCCATTAAGAGCGGTAAAATAAAGTGTTCTCCTTAAGCTTTGACATTGCAGAGATAACGAAGGTTATTTTAGCCATTTACTTATAATTCTATATAAACAATGACAATATTTTATGAAGCTGTCACTAGAACTTAATTCAATATACAATATTATACAGTAAAAACTCTTTGAAATTAAGTTATAAAAAGAACTTTAAAAATGTATAACAGTTCGAAATTTTTATTTCAAATAAATTTCGCACGAAGCCATGTAAATTTTTTTTTAAGTAATAACATTCACACTAACATTTTCAAATTGTAATGACGTATGGCAACTCAAGGGTGCGTTCAGAAGCATTGCGGCGGTAAATGCGGGCGTGCTCACGCATATTTGTTGCTTCAACACATCGTGCTGTGACTTGTAGAGCTTTTAACTCATTTAAATATATGTATTTAAGATTGTATATTATTTCAGAGGCAGATTAAAAGAAAAATCACTAGAATGTTACTTAATACAACCAGTTTTGTAAAAGAAGATTTCTAAATTTAAAACTTTCGATATATCCTACTAATATTATAAACGTGAACGTTTGTGAGGATGTCTGGATGTATGGATGTTTGTTACTCTTTCACGCGAAAACCACAGAACCGATTGCGATGAAACTTGTGTGTAGATAGACGGAGACCTGGATTAACACATAGGCTACTTTTTATCCCGATATTCCCACGGCACCGGGACTTACGCGGGTGAAACCGCGGGGTGCAGCTAGTTTTTAATAAACCAATGACGAAAGGCAATATCAAACATAAATCATTTGACTGAAGACATCATGATTGTAGTAAATTAAATTCATAAAAAGTAACAAAATGGCAGTTATTTATTAGATCAAGATCTAGAATAATTTATGTTAAAATTGTTTGAGTAATTTGTGTACTTATTATCTTTCTAAATATTAAACCCATATCTTCAGTATCTTCATACTTCTTTTCTAGGCTTTTCTTCCAAACTACGTACGTTAGCACTATTTTTCCTTTGTCGTACTTTAACCTATATAGTTTTAGCTACGCATCACCTAGGTGGGTACACTAGTTCATACAGTTCATTAGAGTCTTCCCCACTGACACGCGTCGATGCCGTGCAGCGTAAACCACCCTTGCCCAACCCCTTACTACCCCCTGCTGGAGAGATCTAATTCTGCACGCGCTCGAATACATAAATACGCAACGTAAGTTCTCATTTAGAATCAACTGCGGCTTTCTTTCCTTAAAAAAAACAGTATTCATAGAGCATACTACTATTTGAAATTAGAATTAGAGAAAGTGACATACTTTTTAATATTTTTTTTTTTATACGGGGATATCACTCAATTAGGAATAATACTATTGCATATAGTATGTATAAGTTGAGGTCGGCTTTCAGTCTAACTACGATACGACCGAACCTTGATATTTTACGTGAAGTGACTGCCATCAGACCTCCACAACCTGACTACTAGGCGATATCGAAGTTCTGTAGTTAGACCAGGTTGTCGGACTTTTTAGGGCCCCAACTACCCGTAACGAATGCCACAGATGTTTGCATGGCACCCGGAACCGACGGTTTAATATGCTCTCCGAGGCACGGAGGGGTCTCAATGTAAATGGTCACCCATCCTAGACTGACCTGGCTACTATTACTTAACTTTGTAATATGCTAACCTACTCGGTTACCACTTAGCCACGTGTATGCTTTAGCCAAATGTATATAAAAATTGAAAATCAAAGTAGTATTATACTACTGATGTATAATGAAACCTATCATGGGTTTCCCAAATGATTGAAATTCAAGCAGAGCATTAAAAAATGTTTACAGTGTCCGTAATATCTGCGTGACGCCTCTGGTTTTGCAAAGGCTTATGTGGCTGTATACCATCAGCTGGGTCGTTTGCTTGTTGGCTAAAAAATACTGTTATAGCCTACATGTCCTAATATGGAAAGGTATCAGGTATAAGACGGTAAAATTTTCGTTGAAAATTCAACGAAAATTTACCGTCCGTAAGCAAAACGAATCGTTTCTTAATTACAGGAACCGGGCATTTGTCATCAAAGCAGGTAGGTAAGACATGCGATTTAGTATTAAATCATACATATGTCCTCAGCAAGAAACTAATAAAATTAAATAAAAATAGAAATAAGTGTGATACAACTTTAAGGACATGTTCATTGGTATTTACTCAGCTAATCTTTAATTTGTGATCATTAGTCAAAAACGTACAAAAGTCAAATCTAGTATTTGCACAGTAAATTAATTATGATCTGTGTAAAACAACGCGGAACAACTTAGTAAGTCATCATGTCAGCTCTATATAGATCCCTCAAGGTACGCAAGTCGAGCTTTTCATTGCGTGTGTATGAGGCACATAGGTTTATGTGATAAGTAGCGCTCCGCCCTCTGTGGGGCAAGCCACCTGCACGCGTAACCTACAAATCTGCACTCCTAACGACCAGGTGCCCACACTGCATGGAATGCGTCCCTAACTTCTTTGAGTAATATTTTAATTAAATATTAAAACACCTCTATGAATTTCTTATTCAAAAAAAAGCTTAGCTAGGAAACTTAACTTTCAAATTGCGAACGTCGCCTTTAAAGAACTGTTTTTTTTTAAATTATGCATTCTTTTTATAGCGCAGTAATTATTAGTAAATGGCAATTGTATTTTTAATTGTCAATGTGTTTTTCTTCTCTTTTCTTCTCTTCTAGTGTGTTGAGTTCAAATGTCAATGTAAATTATAATTGTAATTAAGTTCAATAAAGTTAAATTTGACATTTTGTTGAAATCTAGAACCTTACGATATTTAAAGTTTTAATAAAACGATGTAGCGGCAAGACAGCTAAGACTCACGAGAGTACCCGTTTAGACATAAAGGAGCTTATCTATGACAATATTACCTTGTCTTGTATTATTAATAAACCTTGTTTCTATGATCTGAGATTACCGCCCACTGGCCACAGATTACCGCCCATTGGCATCATTTAGTGCAAACCACTGTTTACACTAAATTATCTTTTGGTATCAAACGTTGTATTTTTCGTGTACTGCAGTAATGTTAGGGTTTTATAGACTCTGCAACGCGTGAATTAATACCCACGTGTTGCTTGGTTACCGCTTACCACCAGGAAGACCGTCTTGTCTCGTAGTCTTGTTTATGATCTTAGGTATCAAAGAAAAAATATGAGAAACATTACAACATTACCTGGGATTACAGAGCTTTTTTTTTACATTACACTAGCCGTTTTCATCAGTTTCTGGCATTTATGGTCACTGTTCCACTCCTAAGAGTCATAGCTGTATGTTACATAGCCTATACTATTCCTTATGAATCTGGCTATCATATACCAAAAGATTTTTTCGAATCCGACGGGTAGTTCCAGAGATTAGCACGTTTAAACAAACAAACAAACAAGAAATTCTTCAGCTTCAGCAGTGTAAAAATAATTAGATTATTTTATTTCTGTTTGGATACCATCTTACTCTGTGTAGAATACTAGAGCTTGCCTTCAAATCTTGTCCTTTTCATTTTGTATACCGTGTTAGTTCTCATTCTACTCTAAAGATCAAACACGCACAGATCTGTAATATTCGTGCAGATTCGAATACAGAATTCATGTACCTCCCTATAAATCAAGAGTGTGCCTATAAATAAACCACTACAACCTACTAATGTTGATATAATATAAAGAAAATACCTCCACACAAATCGACACACCTCGTCATTTCCCACTTATATACTGCAGAAACAACATTTGACTCCACCGCGTCCTACATAAATCTTTATATATTACGTAACTACTCGTTTAGATATGTAACACTACACATATGGGGGGAGAAACACTTGGGAAGGGGAGGGGTACGCGTAACCTAGTGAACGCACTCCCCAGTTAGAAGCTATCGGAAAAAGAACTATTGTCAGGTAATTGCAATGATATACAGTTGCGTAAAAGCCCGGCCATTTTCTAATGCTTTGGCGGGTTGGCCAATTAGGTTAGGTAATTGCAGAATAGAATAATCTTTATTGTACATCAAAGACATTTTGCTTAAAAAAAATACACAAAGATGTTTAAGGAAACTGGATTCATTTGTTAGTATTTAAAGATGATGGTAGATTTATGTAAAATATGGTAGAAATCTAAGGGTAACCCTGGGGCTAATTCAAATTTGGAATAAGAAATTTTGTTTGAATTTAGAATGCTATCAAAATGATTTTGTAACCAACATAGGATACAGTTTTAAAAACTTCCCGCTACACAAGAATTGTTCCTAGAGTTGTCTTTTAACTTATAGAGGTAATTAACAACCTAGTTAATTAGTATCATACCAGTATCTTCTATGTATAACTACAAAAAAAAATTCAAAACAAGACTATAAAATAAATCTCTTTTTACAATAAGGTCTCACAGTGGACCTACTGCTTCTGTAGCCTTTAATTTTCTTGTGTCATTATATTGGCGTAATATTCAATTACGATCATTATAAATAAATAAAGAGAGGATCGAAGCTATTTTTAAGAACACCACACCATTAGAAAAAAATATAGCCTAAATAAAAATGTTTGATTTTGTGGGTAGTAGTATTTTTGACAGCTCCCATAGAATGTGCCTTTCTATAAAGAGGTAGAATATCTTCATTCCTTGCGTACGTGGCAACTAATAGTATTTTTTATTTTCCGAAGGTTGGCAACAAGTGAGCAATTGTCTGGTGTTCCAAGCGTTCACAACTATATTAACTACTTTCTATTGGGTACATTTTTGGTATGCAATTTTGAAACTTTAGAAATGTACGCTGGACTGACGGTAAATAACGTAATCTGACATCTGATGATTCCAAGTTTGAAATGCATTTCTTGTAGTGTTCGTAATTTTAACGAATAGGAGGACATGTTTAATTGAAATATTTTGCATTTTAAATAAATATAAAAAAGAAGAAAAAGGCTATTCGCTTTTTTTTTATTGGCCTGTTGGTCTAATGGTTAGTTATCCTGACTGCTGATGCAGAGGGTTCGATACCCACTCAGGACAAATAATTGTGTGATGAGCATGATAATTTATTCTGTGTCTTAGTGTAATTTCTCTATAATATGTATTTAATTAGAAATATATGAGTATGTTTATCAGCAGTCTGGTTACCTTGTACAGGTTCTGCCTAGTTTGAAATCAGACGGCCGTGGGTGAGATGTGTCAAATTATTATTAAAAAAAGTACAATCGAGCATAAAAGAATTCGTCACAGAAAAAGTAATTGCCTATCTACCCATTTACTCAATAATCTTTATTTCATAAAATTATTTAAAAATTGCTTGAAATCGTATTTTTTAACTGAAAATTAGAGATCAACACACCATGTCAAGGCAACAATAGGTTGCTTTGTAAAAAATAAAATTATTAGGACAATAAATAACAAATAATACCGTGTTGCAAACAGTTAAGATCGCTATCTGCCAGTGCCGATCTATAACCGCCCGTTTCCAAATACTTTATTGTACTTTAGTGGGAACTTTAATTTAGGAAATAATAATTCTACACTCCCGTAATATTTTCTTTAAAGAGAAATCGTGAAGACATTTTTCTTAACGAAAGTTAACGTAAGTTCTTTGCCGGCTGTACCATTTTTTTCCTTTGCCTTCTTGTTGCTGATTTTTTAAATATATTTTTTTTTTATATTTCTACGCCTAGCGAGTTTTATGGTTTGTTTTATTTTTTATCAACCTGTTTAAATGTCAGAACTGTATTCAATTTATATTAGTGTTCTTTTTTCGAAAATGTCTCAAAGAAAACGAGATTATCTATAAGTCTTAAGGGTCTGGTTTCTTTGCGAACAGCCTCATTAATTTGAATGAGCTCCATCATGATCTATTTCTTTTCCCTACATATTTTTTACGTTTATTTACATACACAAGTGAGTCATTGCACCACTCATCGAACAATCAACGTCAGGCTAACGACCTCCCAGCTTCAAGCCTTCCATACCCTTTCAGCATCAACCACTATATTAAGACACCTGGTTACTCATACTCACCCCCTTTTTTCTTCATATAAGTAAAGTTATGGAGACGGGTGGGAGTCCTAAGTAAGCCGGCGAGGGTCTAAGCCAAGTTTATTGTGTGACCCAAGCACTGATAGGCAAATTGCAGTTTTTTATGCATCAGTAGGGTAAGTAAGATAGGGTGTATGCGTAATTGAGGTAAATAGTATACTTTTAAAGATTGAGCCTTGATAATATGTTGATTAATGACGATAATTATTTAGGTCGTCCTGTTTAAAAAGGTTTAAACTGTGTATGAAATTACATTCTTTAAGGAATAAATTGTCGATGGAAAGACTTTATTCTCTTTTTACAACAAATATAAGTTGTTTTTTAACTGAAAACTTCTTCAGCGGCGTTGTGCACTTTTTGGGATGGGTAAAAAATGTTAAACTCGCGTCAGGACACGTGACCTGATTGAAAATTCGTAAAACGGAGCCAAGTTTCTTATATTTAAAAAAATATAACATTCGAAATTCAAACATGATGCGGCCAGGAGCGCAGAACTTCCAGTGTACCCTATGTATACATTTAGATATGTTATTACCTACTTTTTATTTTTAACCTAATTATATACATGTATAGATATGTGTGTGTGTGTATGTATATGCAAATACATTGTGAAGTTATGTTTTCACTTCTGACGTGCAGTCCTACGACTGACTGACTTTTTTTTTACTCTTTATTGTACAACTTTAAGTAGTAAATAGTGCAAAACAAGTTCCAAATGTTAAAGTATAACAATCCCGGTCCCGTGTAATGATCGCGTTAGCGACTGTGATCATCACACTCACACAAAGTTGTTCCTCTTAGGTTTCAACATACTTGTCAATTTATAAGAATTAGCGGCAGTTTTCTTTGGATAATATCAAATACTGTTGATTTTTAGCAGTAGCACTGCAATCTTTAATCCAGTTCATCATTGTTAAAAAGTATCCCCTCAGCAAAGCATCTAACGATGTGTCTACCATCACGCACCACTCACCCTTATCTTACATAATTTATTCAGCCGTGAAACTCGTTTTCACCGAACTGCCTTTACAATGAACATAGTTACTATCGATTCAGTTGAGCTCACACGGAATATCGATTAAAATCGACACATCTCGAGTTATAATCGTAATTACGTGACAACGCGTAACTTGATCCTGGCGGGAACTGTAAAGTGTAATTTATGATTTAGCTCCGGTTTTCGAACGTCGCCAGCGCTTCCGCCGTTCTCAAACATTGTAATGCAACACGAACGCACCTTTATTTGATTTATGCTTTTATTTATTTTTTACATCGGAAGGCTTGGAAAACACTTGGCGACAGCATGTTGGTAATATGAGTTACTTATCGTTTCATTGAAAACGTCTGAACGGATGATTTATATGATGTCTTCGTCGCTTCTTTACTTGATAACTTTTAACAAAGTAACTGTCGTTCAATACGTATTTTGTTCGTACAGCTGCTCTTGTAATTATGCCTCATATTTTAATACGATGTCATAAATAGATTAGCATAAAGGTTATTTTCTATTTCTTTGCGTATTATCTAAATGATTTAATTTTATCGCACTACCCTACATGGCGGAAGGTTACATGGTCCAATTGCATAAAATTGTGAACTTTCGTATTCAATTAAGTTCAAGAATTCAACTCATAGAAACATTCCTGCAAGTATAATTTTTAAACAGGTTAATTAAAAGCTTACGGAGAACCATTAATTTAATGTGTCTAATTTAGAATATTACCTGACTAAAGATTATAGTCACATCGTGTAATTAAACTATTTGGACATTAAATTTACGTTTCACTTAGAGTGTTGCCAGTTCTTAAAAGCATTTATACCTTGTTAGGGTGTTATTTTTGTTTTATTAATTTTAAATGTCTCAAATTACACAAATGATTTGTAACGCGTTTTTATTATTTTACCTTCAGCCTTTTCCTAACTCGTTATTTTTGTAACTGAAGATAGTGAAACGAAAAATGGGACTTGTGTTGATATAATGTAGGTTATACCTTTGCGACCTACAAAACAAAGCTTTAAACATTTAGGCCAACGCTTCTGGGCATTCTTTCCAACCAATTGGTCAGGGCGTGACCGAAACATTGACCAGACACTAATATTATGTTTAAATAACTATACATACATTTTAAAATTTAAAAAAAATGTTTGTCAGCGGAACATAACATCTCTTGATCAAGCAACCATGTAATAATAGAGGCATGCCGTAAAGACATACATTACCGTTGATATTGCAAGAATCGCGAGGACTTCAATAAAAAAGTAAAATGCGAATATCAAGTTTTACTTAGTACTTAAGTATTTACTACATGTGGAATGGATCTGGACCATAAATGACGGTTACGCACGGGTAGCAGAGACATCTTCAACAACCATCATCATATTTCAACCAATTTACACAAAACCTTAACAAATTATATACCTAAACCTTCCTCATGAATCGCTCTATCTATTAGTGAAAACCGCATGAAAATCCGTTCTGTAGTTTTTCAGATTATCGCGAACAAACAGACAGACGCGGCAGGGGACTTTGTTTTATAATATGTACTATGTGGTGATAATATAATAACAGACCGAGTGTTACTGATCTTGTAAGTTCTCTCTTCTAAGTTCCGTTACCTTCATTCTAACTCTCCAGTTGAGGAACAGTCTAAAAGAGAATCAGGCGTTGAAAGATTTTTGGGGAAAAACGATTTTGAACTTTTTTGGATGTTCATAAAATAGTTGTAACATTATTAGATGATGGAAGTGAAATGTACGATAAATAACCTTTTTTTTTTTTTTGTGCGTGTGGAAACCCCCTCGGGCCGTCACCCCACCGGGGTTTTCGGTGGGGCGGTGTGTCGGAATCGAACCGACTAAAACCACACGGTGTGCCGTACTGCGCCTTAAGTAGGAGGGATCCGGGAACAGCTTTATTAATAACCTAACCTAACCTAACCCTTCAATGAAATATACCTACCATAGATACACGTTCCCCCAAAAAATCGCATCAAATAGTGCATGTAGTTTACGTGCATGCATTTACTCTCCAATCCTAATAATAGACCAGGCCATACAATGAATGTCCCTGTAAATATATGTTGTAATGGTTTGATACAAAAACTTCAATGTATTGCATCTGTAGGTTATTACTACCACCGTATTAGACTCGTGGTACGTATTCCATACGCACGTTCACGAGAGTGAAAAGGACAGGTGCGCAAGCTACGCGTTTCAAATTAAATAACTTTTCAAACTATCGCTTATTTCAGTGCCATTATTTTACTTAAACAATTGAAATCATCATAAAAATGTTTTACTTGTCGAAAGTATGACATTTCATGTTTTTTTGCATGTCTTAAGTATAGTTCTAGCATTATGTTCATGACTGGCCTGTTGGTCTAATGGTAAGTGATCCTGACTGCTGAGCCAGAGGTCGTGGGTTCGATTCCCACCCAGGAATAATAATTGTGTGATGAACATGATCATTTGTTGTGTCCAGGTGTAATTTATCTATAATTTGTATTTAGTAATATATAAGTATGTTTATCAGCAGTCTGGTTACCATCGTTCAGGCTCTGCCTAGTTTGGGATCAGACGGCCGTGTGTGAGATGTGTCAAGTTATTATTATTATTTTCAACTACTCCCGAAACGTCACACCGAAAGCGCGCGAAACTGTGCACAACTGACATATCAAAATCATTGAAGGTTTTTCAAACTTATTTGTGTCCCCAATAGGGATACTAAAAGCTATCAGGACGTTTTAATTATATTTTCTTTACTGTAGAAATATACTACTTATTTACAATTCGTCCTGAACGGTAGTGTTGTTTTGACAAATCGGGTAATCGCATTAACGGACTGTTCTTTTTGTTTAACAGTTGATAAGCCTCCTTACCTGAAGATAAGGAGGCTTATTAACAGACTGGTAATAAAATAACATTTGATGTAAAGAAATGATAATTATAATACCATCGTCTAATCTCAGATAATCATCTTATCACAATATATAAGTACATATTACTATCGTACAAAAAGAACACATATGAAAGACTTTTCCATTTGTGTTATCGAATAAAACAATAAATATCTCCTATAAGAGTTCGCTTGTCTATTAATATTTAATTTCATATCAAATCCTACTAATATTATAAGCGTGAAAATTTGTGAGGATGTATGGATGTTTGTTACTCTTTCACGGCAAAACTACTGAACCGACTGCAATGAAACTTGGTATGTAGATAGCTGGAGCCCTGGATTAACACATAGGCTTCTTTTTATCCCGATATTCCTACGGCACCGGGCCTTACGCGGGTGAAACCGCGGGGCGCTGCTAGTTATTAATAATAGTAATAACTAAAATTCTATCAAACTAGCTGCGCCTGTGTGCTGTAGCCTATATGTTAATCCAGGTCTCCAGCTATCTACATACCAAGTTTCATCGCAATCGGTCAGTAGTTTTGGCGTGAAAGAGTAACAAACATCCATCCATCTAAACTTTCACATTTATAATATTAGTGGGATGTCTAATTTGATATAACTTGGTTATTATATTAATACTATTTACGAAACTGGCACCATTTGAAAAGATTAATGCCTTAAACTTTGCAATAGGCAATGGTTATAACTTTATATGATGTATAATTGAACACTTCAACATTCGAAATAGTGTAATATTAGATTTATTTCTACCTTTTCCTGGCTGTAACAGCGTCAAAAACAAATGGCGTATGGCCATTGTACCTGTCTATTTTCACATCGGAAATATAATGCGAGTAATTACAGCGGACGCACCAGAGACATTTGACACGCATCTGTCGTTATTGTCTATGCCCGTTAAAAAATGCCTGCCTGCCATGTACATACATATATTATGCAGGTTTTGGTAAAGAAGAATTTAGTTCGAATAGTTGAAACGAATAGAATAGGAATGAGTTTTGTTTTATATTCAAAATAAAAAAATTGTTTACCTACTGAACTGGATTTTTAGTTCTTGGTACTTTCAGCCTCCATTCAATGTAGGTATCGAGCTCCACGTTAATAAATTTGCTTTGATTATCAAAATAAATACAAACATGTTTTTTTTCAAATGGGAGAAAATCTACATGCTAAGTATCTACTGTGACGTACCATGTAAGAACATTTTTTTGTTTCTCATAATATTTTCCCTAGTATTATAGTAAGTATATATTTCAAAAGTAATTATGTCTGCCCTAAAATGCGCGCCATCAGCCCATGATGCACTTTAGTAATCTTTACACTTGTAATTATTCTAACACATTTATAATACTTTATTACAATGATGAAATAAAAAACAATATTTCATAATAAAACAAGCTCCTATTAAGTGCATTCAAAACGGAACAGCCAAATCGTTCTACACAATCCATCATACGAAAACAGGCTTGCATTTATTAATTTTTGACATAAACGACCGCCATCTTGAATTGGAGCAGCTGTTGGTGGAGAGTTCGTTGACCTCTTTTTTTACGATTCCAGGTAGAACATTTTCTATGGTTCGTACCATAAACTTAGTTGATCTGATGTGTTTATTATTATTATACTGGTCCTTTGTTAAATATTTGAGTCTTCATGAACCTTTATACGATGTAGGTACCTACTATTGTTATATGAGTAGATATTTTTTACGTCTATTGAAATATGATAGAGATGGCAGGCTTTATAAAATGTTTAAAAGTTAATGAAACTCTTTCGAAATAATACATTTTTAAATGTCACAATTTCGCTGTTTTTTTCTGGCGAAGGCAAACACAACGGTCTCACGAAATAACTGCCATAATTATAATTTACTAAGAGTCAATTACATATAAAATAAAACTTCTTCATTGCATTTACTAAAAACATACTGCTTTTTATCCATGAATACTTAGTGCCTCGCTGGAGCTGTGGGAAGAGTAGGTAATCGTGGGATCCTAGACTTGATTTTCAAAGAGCAAGTTTTAGGAAATTCTTAGTGGTAGCACAGAAATAGCTAGACAGCAAAATTCTCAACACCTATTACGTGGCGCCATAAACAATCGCAGTGAAACGCAGAGGCAGTACTTACACTGTTGTTACCTCTGCCTACAGATATACAAGTTCGAGTATATAAAAATATTGAGACCAACCAGGGCTGCCAGATTGTATAATTGGATACATAATTCGTATAATTCAGTTATCTTATGTATCCTGTTTGTATAGTAGATTGCATTGTATAATTAGATGCAATGTCATTAATGATGTTATAGCATAATAAGTACGTAGTACAAATAGAGATCCTTAAAACAAATCATGTCTGTAGTAATCCCATAAGGAAAAGAAAGGTGTTTTAATTTTAACTAATACGTTAAGGTTAAAACACCTTTTATTGAAATACTCAAAGATTGACGCCCATACTATAGTTGTACAACACTGATTTGGTATACGTTCTGAGACTCGGTGGTATAAAATAAGTTGTCCTTACTGACAGCCCTGAGACAAACTATTTTACCCTTTTTAATTATCCCGAGTCAATACTTTTTTAATCACATAATTATTAAACAAATAATGGAAATAGGTGTGCCTTACATCAAATACAAGCATGTTTGTTATTTCTCATTCCTAAAGTACACAGTAACGCTCCCATGGAAATATGATACACTCTGATTCTAGAAGGAACCGTAACTATTCAAAGTTGTATCACATATAATTCTGTCGAATAATATTGGTAGGCCGATGAAAAGGAGCTAGCTTGTAACAAAGACATTTCAAATATGCAGATATACGAACTAGCAAACACGTTAACGTTACAGTGATATAGCGATTAAGTGCAATACGCGTAAATCTGAGTTTTTCAGTTCAAATTTACAAATTTATTCGATTCGATTCTCTTCATCGGTGTTTCATACACCTCTGCCTACCCCTTCGGGTATATAGGCGTGAGTATATTTATGTACGTATCTCTTCATGTACTTTGTAATATGATACTGTTTAAGCTAGGGGTTTTATTTAACAAATGTATGGAGTAGTCGACTACAATCTTCGTGAATATAATAAACAAGCAACACGCCCCGGCTTCGCACGGGTAGCAGAGACATCTTCAACAATCATCAACATATTTCAATAAATTTACACAAAATCTTAACAAATTATACACTTAAACCTTCCTCATGAATCACTCTGTCTATTAGTGAAAACCGCATGAAAATCCGTTCAGTAGTTTTTCAGTTTATCGCGAACAGACAGACGCGGCAGGGGACTTCTGTTACCTGTGATAGGGGTACCTATAAGATTGCCAATTGTACAGTGACGCTGACGGTAGAGTAATGTCTGAGATGAGCCTTGCGTTTATTCGTTCCGGATTCAGACCTTGAAACGAACCTAGTACACTACCGACGTGAATACACATCTAAAATTCTGGTTATCGCACACCATCAGGTGTTTCGCATGTTTGTTTGCAGCCTCGGTAGCATAAACACATGTGTTTTATAACAATAAATGGTATCTGGTAAAAGTTTATGAAGATAGGCTTCTAAATCAGTGGAAATAAATGTGGAATGCATTACCAGCACACGTGTTCCCTTCGTCATAATCCCGGGTCCTTTAAGCGGGGCGTGAAAAAGCATCTCTCGAGGCCGTCAAGCTGAGGGCGACCATTTTAGTATCATCCGTATCTATAATGGTGGTCCTCAGTCTTTGGACCTCACTCTAGCTTTCCATCAGGCGGTTTGAGGTCATTCGACGATCATCATATTCCTGCATTTTTCCCCATTTTCATTGTTACATAAGCAAAGTACCCAGCACCCACCACTCATATCAATGAAAAATATAGCTTTTGATTCAAGATACACACATCAAAAAAGTCTAAGTAACACGCATCATTTACAGAAACTGCATGTCATTTTATTTTTTTCTTTGATATTTTATTTTTTTTCTTCGCGAAGCAGATTGGTATACAATCTATTTTGTTTTTGGAAACATAATAATATACTGGCTGATTTTGAAAATAGAAACTTCTCGATTGTGTTTTGTTTTCATTAAAATGAAAGCTAATTATTATTTTTTCCCGAGTTCATATATTTTCGTTGCTTGATAAATTTGGTATTTATCTCACTATTATCATTTTGAGAAATATAGTTTTTGAAAAAATTGAGTGATGAGTAATTTTTTATGTAATGGAGCGACGCCATTTGACTGTTGATGAAATGCAGAGAGCTGTAGGAATGCTATAAGCGGGAAGAAATCAGTCCAAGGTATATTATTATATATATATATTATTTATTAGATATTTGTCGTCTTTGGCAACGTTATGTTAATGCAGGGGATCCTGCTGAGCAGCGCCCAGGACATGGAAGGAGTACAACTGCTCGACAGGATAAAGCCACAATTCTCAAGCAGTGTTGTTGTTAGCCATCAAACCGTGAGAAATAGGCTGCATGAATACAGCATACGAGCACGACGCACCATTAGGTGCCCACCAATACGCCACGGGAATCGCGTTCGTCGAAACGAATGGTGTAGGGAATACTTGACATGGACCCAGGAGCAATGGGATAAAATTTTATTTTACGATGAGTCCCGGTTTGGAGTTAGGCCTGATACGAGAAGGGTAAGAGTGTTTCGTCGTCCCGGAAATGCTGAACGGCTGAGATGTGTCCAAGAAGTGCACCCTTACAGTGGCTCCACAGTGATGGTATGGGCGGGTATTATGAAGAACAGACGAACTGAGCTCGTTTTTGTATATGGCAATATGAACGCTGAAACTTACGTTGAAGATGTCCTCGGGCCTTACGTTCACCCATTTGCACAAAGTCTTGGCTTAGATTTCACGCTGATGCATGACAATGCGCGTTCGCACAAAACTCGGAGGACCAGAATGTATTTGGCAATGGAAGACATCCGGGTATTGCCGTGACCTGCACAATCGCCAGACCTGAATCCCATCGAGCACGCATTTGACATGCTCCAGAAACGTGTTCTAGAGAACCTGGACGGAATGTCGACAACCCAACAACCGAAAGACTTATTGAAATTCCATTGGGAGCAATTGCCACAGGATCAACTAAACAATCTTATCATTTAATGAAAAATTGTTGCCATAAATTTTAAACAACAGAGGCGGTCACACTTTGTATTGAATTACCAAAAATATAATTTAAAAAAAAGTCGTTATTTAATGTTGTAATACATGAAAAGTTTAATTTCGTTTCAACTTTATTTTATACTACGTATGTTACGGTACACATATTATTAATTATTGTAATTAAATGAACAATTGAATGAAGGATTTTGTTGCTTTAGTCACTAATGCATCAAAGAACGCTGAATTATTATTTAAAAAGAAATATAAATATATTACAATGGTAAAAATCGTTCAAAAGTTCAAAACCGTACATGTTGCTTAGATTTTTTTGATGTGTGTATTTCCCTAACAAAATCTGGTAAGAATTTGCACTACAGCCGTGTACTCTATATAATTTCCTTTTCCATATTGTACTATTTTATTTGTTGATAGTGGTTTTCCAAGAGTCGTCGTTGAGTTTGTCCACTTTTAAATTATTGTTACCTATCACCATTTTGACATACAGCATATAACCTGCCTTATAGAAAGCTGTCGGTTTCAAACTCAAAGGGAGCCTCACGCGCTCCTTACCGACCCGGTAAAAACATTTGAAAGTATTTTTTAAAGAATTTTATAATGATCATCTTCAATAGTCGAAGGTATCCATAACCCTGCAAGCACATAAATCTTTTTTTTTTACTAACATGATGTCTAATATCAACAAGCATCTGAACTTGCGTGAGAAGTTTTATTGTCGCATCATTATATTGCTGCCTCAAAATGGCTGATATAATATTTTTTCTAATTCGCCCGCTATCTAACAACATTTTATGGACTGACCTATTCGCGTGTCTTTCAACGTAACCTTTTATCACTGGCTGCGCACGCGCTGAGTTCGCAGCTGCGCGCAGGTAAAACTATCAGGAAGTACAACACTTCCATGACAAAACGCCATCTCGTAATAGTTTATAAAATTTCCGACCTTATGCTTATAGAAATAAGAACGAGAACAGACAGCGTACATTTTTGACAGATGTATTTATTCTGCAGTGACATGATCTTGGAAACATTGACGATAATTTCACCTTTATAAGGTAACAAATAAAGGCTATACTTAAATGTGCTTTTTTTAACAGATGTATATATTCTGTACCATATGCTGGTTAGGTTCTTGTCAGCTGCGCGACATACCGACGATAGATTTATCGTATTGTTCCATTATACGCGATTAATCACGAAAACGTACGAAAAGCGAAGTTTTTTGACCTTACTCAGAGATGTGCTTTTAGGTACCTATTATTTTTTTTTTGAAAAAAGAGCTTTATATTTTCGTTTGTAAAAATGACAATAGATGTCTTTGAAATTATTTTTTTTTGGAGAACTGGTGAATTGAGACGACGACCTCTGGTACTACGGAGCCTAATTATAATTAATCTCTATCTCTACATAGTATAAAACAAATTCGCTTCCGCCGTTTGTACGCTAAGATCTTTTAAACTATGCAACGGATTTTAATACGGTTTTCACCAATAGATAGAGCGATTCAAGAAGAAGGTTTATACGTATAGCTTAATGTTGTTTTGTGTTAATTTGTATAAGTATATGACGACAATTGTTCCCCACATCAGTATCTAAATTACACCCGTGCGAAGCTAGGGCGGGTCGCTAGTATACTATTTAGAAATGACCATCCCTATTCATAGACTTGTTGGAAGATGTTTGGCTCATAATCACATCGGTGAATAATTTTTTGATATAATAATTCTAATTCTGATTAAATTAAGTTGTCTTAATTTAATCAGAATTTGAATTATTACCTATTGTTAGTTATATAAGTATTATGTAATATAGCTAATATTACATACGTGAAATTATATTCCCGTCAGGACATATTTAAGCTTACTGGAGATCCCGTGGTGGTTGAATTTCGACCATAGTTTATTTCATTGGCCAATATTACTTGACCTGTCTTTGTATAGGCTTTTGTACCATGACAGGTCAAAATATATACTGGACACTCATAGCTGTATGTACCCGTTTTTGCATTTTTTTTAACTTTGTAGCAAATATTATTACAAAATTTTAGCATTCGTCACTTCTTCTCTGTATAAACTATAAGTGTGCGAAATTTCATACTCCTCCGTCCGCCCAATTTTCGTTAAAAGGGATCCAAAGTTTTCGCTTCACGTATTAATATATAGATGATGAACTAAACACTGCATTTAGTTTTTGTTTTAAATCTCGTATATATTCGTTAAAATAATAAACTGTAGACTAAGGTCATGATTCATGATGATCTGTACCATGCTATTTAAAAAAAATGTATTAAACCTATTCCTATTAGATCACTTGTACAAATCGCGAACACTTAAAATACATCATTTTAGTATATCTTTAAAATATAGATTTGTTTTACATAGCACTGTTAATATAATTTAAAAAAAAACTAATTTCAAAATTTTGTTTTGTTTCAGGTAAGTGACTCTCAGTCTATTTCAGAAACAACAGACATGCAGGATGGCGACCAACACAGAGGTAACTTAGAACAGAAGTAGAGTAGAGTAGATGTACCTAGAATTATCTATAAGTAAAATATGATACAAACATGAACGAAACTTAAACATTTAACGACGAAAATTACAGTAAACTTGAATGTCATTTTCCCTCATCCATAAAGTATTCTTAGCTATTATACAAATATATCAAATGTAACACATACATAATATACTAGATGAATATTTCTGATCTAAGTTATAAATCTAAATATATATACCGTAATATATTCCTTTACGTTTATGTTAATAATATCAAGCCAAAGAAATATTTTTAGTTCCATTTTGTATTTCTACATCGCATCCACAACAATAGTAAAATTGTTTTTTTTTTTTTCAATATAAACCAGTAAATAGTTATAGGCAAACGTATAAACCGAACATATTCGAATTTAAAATATTTAAACGAGTAGTCTACTCGCGAGCGCTTAGCAAAGTCAAACGCTAACGATTTCAAAAAAGGAGCTGTGAACAGTCCACTAACAGTAGGTATACATTTCAAACCTCGAAAGGTTGAATGAGTCACCGCGGGTAGCGGGGGCGGGAAAACGATCGAGGGTGGAAATGCGACGTTGCATTTTTCTCGGTCCCGTTTCTACACGAACGTTGCCGTTTCTTTAATTACGTAGCAAACGACGAATTTCTTTCCTTTTTTAACACTTTAATTATTAGTTTTTTTCTGTCAAAATTCAAATATTTTCTTAAGGATAGACTTTCGGTTAAGTGTTTATTGTCATCGAATCAAATTTAAAAAATTAAAAAATTTCAAACCTACCCGATCTATTAGTACTTATATTTAAATATCGAATACGCATATAAAAAGCTAAAAGTAGAAATAAAAATTATCGTTGGTATTTATTTACATGAACTAACTAATTTATTGTAAATTTGTAAAACAAATTTAGTGATAAAATTAAGGCAAGTCACGCCTCAAAGGTAAAGTCTAGGCAGCTTTGATTAGACTTAACAAAAAGACAGCAAGCTAAAATTATGTCGACTGTCTTATTCTTTAATTAAAAACTGTGTGAAACGAGAGTAAATTGTACAGGACTTAGATATATTTAAGGTTTCCTAATTTCACTATTGAATTCATTGACGGAGACAAAATTATAGAGGAAGTTAGACTTTGTAAAACGTTTCAATGTACGATATCAGAAATACCTAGATTTGAAATATCAAAATTTATTAACTTAATTTTTTTCTTATGCAAACGAGCCAACGGGTCACCTGATGGTAAATGACTACCGCCGCCCATGGGCACCTGCAACTCAAGGCCAAGGCTGCAGCTCAAGGTGGTAGTAGGGGAAGAGGGGAGAATGGGAGAGGGCAGGGCCTCCGGTAACCTCACTCACCCGGCGACAAGCAATGAAATCATTGCTTCACTGCCGGTTTTCTGTGAGGCTGTGGTCTCATTTCGGTCGAGGCGGCCCATACGTGCCGAAGCATGGCTCTCCATGGCATGGATATAGGGCACAACAGATTTCTGATTAAAGAGACTATCGAGCTGAACTACGCTGCGGAAGACATTAATACTAACTACAGTGTTCAGCGAGAGCGCTTCGTGAGAAAGGGGATAGAGATAATAATAATAATAATAATGTTTTTTATTTGTAAAAAGTGATTGTAGTAACATGCTAATAATAATACAGGTAGATCTTAACAATTTAAATTATATTCAGATACAATCCAGTGGGTGGGGTTCTGTTACCCTTGATAGGTTAGTTAGAGATAATATCAATGCGAAAGTGACAGCGGTGGTATTACGACTGTATATAAAAAAGTGTGTGTGTACTTATGTACACACGTAAGAAGTTATACTTCTATGTAGTTAAATAAAGTTTATTTAAATATCATAATAAATTAAACATACCGTCAACTAACCTCAAATTCTACAAACGTACTCATAGTAATATGTAAAAACCATTTTTATCACTTATAATCACAGTAAATTATCATAAATAATACATACCGTCAACTAACCTCAAATTCTACAAAAGTACTCAAATTAATATGTAAAAACCATTTTTATCACTACCGTGAAGTTAGTAACTTTTTTTTAAAAACTAAAATGTTAACTACCTAACTTCAGGGTGTCGGTTTTTCGTGACGGTGTGGGCGCGCATCGTAAAAATTTACTCTCATCATTTTTCCATAACGCGCCAAAAGAATTATAACTTCAATTATAATAATAACATTGTTCTGGGTGGGATCGGTCTATTATCACTGACAGGACTATTGTTGCCAATAAGCCTGATATAGTGGTGATAGACCGATTAGAGCGCCGAGCAATGATTATTGATATTATCATTCCCCATGACGACAACCTCTGAAAAAGAAAAACAAATGAAAGATATTTAGATTTGGCCCACGAGTTGTTCGACATGTGGAATGTGGATTCAGCAATCATTGTGCCGATAGTCATATCAGCCCATGGGTTGATTGCAAAGAGCCTCGACCAACACCTTCAGAGGCTCACGTTAGGCAGCTGGATTAAGGGCCTGATGCAGAAGGCGGTCCTTCTTGATACGGCACGTATGTGAGGAGGTTTCTGTCTCTGGAACCCTAACCAGCGGTAGCTTGGTCCCTGTACCCGATACCGGTGGGGCACTATCCTACTAATATTATAAACGTGAAAGTTTGTGAGGATGTATGGATGTATGGATGCTTGTTACTCTCTCACGCCAAAACTACTGAACCGATTGCGATGAAACTTTGTATGTATATAGCTAGAGACTTGGATTAACATATAGGCTTATATATAATATACTTTTTATCCCGATATTCCCACGGGATCGGGACATATGCGGGTGAAACCGCGGGGCACTGCTAGTTTTTTATATTTTTAAATGTATTCTTGATATAATCTGAATGTATTTAAAAATGTGATTTTTGTAACATTATATTTAAGTGAATAAAGATAATAATAATATAATAATAACTTGAGACACCTCACACACGGCCGTCTGATCCCAAACTAGGCAGAGCCTGTGCAATGGTAACCAGACTGCTGATAAACATACTTATATATTACACTCAGACACAGAACAGATGATCATGTCATCACACAATTTGTCCGATAATATAATCGAACCCACGACTTGTGGCTTAGCAGGCTTTTGTTTGTTTGTTAGGCGTTCGCGTCTTATCTAATCGTCCGATCATGATGAAATTTTGCATACACTTTGCCACGTAAACAAAAAATACATAGGGTGCCATTAATCCAAAAAAACACTGTTCCCGAGGAATGGCGAAAATAACTTTTATGGGAGCCCAAAAGCTATTAATTTTATAAATTCAAAGATCCAATGCAAGTCAAAAGTCCATTAAAATCTTTGACAGACTGATCAAATTTATTTATTTATTTACTAGCTACCCGCCCCGGCTTCACACGGGTAACAGAGACATCTTCAACAATCATCATCATATTTTAACCAATTTACACAAAACCTTAACAAATTATATACTTAAACCTTCCTCATGAATCGCTCTATCTATAGGTGAAAACCGCATGAAAATCCGTTGAGTAATTTTTGAGTTTATCTCGACTTTGTTTTATAATATATAGTGATTAAATCCTTAACAACTATACTGTATATTAAACCTATATAATATTATCTAATTTGACAATCTTATCATTCACTGACATAACTTATTATATTTAAAACTAGCAGTTCCCGCGTGGCTTCGCTCGGTTGCACATATTTTTATATTTTGCGCGGAACCCTAATTCTTTTTCCGAAATAAAAGTAGCCTAAGTTACTCCTTATAACACCCGCTATCTGCCAGTGAAAGTTCCGTGGAAATCAGTCCACCTGTTCCGGAGATTAGCTGAAACAAACAGACAGACAGAAAAAAATTGTGAAAAATGTTGTTTTGGTTTATGTACTGTTTATACATCCAAATGCACTTAGTAAAAAGCGGTTATTTTAATATTACAAACAGACACTCCAATTTTATTCGTTTTTACAGATAAATTGTTTGTTAGTTGCCACCATTAGTTGTTTTCTGTTCCAGTGCTGCATGTTTTGATAAAGTTAACCTTCTATAATTTAAGCATTTTATTTATTGCAACAACTAAAGGAACGTTCAAAAAGATAAAACTTTTTCGTTCAGGCTATCACCAGGTGCAATCTTCGCACACTAAATTAGCAAATAATTTATCAGCTATTGTACGTTCGGAATCGCGAGCTTTTGTTACGACTCTTGCGCAAACGCATACACCGTACAACAAAAGATCTTTTACCTGGGCCATTGATTTTTTTTTAGTGGCACTCGCTAACAATGTCACATTCAAACTTGGAAGCTGTCAAATGTCAACTTTATAAATCTTAAAAGATTTGCGGCTCTATAACTAATGTCACACAGTTCATATTCGTTTTGTTATGGAGGACAAAGTAACAAATGAAACAGCAGATAAGATGAGAATTTATTGTCGCTAAAGAAAATTTTCTAACATTTATTTGTGAGAGGATTATAAAGATTGTTCCACGGCTTTTGTAGTACAAGTTTTAGATATAACATTTATATTATTCATATATTGACTAAACACCAAATCATTTATAAGACACCTCACTAAAAACATCAGTACAAAATTTGTAAATGTTTTATGTACTTAAAAATTTAAAAATAAAAGCAAGACATCCGCATGCGCGTGCAAAGAGCAAATGCAAGATGGCGTGCGTCCGCCGGCCATGCCACTTCCGCGGCCGCATCCGGCCGTAACTCGACTCCTGCGCAGCCTGCGGCGCAGCCTTAGCCAATCGATTTGTGAGACGACCGTGAACTTAAAAAGCTTTGTGACCTAAAAAATTTTTCTTTTTATTTCAAAAAAGGATATTACACAATCAAATTAAACTGTGAAATAAGGCACCCATACTTTTTTGTAAGGCCGAATTAAGGCTATCGTAGACATTGCAAAAAATAAAAATGTGAAAGGTATATTATAATAAATAGGTCCCGTAAATGTCAAAGTATCAACAATTTTAGAAATGTTTGTGACTTTCAATACAGAAATGTAAATTTGGAATTGACAAAATATACTTAAAAATTTACCAATCACTACATATATACTATGGCCGATGTTCGACAGAAGAAGGGGTTTCCTTTCTAG
Source organism: Euplagia quadripunctaria (assembly GCA_963859945.1). Taxonomy (NCBI): domain Eukaryota; kingdom Metazoa; phylum Arthropoda; class Insecta; order Lepidoptera; family Erebidae; genus Euplagia; species Euplagia quadripunctaria. Next base: position 23,515,591 of record OY982562.1, read on the forward strand.
ATCCTTTTCGGAAATCCGTACTGTATAATTATATCCCGGTTGATTTAAACATATCTATTTTATGGGGATCTTTGTGACGACAAGTACAAGTAAAATACACTAACTTTTAAACTTTCGCGTTCGTTGATATAATTATGTATATATACAGGAATTAACGAAACAAAATTTACATACCTTTGAATATCTTGAAATAGTCCAATACGGGTAACTAAGAAACAGTGGCTGCTTTCTTTTCTTTTTAACAACTAAGTGGCTGCTTTCTTTTCTTTTTAACAACTAAGTGGCTGCTTTCTTTTCTTTTTAACAACTAAGTGGCTGCTTTCTTTTCTTTTTAACAACTAAGTGGCTGCTTTCTTTTCTTTTTAACAACTAAGTGGCTGCTTTCTTTTCTTTTTAACGACTAAGTGGCTGCTTTCTTTTCTTTTTAACGACTAAGTGGTTGTTTTCTTTTCTTTTTAACAACTAAGTAGCTGCTTTCTTTTCTTTTTAACAACTAAGTGGCTGCTTTCTTTTCTTTTTAACGACTAAGTGGCTGCTTTCTTTTCTTTTTAACGACTAAGTGGCTGCTTTCTTTTCTTTTTAACGACTAAGTGGCTGCTTTCTTTTCTTTTTAACGACTAAGTGGTTGTTTTCTTTTCTTTTTAACAACTAAGTAGCTGCTTTCTTTTCTTTTTAACAACTAAGTGGCTGCTTTCTTTTCTTTTTAACGACTAAGTGGCTGCTTTCTTTTCTTTTTAACGACTAAGTGGTTGTTTTCTTTTCTTTTTAACAACTAAGTAGCTGCTTTCTTTTCTTTTTAACAACTAAGTGGCTGCTTTCTTTTCTTTTTAACGACTAAGTGGCTGTTTTCTTTTCTTTTTAACAACTAAGTAGCTGCTTTCATTTCTTTTTAACAACTGATTGGCTGCTTCCTTTTCTTTAACAACTAAGTGGCTATTTCCTATTTTTTTCTAAACAACCATGTTGCCAAACAAACAAAGGCCGTGCCTTATGGTAAGCTGCCAGTGCCTATAAAAATTGGCAACCTTAGTGATGTCTCTTATGTATTCGGAACTCTAAAATGGAAAGCTGTCGATATTTATAACATTACTAACAGAAAGTATATAACTGTTACAATAAACACTTTCGTGAGTGATATTCATGTTTATTAGAAACTAAACGGTTTTACTCAACTCTTTGAAAAAGGGCCCCCGTCGGGTCCGAACCTAAAAAACCGTATAGTTTCTAATAAACAAGTATATAACTGTTATATATATAGCTGTTAGTGTTGTCTAACGGCGATCTCCTTTAAGGTCACAGTTACTAGGTATCCTAAATAGGCGTAATTCGAGCAAAAAGCTGCCTGCGTCTGGTAAAATTTCATAACATGGTAAAAATGTGGCAATAAATAGATTAGTTACTTAGTAATTAAAGAGAACTAGCTTATGCACGCTGCTTCGCTTGTGTTAATGTAGATTTTTTCAATCAATAAGGGTATATACCTCGAGAACAATACCTTTTTCTAGATGAAGGGGTTTTGTCTTCTCTTCTTTGTCCTTTTCTGTACCCCTGACAACGAATAATAATAATAATACTTTATTATCGAAAAAGCCAAATACAATTTGTCCATCTCATCCAAACTTAAAAGTACAGTTGTATACAACGCTTATGTGTTTTTTTTAGAGATAGAGTGCACGTCAGTGTCTATGATAGTGTTAACTGTGTTACAGACACTGGAAAGGCGCCAGGCTCTTACAATCTATTAGTATTATATGTTATTAGTTGGTTTAGCAAACAAACATAGTCACTTTCGCATTTATAATATTACTTCGGAAAGGCCTAGGTAAGGCTTTAGAAGCTTCCAAGTCTTATCAACATGGCTGTTGGTAATTGCTTACTTTTATTTTACCAAAAAATTCGAACAAAACGCTTTGACTGCTCCTTTTTTATTCGAGTTGCCAAAGTCTGATATGAACTGCCTGCGTCTACTTTTTCAGACAATTATAATCCTGAAACCTTCAAGAGTAGGTTTCTCTTCGATAGACGTGTACCATCCTCATCTTCATTGTCACATTCCATTAGATGAGTCGGAAGACAAATGCCTATTCCATTACATATTTAAAAAAAATCAAATCAACAACAAAATTGTTTTTGTAGGAATTCTACGGGTCTGACGATCCTTTTTAATCTAATCGGTAAGTAGATTAAAAATAAAATGTTATTTATGTAAGATAAAAACCATAAAGAATATCAACTTGCGGCTTGAAAAATAACAGAATTTTCAACAATATTAATTCTAGTTTTGATGGCACCCAAACAGGGACTATAAAAGTCTCACAAGACCCTGTTAGGGCGCCAACTGTATTCTAAAGTGGCTCTCTTATAAAACTTGACCTGAAACTGTAACCCGATCGAAAAACACTTGAACTTCTGAAACAAAACCACCTTAAATTATTTAAAATACATTTTAGACATGAAGGAATGCATGAATTCATTAAATTTACGTTGTACCTTGTACTGACGCTGTCCCACGCGTTTTTACAATCATATACAAACAAAAGTTTTTTTCTACTTTTTAATTGCGTTTGCTATTGTTTTTTAAATTATAATTTATTTACTACTAGCAGCGCCCCACGGTTTCACCGCGTAAGTCCTGATCCCGTGGGAATATCGGGATATAAAGCCTATGTGTTAATCCAGGTCTCCAGCTATCTACATACCAAGTTTCATTGCAATCGGTTCAGTCGTTTTTGCGTGAAAGAGTAACAAACATCCATCCATCCATACTTACAAACTTTCGCGTTTATAATAATAGTAGAATAAGAAATCGATCCGTTAAATTAACAAGAAGAAGATGGACGTAAATCATTAGGTGATGTAAATTGATCCCGTAATTACAAAAGACAAAACCCAGTTACTCAAATTTCACGTGATGAAAATAAAAAAAGGAGTTCAGTAAGTGTAGTTGTACGCATCAGCATATATACACAAAACGATGCAAAAAGTGCTGTTTTACATTGCTTCTAAATATTGCAGAATTCTATGCAAATGTTCATGAGTAGCCTATTTAAATTTAATATATAAGGTCAGGGAAAAAGTTTCTTCGAAGTTTATATACAAATTCAAGACATATTTTTCAAATTTAATAACATTTAATTAATATATATATATACATAATATGTGCCATTTTTTATGTTTGATAACTTGTTGCCATCTTGTAGGTCGTGACATAATCCCGTTGCTGTAGAAATCTTGGGATTTTTGATCAAAAAAACTGCGACAAGTAGTTTTCACAGTCCTCTTTTTATGTTAACCGAACACTACCCACTGAAAAGAACGAAACAGGTGAAAATCTGAGGATGCAAGTTCAAGACTATGTTGTTGATGTTTTAACACTTCACAACCAAGCTCTCTCAATTTTTGTTGAGTGGCCAAAGATGTGTGTGGTCTGGCGTTATCATGATGAAAGACCATTCCTTTTCTGTTGATCAATTTTTTTTTTATTTCTTGCTTGAGTCTCATTAGTTGTTGGCAGTAGAGATCTGAATCGATGGTTTTACCCGGCGATAAAAGCTAATAAAGAACGATGCCCTTCTAATCCCACCATACACACAGCATCACCTTATTACGTGTTAATCCGGGTTTCACTAGTCTGTGAAGCTCGACTACCCTTTGACCATGATCTTTTTCACATGTTCTTGACGTAGGTGATCCACTTTTCATCACCAGTGATCAATCTTTTAAAAAATGGTTCGGTTTCTCGGTTTACGTTTCTATAGAGAATCGCAAATGAGTACACGATTCATTAGGTTTCTTTCAGTGAGCTCGTGTGGCACCCAAATATGGAGCTTTTTTGTAAAGCCAGACTTCTACATATGGGTCAAAACTGTTTTGTGGTCAATCCTCAGTTCCTCGGCTATGTCGCAATTACTAATATCAAAAATGGCATCGAATTTATCCGTGTGAGGGCGACCAGAGCGAGCTGCAACTTTTACATGAAAATTCTTGAACCAACTTTGTGCTACTCTTACTGACACTGCATTAGGTCCATAAACGTCACTAATTTTACATACTATTTATAAGAGACAACACTTTTCTCAACCCTGTTCGCTAATTGAAAAAAAGGTCGGTGAGAAATGTCAAGGAAATAGGAATGAAAGATAGTGTTGGATACAAACAAGTGACATCTGAAACTACAGCTGTTGCGACCGTTGCTTGATTACTAATTTAGTTATGTAAAAAAGTCCATGATCTTTTCGGGAATCTTAGCAAAGTATTCGAAATGTCATAACATTTTGAATTTTCAATTAGATGAGTTTTGGGAAAGCCATCTTCGGCACGTATGGGCCGGCTCGACCGGAGTGATACCACGTCCTCACAGAAAACCGGCAGTGAAGCAATCCTTGCATTGCTTTTCACCGAGTGAGTGAGGTTACCGAAGGACCTCCCCCTTCCCTCCCCTTCTTCCACTCTTCACCTACTCCCACCTTAAAAGGTGGCAAAGCACTTGTGACTTTTGAGTTGCAGGTGCCCATAGGCGGCGGTAGTCATTTACCATCAGGTGACCCGTCTGATCATTTGCCTTCTATAGCATAAAAAAGTTAAGAATAACCATAGACATAATCCTTCTATAAAATGGTTCCTAGTTATAAAAACCTTTTTGATTACCTTGTACTTGTATTTGTTTCTACTCTGTAAAATTTATTTTAAACTCTTTAAATATTTCTTATATCTCGAAAACTTTTACTTACACTAATAGTACTTAGTCAGTTACATTAGGGGATCATTAACATTAGATTTTCCAAAGCATAACGCTTTCATAATCAAATAGGTGTACAAACAGTTTAAACACTAGGAAATTCATGGTAGTGGCCTAAATATTTTGTATTCAAATACAAAAACAAAAAAAAAACATTAAAAATCTTCCTACATAAACGAAACATTTTCACGGCCTTGTATTATTGAAACGAATTCAAACCCATAAAAAAAAATTCAGACTTTACTATTCTAGAAAATGTATTCACATACAAATCAATCTGCGAATTAAATGAAACAGTTTAAATATTTATTATCCAGTTTTCGCTCGTTCGAATAGCAAGTAAGTTTGTGTTTTTACCTTTTATTATATTGGCTATTCGGCTTCTTTTTATTTATTGCTTGAAATTCCTTTTTTAAATTAACTCGAAAGGTTTACCATAGATAAGCTTTTTTTTTAAGCTACGTAGACAAGCCTTCATCAATTTATACGTAGAATAAATAAATATAGAATTAAAAAACTGTGTCGAGTAATGGTCACGCTAAGTAATCTCTAAATTTAAAAGCATAGCAATAAAGCAACCTATAACAAGACAGAACCTTGTTTAAATTCACGTACATATGTAGCTACAGTATTAAAAAAGGAAAGGACTTTATATTTCTTCATTTGGAAATACGTTCCCATTACTGAAAATAATTAAATTAAGTTCAACATTAATCACCGCATATTACAATTTCAATTTTAACACTATGCTTACGGAATTATAATAAACTGTAAAATGCACGAAAAATATTCTACTCGCGTCCCTTTTAAGTCGATAGTCTTGAAACTAAGACAGTATTATACTTTCGTCTCTTTCACACATTAGAGGATGACACTTCCGAGAATCGTCTGTGCTTTTGAAGTATTTGAAATGCCCCACACACAGTACCGTTACTTTACTACAACTCACTTTTACTTTTTTTTTGGTTGTTGCTGTCTTTTGTCACATCCCTCCCCTTTTTATTGTCTATGCGAATTTACCGCGAAACTTTCGGCTGCTCGTTCAACCGTAATGGACTTTGAATAGATACGAACATTATTATTATTTTATTACCTGTATAGTTTTTTTTGAGTTCGAATCTTATTAAAATGTTCGTTTTCATGAAGCGTTTTCAACGCATTTTAAATTGTAATCTGAATTCCGATATCGTTCTCAATTACAACCACGATGTCAATATTAAAAATGAAAATGTCGGCTTTCGGAACGAACTAACCGTTCACCCACCCTTGTTCAAATGTCGACGAACGGGGAGGCGCGTCGCGCGACGTTGCCAAAACGGAAAGTGAAATTTCGTCACACTCTCTCTCTCATTCACACACACCAACCAACACAGTCACAGGATAGTTCACTCCTCGTAACTTATGTCTGTGTGAGTTTAATTCGGCAGACGCTCTGCTTTTGTGTGCGTTTGTTTTGATGAATATTATACGGTAGTGTTGTGAGAGTGTGCGTCAGACGAATTTGTATGAACGTTGCAATATACCTACGCTACGGACGTTTCCGTGTTCGATCGACTTTAGTAGACGCCGACTTTGAGTCGTGATTCTGAACAATTAAAGTTATAAAGAAATAGAAAGGAAAATTCTTTTATATTATATTGTTTGAACGCGAGCAAAGTACACAATTAACTTTCAGTGTTAACTTGATTATTTAAAAAATAGTAATATATATTAACACACCTAATATTGTTGTCTTACAGCACTTATTAAGAGCGACTTCAACCGACCAATTGATAGATTTTAATAACCTATGAATCGTGAGTAGCCCATGTGGTCGTGGTCAATTGTATTTTAACGTATTATAGGTACCTATATCTTATTAATTACAATATGTTATCCCAAAAATGAATAAGCGAGTTATTTTTACATGAAGTCCAAAAACACACAGTTCTTCTAATTCTCAATATTCAATTAAGAGTTAAGAAGAAATATAAATACTTGCAAATGATTTATATAAAGTTTCAATAAGTACCTATATATAGAGGATGATCAGGATAGTCTTGGAATTAAACACAAAATCGATACGGTACATTAAAAGGGAGTAGTGGCTATGGTCAAACTTCACGAAACAGTAAAATTGAGAGGGCGAGGGGATGACGTCAGCCTACCACCATATATCTATTGTTAAATGGTACAGTTATGTAGTTAATTTCGATAGGGCCGAGTTAAAACTAAGACGTAATAACGAGAGAGAATCTTCCTTGTTCCGTAGTTGAAGTGGAAGTACAAATATAAATAAACTATGTACCTAATAATTGATATATAATAGTATTAGTTTTTACCTCGGTTTCACTCGCGTTAATTTAGATTTTGTTAATAATTCAGCTATACCTTAGAAACATCACTTTTTTTTCTACATGAAAGGTACCTTACGTTCTTTTCTTTCTAATAATCGGTTAAATAGTTAAGTTAACAAACTAACTCAATTTCGTATTAAAATTTATAAAACTAGCTACTAGCCGCGACTGCGAAACTCAAATTCCAGGGAACCGTACACTTTTCCGGGATAAAAAGTAGCCTATGTCGTTCCTTATAATATAATATATCTCCTTGCCAAATTTTATTACGATCCGTTCAGCCGTTTCGTCGTGAAAAGGTAACAAACAAACAGAGTAACTTTCGCACTTATAATATTAGTATGGATATGGATTAGTATGTTTAGGATTAGGATTCGTTATACAGGATCTTATTATTATAATATTTATACCAACTAGTAGCTAAAATCGTAAAACTACATTAAACAATGTTGTCGTCGTCAAATTCATACGCCGATAACCAAATTTAGAAGTAATCCCGTTCCCTGCCCCATTCCGACATCGGTCTCTGTCATGAGCGCTCATGGATGTCTTTAACAGTGAAATTGCCCATAACATACACACATACGACATATGCTCTCGCCTTACTCCCGTCCGGGGTTAGCAGAGACGATAGAACGCCTCTTTCACATTCATCCGATCTTTCATAAACGCTCGCCGAATACAATTCTCCTTTGCATCGCGAGATCGCAGAGGTTAAATGCCGTTGTTCTGTAAAAAAACTGTCAGTCGTAGGACTGCACGTCAGAATTGAAAATACATACACATAATAGGTATATATACATTTACACACGCACATCTATATGTCATCTGAGCGTGACGGTGCCAAATCTACTGCTGAGCAACTATATTGAATATTCTTTAGAAATATATTTTAAGAGTTTACGATTACTAGTAAGTCTCGAAGTCAATGGATATGTATTTATGTAGTAGTAGTCTATCCTATTAACATAATATTATACTACCTTCTTACGAAAACTCCAACACACAAAAAAAAACACATTATAATAAATATTTCACAATGATTCAAATGTCATTTAAATTTGAGATCGACTACGAGGTTTGATTTAATAAATATCAAAGTAATTCTTTATTTAAATTTATTTGAGCAAAAGGACATTGAATACTTTTTAGTTTTTAAACTGCTGGTTAAAAACTAAATATTGCAATTGATCAATATTTATATTGGCAACCCGCATTTTTAACAAGACATTTTTTTATTATTATTTGAATGTAGATATTTGTGTCCACTTAAATAATGGAAAGTGGTTAAATATTTAATTAATATAATTCCAGAGAATTTAAGTTATATGTACCTTAAAAAACTTCAATAAAAGCTCTTGGGCACTGACTTTTCAAGTATTTACATGGCACGACTTTTCAAGTATTACAGTAGTCATATGAAGACCTTATGATGATTTTAGAGCCCTTGAAATAATTTTCATACACGTTTAGTCACGGAAAGACTTCAAAATGCTTTTTTTACTTAATGTAAACTATATACAAGACCTCATGAAGTCTGACTCATTTTGTCAACAACGAAGTTAATTACGTGCTTGAGTAAGACAATTCTTAGGAACCCCAAGACTTAACTCGTTGCTGGCAGTTACTCTATTTTCTCCCTTACTTGGTTTAATAGATATTTTGATGTTGGTTGTATTCCGATTCTACTTTTATATTATTTATGAAAAGTGTGCAGCACTGGTGTTAAAACTATTTTCCTTGACCTCGATGGAATATAGACACTGTACACTAGGGCTACAAAAAATGTATCATTTACACTAAAAGTTGAATAAGCGATCGTTGACTACAAAATAAAATTACTATCATATTCTTGCTACAGGATATTGTATCATCTACGTAGAAATTTGTCCCAAAAGTGTACTCTATTGTACCTGTTGGTACGCTAAGGCTTAGTAAATATTGAATTTTCTTCTAATAAACGAAAAACTCAATGGCCAACAACAGCCGTTCCAATCTCAGTGTCTACTTAACTTCACAAACTCGACAAGTACACTCGAACATTACAACGTAGTTATTGTATTTATAACACTGGCAACATTGAATAAAGCTGTTAACCTTCATACCGTTTGTGCGGGGGCTCACAGCTCGAGGCGCGAAAATCCGATAACTTTCGTGTTCCTCCCCTCCCTAGCCGCCGCCACCCCGCGCCCCACCCCCTCTCCCTCCTTTAATGGCATAAAAAATCAATTTCCCGCCCAAATTACGCAGAGTCGACAAATTGCGAGCGCGTCTAGTCTATAATCGAGTGTTTTTCGGTCTACTGTTCACGACCTCGGCGACAATACCTAAAGTATTATCTGAGGCATCGACTCCTACGTAAATGGCTGTAAAGCTGATTTACCTCCGATTACGGGAAAGTTAGGATTTACAGCGATAACCCGATAATGGCTGGCTAAATTCATTTTGTTTTGATTTAACTGTCTAGAACGGTTTGGCCAACTCGTAAGACAGCGAGATCTTCAATGTCTAAACGACAAGAATTTAGCATAATATTGTCATATATATGAAAGCTTAAATAATATATTTATACTTCTCAAAGCCATAATTTAATTTACTTCAGTATTCAAGCTACCAAATATTCTATCCAATAATGAATTATGAACTTCGACCTTAACTGAAACTTTAGAATTTATGTACAAATATTACTATATGTTAACATGCCAGACACCATAAAGACACACGCTCACAACCGTACATAATAATGTAATTTTCATTACCACATACACATAAACACATCCAAAAACGAATACATACACCCACACTTTAATATGTGTCCCGTTGCAGTGTCCGTGTGACCTTGGTGCGAGGGTGAAAGTGCCGCCCCGCGAACCCCGCAGCCTACCGCATCTACCTTCCGCGATCTATTTGGAAATTCGAATACAACCTTCATTTGTTTCCGATATTGTCTGTAGAATTTGAATTGATAGATATTGTTTAGCTTTTCCTTCATGGTGTTCTATTTGACGTTTCTTATCAGCCAGCTATAGTTTGTTTTTACGTTTTTTTTTTCTCTTACACGTATATTAGTCTTAGCTGTTATTTCTTTCTAGTTTTTCTGTAAACGCAAGTAATAAAAAAACTTTTGAAATAAAAAATATGTGAAGACATGAATCGGACTTGTAATTCATGCCGTTACAGAAAAATATCTAATGATACATTTTTACTGTTATAGACCTCACGACTTTATATCGTAATAAATTTTATGAAAGCATACATCATAACATAAAACCATTGACATAAAAAATAAAATCGATCCGGAACACATAAAATTAAGGTTTTACTGTCGAGAGATAAACTCCCTGTTTTATACATATTTTGATGGAATAAAATAATATTTTTGCGTTATACATAATCTAAAAGATAATTTTAAAAATCTGTCTACATTATGATTCCGGTTACGTAATTGGTTTAAAATTAGAATGACAAAGCTTCTGAAGTTTATTACCGACAAGATATTTTAGGCGCCGAAATTGACAGTACTTTCAAGATGGCGTCGTCATTTTTTTAATCTGTATTGCCACAGTGTTATTGTTTTGTTTCTGCTGTGTCATAACTACGTTTTTGTTGTTTATCAAGCGTATAGTTTTTGCTAGCTGAGTGGTTGAATATCATATTTTAAATTCACTTACATTAAACAAATTTAACGACATGTAAAGTACTACCTGACTACGTGAAAAATTAGCACACAGACGTATTTTATCAAATAAATCTTTTACGATTGCTGTTTCACTCACCGTAATGAAGAAAGACAGTACAAAAACTTACACAGTACCCTACAATAAATAAGCCTTATCAGATCCAATAAAACAAGACTAAAAATGCTACAGTTAATTACGTAGAACCTTCTACATCACGTAGCAGCCATCACCGTAGCCGCTAGCTACGAACACCGCCTCTGTTAAAAACTTATGAACTTATACATAACTCTATACCTCTTCCTATAGGTTCTTTTATTAGAAAAGTCTTACTACTTTCTTGTGTCTACAGACATTTATAACCTATTTATAAACGGCAGTATATCGCAGCCATAATAACCTTACATCGTGTTCCTAAAGTGGGTAGGGCAAGCTTAGCTGCATAAGATATGCTGATAATAGGGGACTCGTTTTGCCTACAATTTTAATTTATTGTTTAATAGTCACGACTGTATATCGTCTGCATATGAAGGCAAAGGTGTAAGTATAATAACTTGTCCAAAATCGAACCCAGGACCTTATGGAGCTAGGCGCCGATCAATACATAAATCATGTAGCTCTATTACCTTTACAGGGCCTCCTTAAAACTGAATTACCAGTTAAAATAATTCCTATTTAAGAATAACTAATGAAAATACCTAATACTACACATAAGTATTAATGCGTGCCTCTATTTGCATAAGAGATAACACATATCTGTGAACCAAACGGCCTACAAAATGCCAAATTCTCTTATGTTTTGAAAATATCATACATCTAGATCGCATGGTTAAATAAAAAGGGCCACATTGCCCTTCTATGTGACCTCGAAACTTAACCCAACGCGTACTTCATCCCAAAAAGGAGTAAAAAGTATTCAATATATACACACAGGATAAAAACAAACATACGTGACCTTGATGGAACCACAGGAGGCATTAATCTCGATATCGTACGTACCCGAGGCAGACGCTCGCCAGACGGACCGCCCTCGGGTTGCCGGACGACCACTGATATCGCCATATTCATACCCGTAGGGCTGCTGTAGTTCCGGGATGGGTCAAGATTTATGCTATAGTATTTTGAAGGTTGGCAATATAATAGAACCTTTTTAGATCTTCATATCAATTGACTGAAAAAAAAAACTAAAATTTCGATGTATTGGTTTTTGGTACATGTATTACTGGCTTACAGATCCAGGGTATTTTAAAAGAATTTTATTCATAGTGTTTATTTCATATGAACTGTCATAGAATGATGGTACAGAGTACAATAGCTATATAACTAGCTTAGTAAACAACAGTTCCTCTAGAGCCTTGCTTGACCTACTCTTTGGAATATCCTGTAGTTATCCTTAATTTTTTTTATAGTATTAGAGTTTTATACTCTAAAAATCAGTAGTCTCTGGTCCCTAAAGTAGTTTAGAAACATGTATTACAGACATACTTACAAAAGCATAGTTCCTATAAAAACATACATTATATCAGAGATACAGCTTTTCATTGTAATCCTCTCAGCTTCAGTTGAAGTTCAATTGTCAACTATCAACCTGTGGTGTTACCATAAATTGCAGATAAACAGTATTTTTTCTTGAATATAGGTACATAGTGTACAAAGACATTTTATTCACCAAGTATTCTTTAGAGATCTGACCTTAGGACACATACACTCAGACCTTTGTCAACCCTAGCTCCGGGATGTTGACGACACAATTCAGAAGGCAACAAGTGTAGCAGAATAATGACCATTTATTTTTAGGGTAGGGTTTACGATGCTGTGAGCAACTTGAGCATTGATAGCTCTCGATTGAAGGAAACGGCAATATGACTTAATAAGTATCGTTCGGAAATTATCGACGTTTCGCTCAAGATCTTTATTTAGAAACAACTCGATATCGAGTTAAAAAGTGTAATATCAAATCTAAGCTGACCAGGAACAGTCAATGTTATTTTTTCTTTTCTCTATTGTCGTTGGTCAAGCCAGGCCTTACTTAAAATTTTCATATTTTTCGTTTAAAGAACTTGAACGTGTTATACGACTTGCACTCAATAAGAAGAAAATACGAAAATAAGATCACTTTCATTGGTAGCGCTACGATCAAAGATAATTTATTGCTGCACCTTCTTATAAACAGTTCTATATTACTGGCACGGGTAATAAACCATATACACATATATTTTAACTAGCTGACCTGCGCAACTTCATCCACGTTTGTAAATTTTCGACGTTTTTGCAACATTTTTCATTGAGGCTCCGCTCCTATCGGTTCTAGCGTGATGTCATATAGCCTTCACCAGTAAATGGGCTATCCAACACTAAAACATTTTTTCAATTCGAACCAGTACATCCTGAGATTAGCACATTATTAGTATAGATTGCAAGCTATTCATATTATATAAGTACTAGAGATCGCGTGGTGGTCGAATTTCGACCATGGTTTATTTCATTGGCTGATATTACTTGACCTTTCATTGTATAGACTTTTGTACCATGACAGGTCAAAATATATACTGGACACTCATAGCTGTATGTGCCCGTTTTTGCATTTTTTTTTTAACTTTATAGCAAAAAAATTTGTTCAAAAATTTTAGCATTCGTCACTTCTTCGCTGTATAAACTATAAGTGTGCGAAATTTCATACTCCTCCGTCTGCCCAATTTTCGTAAAAAGGGATCCAAAGTTTTCGCTTCAAATATATAGATTAAGTTCACTACAGAACGAGGTCATAATAACAGTATGAATAACATTTGCGATACGCTTTTTCTAATCATAGATTGCCTTTTTAATGCCCCTTTGGGAGTTTTCAATCTTCTCCCATAGGTCAAGTCCGAACGACATGTTGTGCAAATGTCACTACTTCATTTATATCGCCATTGTTATCCAAAATTTTTATTGGATGTGTTCTTAGTATGTAGACTCCAATTGTCGCGTCAGCTGAGCTCTTAATTATGTCTATTGCATTGCCCGTAGTTCTTATAACGGTATAATAATACATGGGTCCGTTCTACTTATTCTAGAACCAAAACAATTTTTTTTTTAATAATTATAAAAATTTTTGCTGTCATGAAACTCTTAAAGACTATCCGACACGATGCTACTTCACGATAATCTTAATATAAATATAAAACATGCTCTCCTCCGACCATTTATTCTCGTTTTAAAAGTTAACAAATATGTTAAAGAAACGCCCTATAGTTACAGATATTATAAAGATTACATTAAAATTTAAACCTGACACCAACGAATTAAAAATCATGCTCAAATATCCTCAAAAATTTGATGGAGCATGCAATCCGTTCTTTTCCTTTTTATTATCAACAATGTTTTGGGATAAACATAGATGGCGTATTTGTTTGTGGGTTGGGGTGTGCGTCCGTCTGTACAATCGTCTGGAATCCGGGATCAAGGGACCGGGGTACGCCGTAAGTCGTATTCCCAGAGGTCATGTTCAACATTACCGACCGAACCTTGATACGAAAGTGGTTCTGTATATTTCTAAGGAAATAAGTAGATTTTCGCTTTACTTTATTTTAGAGAAAGATAGATAGATAGAGAGATAACACTTTATTTGTACAACATTGTTTTTTTTTATGGTATAGGGGGCAAACGAGCAGACGGGTTATCTGATGGTAAATGACTACCGCCGCCCATGGGCACTTGCAACTCAAGAGTCACAAGGGCGTTGCCAGCCTTTAAGGTGGGAGTAGGGGAGGATGGAAGAGGGGGGAAGGGTCGAAGAGTAGGGGGGGGGGGGGGTTAGGGCCTCCGGTACCCTCACTCACTTGGCGAAAAGTTGCACTTGCTTCACTGCCGGTTTTCTGTGAGGCCGTGGTATCACTCCGGTCGAGCCGGCCCATACGTGCCGAAGCATGGCTCTCCCACGTTGCAGTAAAAGTATCATACATACATTTGTCACACAAATAATGTACAAAGGGCGGCCTTCTTGCAAAATGTAATTTCTTCCACTCAACCTTAGGATGGATAAATGTGTTTCGGAGACCGTTGTAGTTGGAGGTGCATTCCAAAACTAAAATGAAAACTATAATTACTACTTAGTAAATATAAAAATCTACGGATATTCTGTATATTGAGGATGCTTATGCATACCAAAAAAAAAAAACATATTTAAACATATAATATACTAGCAAGTGAGTGATTAGTGATTCCTGAGGAAGGTTTTGGTATATAATTTGTTAAGATTTTGTGAAAATTAATTGAAATATGTTGACGATTGTTAAAGATGTATCTGCTACCCGTGAGAAGCCAGGGCGGGTTACTAGTGTACAATAAAATAACTTTGAAACAGACAAAGTTCGGAAAGAGAACTTATTATGAAACAGATAAAAAGAAATATATGTATTTCGCACTTCATACTTCACACGTATGATCTGACGGATTAGGGTTAAGGGTACGCGTTGGGGTTCCGTAATCCTGGCGGGGTCAGGTTCAACACGCAACCACGCATGCAAATCTGTTGTCACATAACAGATTTATATGAAGGGATATTGTTTCTAAACTGTTATAACCTTTGAGATAAGCACTTTTTTCTATTGCCAAGAGATATAATTTTTATTCTAGAGCTAGAGCTGGTTAGTGGATTTATGTTATACTAGCAGCGCCACGCGGTTTCATCCACGTAAGTCCCGATCCCGTGGCAATATCGGGATAAAAGTAGCCTATGCGTTAATCCAGGTCTCCAGCTATCTACATACCAAGTTTCATCGCAATCGGTTCAGTGGTTTTTGCGTGAAAGAGTAACAAACATCCATCCATCCATCCAAACTTTCACATTTATAATATTAGTGGGATTATATCGACGGGTCCTGCGTATTCTGATATAATCAGCAAAATGACGAAAATACTTTTTTTGCATCAATAACTTCAGCTTAACCTATCATTATATATATAATAAAACCAAGTCCCCTGCCTTGTCTGTCTGTCTATCTGTTCGCGATAAACTCAAAAACCACTGAACGGATTTTCATGCGGTTTTCACTAATAGATAGAGCGATTCATGAGGAAGTTTTAGGTATGTAATTTGTTAAGGTTTTGTGTAAATTGGTTGAAATATGATGATGACTGTTGAAGATGTCTCTGCTACCCGTGCGAAGCCGGGGCGGGTTCCTTATATTTTATAAAAAATCAGTTTTATTAGTAAAAAGTTACGAGTCTTTGAATCGCTATCCTGTAAAGTTACAATTTTGCAATTGTACCAGTACATATCGACATATGTATACATTACATTATTTTATGTACTTGATATAATTATCATTATGGAATTTGTAGTAACTGATGAATGTTTAATTAGATCTAAAAGACGAAATTATAACTCACATATTTCTCTTTTGAAAGTACTACTTACGTAGTTTCTGTATCTTTATTATAAACTAGCAACCACGGGCTTCGCACGGGTAGCAGACATCTTCAACAATCATCAACATATTTCAATCAATTTACACAAAATATTAACATTTCCAGTTTATCGCGAACAGACACACAAACAGACAGACAGACGCGGCGGGGGACTTTGTTTTATAATATGTAGTGATGCGAAAATGAGTTTATTCGATCGTTTGTTACGCTTTCACGTATTAAATACTCAACCGATCGTAATTTTGCACACATATTGTCATGTATACAGAAAAGGATATAGGTACCTTTCACCCTCTTACTTCACACAAAAGAAAATTATTTAAGCAGACTTGTCTTCACAGATAGTTTACTTGTCGAAATAATCTGATCTATGCGAGAGCGCGCACTGCCTTTTACTAAAATTCTTACCAAAAAAATCTATTATTTAAAAGTAAAAAAAACGACCTTAAAAATTCTTAACCTAATCGAGTACCTATGTCGGTAATAGATAGGGTGAATATACAAATTGTCGTCACCACGGGCGTCGCCTCGCCTCGCTGCCTACACCCCGCCCGTTGTCAATCTACTACGCAGGAAATCACTTGGATGCTAGGATTTTATTCGCGCGAGAAAATAGAAATTTTTACATACTCCCTCTATTTTTATGTGACACGTAATTCTCGTATTTTATATTGGTCTAATGTATTTTACGAGAGCGCGTGTACATTATGTAGGCATGATAAAAAATAATCTAAAGTTTTTTTATGTTTAAATGTGTAAATACGACCCTTAAAGACGGAAATGCCTATTTCAACAATATAGGTATTGGGATTTTAGTTAATATAGGTATAATATTAATTGATATAATAATTCATTTATGCTTTGAGATTTTACAATCGTATGTAGTCTCGATGTCCGCGTAGAAAATGATATATTTTCTTAATTGAACTGAAGTGAAATTTATGTAGTTTTAAAGTTGAGTGGTTCAAATAATATTGTTATGATAACTGGTTACTATAGCCTAAATATGCTTACAACGAGCTCACATATTGCTAAACCTAAACGTCATTAAAATTATAGCAGTCTCGTCCCCTGAAGTCTCGTCCACCAGGCTTGCCTAATAGATTCCCTTCTCCCCACAACAGATTTATAAGAGATCACTTCTTCCAATTCTGCCAAGAGCTGAGCATTATGCTCTTTGATAGCTTTCACCAGCCACATCTGTGAGTTCAGAACATATATAATTAAACTAGAGATCGCATGGTGGGTGAATTTCGACCATGGTTTTTTCATTGGCCAGTAAATCTTCGCATGTAATTTCATTAAGCTATTTTCACGTAATATTTAAAATGGTAAGATATATTGTGTAAAATTTTTAGCTTTCTGCACTTCTATATATAAACTGTAAATATTCCAAAATTCACGTTACTACGTTCACGAAATTTTCTTAAAAAGGGTTACAAAAAATTCTCTTCACGTATTAATCCTTACTAATATTATAAATGCGGAAGTAACTCTGTCTGTCTGTCGCCCTTTCACGCCAAAGCTACTGAACCGATTTAAATGAAATTTGGTACACACATAGTCTAGAGCCTGAGAACGGACATAGGCTACTTTTTAATGCGAAAAAAGGGGTGTAAGGGGTTGAAAGGTGGGGATGAAAAGTTGTATGGAAATATCGTCATATTTAGAGCTAGAAGCTTGAAATTTATTTTTTAGGCTGTTGACTCGATATAAATACACTATACCACGCGGACGAAGTCGCGGGCACAGCTAGTGATATATAAATTTAAAAGAAAGAGAGTAGGCAAGCACAAAGAGTTATTAAATGTCAATTTAAGCTCTCAAATAGTACCAAACGGACATTTTAGACCAAAACCAATCTTAAGTTCGCAACATTTCACGTAGCTACCCCATAGTCAACTGTGAAAGGTTTCGCCATTTCTCATTTCCTACGAAGTGCTTTTAACTATTCACACTCTTTTTACTTTTTAATAGAGAAAAGCGAGCGGTTTTATCACTGCTTGTGTAAATATTCGGCGTTTTTCAATGTCGCCACCGTTTTTAATCAGTGAAGGGTTTGCGGTGTGCATTTCGGATATCAAACTGTAAATCATAAAGGTTCACTGTTATAGCACATTCGTTTATTCTTTATTGCTGTCCCGCTCAACTTGTGGTGCATTTGAATGCCAAAGAGTGGTTGGTTTTATAATATAAATGTACTATTACACCCTTGACAATTTATGGGAGTTTAGTGAAGTACTATATGGCATTAGTTTGTTATGTTATATAATATTTCATCAGCTAAGTGATATTGCCAATAAAAATTTGAAGTGCCCATTCATGTAGCCCAAAAAAAAAAAATCTAATCAAATCATTCTGGCTACTTACATTAATGGAATTTAGTTCTATTTTTTTCATAATTACACTTACATATTATGTTAAAATACACCTACTCATGGCCAAAAATTGGGCGTATTACCCGATAATTGTGGTAATTAATTTATCAGATTGAAAACACAAATGTACAAGCAAGTTCTTTGTCAGTAAAAAAAAAAAACAAATTGAAGTTCAGCTTCAAGTTCAACCATGTCACAACGTAAATCTTGTGAAAGCTTTAATGTGGACTTTACGAGTTTCCTTTGCATAACTATTTTCATGACTACTCATACAAAAAACTCGTCATGTTGCTAATAATGCGGCACGCGGTTGGCTCCTGTCAGAAGTTCGCAACCGTATCGTGACATATATGATGATAGATAACTCGCCCCGATTCCCGGATTTTCAGGTATATCCTTTAATGTTTTGAAAAACCCTAGCCCTGCATCAATTTTCATGTTTCTAGGTGGCGTAGAAATGGAGAAATTTATTTTTGAAAATCTGTCAGTCAGTCTTCTCCACCATTTATGGTTTACAGACGTTCATTGCTCGTAAACTATTAAAGTTTGCGTTTTGATGGTGTAGTAAAAAGGCTCATACGGCGTAAACAAAATTTCATTTCAATATGTGTATCCGATCCTGAGTTAGAGGGTCTGAAAATGACTCGAAATATAGCAGTGCCTTGCCCGCGCACTCCCGTGCACATAGATTCTGCACCATGTGTTTGCCAGAACACAACCAGTCTGATGGTAAGCGCTTACCGCGGGCCATAAAGTCCATAAACACCCGCAATAGTAATGGTCACCCATCATTATTCTTTGTCCAATAGACCTTTGACTATATCTATACTACATTTTGAAGAGGAGTAGCTCAGACGTGTTTGTTAGTACGAACGCATTAAGCTTAGATCCGATTTGAAAAAAGACCTCAAGTAATTTAGACAAAGGTAGAATGATAGTGATATGATATAATAAGATGTAATAATGATAATACTAAGCCTTTCTTATTCATTAAGTTAATCTTAACAAATTAACAAGTAAATATAAAGTGCTGGTAAAACCCTGTCTCCATTAAAGGTCTCTTCCATCTGTCTTCACTTTTTTTTGCCATGTGTAGGTTCTAACCATTTTTGAAGTGAAAACTTCTTTAGGCACGTCTGGCACTTTTGGTATAGGGAAAAAGCAATGAACTCGCCTGACCGTTAACGCTCAGATGACATATATTGTCATGATGACATATAGAATATATAGATGTGTGTGTATATATATATATATGTGTGTATGTGTTTTCACTTCTGATGTGCAGACCTACAACTCACAATTTTTTATTTATTACTTTTTATAGATCATCAGTTCGGCGATGTTTGGGTCTACATTCTGCTGATATACCTTCCGACCCTTGCAGAATTCTAACCAGTTTTGTTGTGTATTGTGTATGCACATTACATTGCTACCAGTAATTGTATACATTTTTTAATTTTTGTTTTATATGAGGAAGGCGCCCGTATCCGTCACACAGTCTATATCAGCCATTGTTAACATTATTTTTGTAATATTTGTAAATAGTAGACAGATAGTAAGACAAATTAAAGTTAGTATTTAAAGATAGAATAACAAAATACAATGTAAGTATAATTTGGTTTAAAAAAAGTCTGTCAGTCGTAGGACTGCACGTCACAAGTGAAAACATAACTTACATACATATCGGTGGTTTACGAAAATAAAAAATAAATACTACTAATTAAATACTAAAAATTATTGATTTTAGAGAATGGCAATGTTTTATGTAAGTATGTATTTTGTTCGAAATATATAATGAACTTGTCGCTTTCTAACGAACGTTAACACGAAATCGGCGTTGCATCTCATGTTCACCATGTTCACCATAAAATATCAAAGATTTATGATCGTTTGGCATACTTAGTTCAATTCGACTGAATTTTGAATTACGTCGATATTCTCGCAAACCAGCGAAATACATAATACATACGCACACATCTGTTATATGTATCTAAGCGTGACGGTCAGTTCAGTGCTTTTTCCTTTGCCCAAAATTGCCCAACGTGCCTAAAAAAGTTTCCACTTCAAAAAATAAAAAGTATTCCCGTATATTTTGATTTGTTGTCTTATGTCACTGCTCTTCTGTTTGTCTATGAGCTGGGTGTCCTTATTCATTAACTAGCAACCCGCCCCGGCTTCGCACGAGTAGCAGAGACATCTTCATCATATTTCAACCAATTTACACAAAACCTTAACAAATTATATACCTAAACCTTCCTAATGAATCGCTCTATCTATTGGTGAAAACCGCGTGAAAATCCGTTTAGTAGTTTTTGAGTTTATCGTGAACAGACAGACAGACAGACGAGGTGTGGGACTTTGTTTTATAATGTGTAGTGATATGTAGACTAGCGATCGACTGGGTGGTGGGTGAATTTTGACCATTATGGAAATTTTTGTTTGATATCAATGACCGGTAAAACTTGATCTGTGATTGCATAGACATTCCGTACCATGAGAGGTAGACATTTATACTGGGCTGCTGTACTTTATAATAGCCATTTTTACTTTTCAATTTAAAACACACTAGCAGTGCCCCGCGGTTTCACCCGCGTAAGGCCCTATCCCGTGGGAAAATCTTATTTATTTAAGGTTAATCATCAGCTGCTTACACTAATGCATATACAAACAAATTGTACAATAAAAAAATAAAAACAAGTGTATCAGTCATTTACAGATTAACACCGCAAGCTCATCAAATAGTTTACAATAAAAATATTAATACTAATGGAGACTACTTAACTAAACTAAAAGAAAAAAAAACAAATACTCAAACAAGGAAACAACTGATTTAAATCCAAACACATTTTAATTTACAGTTAATAATAATAAATAATAATAATAATAATTAATAATAATTGACAGAGTTATTCGACGACTTGAAACTTTTAACAATACCAGATAATATCTTTTCTTTTTTTTTTTCGTGTGGAAACCCCCACGGGTCATCACCTCACCATGGCTATTGGTGAAGTGGTATGTAGGAATCGAACCGACTAAAACCACACGGTGTTCCGTAGCAAGTGAGTCTATCGCAAGGGACTCGGGTATACCATAGGAAGGAAGTCCCCGAGAACCCTAGCAGACTTTGGCCGCCCTCAAATAGAAGGCAGCCACACCATTGGTAGCGGAGGGCCTTGCCCTAATTCCGATTTAGAGAGGCGCACGCGGAACACGTCGCGCCACCGTCTCAGGCCTGCTTCTGCTAGGGTAACGGGCAGCCTCACCCGTTACCCCCAGGCCAGCGCTCATGGAGGCCGGAGATCATTATGCGCTCTCCGGCGCCTGGTGCCTCTTCTTCGGACCAGATAATATCTTGCCCTTGCTATATAAATGAATGTCAATAAGGTCACTGCATTCATTGACAATTTTGCACATTCTGGCCATTGGCGAATTTGCCCCTAGTAGTAGCGGCCAAAGAGATGTAATACAATGTCTGGGGTATCCAGCTGGTGCTCGGAATCGAAAGAGGCTCATCAATTTTGCACAGTCAATTTTGTTCTGTATGAGGTTGACAACAAACCATCCGCTTTATTCCAGCGCAAAGTCAGAGGGCACATCCTGAAATACTGTGGTCGTGCGGAGTAATTTGGTAGTTGTTTCACCTTATTTTCTGCGAAAGCGAGGTGCCATAAAAACCGTTTTTGAACTCATTCTAAGCGTTACATATGCATACTGCATAATGTGGTCTCCACACGACACTATTCCATGATGCTCCCAACCAGACTATTATAAAGCATGATTATTGTGCGTATCATATGCATATCGGGATAAATAGTAGCCTATTAGGTGTTAATCCAAGTCTCCAGCTATCTACATACCAAGGTTCATCGCAATCGGTCCAGCAGTTTTTGCGTGAAAGAGTTACAAACATCCATATATCCTCACAAACTTTCACGTTTATAATATTATTAGGATATTGATTTAAAATTGTTACTTTTTCTGCATTTCTTCTACATATAAAGGGCTCTAAAGAATTCTCTTAACTTATTAATATAATGATATTATTGCGTCATAAATACTATCAGTAAATAATTAACGCAAAATTTCTAACCACATTTTTAATCCAAACTAAAACCGAACATAAAACTAAAAGTGTTGTAATACCTAAAAAAATTAGAATTATTTATCTAACTGGCAAGTTATAACGTTGTTGGTTCACAACTCTGACAATAACTATGGCATTATTGCGAAAGTTACTTAGTAAATTTGAACCTCATTTTATTTAGATATTCGCTTGCAATATTAGAACTGACCATAAAGTATACAAGCGGTTTTAGATCTATAGATATTCAAATGGGTAAAGACAAAAAGTAAACTGTACTATGTTTAGTATTTAATGAAATAAGATAAACAAGTATATCAAAAAAAATAGAAAATAGAAAAGAAGCGAGCATAAATAACAAACAAGTAGAATGACGGGTTGTTGGTCTAGTGGTTAGTGGTTCGATTCCCACCCCAAGACAAATATGGCGTAATGAGTACGATCATTTGTTGTGTGTCTGGGTGTTATTTATCTATAATACGTATCCTACTAATATTATAAAGGTGAAAGTTTGTGAGGATGTATGGATGTATGGATGTATGTGTATATGGATGTTTGTTACTTTTTCACACCAAAACTACAGAACCGATTGAGATGAAACTTGGTATGTAGATAGCTGGAGACCTGGATTAACACATAGGCTACTTTTTATCCCGATATTCTCACGGGATCGGGACTTACGCGGGTGAAACCGCGGGGCGCTGCCAGTTAGTAATATATAAGTATGTTTATCAGTAGTCTGGTTACCAAAGTACAGACTCTGCGTAGTTTAGAATCAGATAGCCGTATGTGAGGTGCCTCATGTTGTTAATATTATGATTATATATAACCGTCGACATACATGTCGACGATTCCATGAAGTTTAGGGTCTCCCGGACTAAGTTACAACTTGGACTAAGTTGTAACTTAGTCCGGGAGACCCTAAACCTTATGAAATGCACAACGAGCGCAAGGCTATGCTAAGAGTAAAGTCCTCAGTTCTATCTACGAGAAAGCCTATGAGATGCCGTGGCAAGACCACACATCTCTCTCGTTTGCAAGAAGGTGATCAATATCAAAGAGGGGCTGAAAAGGAATGGAAGACACTCCAGATGGCTTTAGAGAATGCTAGCTCCAGCGGAAATTTATCTCCGTGTGCGCTAGCATGAGAGGGATTGTCCTGCCTTCGAGTCTAGTTCAAACCGAACCAAGAACACTACCCACGTAAGATAGAGAAGGGTTACCTTCAAATAACAGCAGCTAGCAAATGCTACTAATAGTAGATAATCATAATTACACTGATATCTTTTAGTGATCTGATACAATTCACAGAAAATTAATTAAGTTATGTACAGAAAGTTTAGGAGTGCTGAAATAATGAGCCTTGAATAGAAACTTATCTGAAGTCCCGTCATTGTGTCGTTGACAATGGATTATTGAGTCGCCATCTTGTGAAATGTATTTTGTGTTATTAATAAAGATGGCGAACCATTTGATAAATTAAAGCTTACCTTTTTTATCAGGATTTAAATGGAAACGATATTAGAATCATTTTAAAATAAAGAAAGAATATCTTTGGTTATTCTATTTGAAATTTCAAATGGAAATTTATTTATTTATTGTTTTATAACCATACACTATCTTTACAGGTTTTTTTAAGCCCAATATAATAGTGGGTATTTTACTTCTTTTTTTTTGTTGACGAGGTGGAAGATCCTACATGGATGTCCTACGCCTTGGGGAGGCGAAGAGGTCTGTCGGACTCTTACCGACTAAAAACCACCCCGGTGTTCTTCACTTCACTACTTGCCTATGATCAGGGGAGCGAGAATCGCTATTGCATTCTTCCGCAACAGGGTAACTTATTTCTAGACGTAGGTAACTTACACTTAACATGTATTGAATATATACTGAACTCTAATTAACACAATAAATATATTATCCTGTTTATCTAATATTATACTATAAGAGTATTACATGTATATATTATCTGTATCTAAATAACTTACAACTAAAAAAGTTACTTGTGCGATTTCACTCAATCGACACGAGTATTACTTAGACCGGCCGAAAGTATCAAAACTTGGGAGTATGTGAGTGAGCTCATTTACACTACGTTGCACTTATTTGTCGTTAAAATAATATTAGAATAATAATACCCTCAAATCACCCCACCTATCACGGAACTAAGGTATCGATGGCAATGAAAAAACTGATGACCTCGCTAGAGCTGGTGTAGACAACCGACAACATGGTCTGGAACTATTCTGCAGCATCACAAACAGCAAGCTTATTCAATCATAAACGCCCAATACAATTAAGCAATGGCAATTAAGAGATGGAAGCTTTGATTAAGGGCTATAATAACAAAGTTTTCAAAAGAACTTCTGGAGCTCAAAAGACACAAAATCTGCAAACTGAACAAAACACATGTTCAAGCAGATTCCGTCAAGTGGAAGAAGAAACTGCAATGCATATTCTATGCTCTTGAGCCCACTAATAGGGGGCCGAAGTATCAACCTAGGATTGTATATCATGCAACCGCAAGGCATAAAAACAATCACTGCTGAAGGTTTCTCGAAGCCATAAGTCTGGGCAGTGAACTATAAAGCAAGAGCGCGCTGCAAAAGACCAGAAATGGTCGAAGTAGCTAAAAATACTTTTATTAATCCCACTAATATTTATTATAAATGTGAAAGTTTGGATGGATGGATGGATGGATGTTTGTTACTCTTTCACGCAAAAATCACTGAACCGATTGCGATGAAACTTGGTATGTAGATAGCTAGAGACCTGGATTAACGCATAGGCTACTTTTTATCCCGATATTCCCACGGGATCGGGACTTACGCGGGTGAAACCGCGGGGCGCTGCTAGTTATTATAAATATAATAAA
Organism: Euplagia quadripunctaria; assembly: GCA_963859945.1. Lineage (NCBI taxonomy): Eukaryota > Metazoa > Arthropoda > Insecta > Lepidoptera > Erebidae > Euplagia > Euplagia quadripunctaria. The sequence goes on from OY982562.1 coordinate 23,541,091, forward strand.
AAAAAGTATAAAATATTACTTTATACATTTTTTATATTTCTTTTTTAAACGTTTGGAAATCCTGGCGGGTACTACATCAGCGATTGCACGATGACGCCGGCTATGTCGGAATAGAACCGAAAACCACGGTTTACGTATGTGAGTGAGCTCATTTAAACCACATTACATTAATTTGTTTGTACGTACAGCTCACAGCTGATTAATACCTCCTTATACATACGAGAAGTTTTGTTGTACAAGTTGGCCACAAGCACACAGCTCGACTGGTCACCTGATGGTAAATGACTACCGCCGCCCATGGACACCTCAATAGCCTGCAACTCAATAGTCATAACTGCGTTGCCGGCCTTTAAGGTGGGAATAGAAGAAAGAAGGGCAGAGGGGATAGTTAGGGCCTCCGGTAACCTCACTCACTCGGGGAAACACAACCCAAGCATTGCTTCACAGCCAGTTTTCTGTGAGCCCGTGGTATCCGGTCGAGCCGGCCAATACGTGCCGAAGCATGGCTCTCCCATAGTCGTTTACCGTTACCGATAAAAAGTAGCAATGCCAGTGTTGTCACTCGTGTGTTAAGAACTTTATTTTCCCACTCATCAACCTCTGGCAACCCTATTCATGAACATATAAAAAACAGCACTTCTCTAGTATCGTTAGCTAACCGCGATCGTCAACGGAGAGGTGGTACTTCCCTACTGCAGCATCTCTAAGAGATGCGGAAATCAGCTATGTCGGGACCTACTTCTAACAGTATTCTAATAAATTATGTACTTATACGGGAATTAACGCGATCACGAAAAGGTATTACATATCTCTGAATTGAAAAGTTAGAGTATTCTAATAATTCAAGAAAATTACACATAATTCTTTAAAAAAAAACCGACTTAAAAAAATACTATTCCATAAAAGACTTATATGGTTTTCTCATGGATGCCATTGTCAGAACTGGACCAAAATGAAAGGGGACACGGGAAGCAACCAGCTTTCAAATAAAAAAAGAATCATCAAAATCGGGTCACCCAGTCGAAAGTTCTGAGGTAACAAAAAAAAACCGTCGAATTGAGAACCTCCTTCTTTTTTGAAGTCGGTTAAAAATTAAACGCTCTTAACTAGATACATTCGAAGTAGCCATACTTCGCCTTAGGCAGGGCGAATCTGAGAATTTAAATATAAATAATATAATAGATATTTTACATTTAGATTTCTGTACAGATTTGTTCATATTTACGAACGTAACAGATCTCTGCTTACGCCATTACTTATATTTAGTAATGATATGTACAATAAACAATAGACAAAATAACTTTTTTTATTTAAAAGCTTCATTCACACGTTCTATTTTTAAATTGGCCTCGTAAAACGAAGAGGTCGTACAAGGAAAACCGTTGGACTCTAACCCGGGTATAAAATGCGAGTACCCGGGTAGGGTAAAGTACCCGCACGCCCGAGGTCACCCGGACCTTGAACTTATATCCTTGGATATGGTTTGTTTACAAACATACGTTTTAACGTACCCAGACGACCTTCCTTGGGCTAAATTTTGTCGACTCTAGGGTAAAGTTTGCGTGGTGAATGTGACAATCCGATATCTAACTCATTGACCCGTGCTGGATGAATGTAAGCGAGGATGGATGAATTATTTTCCATGACACATTTCTGTATTTCTTTTTATACGACTAACATGAGACATATGACGTAGCAAATATTGAATTTATATAGTGATGTAATACCTACATATAATAATTACGAGATATGAAAAAATATGTTCATAATTAATCTGTTTGTCCTGTATTCATACTTTTAATATAATAATAGGAATAAAATTTTTTAAAAGGGAAGCCTGTAGGAATTATGCTTTATTTAAATTTCGCTAAAATGGTTCCCAACTTTAATCGGTGACTTTAATGACCACATAAGTTGTTGACATTGGTAGCGTTCCTGTGAACGCTAACAATACCAGTACCAGTATATTTTTAATTTTTAATTATTTTTTTTAGTTTTTAATTTATTTGTACCATCAAGGTCACCTTTTTTACTCTTACCGTTGTTTTTTTAATTTTTTCCACTATTTGTGCTAGGGGGCGCTGCAAGTAAATCTATTAGGATATCGATGACATTCTTTAGAGAGTGTAAAAACTTATATTAAAATATGAAATATGAATTTGTAAGGGGTACGGGACTCAATCAACAACCACATTTTTGGATTTCTTGCTATTTCATCTTCCATAGAATTAAGCTTCACTAAAACTGTCAATAGATACCTACATAATTTGGTAAGATTTGGTAATCCTATCGCGAATTTATACGAAATAAAAAATGGAAAAAAACAGAAAAGGCGAGCAAAGGACGCCAACCCAGCAATCTGTAGATCAATGCCTTAATTTCTTTATTTTAAGGTTAACATCAAATTAACATAATGGCGATAATTTTATTGTTCGACAACGGTGTTGCCAACATTACACAGTGTATGAGTCAACCATGGGACAATGCATCATACTGACTCACCCGCCAATCAATGCGAGCTTTACACCAATTCCAAATTTAAATCATTCGGTTTGCGTTCTTTGTTTCGAGATGAAACGTTTGGTTAATAAAAAAAGAAATGACCTGGTTTACATAAGGAACATCGTCTTATGGCATATTTTTTAACTGTTTTTAAAACAAAAGATAAGAAGTCTAAATAAATAACCCACTTTTGTTTACGAATGCTTTTTTTTATTTAAAGTAAAATGACAAACAAGGACAATTACCAACAAGGATAGATACTTCGTATAGATTGCAGGTCGTTGGTAGATATGCGCCGCTTCCAACCAGTCTTTTTAGAAGTCACTGATGGCTAAAATGATGATAATCAGAATGTAAAAGGTATATCAATATTCGTGGAGAGCTTCGGCACGTATGGGCCAGCTCGACCGGAATGATACCACGGCCTCACAGAAAACCGGCAGTGAAGCAATATTTACATTGCTTTTCGCCGAGTGAGTGAGGCCCTAACCCTTCCCTCTCCTCCCCTTCCCCCTCTCAAAAAAAACAGTCAGTCGTAGGACTGCACATCAGAAGTGAAAACGTAACTTCACAATGTATTTGCATATACATACACACACATACACATCTGTATGTATATAATTAGGTTAAAAATAAAAAGTAGGTAATAACATATCTAAATGTATACATAGCGTACACTGGAAGTTCTGCGCTCCTGGCCGCTCGTAAATGTTTGAATTTCGAATGTTATATTTTTTTAAATATAAGAAACCTGGCTCCGTCTTACGAATTTTCGATCAGGTCACGTGTCCTGACGCGAGTTTAACATTTTTTCCCATTCCAAGAAGTGCACAACGCCGCTAAAGAAAGTTTATCGTAGGTTTGAGCTAACCACTCGCTTCATTTCTTATGACCTCAACTCACATAACCAGTGATGATTAACAGAATTAAATAAATAGTACATTTAATATTACCGACAGTCCCCATTGACGCCATTTAAGTTATTAGGTAAAAGTATATTTTTTCCATTCGACATGTTGTCTGCAGTTGACGTGCGTCATGAGAGTGGCATCATGATATATCCGCCACTTGCCCGGCGGATGGCGGTTCAATTTGTTAAATTGTATATACACGCTATGCACAGATTCATTCAGAGTTATTTAGGACGGGAATATTCGTTTATTTCAGAACTAACAATTTTTTCAAATTAGGTTTAAAATTTTGTTTCGAAATTCAAAAATAGAACAGTCAGCCTAAACTATCTTAAAAAAATAGATTCGTTCTACTTTTAATAAATGGTAACCAGATCAATCAAGTAACGAGTTAAAGTGTTAGTCCCGCTACTCGCCGCAAACGCGCTACGTCTACACGATCCGGTAACTATAATGCGTACCGCGTCACCGCGCTGTGATTGCACTGAATTGAGCTTCCGTCGTCGACAGGATAAAAAAACCCGGCCGTGTCCTCGGCGGCATTAAACAATAGCCAATCGCGGTCTGTGTAGAGCTTTAGGACGAGAGCACACTGGGCGCGAAAGCGGGAAGCGACGCGACAAAAATAATTTCAGATCGCAGGATGATCTGAAATTATTTTTAGAACTTTCGAGACCTTTTGGAAATTTTTGTATGACAAGTCAATATAGGTATTAAACGTCATAAAATTCAGTTCTATAACTAAAACAAAGAGCATTGTCATTATCTAACTGAATCTGTTCCTTAGCTAGCCAATACTGTTAAATATTTTTGTTCTTATAACCAGTCCAATTATTTTTATTAAACGTAACATCAGTGGAAATATCTGTCTTCATTTTTTAAATTTAAATATAGAACTGCAGTCATGTTTTCTTTTTAATAAGTGTGTGCGTTCGTGTCGCAATATTTTCGGTATATGAGACCGCTCAATACTTTGCCGCGCAGAGCGAGTCAATTTTGATTGGAGACTGATTGAATTGTCGGACGAGCTGTGTACAACGGCGTTCTCAGTTAGCCATGTTTACTCAATAACAACTTGTTTAAACAAGTATAAATAATCATTAATCTTCAATTTCAAAACCAGATTATTTATTATTATCATCATCATATGCATCATCATCAGACCATCCCGGTCTAAGTCCTTTTGCGTTTCTGTAAACCGTATATACTGACTTCTGGAGTTTTCTTAAGTTGACAACAAGTTGACTGCTTGGATCTACAGACTTCGATTTTGTTTCATTTTTTATCTGATCCAAAAAAAAAACACTTTTATTAAAATCAGTTTAACATGTTTCAGTATATGTTTCACGTTTTAAATTTCAATCGCAGTAGGTCTTTTAGTTATCACTACTTAATTAATTAAGTCAGTTCTGATTCTGATCAGACTGAAAATAACGGTAGGTATACCGTTATTTTCCGGGGAATAGTCATGACCACATTGTCTTTGTTGGGACATCATAATGCAAGGACAATGCAAGTACATAAAATCATTCTACCTTTTCCAACTATTGATAACTAGCAGCGCCCCGCGGTTTCACTCGCGTAATTCCCGATCCCGTGAGAATATCGGGATAAAAGTAACCTATGCTTTAATCCAGGTCTCCAGCTATCTACATACCAAGTTTCATCTCAATCGGTTAAGTGGTTCTTGAGTGAAAGAGTAACAAACATCCATCCATCCATCCACCCATCCATCCATCTATCCATCCATCTAAACTTTCACATTTATAATATTAGTATGGATTACAGGGGTTATCCGTATACTTTGTCATACTATTTACCGATCATACCGATATACTTAGTAACTCTAATTATTTTACTATATAATAATTTTTAGTCAAGAGTTATTTTTATTTTTTTTACTTCCTTAAGTTTTCTGTACCATCTAGAAATTACTACTATTAATACAGACATCGTTTAGGGATAACACAATTTTTTATGGTATAATTCCACCATTGCTTATAGTATCTTATATGCTTATTACAATAGCATCGTTCTTTCCATTTGAATCCCTCGCGTGAACCCCCTCGGGGTCCATGGACACTCACTATTACACTTGGACCCCCTTGGTGGTATATGGTATAGATACTCCGTGGTACTCTTGGACCCCTTAATATAAAGGCTGCAGTCAACATCAAGGAGTTTAAATGTTGACGTAAATTACTACCTATTTAGGTTTAATCTTTTAAATTAAATCTGACATTTGACAGAACATTTATCACACTGTCATTTAATCATAAATGCTTAATGATTCTTTAATGTGCACACATAAAGTGAATGCATCTTATTTCTGTTTGAAATGGCTGATTCTCTTGAGAATTATAATTAACTAGCTGCGCAACGCGGTTTCACCCACGTAAGTCCCTCATTAAGTTTTCTTAAATTTTCTAATTTTCCGCGTAACTTTCTTATTTTTTTCTTTCATAAGAACCTTCTCCTGACAATAACAAACACAAAAAAAAAAGAATTAGCGAAATCAGTCCAGCCGTTCACGCGTGATGCCGTGACCAATGAAAATAGGGATTCATTTATTTATATATTTATAGAATATAGATAGATAGATAGATTATAAAAAGAGAAAAAGAAACGCAATAACAAAAAGTTTGATTTAAGAAGTCTATGATAGTTTTGTGGCAACATTAAAATTCTGCTTTCAATGAAACGTCTTAGCCAATGCACCTGTATTGAGACATCCAATTATCTCGTGCGTGCTATCCCCTAATGTACCTAAACTTGTTATTCAGTGCTCTTAGCTTATTATTGGGGCGAACGAAATAGTTCAGTTAATCGCACAATACTCATGAAAATTGTAAATGAATAGTATCAGATCATAACGGAACGGAACGGGCCTGAAAAGTTGTTGAATGGAGAGCACGGACCGGAAAGCGGAGCGTAGGACGCCCTTTATCGCGGTGGACAGACGACCCAGTAAAGATCGCAGGACGTAGGTGGATGCAGGCCGCTTCTAACCGCTCTTCTTGGAAGTCATTAAGGGCCTATAACAGTGGACGTCCTATGGCTGAAATTATGATGATGATGTCAATATAAAAAAATTGTTTTTTTTTATTTTTAAATACAGACATTTTTAGAAAAATGTGGACATTCCATCAACATCCTTGGTATTAAATACCTATAGTTTCATTAATGCCAGTCCTACATACGAAATATTAGCTTTATCGATCAATTATCAATTTTATTTTTTCAGTTTCAAAATAAAATTTTTGTATTATACACTTTTTATAAAATTGTGACGTTATTCACGGGGTTTTTTGTACGACCCTAAAATTTGACCATATTTTAGGGTCGTACAAAAAACCCCGTGAATAATGTTACAATTTTATAAAAAGTGTCTTTCTGAAACAGCCTGTATACTAATCGACGCGAGAACTTACAATGCGCGATGCAGCGTTAGTAGTTAGTACGTAGTTCAGCTCGTCCTCGCTAGATGATGTTAAAGTATGTTTTTATGGAAGTCGCCACAAGTGCAAATACTTGACGAACGATTTACGACAAATTCAACTTTCCAAGCGCAAAATATAAGTTTGTCACCAAAAATGTTTAATGTGATAAAACAACGAATAAACGGATTTTTCGGATTTTTTTCTTCACTTCTTACCGTATTTCATGATTCTAGGTCAATGGAAGTACCCTACATATTTTGATTTATTTGTGAAATGTTCAAATTTGTTAACATCTAAGGTTTAAACCCCCGTATCTTTTATTGCGTTGACTTAGAAGCTTGATATTTTACAGCTTCAAGGGACCGCAGACATAAATATTTAATGATAATTTTAACTTCTTATGTTCACGGGTTCGTGAGAAAAAGGGTCTTGACAGACAGGCAGGCAGACAGACGGGCAACAAAGTGAACCTACAAGGGTTAATTTTTTCCTTGTGAGAACCCTAAAAATGTATCTAAGTGTGTCTATCCGTGTTCTAGAAGCTATCGTACAAGTTATGGTTAGTTTCCCGGATCCCTCCTATTTAAGGCGCAGTACGGCACACCGTGTGGTTTTAGTCGGTTCGATTCCGACACACCGCCCCACCGAAAACCCCGGTGGGGTGACGGCCCGAGGGGGTTCCCATACGTCCAAAAAAAAATAAAAAGGGTCTACATAGGGTTGTAGTGTTGTCCGACACGCCAGATTTTGGTGGCGGAGATGGAGCAGTGACTTGCGCGACCCAGTGCAGGGCACGCCGCTATAGCGGCGGTAAGACCTATCCTACGAGAGTGGCTGGAGAGAGGGCATGGAGCCCTCACCTTCCGGATGACGCAGGTACTTTCCGGACACGGTTGCTTCGGCAAGTACCTGTGTCAGCCTGGGCTAGCCAGCGTCATGAACTCGTCGCGGCAGTTGGTTCTGCGGGTAGTCTCCCGCTGCCTGCCGTGGTTCTGTCCATGGTCTGGAGCGAGAATGTATGGAACGCCGTCGCCGCCTTCTGCGAGGAGGTGATGTCCGCAAAGGAGGCGGCCGAACGGGAGAGAGAGCGAAGTACAACTCTCGCTGCCCGCAGTAGACGCACCGGGAGCCGAAGGGTATTCAATGATCTCCGGCCACCGTAGGAATTCATCATCATGATCTTCAGCGCTTCTCAGAGGAGTGCGACCGAGGGGTGGCGGTCGCACCGGATGACGGGACCCGTTTTGGGTGAGACGGGTCAATGCCTGTCGGGGGTTGCAGAAGAATGTGCAATGGCGAAACACCGGGGTGATTTATAGTCAATAAGAGTCCGACAGACCACTTCAACCCCCCCCCCCCCAAGGAAAAAAGAGGGTTGTCGTGTTGCAAGACGATGATATGTATACCCATGGGCGGTGGTAAATGTCTACCACCGCTCATGGGTACCTGCAACTCAAGAGCCAGAAGTGCGTTGCCGGCCTTTATGGTGGGAGTAGGGAAAAGGGGGGGAGGGGGGAAGAGCGGGAAGAGGGGAGAGGAGGGAAGGGTTAGGGCCTCCGGTAACTTCACTCACGCGGCGAAAAATAGTGCAAGCATTGCTTCACTGCCGGTTTTCTGTGAGGCCGTGGTATCACTCTGGTCGAGCCGGCCCATACGTGCCGAAGTATGGCTCTCCCACCAAATTGATGGATCCAAGAGCAGGGTTTATCGTATTTCTTCAATGCTTGACTACTGATTATTTAAGATGTCTGAAAAGCCAATGATTTTCAAGATTATATTGACTGAGACTTAAGAAATATTCTATGTTGCAAAATATTTATGGGTGTATAGTCGCGGAACGATTTTCGATTCGCAGGTTTTCTCCCAAAAAATTGTTTAACGTACTTCCAGCCCTTGAGTTGTGGGCCGTCCTAGGAATTAGTATGAACTTTATGGCGTATTAATTAGGAGCTGAAATAAAATAGTTAAGTCTAACTACCGTACTACCTATAATATATATACCTAACCTAACAGAATACTACCGTAAGAGAAATTTCAGAGAAGCTTTGATGGTCATTCTAAGTCTTAAACACACGTTACTGCACTGCACTAACTTTGTAAAACAAATATCACGCATTATGCGAGATATTTGTTCTATTTTACTTATATTTCAGAAAATTGACTTTTTTTAAAGATTACTAGTAACGTGGGTCACATATTACTAGTAATCTCGTTAACCCCTCCAGCTAAGCTTAACGCTTGTGTTAGGAGTGGGTTCACGAGGGTAGTGCGGGTTCGAACCCGCAACTACTTGATCGCAAGTCCGACGCCTTAGCCATTACGCTACCGCCGCTTTAACTTTGACTCTTTTAAGAAACTTTGTTTTTGATATTTTTCATTTCATCCCGCTAAAAATAAAAAAAATCATCGTCCATAAAGCGATCTTAAACTATATTACAGAAGAAAAAAATTAATTTAGGCTATATCCGACCGATCTTGACCAAACAATAATCTTTACATTCTATCTTCAGAACAGTCTCTCTTGTGCAATTTAGTGATTCTTCTCGATGTTGCTAGTCTAAATAAATGATAGTTACATTTGCCCTATATTTCATTAATAAACTTCACTTATATTTAAGGCCTATACAAGCCGGATGAAGAATACTCAGGTTTTCATATAAACCGTTGATTAAATGTACTCGGGTGTAAAATTAGTTTGCAGACGCCGGGACGTTCACAATATAATTTATTGGGGAACTTTCTTACACAATGTAATTGTTGTACTAGATAAACTTGCTTGCTTTCGCCATTGTTCTCAATAAAATTGGCGAAAGTATACGATGAAAGGATAGCTAAAAGTTTGCACGTTAAGTTCAATTCAGAATGAATTATTGAATAAACTTCTTAATTTACGTTAGCTGCTAGTAAATTGTTAGCAATTTTTTAATTTTATTTTATTTAGGTACTTATTTCTTCATATATTCTCGACTAGCTGCGCCCCGCGGTTTCACCCACGTAAGTCCCGATCCCGTAGGAATATCGGAATAAAAAGTAGCCTATATGTTAATCCAGGTCTCCAGCTATTTACATACCAAGGTTCTTCGCAATCGGTTCAGTAGTTTTTGCGTGAAAGAGTAACAAACATCCATACATCCATACTCACAAACTTTCACGTTTATAATATTAGTAGGATTTAACGTAAAAACAAAATTTACAAAGATTAAATTACAATGAAGTTATATATATCAATAAAATTTCTCGAGTAAAGTCTTAAAATTGATTGTCTAACAGGTGACGCCTCAATGAGTAATCTACTGACGTTAGGTAATTACGTGACATAGGAATTACGACACCACCACTTTCTAGATCCTATAAAAACACTAAACCAATACCATTAAGTGTAATCCCATAAAGCCACAAACCACGCGAAAAAGTTTTAATCAATGACTCCATTGTACCTCAATGTGAACATTTAAAAAGCAATCCTTATTCAAAAACTATTTGCGTGCAAAAAGGCAGGGAACGCCAACTGTACGCAGTCGATATTGTCGCGTCGGATCGCATTCTGATTCAAATAAAAATGCTGAATCGCAGCAGACACTCCGAATCACCGCTTTGTGGCGAATATCGCCAATTTCAAATTCACTTAGGCTCGTTTTCTGTCGACTTTTTACTTTACCTTGAAATTTCAGGGTTCAAAGTACCTTCTAACTTTTTTTATGTTACTTCGTGGAGTACTTTAAAAATCATTTTAAACTGATCAAATTTAAATTGCAACAAATACTTCATAAAGTCTTCTTGTAAAACGAAAAAAGCATTTACGAGGACGTAGTTCCGCAAATTAGTTGGCGAGCCATCTGTCGTGGAGTAGCGGCACTAAACACGGGCCCATTGTAATTTACTAACGGTCTGCAAAAAACGAACATACCAAACGAAACAAAACATATTCCAATTAACCTCGTTATTTTTACGGTACAGATTAACGTTCGAGATTATCTTCTGCCTTTATTATCTTCGGCGATGCGATGCACCTGCCTTTTTAACCGATTTTAAATAACTGCCATTTCCATCCATCATGCCGGTACAATTTCAATGGACGGCATGTCTGGATGTATTATATTATTTAACATTTTACATCAGATATTTTATAATTAGGTAGGTTACTTTATACTGAGCAACAGTTATATTATTTCTGAACTTGAGCAATATCCTATAAAATATGTAGAACATGAACTTGAATAAACATTTTCCTTTTCTCAATGCAACAAACTTAATATTATTAGCTATTGTTACATTTTAAGGCAACAGATAATAAAATTCGGAACTGTATTTATACTCTTTTCTTCGTTTTATTTGCAAAGTTTTTTTTCTTTGGGCAATCTTTGATTCTTACTTTAAACTTACGCTATTTGCTCCATTTTTGTTATGAAATACGACAATTTTATCTTTCTCATTCATATCCTTCTGACTTTAATCACCCTTCCGTATTGTGTTTGGTACTAGAGCTTAGTTGATTGGGTAAATTTCATATAGACTGCTGAGATTCAGTAGGGAACTGGATTCAGTAAAGCAACTGACAGGTCTATCATTTTACGCATTGCTCTTTATTATGTAAATTTGTTGTAACGGAACACACGCATGTGACAGAATCCTTTACGTTCAGAAATTCTCAAACGTGAGTCGTCAATGGCGCAATCAAGCATTGCGTGTTGGACACGACCTGCCTCAATACGCGGCCGAGACGCCACCCACGATATAAACTCGTAGTATCGTGATACTTCATGATCTTTCCAGAGTAAGTAACTTGTTTATTTATGGTGCGCAATTACCTGTTTAATTGTGAGGGGGCGGAGCGGGACTAAAGAAAGATTCACAGTTGTACTTCAACTACAGTTACTGGTAAGAATATGCGCGAGTATATTCTACATGAACCTACATAAAATGTTATAGGTAGGCATGTATATTAAATCTATAACAACGTTACCCTGCCATGTTTCATTGTATCACGCTACTCGGGTACTTAACTTTTTAATGTATGTATTTATGTAGTAACAGAACAGTCTTAATAAGAAACTAGATTAAATAAAATGCTTGCCAGCACTTAAGAAACATTACCAAGATTTTGGCTTCATAACCTTCATAAGTCGTTTTGTTATCTCCTTGATAACTTTAATAATAAAAATAAGTCACCGACCTAACAATCAAAATTACATATTACACAAATGTAATTTCAACAATTTACGTTCGCGAGTTAAATATACCTAAAAGATCGTAAAATGGGAAGTTTGACTGTACTAGGTAAGACCACTCTTTCAAGCTGTTTCTCTTTCAAGATAATACATTAAAAATACAGTTAAATGAAAATGAAACTAAAGCAAAATTTCAATTATTTAAGATTAAGAAACTGACGTAACAAATTCCTATGACTATCATTTTTATAATACCATTACAACCAAATGCTATCTATCGAAGGAATCCAAAGTTTTTAAATAATCTAAATTCTAAGTAAGGAATAAAATATATTACAGAGAAATAATATAAACCACATAATTGTAAATTGAAATATCGAATTTAAATCCAAGACCAATCAAAGGAATATGTATAATAAAACATTTGTAACGTTTCGATATTAATTAATTGATTAATGAAATGTAAAAATTAACAAGTCAGTGAAACAGATGTTACAACAGATCGCATCGAAAAGGTGGTAGCTAATTCTAATATGAACTTAATTAATATTTCAGTTGGACGTGCGATGATGATACTTGATAATAATAATTATAATATAACGGTAGCATTACTTATCGTGTTTCCGCATTTTTACGTTTGTTACACAGTATAACTTTTTATAACTTCCTTCCTTTCTATTTAAATCTTTAGTTTTTGATTTAATGTTGAATATTTCTTTAATGAATTTGCTTTGTCAATTCATACTTAGTAATTTGGTTTCTATCAAAACAGCAAAATTCAGTTTATAGACTTAAACAGGCAAGGAAATAGTGATAATGCATTATCAGATTTTTAAAAAGTACATTTCATGTGTCATTTCAATAATAGTCTTTACTTTATTATGTAATGGATTCAACCAAAGCTACTGATTCTGTTCTACAACAACTGAACAGTTGTGATAATTTCTTTTAACGGTTTTCGGCAATTTTATATCAACTATAAGACATAAATCACGTACGTTTTTGTAAATATTCATATATAAGGTAGGTTTGTATCATTCATATTATAATTTTATATACTTTTTTCGTTAAATAAACTAGTTACAAATATACTTACGAGCAAAAATGCAGCTGTTTCTAATAAAGACGGACCTAATGTTTATTCATCAAATCTTTCCGAAGGAAAAATGAGCCAGGACCTGTTCACAAGGATAATTACAATCCCGCGATTTAAATAAGAATAGAAAAAGATAGAAAGAGAAGTATAGGTAGAGCAGGACAGCAACGGAACAAATGTCGTGCGCGTTCTAACACAAAAACAGTAGTAACGAACTAAAACGCCAGGTGGGACGCGATGCCATGTGCTCGGTAACAGAAAGTATATTTATTTATTCCTGTGGCCTCTGTCGAAGTTAACCTATTTAATTAGTGAGGCTAGGAAACGAAAAGCTCGTTAGATTTCTGTACACGAGGAATGACGGTTGTCATATGTTTGACATTTGAAGATTTCACAGTAATAATTTACAGCGCAGTAATGTGCGGATTCTTTGTAGGTACTTAATTGATTTTTAACTTTATGACGAAATTGTGAAGGATTTCTCGCAGAAGCCCCGGGGCTTCTGTGAAAAACTTGTAAAACATAAAAGTTGTTGTTGAAGTTGAATTTTGATGTAAAAGAAAACACAAACATTCAAAGTAAACTTTGCATTTTATAGCTAATAAATTATTCTCGAAATTTTATTGTAGTCTAGGTATTTTGCAATCAATAAACTTCTTTTTGAGTAAAAAAAATAAAAATTGATTCTATTGAACAGGTTACAATTCAATATCTAAAAACATGAGTTCTTTCAAAAATAACTCTGTTTTACTTTTACATTCATTATTTTTAATGAGAGATATCGGTTCGTGAATTTTGATAAGAGGTAACAAATTTGTAGCGCAGCGCTATCTAGCGGTGAATAGCTAAACTATTTTAATACTGCAACCGCTTTGTTTCGTACCTTTACATTTTTCCTATACGTTCGAATAGATGGCGCTGTAATAAATTTTAATCAATTCGTTTAAGAATAAGAATTTCAGATATTAAAATTATTTACTGGAACCGAAAATGACTACATTCATTTAAAAAAATAAATACATTCCTAGAAAAATAATGTTTTCATACTAAAACACTAATCTGTCGCCATCTAACCTTATCTCCATTGCATGTTTGTTCTATTCATTTTTCCCTAATTTTGTGTTAACGTTTCCTTTGTTTTTTACTTACTTTATTTTTGCTTTATGTTAAGTCTGTGGTGTGTCTGTGTTGTTATAGCTTATTTTGGCACCGGACGGGACGTTGCAGACGGTGAAGAGCGAGTCGCGGCGAGGACGCGGCAGGGGGCGCGCGGCATCAACACCCGTGAGTACACATCTTTACTTTTCTTATCTTTTCCCTTTTGTTTTGTTTTTTTTTTCATTTCTTTCATGTCATGTTTACCCTTTACTTTTATGGTGACTAATTATTAACACTGACATAATTAACCAAATAAATATGTAATACCGATCACTTAATTTTCATTAAGTACCCATTAAAAAGTACTACCTATTACTGGGTAGTGCTATTGTTACCATTAAAAACTATCATCAAAATTATTTATACAAATTTATTTAATATAAAAACTACTGAAAAATGGTTTGCCTATTAGCACTAAGAACAATTAGGTTACAACTTCTTTTATTAAAACTAAGAATCGCTAAATATGTAGGTAGGTACGTAAACAGGTATCAGTTTAATCAAATGTTAGAAAGTATAATTATGTAAAATGTCCAGATAAACTCAAAGTTCTGTGTTATAGTCGATCCTAGTAAGCTTTAGCGTAAACATACTCAATCAAATAAGAAATGTTCCCCAACCCGGAACACAAATTGACGCAAATCGATATCAGCATTCGTGTCGACGCATCGCGTCAGCGTGACCGCGCGAATATGCCACCTTTATATAACACCCATAAATCAAATACGAACAAAAACCGGGCCACTCTCACTTTCAAAGCGAAATATCCGAATATAGGAATAAAGTGTAACCCTGTCCGGTTCACGGCCACTCAGCATTCGAGTAAACAAACACCATTCAACGAGATTAACACGAGTTGATACGATAACATTGAACATTTTGTATCCATTGCGATTTCAGTACTGTAATTTTACTTAAGTTGTAGTTTCTAAAGAGTAATGTGTATCGTTTCAGTGATTGTTTGTGTGTAGGTCGAGGATTTGTTGGATATTTTTCGTTGGGTATGCCCGCGGGTCCACCTGTTCATTCAGCGGATCGCGTGGGCTGCGAATTGTAAATTAATTGAAAGATTAAAACAACAAGGACATTTGATGTCGTTCAACTGTTTGTGAGCATTTATTTTATGAATAAGTTTAGCTTACAGTCGGTCACGAGCTCACGTAAACCACATTCTGCGAGAGCTCTAACAAAATAGCTGAAAAACGTATTAGCTGAACTTGTATTAGCAGAGTCACACAAAACTAAAAGAAACAAGACGTCATTAATTTATAAGAGACACATCTTTTGGCTACTCGAAGAAGGACGTTTACTTAACCGTACAAAAAACCTGTCGAAAAAATAGTCGGTTTACAAATTTCAATTTCGATCGAAAAATCGATTTTTAAAAACTCATACTCATGTTGCATGAGTACGTATTAAAGATGAGTTTTATTAAAACTGTCCTAAAGCTTTTTTCATAAAAAAACGTTTATCGTAAAAGGCGAGATGTTGTTTATTTCGTTCCTGGTTACCTACAAACTCCATCCTTCGACGTAATAAATTTAAGAGTGCGCTTGTCGACACGTCACTAGGAATGGCTACTATTTATGTTATCTCACTGAAAAATATTATACTTTAACGTAAAACAATAAAGCTAGATCCATATTGTGTCGTGTCGCGACAGAAGCATATTTGTTTCATACATTTTGTGTACTTAGATACACATTCCTACCCAGTGATGGGCGTTACTAGTCACTTATGTAATCTATGATTAATAATTAAATTCCAAAATAATTTTATTAAAATATAATATAATCATCGTTATTACACACTATTCAATTACATTGTAATTGGAATTACTTTGGATGTGCAATGAAATGCCTTACAATGTATTTCAATTTCAAATTCAAAGTATTTCAATACTTAATCAATGTAAATGTAATTTGTAATTATTAATCTAATTACTTTTTGCCCATCACTGTTTCTACCTTATGTTGTGACGACACGACACACTCTAATACCTAATGTGTATGCTTTTGACGCGACACGACAGAACACGACACAATAATTTAAACCTAGTTTTATATTGACATGATTAACACACTTAAGTATATGGACATTATATTATGTTACAAGATTCTATACGCTGCGGTAACCGCTTACCATCGAGCGCGCCGTACGCTTGTTTACCACCGACGTGGCATAAAAAAATAGGTAGTCATGGGACTGCCGACAGAAGCGAAAACTTAAACGAAACGACGAACTTAAAACATCACTTTAGCAGGTTGGTGACATTAATTAATAAAGAGCTGATAGAACTCAATGTTTAGATTAGCGCCCTCTAGTGGATCTATAAATGTATTATTAGCGTGACGGTCACGAGTTCAGTGCTTTCTTCCCCATAGCAAAAGATCACAAACGTGCCTAAAGAAGTTTACACTTCAAAAACAATATATTTATATTATATTTATACATGATGTCATAATAACTATAAGTACTACGAGAGCGAAAGCATAGGAAACTAAATAGCCTTAAGCATCGTCTTAAAGTCGCCAGCTTATCGGTTTTATGTAGGATTAACTTTGGTGAGTGTGCAAAAGCTCTCTTCGAATTAATTGAACCCTCACCATTCCTTCACCTGTCTACTAAGTGCAGGCAGAGGTTCCATCCTTTCGTTGTCGAAACACCAAAAAGTCGAACTAAACGCTTTGATAGCTTTTGGTTCGAGTCGCCAAAGCGTGGAATGAGCTGCCTGCGTCTATTTTTCCAATCAATTATAACCCTGGAACGTTCAAGTGTGGAGTGAATAGGTTTCTCTTGGATATGCGTGCACCATCTTCGTTTTCATTATTACTTTCCATCAGGTGAGTTGGATGACAAACGCCTATTCCATTTCATGAAAAAGAAGTCTCTATTTAGGTAGTTCTCACGAAATCCCACCAATATTATAAATATGAAAGTTTTGGATGGATGGATGGATGTTTGTTACTCTTTCACGCAAAAACCATTGAACCGATTGCGATGAAACTTGGTATGTAAATAGCTGGAGACCTGGATTAACGCATAGGCTACTTTTTATTCCGATATTCCAACGGGATCGGGACTTACGCGGGTGGGACCCTAGGGGGGCGCTGCTAGTAACATCTAAATATGTATATCAATAATAATAAAATTATAAGTACCTATGTATAACTATGCTAGCATTTTATAGGACATAAAATCTCACGTAAAATAAGTAAATACGTTTTGCTTCTATACTATTTATATATATACATACATATTATGTTTACAGTTATACTTTTTTATCACGGTCCATACTGCTGAGGAGACTACAGATGCCTAAAAAGACATCTTACACGAAGGGTCATACGCGTTACCAAGCATATATTATTATCTTCTCCATGTAGCTCTGGCGACGTATTTAAATCTTACAATGGTACATATATAAATACAAAACTTCGAGAAATAAACGCGTCCTGGTTGAAATAAGATGTTTTAATTCTCTTAATGGAATGACATCATGACTGTACCAGTCTTATAAGAATGCATTCCAAGATATCACAGCATTTGATTAGCTAATGTATCTTGTGAGAGCTACAAACAAGAAAGGACTTCACAAATCCATTATCACTATTTTAAATTAGAGATGTAGGCTTCCTACAGGTCTTCCCGCTGAATTGCCCAAGTTCGGCCGTAATATTCGGCTTTAAATCATACCGAGTTTTGGCCGAACTTCGGTTCAAAAATTAAGTTATCCTGTACTTGAGGACCCGCCTGTCGTCCGGTATGCAACTAAAGTCTGCCGCGGGCGCAGCTAACAGGTATTTCCTTTTAAATTATACTTGCGGCTCGCTGTATAGATCCACATGTGACAGAATACCGCATCTTTTCGTCAATTCGCTATGCTATGCTTATGTTTATCGTACTTCTGTTAGTATTTAGTAGTTATAGTTGCTGTAGTTCTGTTGATATTAAAAGGCCGAATTGCAGGTAAACCGAATGTAAGCCAAATTTTGGCGCATCTCTATTATTTTTGTGTTTCTAACTCTGGTTGTACTAAAGTAAGTAAATTGAAAAGGAAACGGAGTAACTGGCTTAATGTGTGTTGCTTGCAGTTAAAACTAATCTGTATTCAAAATTAGTTTCAACTTTCATCCAAGCAGTGGATACTCGATAGGAGAATTGCACTGGCGTGTCGCATCGGTTAGAGTTTGATATCTGGTCACGCAGGTAGGTAGGTAAGGTACGTGTTTCACGGTAAAGGACTGTCCTTGAAACTTTTAGTGCCTATTGCCTAGGCTACCAATTACAATTTTGTTCAACTTACGCCTGTAAAAGTATATGGGATACTACTGCCATTTTAAATATTAGAACAGCCATTTTGTTGTTATTCATCAGGGGAATTAATAGACCCCTTATTGAATAAATCCTTCCAGCCTTTGGGATACTTCGAAGATAAAAAGAATATTACCTTTTAAGTATATAAATTATCGCAGCAGATTTTTGGATAAATGACGAAAGTCACAAATATGAATGTCGACATTTTGACACACCATCAATCATCTAAGCTGTCGGCTGCCATTAATTGATGGCGACTGAAGATGTTTTGTCAGTCCACCATCGAAACAATGGGTTCTGGAAAAAAACCATCCCATGCTTTTGTCTGCACGTTTCAGGTATCACAATAATTAATTATTTGTTTTGTGGAATCATAAATACACGTATAATTATTAATATAAAGAAAATCACTACAAAGACTGCAATAAAGAAAATATTTAGGGTAAAATTAAATCCTTATTGTAAGTGGTCTTGTAGATAGGCCAAGCTGTTACTATGTTTAAAGGATCTCAAAATAATGTTTCAAGTAGATGCTTACATATTTTTGAAGAGATTTCAAATAACCAGCCACTTATTAGTTCACAGTTCATTTCTGGACGTGGACCTCTACAATACTCTGCCATTCCCCTTTCACCTTTATCCAACTACGTTACATTTCTCAGCTACGGTCTTGAGCACATATTACTTAAGGTTAAGCATCGGGCTTGTCTTTACCGGTTCGCGATCTCCACTCTAGCACATGTTTACTCCAAAGACCGTCGGTAGATGTAACCAGTTTATTGTCACTTCAGGTTTCTTTCTTCTGTCTGCTATGCCGGTAACTTTAGTTACTTATTAGATGACGTCTTTACAAATTTAAACCTTCATAAAAACTCCAAGCATATCTTACTCCGTAGGCACTTGACTTTAATCTATAAAGAACTTATCAGATCTGGAATCAGGGACTCCTAAGTTCCATTCCTGGTTCAGAGCACTGACACACAGAAAAACTCACCTAAGTACACGTAAAATTAATCCTGAGAATATAACACTTCTTTTTTGGGCAGTCATGTAAAAATATATGTACCATTGAAAGATTTAACCATCAATTACACTCAGCTTGTGTATGGCACGATGGCATATCTGTTCCGGAAAATACATGGATTCCGTTGACAAAGGCTGAGGACAAAATTGCATGAGCTATAGTCGAGATTTCGGATGAAAGCTCCACTATTGAATTTTGTGATCGGATTACATCGCGCAGTATTAATAGCAAAGGGAAGGACATTTTCCTATAGCGATTGTACAGAAACTAAAATAAAAGTTACAGAAAAAAGTCTCAGGATGTGTAATGTCATGTTATGGTCTGGAATCGTCTCCTACATCGGAAGACATTGCTTTTTTCTGGGATTTCAGCTAAAGAATATTAAGGTGCAGTACCGGAATTATTAACAGAAGACGATAAAATCTGATACACCATTGTCAATAGCAAAATCAGACCCAAATTCCAGAATTTAACATTGATTTTTGGAGTAAGGAACTTTGAACTGATACAAAAAGTTGCAATGTTAATGTCTGCGCAAACAGAAGACTGAAATGGCTGCAGTGATCACGAGGATGATCATGATTATTATATAATTATGTGCAAGTATTTATAAAACACGTAGACAAATATTTGTTGTCAATCAACTTATTGAACCCTATATGATTAAAAAAAAACCGGTCTATTAAACATACCAAGTACTCTAAGCTTCGAACTCTAATAAAAATTTTTTAATGAAAGCGCAGTTTCCGCTTTTCAATTACTTAAAACTAAAACACCACAATATATATCCAACTATTGATGTACATACGAACAAACTAAGAAACAGATGCAAAACTAATACAGTTTCTAAACGGTACGTTCAATTCGGAAATAAATTGAAGTTCGACGTAATGAAGACGGGACGCATAAAGGCTGCAGACGGACTAATTTCGCGGCCGCCATCTTGCTGTAACCATGGCAACGAGACTACCGCCCCCTCCCGCGACACCCGCGCACCTCACCGCACCCCCCTTTACCCCGCCGCGTGCACTTGCGCTGCACTTCCGAAAGGCTAGACTAGTATATAGGTAGAACTTAGATTATTATGGATTGTGGAGATGAATATTTCGGTTTGGTTATTAATTAGAGTTGGAGGTAAATACAAGTCTCAGTCTTAAATTATATATTATGTATCTTTCATTATTTGAATATGAAACTCTAGAGGTTTTCTGAAAATTGATTAAAAAGAGGTATACCTACAATCAAAAATAGCTAATTTTTATGGCTTCATATTGTATTAGTTCGTGATATTTTCTCTAATTTTTTTGGCCTTTCTCTGGAAGTGGATTTCTTATATTTCCTACAGGGACCTGGATCAAAGACTGTTTAACGTTTTTGAACGTAAAAACGTAAAGTTAAACGTAAAAACGTTTGAACCTGGCCCACAAAAGTCAGCAGTGAATAAGTGGATGGGATTAATTCCCAAAAAGAGAACGACAGATGGAGGGGTAGTACTCAAAGATCAATGAGAGAGAACATCTCAGATATCATCAGACACGCTGAGCTCAAGTTTTATCCTTTTTTTGTCGTATGGAAACCCCCACGGGCCACTGGTCATCACCTCACCGGAGCTAACGGTAAATTGGTATGTCGGAGAGTTTTACCTAGTAATGAAGTATTTCGTTAGTAGACGACCTTTGTGTCGCAGCGATAGAGCTTTTCACTGCTGAGTAGACATCGCTGGTGCCTTTCCCTTCCGATTTTCATAAAGTTTCAAACCTTAAAGCCTCTTTATAAAGTTTTGAAACGCCTACGAATTATTTTTTTAAAACGACAACTACTCCCCGGAACTATGCAGTATTTTTATTAGTTTAATGTAACAAATTGTTGAAGGAAAATCAATTTATTACAATGATGGCTGGCTCTGGCTGCCGGGTGAAATAACCTTATGCTATCGTTACGGTGGGTAACATTAGACTTCCCTTAACAGGGTAGTGGTAATAGTATTAGTACCGTAATGGCTAAAACATCAGGGTTGCGATGAAATTCTATTTTTTTTAATTTCTGATGAGAAGAAAACTTAATAAGAATTGAGACCAACTCAGTACTAAACCGACTTAAGGATGACTTGTATACTTTAAAAAAAGGAAAAAAAAAACAGCCTTTTGAAGAATCCTTTTTTTTAATTCTTCTGAATGGGATATTCTAAAAGATCTGTGGGGATGTTCTCGTTATATAAAATTTTCATTATTTTTCTTAAATATATAAAAGTGACGTCAACGTAACGTCAAGGCAAATGTATATGTTATATGTTGAGTAATCACACTAATATTATAAAAGCGAAACTTTGTGAGTGTGTGTGTGAATGTTAGTTACTTCTTCACGCGCAAACGGTTGGACCGATTGCAATAAAACTTGGTATGTACATAGCTGGGGACCTGGAGGCTACTTTTTACCCCGATATTCCCACGGGATCGAGACTTACACGAGTGAAACCGCGGGGCGCTGCTAGTGTTTAATAACAACGTACAACATTTGCACACTCGTTTTACTTTCATAATTAGTGTCACACAGATTATGTACCTACTAAAAGCGATCTTATCGGTAAATGTAAATTCTTCCTGGCAACCTTACAATTTATTTACATTTTCTTTACTCTTCTAACTTGGGATGCTCACCGTTTGTAAGTCGACAGTCTTTGGCTACCATATTCTGGTAAGTGTTCACATATTATGGACATTACTTCCAGACTTTTTCAGTTTTCATCTTTATCCTGAGAGATGTAGAGATTATAAATTCGTGAAGGACTTAATTATATTATTATTTAAAAGTAAAGGTCTAGTTCAAAGGACAATAAAAGCTTTCTAATAGCTACAGTGAAAACTTTAAATCTGTATATTTTTCATATGAAATTTCATATTCTAGACGTAAAAAGTGGGTAATACGTACACGTAACTGGCCGTCCCCGCAGTTTCACCTGCGTTTATGGTCACTGCTCCGCTCCTATTGGTCGTAGCGTGATGTTTTACAGCCTATAGCCTTCCTCGATAAATGGGTTATCCAACATTAAAAGAATTTTTCAATTCGAACCAGTAGTTCCTGGGATTAGCGCGTTCAAGCAAATAAACAAACAAACTTTTCAGCCTTATAATATAAGTATAGATATGTGGGTAATACGGATACGTAATAAGTGGGTATTTTGTTACATTTTTCTTTTTAGGTTATGTACACGTATGACATGTACATAACCTTTTTTTTTTTGTGCGTGTGGAAACCCCCTCGGGCCGTCACCCCACCGGGGTTTTCGGTGGGGCGGTGTGTCGGAATCGAACCGACTAAAACCACACGGTGTGCCGTACTGCGTCTTAAGTAGGAGGGATCCGGGAACAGCTTTTAATAAGACATCCGGAACCACATGTACATAACCTAACCTAACCTTCATAAATTCTGACGAAATTCTAATTAGGTTTTGCTCTAGGTACGCTAAGTGCAATTTCTTAAGGAAAATTTAAGTACTTACACCTTAGAAATCGAACTTATAATAATAAAGAAAAGTAAATCTAAATTAACTATGTTAAATAGCTTGTTTATCAAAATCAATCGAAAATAAAGATAAAAGATATTGATTCTGTAGAAAAAGAAGATTGTTTTTTCGTTTCACGTAGGTGACTACCGAGCTTAAGAATTTACGCTGAACTGCTTATATTCTCCCGTAATCATAAAAGTCAACTGCGAGGCAAACGTTCAAGGAAAATAGAGCAAAGGCAAGCAAAATGAACAAAATACATTTTACATAAATTTTCGTTGTATCTTACCGACAATATTTACTTAAACGTGTTACTGACACGTTTACATGTCATTATTGCATAACATTACGGTTAAGGTTATGTAATAATGACCTATTTTAAACGTGGAACGAATTATACTAAACTTAAAGTACACTTAAAAATGGAAGACGCATATAATAAGACGCATAAAAAAAATTAAACACTCCTCAGGAAATAATCATTATTATTTACTAATTTGTTATTATTTTTTCATTATAAAACCAAATATTAAAAGTAAATGATTTGACAACAGGGGGGTACGACGTCATGGCCTCTTATTTCATACATGTTTCTACATAACGTATCGTTGGCATTTAATAAAGAGGAATTGATTTGACTTGACAGTCTACAACCGTATTCATCTATAGACATGATTGAAGGTAACACAGTTTTAAAATCCAATAGCACAGATTACTCCACAAAAAAAAAAACATTTAAGTAAAGAATAGGAAAGGTTGAACATTTCAAACTTTTACCAATTTGATAACACTTGGAAAAACAAAACATGAAAATACTACAAAATTGCAGCACCCAACTTAAAATTTCTAACTACATATCTCCTTTTTCGAGTGCGGTTCCGCGATGCGAATATCGACGCTAGAGTCCACCTTCGAATTATAAACTCGGGCGAAATTTGCACAGAACACTTTGTAATTGCAAATTTCCTTGCTTCGCGCATGCGTCATACACCGATCAATACGCCAAGACTTTATTATTGTTTTTTCTTAATACAATAACAGTTTGCGCGCCAAATCATCAAAAGTGAGGTTACTTTTAAATAGGGAATTTAGAAAAAAAAAATAGTTTCATTTGAAAAAGACAGCGAATATATTTTTATATAGGTAGTTATGTTGGCAAGACAGGGAGGTGTCTAAGGGTGGGGGTGGTTCACTCCTATTGGATAGTTACTCTAAACTATTGCCTGAAAGTTTCATTAATGCATTCTATTACCTCGTTTATGCAATATTCGGTTTCTATTGCTTTAAGGAATTCGTTATTTTATGTTAAACTTCTGTGTGTGTATTTTATTAACTTCGAGGATAGCGGTGGTGAAAAGCGATTCATTTATTACATAGTTTTTTTAGTTTTCTCAGAGTTGACTGTAACGAATTCCGTCAGCTGCAAAATTCAGCATGAAATTTGTAAATGTTACTTATATTATATTTAAAGCACGCGTTTCGTAATTTCCGGCTGATATTTGAAAATTTATAACTTTTCATACTGTTTCAATGTTATAAAGAGTCGTTAAATATTTTATTTGGGCCCCAGTTGGTGCGAAATTGCTGCTTTTGATTACAACCCCCAGGATACAAGGCTGTAACGTCACAATTGATTTTGTAAATGTGTAACGTCGTCTGTGTAATGTAACGTTATAATAAGAACTTACTTTATTCACTTAAGCTATATAAATAGTAATAGAAGTTTTTGAACTTTGGCAATCAGCTTCTACAAAAGTAGTTTTTAAACTTCGCTCTTTCGTCTAAACTAGTATGTACTTATTTAAAAATAAAAGGTATATCACGGTTAATAGGCTGTCTATGAATTTTCCGCAGTCAATTAAATGGAGGCAAACTTTAAACTAAAAAAAACTCCTTCACAACAATGGGGCATTGTAGAGCTGTGTCTGCAGTCTGCACTCACACACGCTCGGATACACACACGAAATGTTCACAAAAGCGTTGCTATAGTTCGTGTGTACTAGGTTGAGCTTGCATTCTCCTCTGTCTTACTAACGAACCAATATTCTGAATGCTTTCGTCTTTCGTCTAGCGTTCAAACTTTTGTCTTCTAATTTTCAAAACTTTTATATTAGTTTAAAATTCTTATCTTTTTATTTATTTGTTTAAATTTCCTGTTAATAAACTAGACCCCGAAATATAATGTTCTTGTTAATTTAGACCCGTCGAAATAGAGGATACAGAGACAAGTGTGGCGGTTTGTTTATAAATTATAAAAGAAAAGAAAAAAGAATTACCTACTTTAATTTTTTTTTTCCTTCAGAATGGAATCCATTACGCTCTGATACTGAACGTATACTGTGGACGTCAGTCAATTTTAAAATTAAAAAGGCCGTAACATATCGAAATTTCATAATATGGTAGGAAGTATATAAATACTTGTGTATTGTAAAATGTACTAATATAAATTCGTACTTTTTGATAAAAGCTAATTTACCAAAAAAGAAAGTTTGTAAACTGATAATTAAGAAATAATAAAGAGTAACACAATGAAGAAAAGCTGTACGCTTTACTGAAATGCTGGAGAAGATATCTCGTAGGATGCCTTTTGAATGAGAAAAGTCCGATACAATATGCTATTACATTTTTATAGCGCAATTTTACGGAAAAGATACCAGATTCGTACGTTCCACGATCTACTTACCCGTACTGGCCATTTTTTTCATATTTTCGTATTGCGAACAAAACAATTTTTATTTTTTAATTAATTCACTGATTGGTTGCATGGAACTCATTGAGTTTTTGTAATTAGAATATCCAAAGAGGTATTACACTCTAGTAGGGCTGTTCAGAGTGTTCAGTGTCATGTTTTTCACAAATTCAAGGTAATATAACAGACGACTGGATACATTTTAATTTATGTAAATAATCTCAGTCCATGACAGTTAATAGCGGGAGTTATCCTCTTCACGCAGTCGAGTTTTTTGTAATATAAGTTTACTTTTTTAAATTGATAACCTAAGACTTTCAAATGTCATTAAACACTTTTGATACTGATATTTAGCTATTACAATGTTATGTGAGTTAAAATAAAAGGAAATAAAATCACCGCCATTTCGTTGTTCATTAAATGACGAAACAATGTTTGGCGACTCGACAATGCCGACGTTAGCCATCTTGAATATTTATGATGAACCTTTTTAATTTGAATTTAAAAAACGAACATTTATTTACAACTTATACTGACAACATGAGCCACTATTAGTCAGCTAAATAAAGGTATTTTTTATTGGTAGTGTCAAGAAAACTGACGTCATCTCCCGTCAACTCCTGGTATACGTATAACATGAGTAGGTACATCAAAAGCATGCAAAATCAAGCAAATTGCTTTTAAATGAATGTGTGCCTAGTCTACGAGAAATATGCAAATTTTCGTCTCGTTCTAAATTTAATTTAATAATGGCCCGTTTTCCTCTACATATAGGCATAAATTAAATTGATCAAATTATTTGAATTATAATTAAAGTAGTTTATTCGTTTTGATACCATTATACGTATGTGTTATGTTAATTAAGGTAACTATGTAATTAATAATATTTTCTTAACGTTTAGACGTAATACTTTAAGAAAACCTTCAAGTATTATGTCTGTATGAGACTCATGTAGTTCATGTAAGTGCACGGCCCCGCCTTTCGCCCGCCTTCCTTCGTCTACTGACAAACTAATCCCACTAATATTATAAATGGGAAAGTGTGGATGGATGGATGGATAGATGTTTATTACTCTTTCACGCAAAAATCACTGAACCGTTTGCGATGAAACTTGGTATGTAGATAGCTGGAGACCTGCATTAATACATAGGCTACTTTTTATCCCGATATTTCCACGGGATCGGGACTTACGCGGGTGAAACCGCGGGGCGCTGCTAGTGATAAATAAATATTCTTTTAAACTGACATTAAACGATAACCGTTTGTAAACTATACACAAAAATCGAGTAATATATTCCTGCTTACATATTGTATGTCTCGCTTTAACGTAACGAAAAGGAACCTAGAACGTTATTTTCAATAAAAAAACAATTTTCAGTAACATTGGTAAACAAGCGAAATATTCATGTTAGCTCTAAACCGGTATTCGTGCCAACAGTAGTGAAATAGTGCTTGCCACAGACCGATCCCGCAACCACTTAACCCCGGATCCCGGGAATCCCGCGGGTTGTCACGTCCCGAGGCGCGCGTTCCGTGGAACGTTGCTAGAGGTGAGCAACAAGTGAATCGATGTGACTTTTGAGCCTGTTAATAAGGTATGGGTGACAACCCTCCACTATTAAGGAAGCGGTTACGTCGTTCAACGATGGAACTAATGGGGCATGTATTATTGGAAGCGATGTTCACGGCGTGATGAATAGGCGTCATCTTAATACAAATGAAAATGTTTGCACTTTTAGCCATCCCGTTGAGTATCTAACACAGTAGTGTAACTGTCAGTGCATCGATATTTTTCTAAAGGTTCTCCCTACTCTTACAAAAACAGTTGTTTTTAACCGACTTCAAAAAAGGAGGAGGTTCTCAATTCGACTGTGTTTTTTTTTTATGTTTGTTACCTCAGAACTTTCGACTGGGTGAACCGATTTTAATGATTCTTTTTATTTGAAAGCTGGTGCTTCCCGTGTGGTCCCATTTCAATTTGGTCCAGTTCTAACAATGGCATCCGTGAGAAAACCATATATAAGTCTTTTATGGAATAGTTTTTTTTGTTGAAGTCGGTTTTTTTTTGAAAGAATTATACTATTTTCGGTTTACTTAGTGACAGTTGCTCTGTGGACATAATGTAGAGAAATATGTTTTTAAAAACATTTACTATCTAAGCTTGAATGAATTATGAATATGGTGAGAATTATTTGACTGTGCGTTGAGCTTTTCAGATTTTGATCATGACATTTGGTTGTGGATGAATCCAAAACTTAAATAAAATAACAAAAAGAATGTATTCGCCATTATATTTACTGACACATTGGCGCAAGGTCTGGTGGGTATAATTAGTGACGGAGAGTTTCTAGTAATAAAAGCAGTGGAGTTAACTAAAGCAATTATTGAAATATGCTGGATTTTCGACACTTGTTTATACATCTTCAACTATACTCTGTAACTATGAAGAACAATGCCGGCACAAGTCCACTACACAAACATAAGCAACTTCTTTTCATTCAATTCATAATATCAGAAATAAGTAGATAAGAACATAGTGTTAGATTAAATCAGTAAAGGACAAAGATTTTATAAAATATTTATTTTTATTAAAAAAAAAAAACGGTCAGTCGTAGGACTGCACGTCAGAAGTGAAAACATAACTTCACAATGTATTTGCATACATATACTCACACGCACACATCTGTATATATATAATTAGGTTAAAAATAAAAAGTAGGTAATAACATATCTAAATGTATACATGTACACACGAAGTTCTGCGCTCCTGGCCGCTCACAAATGTTTGAATTTCGAATGTTATATTTTTTTTTATATAAGAAACTCGGCTCCGTCTTACAAATTTTCGATCAGATCACGTGTCCTGGCGCGAGTTTAACATTTTTTACCCATCCCAAAAAAGTGCACAACGCCGCTAATGAAGATTTCACTTCAAAAAAACTTAGCAATTTCGAGAGCAAAATATATTCACAGCTTGTTGCTTAGTCTAGCAGGAATTGTGCTCGGAACAACTGCACCAGGGAAAATTAAATTGCAATAACGTTTCATACGTGGTTCGTGCGAACGTGTGACATTCAAACCACATGGTGCGATTTGTCGTGAAAGAATCTGAGCAACAAGTGGTACCCGCTGTAAATTGGACGACACATTCGATGATGCGGCGTTAGTGATGCGCCATCGTGTCACGTACACAGGAACACGATTCTAATGCAAATCGATTTTACGCTATCAAAATTGTATTATTTATTTGAATGTGTTTAGAATAATATTTCGGTTATAGAATATCAACGAACTTGAATTGAAATAGAATTGTTTTATTTATATACCTTTATATTTGTATGTGTTATGGGGTCCTTTTTCTTCAGACTATTTTCTTATAGGTACACCTTAGAGCACTAGTAGATAGCACTCAGATGTGAGGCAAAATTAGCAATAATTTCGTTTCCGATTTTACTATGATGGCAATGGATTTTTTTTTTATGATATACAGGGCAAACGAGTAGACGGGTCACCTGCCGCCCATGGGCACCTGCAACTCAAAAGTTACAAGTGCGTTGCCGGCCTTTAAGGTCGTAGTAGGGGAAGGGTGGAAGAGGGGGAGAGGGGGGAAGGATTAGGGCCTCCGGTAACCTCACTCACTCGGCGTAAAGCAATGCAATCATTGCTTCACTGCCGGTTTTCTGTAAGACCGTGGTATCACTCCGGTCGAGCCGGCCCATACGTGCCGAAGCATGGCTCTCTCACGATTGATTAAAATAGAGGTGGAATAATATATTTTACATTTGTGTAAAATCCTAGAGATCGATTGTTGATTTTCATGATAATTACCCGGAGAAACCTCTCTCATTATTAATTATGCTCTTCTTAGCTTTCTTCTAGTTAAATATACCGATATTTTATACTAAGAGAGAAATTTGCCAAAATGGAATCGTGGTAATGTTGTTAATAACTATTATTGCTCTTGAAATAACATATTTCCAAGTAGATGTCGCCTTGTGTAGACCTCAGAGTTCTAGTAAGGCATCTATCAAGGATCCGTGGCATCTTTACGAATTGTATTGTGTAAATATTAATACTAGAACAAGCTTTTGGATATCTAAAACATTCTTATCATGACACTTTACTGATTATTTTTATGTAAGAATTCCACACAAAACTTCTTTTGCTATAAAATAAAAAGCTTGTACTTTAATCCTTTTGTTTTTCATGTTTTTAATTTATCTATTAGTTTATTATTACAATAAATCTGCTGATAAATATACTTTTATATAGTACTATATAGATAAATTACACCTAGATACAGAACAAATGGTCGTGTTAATAAGACACTTATTTGTCCTGGATGGGAATTGAATCCAACCTACAATCTCTGGCAGTATCCATATGATTGAAAATACCCCTTCTTCAAAATAGCATTTTTACGGACTTTTACTTGATTTTTTCATCATCTGTTTATCAGCACCATTTCAATGGCGTTAGCATGTACCGAGTTAACATTGAATTTATATTGACAAGCATAATTAAATCTTTCTGTGTCTCTGTTTTTATGGGGTGTTTACATGGGGGTATGGGGGTTACGTGGGGTACACTGAAAGTTTTGCGTAACTCATTAATAAAACAATTTATATATAAAGTAATATATTTACTGCTTTTCGAAGTATTCTCCATTACATTTTAAACACTCTTCATTCGGTCAAACCATTTTTGAAAACATGAAGACCATTTGTCTAAGGGCATGTTTTTCACGTGCTGGTTGACGGCTATCACGGCCTCTTCCAGCCCCGTAAATGTCATACCTCTCATCAAATCTTTAATATTTGGGAAAATAAAGAAATCGCATGGTGCCAGGTCTGAACTATGTGCGGGATGGGTCACTAGCTCTACCTTTTCAGAAGCCAAAAATGACTTTGTCTTGTTCGCGGCGTGCGCCGAAGCATTGTCATGGTGCAATAGCATGGGACTTCTTGCCCATTTTTCCCTAACTTTTTCAAAGACACTGGGCGAACAAATGGTTACACCACCATTTGTGCGCCCCACTCAGCGTTAGCTGTTTTTTGTTCTTTAAGTGGGATCGTGTAGTATTTCCGGCATGTTGTTACATGCCGAACCTTCACGAAATTCATCATGGAGAGAAACACGGCCACGATCAAATTCTGCGAACCAACGCCTTACGGTGCTCAAATGAGATGGTGCTTCCCTCCCAAAAGCATTTTGAAGACGAGCAGTACAGTCTTGCGGAGTCAGTGAACTTTTAAAATCATAAAAAATCATCGCCCTAAAATGTTTTCGCATTAATTTGATTTTTGCTACGGACGACGAACTTCAACTTGTGATAAAAAACAATTGACACGCGATTTCCCGCCGATTTTTTAAAATCAATGATTGAGTTTCTTACGTTTAAAAAAATATAACATTCTAAAATTCAAACATTTATGAGCGGCCAGAAGCGCAGATCTTTCAGTGTGCCCTATGTATGTAGGTATATCTTGTTTTAGTTCGTCATCCATTCAGTTAAGACTCCTACCCGTTTCCAATCACAACCTACCAAAATATATAAATGAGTCCTATCAAGTCTCTAATGTAGTTTGTATAATGTATTTTGACATATTTAAAGAGTCCTTTGTTCTACATAATAAAACATACATAATGTATGTGTCCCTGAATAATTCATGAAACATGTCGATATCCAGAAACTTCTACGCCATTTACATATTATCTATGTAGTACACGAAAAAACTTATGTTTAATTTAAATATTTACCACGCGACATAGACAAACTTTGTAGACAGGCATTATATTGAAATATGCTTTATGGCATCTGTTGCGTTGACATTATGTAAACACGATTAAGGGAACTTTTCAAGATGGCGGACTTCTTTTTTGACATTTTAATTTAGTGAATATAAGAAATGTGTAGAGTCGTACACAAAGCCGGTTAAGGAGCTAATTTATATGTTTGTAGACTAATGAACACATCTAAAGGAGTAGCTGATTAGATTGGAAAATGTCTTCATAATTAAAACAATTTTATTTATAAATATTTTAGAATATTTTATAACATTTAATGTTATCGATTGCTAAAATAATATCTATATACATATCACAGACAAGAAACGAGAAAGTCTCGAGAATTAGCACTGAATACTCATCTTTTAGTTTTTCTTTTGTTGAAGACTTCTTATTCTTAGTATCTTCTAGATATTATTACGTGAAGAGAATTCTTTGTAACTCTTTTTAGGCAAATTTCAATTCAAAGTTAAAATGTGGAAGAAAGAAAGCGAAGGAAGCTAAAATTTTAAAAGAAAATGTGTTCTAATTTGAAAATCATGCGAAAATTCATATGTTGACCCGGCATGGTACGAAAAGTCTATACAGTAACTGTTCAACTTAAACTGAGAATAAATAGATTGAGTTATGTTCTAAATAGGTAAAAAAAAAATAATTATGTTCGAATTTCAACCACCAGACAATCTCTAGTTTTAATAAAACAATTAATTGATCCCATGTTCATTAGTAGACAGCCTATGGCTGGCTTGATGATGATACAATGAGGGAACTACGGATGGGTGCTTATAGCGCCTATCGGGCAATATTTCTTACAGAGATCGCTAGTTTCTACCACCTCAACCAACTTGAACACCCATTTTTAGTATTTTATTACATTTAAATTTGTTATTTTTTATATATTAAATACAATTAAGTAATTTATCTATAATATGTATGTATTAAGTATTACTAATATTTTAGGGACGAAAGTTTGTGAGTATAGATGGATGGATATTTGTTACTCTTTTACGCAAAAACAGCTGAACGGAACTGGATGAAATTTGATACAGAGATAGATAGATAGAATCTTATTTATTGTACACCATTAATAAACACACAATTGAAACAGATCTCATATAAAATATTAGAGTACAATGGGCGTTCTTATCGCTAATAGCGATCTCTACCAGACAACCTTTAGATGGATTTAGTGTCAGGAGTAAGTAGTGACTAGCGAGTGAGTAGGAGTAGAAGACAACTGCCGCACCAGGAACGATTCCTGGGTCGCGTTGGACTTTACAACGAACACAAACAACACCCAGACACGAGACAACTATTTGTAATTCACATAAATTTTTGTGTGGGAGTCGAACCCACAACACTTGGGACGGTTTAGAGGTAAAGCGAAAACTTTAACCATTGCGCCATGCGAGCAGTCCTGTAGCAGTACACAACGGACACAATTCGTCAGTAACCTACCGTGAAATCGACATGAAATACACACACAAAATTGTTCAATACAAATCAACTAAAATGGCCAAAATATATTTAAGTAATTGTAACGAACATTTCCTGTTTCTTCAACAAGAACGCACGTGTGCCGTAAGAGGCTTAACCGTCGACTTTTAATATATTGCGGATTATCCGGGTACGTACCGAAATCTGTTTTATTGCTGGATTATATTTCCTTAAAGCCGTCCGTGCGTTTTAGTACCCGCTTTCAATATTTACATTATCAAATTGTCCTTCGGATATATTCGTGTTCCCTGGATATCTGACGTGACATCTTGTTTGCTTTGACACTCGTAAAATTATTTTTAAACTTTTGGGGTGGAATTTAAATTTAGCGTAAATATGCTTTCTACGGATATTTGACGTTTTCGGGATAAAGAGATGAAGTGTTTGACACGAAATTGGTATCTACTAAAACCTGTTTAAATCACTACATATTATAACACAAACTCCCCCGCCGCGTCTGTCTGTCTGTCAGTTCGCGATAAACTGAAAAACTACTGAACGGATTTTCATACGGTTTTCACTAATAGACAGAGTGAT
The DNA here is from genome assembly GCA_963859945.1 of Euplagia quadripunctaria. Classification (NCBI taxonomy): domain Eukaryota; kingdom Metazoa; phylum Arthropoda; class Insecta; order Lepidoptera; family Erebidae; genus Euplagia; species Euplagia quadripunctaria. The sequence continues at coordinate 23,574,723 of OY982562.1, forward strand.
TCATGAGGAAGGTTTTAGTGTATAATTTGTACCCGTGCGAAGCCGGGGCGGGTTGCTAGTTCTATTATAAAGTGTTGTATCATATTATTGTATGACAGAAGTTTATGCCAGCTTTAAGCTTGAAGTATGTAAGGAAAAACTAACAAAGGATTGGTGACAACAGATCAAATTATTTATGCCCGGTTCCTATAATCAAGAAACGAGAGAGAGCCATGCTTCGGCACGTATGGGCCGGCTCGACTCCGCTCGTTACCGCGGCCTCACAGAAAACCGGCAGGGAAGCAATGCATTTCGCCGCGCGAGTGAGGTTACCGGAGGCCCTAACCCTTTCCTCTCCCTTATTCCCGTCCTTCCCCTCTCCCCACTCTTCCCCCCCCCCTCCCCTCTTCTCCTTCTCCGACCTTAAAGGGCGGCAACGCACTTGTGACTCTCGAGTTACAGGTGCCCATGGGCGGCGGTAGTCATTTACCATCAGGTGACCTGTCTGCTCGTTTGCCCCCTATATCATAAAAAAAACGATTCGTTTTGTTTTGACGGTAAAATTTCGTTGATTTTTCAACGAAATTTTTTATTATTTATACCTGGCATTAATTACTTCAAAGATTTAAGAATTAAACTATGTACTATTAATACAGGCAACTACACGATTAAACAAACTTATTACTTGTTGGGTTTTTTATTACATTAGAAGTCTACGTATATCTGACATGTGGACTTGTAATACATATATAAAACTGTGTGTGTACTTATCTACGCACGTAAGAAGTTATACTTTTATCTAGTTAAATAAAGTTTAATTAAATATCATAATAAATAATACATACCGTCAACTAACCTCAAATTCTGCAAACGTACTTAAAGTAATATGTAAAAACAATTTTTATCACTATCGTGGAGTTGCTAACTTTTTTGAAAAACTAAAATGTTGACTAGCTAACTTCAAGGTGTCGGTTTTTCGTGACGGTGTGCGCGCGCATCGTAAAAATTTACTCTCATCATTTTTGCATAACGCGCCAAAAGAAGTATAATATCAATAAAAAAACCGAACAAGTGTGTGTTAAATTCCTACAGACCGGACTTCGTAGACACATATAAAAAACATCGCATATTATATTAGAAATAACGTCAGAAAAACGTTTTCGACTCGCCGTGAAACTATTTCAATAAATCTTTCGAAACGATATGAAACGTTATTGCACCGGGTTAGCAACAAATAAAATATAAATTACATTACTAGTTGTAAAAGCCTTCTACATTGGCAGACTTGAAACATAACAACGTACAAGTAACGTCGCCCGGCCTTAACTTTTTCCGGGTGAACGTGAAATTAAATTTTCTGTGGAAATTGGTATCCCGGGGCACGGCGGTACTGCAATGAATCGAATTTGCCCGATAAAACTCTTATAAATACCCATTCTTGTTGGTAGCGAATAATAAAAATGATGATTCTTGTATTTATAGAGAAATATCGTTATGAGCTTAATCGTTTTGTTTGTAGTTATTTTATTTATTTTGCGGTTAGAGTTAAGTAAAACGATAAGATATTGATGCCACTTTTAATACGTTTTTATTAACTTCATTTGTAAATTGGGTGTCAATTTTAAGGCCGATTCACACATATCAGTGCAGTCACAGTTCCGGCACAGTACCAGCACAGTACCGCCACCGTAATAATTATTCTTTCATACATTCTCTATGAACGCATCCACACCTCTCAGTGTCAGTGACGGTACAGTGCTCTCAGTGACAGTGCCGTCACTGACACTGAGAGGTGTGAATGCGTTCATAGAGAATGTATGAAAGAATAATTATTATGGTGGCGGTATTGTGCCGGAACTGTGACTTCACTGATATGTGTGAATGGGCCTTTAACCTACTTCTAATTGTCGTATCGAAATGAAACTTTGTATGTATATTCAGTTCGGATGATAATACTATAATTTGGCATCTTGGACCTGATCTGTTGATGGAGCCAGGAGGTGGATAGTGAACCTCTTCATGGCTACTAGTCAACCCCTCGAGTTTGGACTCATAAAATTCGTTTTGACGACAACAGTTTGGACTTGGTGACGGCTCTAAATACATATATATTATAGATAAATTACACCCAGACACAGAACAAATTATCGTGCTCATAACACAATTATTTGTTCTGGGTGAGAATCGAACCCACGACCTCTGGCTTAGCAGTCAGGGTCACTAACCACTAGACCAACAGGCCATATACATTATGCTTGTTTTTATTAACAGCCAGTATTATTTTGATCAGTCATTGCCATTTTTATCAGTTACTACCTTTTTTTTTTTACGTGTGGAAACCCCCTCGGGTACCACCTCACCATTCAGCGGTTTCACCCGCGTAAGTCCCTCGTTAAGTTTTCTTAAATTTTCTAATGTTCCGCGCAACTTTCTTAATTTTTTCTTTCATGAGAACCTTCTCCTGACAATAACAAACACAAAAAAAAAAAGAATTAGCGAAATCGGTCCAGCCGTTCACGCGTGATGCCGTGGCCAAGGGAAATAGGGATTCATTTTTATTTTAATAGATAATTTATTTTTAAATTTAAAATCAATTTTAACGTTTGTATTCGACTCGAGAACTTCATGTGAATATACTTTTGAAGATGCGTTTGCAGATGTTACTGTTTTCAAGTAATGGAATAACTGAGAAAACCCTGATTATTTACTTCAGGAAACAAATTGTTTTTTTTTTTAATATACCTAGGCAAGGTAATCATTGAACTTTGTTCTACGAATACGCGGGAAAACGTACAAACTGACGTCATTACGTACGCACGTGTACGTTTAACAATGTCTTTAGTAACGAGCATTTATATTATTTTAATTGTATTAAATTATACAGAATCAGCCTTCAGTTCATTTACATTCACAACGACATAATTAATACAATATACATTAATTAATTTCGTTGATAATTGATTAACAACGTTTGTAGTACCAACAACTTTATGTCCACAAACAAAACATGAATTCTTCGTTTACACCAATCTGTTTACCATTTGCAGAGAATGGGAACGGACTGCGAGATTTTTTCCCAGACTGCTTATTTTGTAGTACTAATGTAGCAAACAAGCATACATCGTTGATGAACATTAATCTTCTCTGCGAATTTATAAGCTTTAAATAGAAATTATTGAACTGATATTTAAATATGCTCTTTAATAAAATGGACGTAAATATTATTTTTCTATTCATCGGGAATTCGGCAATGTGTATCGGAAATTTCACGATGCTCGGTTGAGTAGGTAAGACGTGAAATCGTGACAAACAAAGAAACAAAGACACATTCACATTTATGTGTAACCAGCTGCGCTCCGCGGTTTCACCCCCGTAAGTCCCGATGCCGTGAGAATATCGGGATAAAAAGTAGCCTATGTGTTAATCCACGTGTTCAGCTATCTGACTACCAAATTTCATCGCAATCAGTTCAGTAGTTTTTGCGTGAAATAGCAACAAACATCCATATATCTATACATCATAGTAAGATTTTTAGTTAGGACTAGCAACCCGCCCCGGCTTCGCACGGGTACAAATTATACACCTAAACCTTCCTCATGAATCACTCTGTCTATTACTGAAAACCGCATGAAAATCCGTTCAGTAGTTTTTCAATTTATCGCGAACAGACAGACAGACGCGGCGGGGGACTTTGTTTTATAATATGTAGTGATTATAAAAAAATCTTATCTCATTGTTTCTATATAGTTATACAAATGATTATCTAGCGAGGGTTTTTTGCGGTAAAACCATTGTAATTTCTGTAAATTAAAAAAAATTAAATTTAAATTAGATGTAACCCGTATTTTTGTATAATATCTTCGTAAAATGTTCTGTCAAGTATGAGTTGCCATCTCTACCTCTAAGACTTTTATATGCTTGTATATTAAAGTAGTATAATCAAACTAGAATTTACGACACATACGCGTCATATAAACAAATAAATGAATCATAATAACTATCTGTAGACACATATAAATCTTGGAATCGATAAATCTTGCCTTGAACCCACCATTATCGATAGTCTCGTAAATCACTTAAAGATATTTTAATTAAACATCCTCTATATATCAGAGAGATAGCGAGCGCAGGGTTGCTAGTGCTGCGACTTCCCGGGACTTGGGGCAAAGTTACACATGTTTATGTCAGACTCTTGAGAAATATCTGCGCTAATTTTGGTGAAGTTCGCTCTAGACTAGCTAAGTCTTACTCTCTAGAGTTAGTAAAATACTCACGGCAGCGGGGAGAAAATAACGTTTGTTACTAGGTATAAAAACTTAACGTTTTACAATAACGGTAACTAGTTTTAAGTCAGTTTGTTCGTGATATTGTTGGTCCGGAACGGATAAATCTATTTGGGTCCAATTTTTGTACAAGATATTTGTTTAATGAATGGTAGGCTATGATTGACGAGAAATGATTCATTCGTTGTCCTATGAGTTAGTTTAATATGAGCGGAGTGTCATTTTAATTTGTCGGATATAGGTACATTTTAATATGAGCAGAATGTCATTTTAATTTGTCGCATATACATTTTAATATGAGCGGAGTGACATTTTAATTTGTCGGATATACATTTTAATATGTATGTCCGACAAGTGTCCGCGAAGTGTCATTTTTTGGAAGTTCTAGGGATCGTGCAAGTAAAAAGTTGTTTTGAGGAGTTATAATATTTATTGTACAGTAGAGACGTTTTGGTCTATGATTTGGTAGTATATTATGTAGCCTGGCAGCCCTACCCCAAGTCTAAAGGAGGAGGGATAATATTAATTTAATTTTAACTTGATAATATATCACGTGGGCCGTCTCCTTATAATGGAGTAATGTTTGCACTGGAATCCATTTGCATTCTTATTAAGTTCGATGCGCTAATTAAAGCGGTAGAAAGGAAACACCGGAATAGATACATATCGACGGGTCCTACGTACCTATACCGGTGTAACCAGCAAAATAACGAAAATAGTTTTTTTGCATCAATAGCTTTAGCTTAACCTATAATTTATACACTGTAAAAATTTTTTAACCAGCGACGCAAAAACAAAACTACAGGTTGTTATACTTATAAGTTTGACGTGTCTGTCTGTGGCATCGTAGCTCCCGAACGGATGACCCGATTTTAATTTTGTTTTTTTTCTTGTTTGAAAGGTGAATTAGTCGGGAGTGTTCTTAGATATAATTCAAGAAAATCTGTTCAGCTGTTCGAAGATCATCAGCTCTTTTCTAATTATTAACTAAATTTATAGTTATTTTAAAATATCGATTAGTTTCAATGATACAAATCAAAAATTTCTGTGTTATTAGTACAAAGTTATCAGCTTTAGAATCTTTGAATCGCTCTCCTGTAGTTACAATTTTGCACTTGGAACCAGTATAATACGTAGGACCCGTCGATATGCTCGTATTAACGTAGTATTTTTTTGTTATGAGATAGAGGGCAAACGAGTAGACGAGTCATCTGATAGTAAATGACTACCGCCGCCCATGGGCACCTGCAACTCAAGAGTCACGCTGTCAGCCTGTGACCACGGCCAGTGTAACCTGGTTGAAACGTCAGGCAATTCAGAGGTATGTAATACCTTTTCGTGATCGCGTTAATTCCCGTATAAATACATAATTATATCATGGAACGCGAAATTTTAAAAGTTGGTAAAGTTAGGACTAAATATTTACCTACCAAAAAACCTATTGTAGACAAATTAAAAGTATCTTAATCTTTTATTTTTTAAAACGACATGGCGACATTCATACGTGTGACCTTGTTAACGATAAATTGTTATCAACATTACTGTATCACTCATATCTTGACAAGTCTAAAAAAATGTTTTCATGGCCTTTGAAAATCCACTTCCTATATTAGGTTTTTAATCTATGGTAAATCTTGTTATAACCTGTTTTCTAGATATTTTTGTTTCACATTGTGGAGTAATGTTATATAGCAATGCAAACATTGCTTTTCGTCGAATGAGTGAGGTTACCGGAGGCCTTAACCCTTCCCTCTCCCCTCTTCCCCCTATTACGTATACTGGTACAAAATTATAACTTTACAGGAGACCGATTCAAAGATTCTGTAATTGTACATGATTGTACTAATAAAATAGACATTTTTGATTTGCATCTTTGAAACTAATCGATATTTTAAAATAAATTTACAGGGTATAAAATATAGGTTAAACTAAAGCTATTGATGCAAAAAAAAACATTAATATTATTTATTTGTACGAGGGACTCGAAAGGACAAATGTAATTAAATAATTAAGTGTCACTATTAAGTGAATTAAGGTTTCTGAATATGAATTTTGCTGAGTTTTTAAATTTTGTTTTTTAATAATTTAAATTATCATTTTGCGACAACAACACCGCCGTTTTGCTGTCCCAAAATGAGCAACGGAATGATTACTTAAAAGGATGGTAAACTGAAAATTAATTTTGATAATTTCATTTATAAGGTTTGTATGTATTCATTAACAGTATGTAAAGAAATATTGTAAATAATTATAAATTTGGTTTTTGAATAAAAAAGAATTTCGATTCTTTTAGTTACTGTCTACTTCAAAGGTAAACAGATACAAATTCACTTACACATATAAAACAACAGGATAAAAATAAATATTTATATTAATAAATTAACAATCACGAAAATTTCATATAACTTTTTTTATTTTTTTTACCAGCCTCAATAACAAAAAAAGCTCTCAGATTTGAAAAAAAAAAGCGATTGATCGCCGTCAATACTAATTAATCACTGAACCAGACTTCAAGCGTACCCATTCATCGCAAGACAAATGATCCCGGCGATATTGTACCACATCAAATAAAAGGAACAAGAATGGTGTAGACAGAATAATTTGAATATCGAAGCGATCGATACGAAATGCCGACACGAGTTATGTATGCAGACGGTCTACATGTTTAACGTACAAAGCCAGGGCTCATCTACGAGGCCTAATGCATTTTCGTAGGCTTGATGGCCAGTCCGCAACGCTAGATATTTCATTCAACCGCCCAGACTATTCAAGCTCCCTAGATTGCTATTCTGACCCCTCTTCCCCCCGTAGTTAGGGGGAGACGACCCCCTACTGCACCCGACGCTACAGCGCTTAATTTCCGTATCGTATGGTCATTAATTTGTAAAGTGATATTTAGTTCGTTTATATGCGTTTGGCATTTGGCGATGGCTTATTATTAATTTAACTCAGGATATGCTTTCAATAAAGGTTTAATGTATTTAAAAATATTTCGTCTTCTGTATTTTTGTAAAACCAAAAGAAAGAAAGTAAAAAAAAAAATTGCTAGACGTTAAAATTCGAGCAGAACCCATTGCACCCTCTATTTTTATTATCAGATAACTACTTCAGTACTTTCTTTTTTTTAATGTTTGCCAATCCTCAAAGTAGGTTTTAAATTTCTCTCGTTAATTAAAATGTCACAAACTAAACAAAACATTTTAAAACTTTTTGTAAGCCATCAATCTGTCTTAATTTTAGCTAGTACAAGCATGCAATGGGGCTGAAGCTCTGTGTATAACATACCCAAGACAATACTAACATATCAGTGTTCACAAACTCCATTAAAACAAACCGCTGCATTAGACCACATCAAAGTGAATGCAACAAAAAGGCGGGAAGTTGTTTATCTGTGGAAGTTTGGCGCCCTTTTTGCGCGCCCTCTGGCGGCGGGATTATAGCGGATTGCCGCTGTCACCGGCGCATTGCCGCCAACTTTTAATTACGACCATTGTGAACTAAGTTTAGTCGACGACAAAAGAACTTTTTCTAATGAAACTTTGGCCGCCGGTGTCGTTATTACTGAGTACTTGTTGGTCTAGTTAGTTTTTGTTTTAATAGAAATCTAGGTGGATGGTTTACTATTTATACCTATAGATCGAAGGTAAAAGTAACAATTCAGCCAACCTATGTAGGTACTATTTAAAATAGAAATACCATACCAAATAAAAACTCATGCTTAAATCCTCTTCAATAGAATTACTAAGACAAAATTCAAACTAGGAACGTGCAATTACATAACTGTGAAGTGAAATGTCTAAATTTCCAATAATGTTCGTTACTGCACATTTCCGAACGCAAATTGAGCTTGTTCGTAATGTTTACACAGAAAACTGAGACACGGCCGTGCATAAATTGCAGAGCTCCACATAATTAAAAATCAACATTTACATTCAATTCGATCTTCGTTGCTTCGTCTACATTATGGCTCAAACGTCCTCCATATTATTTTCTTACATGAATGTTTATTCTTCATAAATTATATTGAGAAATGTAATAGTTAATCAAGTTTATGTAGTATTTCATTATATATTCGACGCTTTAAAAGTTTTTATCAAGATTTTAGTTTTTATATGGTAACATTCAATTTCACGCCTCCAATCTAAACGTAGATTACCTTATAATAAACTGGTTTTCATCAACGCCTCTCCTCGCTTAATTGTAGTGTCTACTATTAGGTAGGTATTGTAAACTATTGCAATTTCTTGCGGTATGTAAATTAGTTTAATTTATATCGCTTCAAAATTATCTCATAAACTCAGGTTATAAAATATCACTTAAAACACTTCCGCAAATAAAATAATAAATAGCAAAAATAACAATATGTAAATAGTACCGTAAACTTTCATAAACGTTCGGTGAAATAAAAAAAAACATTAAAAAAATAATAATTAAAATTCTCCATTAATATGAGTCTACAGAAATTATATGTTTCGAAGCCCGCACGCATTTCCAATTTCAAAAGCAAAACAACAAGTTCATGTCTCGTGTGTGCAAAGATGATAATTAATATAACTAGTGCATATTGTAAACCACACCCAGAATCGGTACCTGCAATAATAGCTGTAATTTAAATAATGGCAAGGCGGCCATGACAGTTCTAGTGGGATACCAGTGACGGAATGGCATCCCCACATATACGCGGTTGAGCTTGTACATACAATATATTTAAGAAAATTGTATATAATAATTAGCGAGATTTAGGTTTATTACTAAGTATAAACTGACAGGGAAAATTGCTTTGAAACTGCTCAAGATATTTCAGGTTTATAAAGCAGGCGCCATTTTCTAACGTTTATTAAAGTTACAAAAAAAAAACAATTTTATAGGTGAGTAAAGTCTTTTTGCCATCAAGAAGACTTGCGACGGACGGTCTACCTAATAGTTATAGAAATGGTAGGTAACTGATGTAGTTTAAGAAGATCTGATATCTTGTTTATTGTAGTGATAGTTCCTCCATAGTGTTAGGTTTTGGCAGGGACTTCGGTAAAGGATTGCAATTAATGACTAACGGACCTTATTTTAAGTGTACCTAATGTGGTTTACAATAGACAAAATGCTTAGAAAGCACCTAGACACCTATCTTAAAAGAAAATTCTGTAAATCAACGTTTTACTAAGTATCTGAGTAAAATGTGTAACCTTAAACGGAACGACGAACTTAAAACGTCACATTAGCAGGTTGTGACATTAATTAATAAGGAGCTGACAGAACTCAATGCTTAGATTAGCGCCCTCTAGTGGATCTATATAAGTTTTATTGGCGTGACGGTCACGAGTTCAGTGCTTTTTCCCCATAGCAAAAGTGCACAAATGTGCTTAAAGAAATTTTCACTTCAAAAAAGTAATTCCTCAAAACGACACTACTCACATGTCTTAATGCCGTTTCATCTTAAGTCGTTTGTCCGTTTGTAACTATAATTAGTCTTCTATTAAACATAAACTAAAAAGTATTTTATGGTAAAGTGGTGATATTCGGTTGTTTGAGTCGGTCAAGTTTAAAGTCCACTTTCATCTCAAACCGTTAAATATTAGCTAATACATATTAATCATGAATAGAAAAACACACTGCATAATGCATTTGATCACTTTAATCGAAGCAGGTCAAGACGAAATAAAAATAGATTTATGTTAAGCAGTGCACTCAAATATTATAGTATATGGGCATGTGGGCTTTTGGGATGGGTACAGTGTTGCAAGCACAGAAAAAAATAATTCACTTAATGAAAATGGCGAATAGTAAAAAATTAAGTCAAGATTCGTTTTTTGAATTTAGTTTGAATTTTAACAATCGAAATTTGGAACAAATATAAAATTTCGGCTAAAATGTAATTATATAGTACCACGGAGGCCAAGAGCCAGCCGGAGATAAGATGTGACAAATCAAACTGCTTAACTATTAAACATAATCTAGTCTAGGTTGGACTTGTTGGATTTGTCTTAATACGGTCTATAACCGTAGTAAAGGTTCTGACGAAGGAGACGGAATATGGGAAAGTGCCATGTGAATTATGCATTACTAGTATCCATGTTGACGCCCACATCCAAGCTGATTATTTGAATAAGGAATATAATAATGTGGAATACTTAAATCACATGTTTTAAATAAATTCAATATCTCTTTTCGCCTATAAGAAATGGTGTAGCTTAACACTTTCCAAGAACAAACATTATTTCCGAACGATAAAGTAGAAAACTTTAACAAATCTATTTGAAGCAAAAGAAACTAACAAAGCTATAAAAGCGAAATAATAGTTATGGAAATAGTCTTTCATTTTCCACGAAAGAAAACTAAGCGAAACTACCGACAATATGAATGAAACTATAATATTAGAAAAGTTTCGTCCCGGGAAATGAGAAAACGCTGTACGAACTCGTTCGTCTAATACACGTAGTTATAAACTTGTTCAATATAATATCGAGTGGCGGGTGGTGTCGTCTCGCTCGCACCCGTTGCACTGCACAAACTGCCCTCGTTTAATTGCATATTCAGCTGAATAATGCTGCCGACCACATAGCTATACTACCACCGTCTCTCCAAACTTACCTATCTACATAAATAAATTATTTTATATGAGCCTCAATTTCAGTAACCAGACATTGTGTCCTTGAAATAAGTATAAGCCATGTTTGTTACCAAACGCAGCCGGTTTTACAACAGAAAAAAAAAATAAAAAGGAATATTATTTTCGAACGTGAAACGTCAGTCAGTGCTAGGTGATGGTATCGCACTGACTCACTTTGTCTCTCTCGATTATGACAACGTTGGACAATTAATCGGTTATGAATCGATTAAGGTTTATCGATAAAAGACAATATAATAGACATTATGTGAAAAGTTTATGTACATCTTAGATGATTTTAGGTATGCGCATTTAATGCTTACAGAATTATTATTACATAGGGAAGGCTAGTACATTGTGTAAGCGATTGTTATGATAATGTTGGCTGCAATAGACGGAGGAGCGATGAAATATTGGCCTCTTTTGCATAAGTACCGTGGCGTAACTCGAGTGAAACGCTTCTACGATGTGCTACGCCGCTACGAACGGAACTCGTAGCCATCTAATTGCTCATTAACTGTGACGCTAATGAAAACAAATTTGTCCTACAAATGTAAAATATAATTTTGGTACACAATAAATTCAACACCAATTCAAGTTAATGCTTTAATTCGTTGTGATTTAACCATTGTTTGTCAAATAAATTGTTATTCAAATTTAACTGCGATGATAATGTTATCCTTTTAAAGTGTACGAATTAGTAAAAGTTTTTGAGTTTGTTTTTATAAATTTAGCTGTAAAACTACCTGGAAGGAGAGTTGTCTTAAAATAACCTAATTCTCTTTGACCCACCAAATCGTTCGGGTGTTACGGCGATGGAAATATCGAGGCCACGCCGAACACCGACTCGATATACCGAAAGATTACATCATTAATCAACGATATTACATGTATATAGGTCGCATAAAATACCACTTCTGTACAATAGAAAGTGACGTGACAGTTTCTAAACACGTCAAAGGAACCTATCGTTAAAGTGACGTAAGTAATCAGAAGCAGTAATTGGTAAACGATCGGAGCTCACAATTTATTTAAGAAATACTACTAACGTGTATCTTCTTCTTCTCTTATATCTTAATCGGCCGGCTCGACCGGAGTGATACCACGACCTCACAGAAAACCAGCAGTGAAGCAATGCTTACATTGCTTTTCGCCGAGTGAGTGAAGTTACCGGAGGCCCGAAGCCTCCCCCACTCTCTTCCCCCCTCCACTCTACTACCTTTCCCCTACTCCTACCTTAAAGGCCGGCAACGCACTTGTGACTCTTGAGTCTTAGATGCCCATGGGCGGTAGTCATTTACCATCAGGTGACCCATCTGCTCGATTGCCACCTTTACCATAAAAAAGGTGCCTGCTTATTTGCCCCCTAACCAATAATGCAGTGGGTGAGGTTCGAACTCCAACCCCTGGATTGCAAATCCGACGGCTTAGCTGAAAATGTAAGAGTGTTTAATATTTTAGAGCTGCTAGTTTTTTTTAATCATCTTCATCAGGATACACCTACTGTAGATAAAATACTCAAACTATCCATCTTAATGTGTTCTGGTAGAGGTCGCTCTTACCATAACATTTCTGATAAGATCATAGTTACATTGGTTTAAATAGTGTTTCGCTAATGAATATATTTTACTAACGGTACGGTAACGGTTGAACCTCTGTCCATCCGTCTCTCAAAAACCCAAGATATGTCAAGTTGAAATTAATATCGAAGGATAGATTTACAAAAAAAAAATACTTGCAAAAGAACTCACCTACAATATAAGGATTATTTTACATCTACGGGTATAAGCTGTGCTTTCTCTATCCATTATTGAGTTCTAAAGTTTTTATAAAATAATACACAAAAATATACTTACTGACTGAATAACTCGTCGCTTCGTGCCATAATAACCTTTTTCCCGTTGATCTTACACCAATTACCATTTTTCGTTTAATAAATCAATATCTCGTCTGCCACTGTAAGTAAATACACATAAATATACTCACGCCTGTATCCTCGAAGGGGTAGGCAGAGGTGATTAAACGCCCACATTTTGCCAACTATAAGTTGATTCCACTCACGTAATAGAGGGCAAACGTATTGCCGCCGAACCGGGCACTTTGGGAATTAAAGATGGGAAAATTGGGAGATATTGAAAGGGGAAGCTAGGCAAGTAGGGAAGGCAATGAAAGGAAAAGGATATTGCTTATACGGATGGATTGGGGAATGTTAACAATAGCTCGAGAAGGTCAGGATCACATACGCTCGGCCTTAACACTTCCTTTTTTGTACTCTCTTTCTCTCTCTCTCTCTCTCTCTCTCTCTCTCCCTCTCCCCCTCCCCCTTCTCTCTCTTTCTCTCCCTCCCCCCTTCCCCCTCTCTCTTTCTCTCTCTCTTTCTATCTCTCTCTCTGTAGTCGGCCCCTCATGACTGAGGATCGTGGTCATCACTCGGTGGTCTACATCTGAAGTGAACTATTTGTCTCCATCGGCTTTTGTCCAGATTATCACCGTATCGCTGATAATCTTGTGGAGTTTGGTGGCAGGCGAGTCCTTTATCTGGTCTGTCCATCGGGTTGGTGATCGACCTCTCGACCGTTTACGTTCTGTGTTACCAACCACCACATTTTTTGTACAATAGTAGGAAAATGGTAATATTATGACCTTATTAAAGAACCACCATCAATAATATATAGTTTGGATTAAAAATTCGTTATAGACATTCCCTACAAAGACCTTTAACGGTCATTGTAATTCAAAGTGTTATGAATCAATAGTCCTAGACATGGGTTTAAACTTGTACTTGAAAACTTTGTTAAGATATGCATTGAGTCAGGATTTCCCAGTTGAAGAATTAAGAGAAAAAATAAACGGCTTTAGGAAGTAACTTCCCCATAACCCTTTACACCTGCATAGGAAGTCAACTTATTTTACTCAGCAGTCTCATAATTGTCATCAAACTATTGTCGTCTCATTGTCTTTTTCTTGTTGAGAGACTTAAAAGCTACACCGCACTTAATAACAGTTTTTTTTATATTAGTTAGGTAGCAAACCAGTACATTGTTTCCTTATAACATGTTTCGCTACTGTTTTACAAAGTTATTTTTTATTAATGAGACAGATATGGCTTCTAAAGGTCAGAGGTATCTACTTTCTGGTAGACCGAGAACAAGGGGTCTGGGCGTGGGAGGAGGATTGTTATTACAATGGATCTTTTCTATTAAACAATTATAAACTTAGGTTGTTAACTAATTAGTCATAATCTTACTAATATTATAAAGGTGAAAGTGCGAGTATGGATGAATGGATGGATGTTTGTTACTCTTTCACGCAAAAACTACTGAACCGATTGCGATGAAACTTGGTATGTAAATAGCTGGAGACCTGGTTTAACACATAGGCTATTTTTATCCCGATATTCCCACGAGATCGGGACTTACGCGGGTGAAACCGTGGGGCGCAGCTAGTAAAGAATAATAGTAAGGTACTCGTAGATGACTCGTGGACTTTATTGTACAGTTTAATTATTAAAAGAATAGCTTTTTATAGTTATTCCAAGATTCAGTAGTATCCACAAGACATTTTTTCTTTATTATGTTTGCTAGTAAAGCCTTATGTTAATATCAACCGATCATGGATGTGCACACACTAGTTTAGTGCCATTGGTAAAATAAAGATTTCCCGGCATTTGGACAAAACAGATGATTTTTTAATTTCATAACTCTGTACCCACTTTATATATACCTATTCTATCCTTATTGAAGTAAAACTTTTTTAGAATCGTTGTGATTTGAAATTCCATGAAACGAAAAACTCACACTAAAAAGAGACAAACATTCATACAAGTATACAGTGTTTCCTATAATCTCTTAAAAGAGAAATGTATTCATAAATAGGATTTAGCCTGCGAGAGAATGAGATAGAATACAAGTATCAGTATTTCTTATAAGTATTAAAATCCGTTGTTTAATTATTTTATGTTAATTATTTAACACATCTGTGTTAATTTGACCAATGACTTTTATATAAATTATCTAAAATTAAATTTATTAACTTTTTATTTCTCATTCTCTCGTAGGCTACTTTTCTGAAGATTCACTTCTGCCATGTCTGAATTGCACATACACACTTTTTTAATATCATAATAAAAAAGTGAGTTTATTTTTTTGTTACACTTTCACGCCTACCTTTACTACTAACTACTTAACCAATCATCCTGAAATTTTGCATACACTTAGTTAGAGGTCCCAAATAGGATATAGGTGTACATTTCATCTGGTAAAGAAGTTGTGTTCTCGATGGATAGTGAATTCATTGACAAAATCTACATTCAGCGAAACTAGTAGTAGAGGTAGTAAGTAGTCTATTACTTAAGAAGTGTTTACTCAGAATAATGTTAGTGTTAGCAAGTAAGTAATGTCTAAGTTTCTCACTTATTATATTTGAGGAAGAGTTAGGTACTTAAACATTTAACTTGCGACGCCCCCGCGTCGTTAGATTGCTTCTCAGGTCTTGTACAATTTACATTAAAAAATCCAATAAACTCCCAAAAGTATTTCAGGAAAATCGTTTTAACATCTTTATAGATCTCATAAAAAAGTACTATTGTCCTACCACCTATCTAAATCTAGCCAGTTTTTGCCACTAGCCATACATTCATTAGCTATTTTGATACCTTTGGGCTTGAACTTATTTTTCATATTCTTTTTTATTTATTCTCTTTCATATATACCTATGTTAGACACCTATGAAGATATAACCTGTCCAATAGAATATATTAATTAAAATATATTTATAATTGGGCAAGATATCGTGTGACATACACACAAAAAAAAACTCTTTGACGTCATCAAAAACGAACTAGTAGATACTCGTATCTGTGAGGTTATAGTGTCACATTTTAGTTAGAAGTGCACACGGCCGCTACTATTCGTATGTCTGTACATTTACTGCTGTCATCTCCAAGCTTAAACTTTATCTGCCAAATGAATTTATAACGTTATTTTTAAATGTTTTGTACCGGACATAGCAGTTAAGGATAGCCTTATCTGAAAGCAAAAAACAGATTGAGGAAAAGGAAAGAATTTAATTCATAAACTAAAATGATTGCAACTCTACTTTATTCCATATTTAAATTAATTCACTTCATTTCAACTGTTAAGTAGCTTATTGTTGACTCATAAAATACTATTAACAAACTTTTACACTTCTTAGAGAACTTCATTATAACTTTAGTAACAACGTTAAAGAATTTCATAAGCGCCTCTGTTATTGAATCTTATAGAGCTTTTTTTTCATAAAAGACTTGTAAAACAACCTATTAAAGCTCAAGCTCATCTCAGCGTATATCTAAAATTTGTAATTTGTTTATCAAATGTCTGCTATACGTAGCTATAGTAAGATGTGTATGGGGCGTTCGCGGGTGGCGCGGGCGAGGAGCAGGGGGGCGTGTGCCGCGCTTGCCGCGCTCGTTCCGTCACACGGGCAGCAGTCACGTGCGACGACGCCGGCTTACAACGCGTTTTACGTAACATATCGATTCCCGCTGCAGCTATCGATTGCCGATCGGCCGATGCACATCACTATAAATCTGTTTCCCGCGCAAATTTGATTCTTGATTTTTTTCCGTACGCGTCGCGTGTGTTGTGTTTTTATTTTATTTTTTTAATTTTGTGACCGGCCTTGGATTTTCCGGTTGAGCTTGAGACTCTCGGCAGAATTACGAGGTAGGTTTTACTTATTGTTCTGTATTAGTTTGTGTAATATATAAAAGTACGATGGGAAAATGAAACCGGTTCGATAGCGCTAAATCGCTTTAGTTAAGAGGTCAATACTCCGGGTGGCACGCGAGCAAGACGCAACGATGAATGTGGAACGGTGCTCGAGGTGGTCTGCCTGCAGTCGATCATACCATGACGGACGTCTTATGCACAATCACTAAAATCATACATTATACAAATACCTACATTTATTAAAATTAAAAGCGCATCCTGAACACTTCGACGATTTAATTTTTTAAATTGGTGTATTTTAATTAGTGATTAAAGTAAGATATTTTAGTTTTAATGTAGATTTTATAAAACAAATATTTCTACTATGAGCTGTTATTATTGCCAATTATTTGTAAGTATGTAATTATTTTAACACCGGAAAATGTATTGGTTTTATTTTTTTTAATATACCTATGTGTAGATACTTAGTAGGTACTCCTACGATTATTTTTTATTTCGTAGATATAAACAGATCTCTGTATTTCATTTTTGAATGTAGAATGTAGTGCTTCATTTAGTTATTTATTCAACTCTATGGCATTTTTATTCGGTGATGAAATTCAATATTATGCTTCTAATGTGAGATTAGATTAAGTAATTTCATATCAGTCTACTTATCTATTCTTTTGACAATTTGTCATTTCGTATAGTTGTAATAATTTAAATCTTTACCAAATTTCTTAAATTAAAACACTTAGCTTAATTTTATTTTTGAATAAGGAAATGTAGCGCCTAATTTAAATATTTTTTAACTGTATGTAATTTTAAAATCTATATGAATAAAAAGAGGTTCTACGTTATGGACAAAGCACTTTTTTCATTTACTTAACACAAAAAAATTAAAAATAATTACAAATAAAAAAAAATTAAAATGTCTTCCTCGTAGCAAAACCCGTTTATGTGAAATCTTTAGTCCTCTTATGTGAAACCTGTTAGCCCTTTTAGGTTCTAGGTGTCCACATAAAAAAAAATAACATAAATAACATATAGACATTTTAGAACATCAAACGCCCCGAGCTTTTCAGTAAAGTTTCTACCTGACAACGACATAACTCTACATTACGGTGTCATTCGGGTGTAATGTTTATTTAACCCAGTTTAATGTGTACAATGCCGGCCATTTTGCCATAAATCTTTATAAAAAAACAATTCATTCCATGCTTCTCCCAGAAAATTATTTCCTGTTTACATCGTTTTATTGAAATATTACTTTAAGGAAGTATATATATCGTCTATCTCTGTCTTTCATCATATCTTCGGTAATAGATACGTTTCTATTCAGTATGAATAAACCCATTACCGCAATTATATTTCTATTTCGCAAACAATGGCAAAATATGTTTAATTAAGATAAATAAGACCTTGAAAACTTCCTGCGGTTTTCAATTGTTCCGGAAATTCAAATCTAGGTAATTACATAATTTTGATTACGTAGGCACTTCCGCTTGGGTGTAACTATACACATATATATATATATATATATATATATATATATATATAATGTACATTTCAGATATATAAGTACAATACAAGTACTTACATGTGACTAAGTATATGACAAAATAATAAGCTTAAGAGGTTTGTAAAAGCATATTCAAAACCTAAGTTAAGTTCGATTTAAATTGGATTATATTATGTGATCGACTTAAAATGCTTGCACTTGAGTGTTACGTAGGCCTCGATTAATGACTTCCAAATAGACCGGTTGGAAGCAACCTGCGTCCACCGACGGCCTGCAATCTTTACTAGGTCGTCTGTCCACCTTCTTGATGGACGTGCTACACATAATTATTGCAAATGATGTACATTAAAACGCCAAACAAAAATAATTCAATCTAAATGGAACTTCCAAGCGGAAGTATGTAAACAAAATGATGTAATTAACAACCTGCATTTTAATTTTGTTTTCTGATATATTACACATTATAAGACTAACCCTAAAATACAAGTGGAATAAAGAAAAAATACAAAATCAGTTAGATTTTTTATTATCTACTTATTTTTCTAAGATATCGCTAAATATTCAATCTATCTATGAATTATTTTCAACCCACTTTACATGAAACTCAATTAAGTATATTATCTACAATATAGACATCTTTTAATACTTTAAATTAGAAATAATACAACCTCGATCTAAGATATAAGACGAGAAGAATGGAAGAGTAAGCTAGCAAACTGTCCTGAATGACAAGACAATATAATTTGGCATTGGACCCTCCATATGTACCTACCTATAAAATTTTAAAATAAATCTTTTAAATCCGTTTATGTATAATTGTCTTTAAAATACTGTATTTAGTGTTGTAACTTACAGTAAATACATAAAAACAGAAACTCCAGTAGAGTTATATAAAATATTTACAACAATGTATTACATCATCTAAAAGTGTATAAAAAATACGACAAATTTCCTGCTATATTTTCTCTTCCATGCGTCACGTTAAACCACTCGATCATATTAGAAAACTGCGAATACAGAGCTCCGTTCAGGTATTTCCGTTCTAAAATAGTTAGGTACCTACAAAATAATGTTTACTTTTCCATCGCAACGGAAAGATGAATCATCAACGTTACAAACAAAATGAACATTACTAAATGTAATCTATAGTAATTTCAAAATGCGATAAGATAAAAATGTCCATTTAAATCGACCAAGCATTTTCATGTTTTAACAACCAAACCTCACAGTCCTCGTCTGATTCATTCCTCTCCCTTATCTCGCCTTATCGTGATGTGAAGTTTACACAGTATACTCAATTTAGATTGTGTACCTACAGATAAAACTTATCTTCTGTGCTCGTTTCTGATTTGCTCGTTTTTTAATAATAATAAATAAAATATTAAGTATCATTATTGTATTCTTGACTTGACCTCCGGGCGGTTAAAACAAAGCCAGTTTAAAATAAATATTTATGACGGCAGTAGATGGCGTTGTAAAATAAAAGTAAAACCTTTCGTGTGGAGTATACGGCCTCTTTTGCTGGCATTATTTTTGTGACCGGCCAGTGCTACCACACGCAATAGTGACTAGTGACGACATGTTGGTAGTATTATGCGTGGCAAATAAAAATTTAGGTCACTCTCGCATTGGCTGGCCTCGATTCATTGAGAGCTCGTGCCGCGGATCGTGCATTGTCGGGTCGATGTTTGATAGTGTTGTAAATAAAAACACGTGGCCGCATCGCATCTGGCCGAGTCAGAAAACCATTCGAATCTAGGAAACAAAATATTTCACTACAAACCGCGTGCATTTAGTTTCCATTCACAACGGTCAATTATCATTCATTGACGGCGGCGGAGTTGTTCGCGGTCAAATACTGTTCCAATGAATATTTGTTTATGCATACACTTAAAAATCGAGTCTCCTATACAATCTTTTTAATATTCATATCACATATTCGTGTTTTAAAACCATCAGAAATGAAAATTGAACCCATAAATTTTGTTAAATGTGTTTAAATTATAACGGATATGTTAAAGCTATCAGGACGAGTGATCGCGGTTTTATTTACTAACGAAGCAATATTTTAATGAGCTTGTACTTTTAAAACAAACTACAAAAGCTGTCTGTGGACAGGCGGTCGCATAAAAAGTGAAAATCAATATTGTCGGCAGCCGCCGCGGCAGGAGTCGGGATAATTGGAAAATTCTCTGTACGTTGAAAGCTATAAATTTTCACTTTTGTCCACGCAGAATCTTTTCCGTGTTGCATTAAAGGTGATAAATTAATAAAATATACAAGTGGACTGTTGTTTACACAGATTTATTTTTAGGGGCCACTATTAATGTCATTTGCGGGTGCCCAAATGGATTACTTGTTTTTTTTTTTAATAATAAAATGCAACATAAACAAATATTTTTAAAACTATTTCCTATACCAATGACTTACTGTTGGTAGCTCATTTGGCAGAGCAATACAATCGGGATGCCGACATTGGGACTGCGATGGTTTCAATTCCCATCCTGAGTTTATTTTTTATGATATAAGGGGCAAACTAGTAGACAGGTCACCTGATGGTAAGTGACTACCCTCGCCCATGGACACCTGCAACTCAAGAGTCTCAAATGCGCTGCCGGCCTTTGAAGCGGGAGTACGCTCTTTTCTTGAAGGTTTGAAGACCGTATCGGTCTCGAAAACACTGGCGACAATATTAACTTTTTATAAATTTATAGTCATCCTAAGCCATGCCAATCAAGGCGCGTGCATTTAGTTTCCATTCACAACGGTCAATTATCATTCATTGACGGCGGCGGAGTTGTTCGCGGTCAAATACTGTTCCAATGAATATTTGTTAATGCATACACTTAAAAATCGAGTCTCCTATACAATCTTTTTAATATTCATATCACATATTCGTGTTTTAAAACCATCAGAAATGAAAATTGAACCCATAAATTTTGTTAAATGTGTTTAAATTATAACGGATATGTTAAAGCTATCAGGACGAGTGATCGCGGTTTTATTTACTAACGAAGCAATATTTTAATGAGCTTGTACTTTTAAAACAAACTACAAAAGCTGTCTGTGGACAGGCGGTCGCATAAAAAGTGAAAATCAATATTGTCGGCAGCCGCCGCGGCAGGAGTCGGGATAATTGGAAAATTCTCTGTACGTTGAAAGCTATAAATTTTCACTTTTGTCCACGCAGAATCTTTTCCGTGTTGCATTAAAGGTGATAAATTAATAAAATATACAAGTGGACTGTTGTTTACACAGATTTATTTTTAGGGGCCACTATTAATGTCATTTGCGGGTGCCCAAATGGATTACTTGTTTTTTTTTTAATAATAAAATGCAACATAAACAAATATTTTTAAAACTATTTCCTATACCAATGACTTACTGTTGGTAGCTCATTTGGCAGAGCAAATAGTTTCAATTCCCATCCTGAGTTTATTTTTTATGATATAAGGGGCAAACTAGTAGACAGGTCACCTGATGGTAAGTGACTACCCTCGCCCATGGACACCTGCAACTCAAGAGTCTCAAATGCGCTGCCGGCCTTTGAAGTGGGAGTACGCTCTTTTCTTGAAGGTTTGAAGGCCGTATCGGTCTCGAAAACACTGGCGACAATATTAACTTTTTATTAATTTATAGTCATCTTAAGCCATGCCAATGAGGAGTGATCAAGGCATCTCTCTTAGGTTCCCTCTCTTTCGTACCTTTTTTAAGACTTTTAATAAGTTGTTCAGGGTTGTGTTTTAAAAGTGAAATTATCTCGCTACGTCTCCACAAAGGTATCTGGCTGGATCCCAAATAGGTGGAGCAACTTTACCATTTCTTTAAATCAGCTGCTAAAATATTGAAAGCAGTTTTACACCTATTAAAAGTCAATCAATTGACAATTAGACAATCGTTACTGACTTCTGAGCCAGAAGTCGTGGGTCCGATAAACCCACCCAAGACAAATAATTGCGTGATGAGCACGATCATTTTTGCTGTGTCTAGATATAATTTATCTAAGTCTGGTTACCGTAGTACAGGCTCTGTCTAGTTTAAGATCAGATTAATTTTAACGTGGGAAAGCCATGCTTTGGCGCGTATGGGCCGGTTCGACCGGAGTGATACCACGGCCTCACAGAAAACCGGCAATGAAGCAATGATTTCATTGCTTTTCGCCTAGTGAGTGAGGTTACCGGAGGCCCTAACCCTTCCCTCTCCCTCCTCCTCTTTGCCGCCTATACCATAAAAAAAGACGACTGTGTAAGGTGTCTCAAGTCATAAAAAAAATATTGATCGAAACTGAAATGTTCTTCATCATGTTACGAACTCTTGTTACAAATATAGAATCAACTCCTTATCACAGGAATCAAAGAAAGTTATATTAGTAATTTTTTACGTTTTTACAACCTTTTATTCTGCCGCCAAAATCTAATCTGACACTTTATAGTGTACCATAGAGTATAGACTATATTCACAAACAATATTACCCTTAAGTAACAGTTACCAAATAGTTTTAATCACAAATATAAATATGAGATATTGCATTGACCTTACACAAATGAGCGAAGTAAATTACTTCACTGCTGTTTTAACGCTGTCACCTCATTGAACGGAGGTGAGGTCTACTGAGGACCTCATTGAACTGCTTGCCTTGTCAGATTCAAATTCATATTACCTACTACTGTAACTTAAGTTTTTTTCTGGGGTATACAGATGTTGAATACCAATGTCATGTCATGTTGACTCGAAACTTTAACATTAACTCTATGGAGATTCCGTAGAGAACAATATATTTTTTTTACTCCCCTACTTCATTTTATCTTCCTGCCCTAGTATAATATTGAAAACGCTCGTAAAGTATATAAATAACAATTTATACGTGCATAGAGGTTTCAACAGAAAGCATAAATTTTAATTCTGGACGTTTTCACGAGCGCCATAATTGACTTTACGAGTCATATCAACTGCAATTAGTGATTGTGCGCCTGCCACCTTTATGTGTTCATATACCGCTTTTGATATATTCGCAACGGCTCTACAAGTTAGCTGTTTGTTTTATAGTACTCGTACTACATATAGTACCTTTAGCCCGGTTTCACTTGCGTTTTTATCGTGGGAGGCTCGACTGGAGTGATACCACGGCCTCACAGAAAACCGGCAGTGAAGCAATGCTTCATTGCTTTTCGCCGAGTGAGTGAGGTTACCGGAGGCCCTAACCATTCCCTCCCCCTTCTCCAACCATTCCCCCATCCCTCCAACACTTTCCTCCCCTCTCGCCCCCGCTTCCACCGTTCCCCTACTCCCACCTTAAAGGGCGGCAACGCACTTGTGACTCTTGAGTTACAGGTGCCAATGGGCGGCGGTAGTCATTTACCATCAGGTGACCCGTCTGCCCGTTTGCCCCCTGCACCATAAAAAAAATTAGAAAATATTCATTAACGCAAGCGTATTCCTAAGGAACAATACTTTCTGGATGAAAGATAGGTATCTACTCTATGTCCTTTTTTGCATAATTTCGTGATGATCGGAGTATTTAAGGCATGAAAACGTAAAAACAAACAAATTAACTTTCCCATTTATAATATTATAGGAAAATTGTTAGCAAAAAAAAAGCTGTGCAAA
Source organism: Euplagia quadripunctaria (assembly GCA_963859945.1). NCBI lineage: Eukaryota > Metazoa > Arthropoda > Insecta > Lepidoptera > Erebidae > Euplagia > Euplagia quadripunctaria. The sequence goes on from OY982562.1 coordinate 23,598,405, forward strand.
ATAGGCCAAAAAGTAAGATTTTTACACTATGGAGCTTATTAAAAAAAGTACAGTTTTTTTTTTGTAACGTAAATTATAAGTATTTAACTATAAGATACAAATAGAAACGGAGCTAATCATGGCAAAGGCCGGTTTTCCAATAGGTGACCAATTACAAAAGTTAAAGCCTCCCCAAAGCTGGCACTCCCGACACGATTGTATTTTATTCTTATCTAGAAATAAACTACTTCTTTCGATACGAATGTACCTGCGCCTGTTTACATACATACAAACATACTCTTCACTTGTTCTGCTCTTTCATTTCCAACCTCACAAGCAGTCATTTCTTCGTCCCTTTCGAAAACTATACCTTTATTTTACTTGCATTTACTTTCATACTTTTCGCGTCAAGCTTCATTCATGATTGTTATCATGTTTTGCAACTCATTAGCTGAAGATGCAACTAAGATTTAATCATCGGCGTACAAGAGGCACTTGACACCTAACTCGCCCATATGCAAACTGTTCTCAGTTTAGATAAACCGCCATCCATATATAAGTTGCCCAGCCACGGATCACAGCCCTACCTGACACCCGTCAACAGTCTGTGTAGTCCACAAATTCTTCTATCACAAGCTTTGGAATAGATGTAACGTGAATTCAAAGCCCGTATCAAAACGACATCCAACCCATACAAAATGTCGACCACAGCTCATTCATTTTCACTCTATGGAAAGCCTTCCTCAGATCTAAAAAAGTGCAAAACACTGTTTTTTTTGCTAAAAACTTTTCAGTGATGCATCATATGGCGAAGACTTGATCCTTACAGGGTTTTCGCAAGCGGGTAGTAGAGACATCTTCAACAACCATCATCATATTTCAACCAATTTACACAAAATGTTAACTAATTATACACCTAAACCTTCCTCATGAATCACTCTGTCTATTGGTGAAAACCGCATGAAAATCCACTCAGTAGTTTTTCAGTTTATCGCGAACAGAAAGACAGACGCGGCGGGGGACTTCGTTTTTATAAAATGTAGCGATATACCTGGCTTTTTAAATCTTGCAGGTGGATCTTAATAGGAAAACAAGAAATAAGAGGTGGATGCACTGGCCCGACTAACCTAGCATGTCAACTTAGACATTAAGCAGACTGATATATTCTCATCATAAAATCCAGCCATATTTCATCTACCAAAGACATTTACGATCATTTGAGTGTCTATAAAATAGTAATAGCTGTAGACCTCAGGTTAAAACAGTTCCTATGTGCGTTTAACGCAGAAGCTGAAACTTTCTTCAAGAAGTTGAGAGAGTGTTTGCATATATTTTTGTTCGGGAGGCAATTTGTTTTTAATTTTTGTAGAGGCCTGTACAACAGTATGCTACCGTCCTACTTAATGTTCGGAACGACCTCGAAGATGTTTTAAATAAGTTTAATATTTTCATTTTTACATTCGTAATTTGAAAAACAAAAAAATTCGTATTCTAAATATGAAAAGATGATTAGTTCTTAAATTAATATGGCGTGAGTCAGTTTGACTATTTTAGTAAGAGGGGATTAAAGTTTAAAAATTAAAAACCTGTTTCATTGTTTAACCGGTTCTGTTGTAAACTTGAAGGTATGTAATCATTATACTAGCCGTTACGGAACTTGGACAAAATGTCACTTTCCTTTATCATTGTTTGATAAAGTTACTGCATATTTGTTGTAAAATATTGTGACAGCAAATAAAACTAAGCAAGTGAAATTATCTTTTATGAATGTTGATTCTTAAACAATCATAACTGCACCAGAAATAATCATCTCTTGCAAAAGTAGAAATGTCTTTCATGTGTCTAAATTATGCATTTTTTTTAATTTTATTACCTGTAATGTCACCCTAGGTTGGTATGTCTATTCAAATTCCCATACGAAACTTCTCAAGATTATAACCTGTCATTAAAATACGTTAACAATTTGCGAAGATTTGAGCGGTAATGGTCAAGGGGGCAACTCGAACTTGCAATCAAGTGGCTGCGGGTTCGGACCACATCCAGTACACTACCGACGTCATCCTACTCATAACAAAAGCGTTTTATCTTATAGGGAGGGATTAAAAAGATTAAAAAAAACTTAAAATAAAAAAAATACATTCTAGTTACGAACGTATTCCTTTTTTTAATTTTGGTTAAAAAATAAAATGACGTTTCTGTATAAGAGTTGCCATAATAAATCCTGAGTCTCAAGGTGGATATTTTTAGTACATAGCTGTTCTTGATCATAGATATTATAATATATTACAAAAACGTGGTGTACTAACATTAAGTTAAATTATAAACAGAGTAATTGACTCGTTTAACATACTCGTAGTAACAGATAATTATATATTACTCACTCTATTCCACAAACATCAAACGCCGTTTGAAGTCTGTTTTGGAACGAATAGTTCAGTACAAATGACCGAACGTTGATTGTGACGTCAGTTTTGGAGATGTACTTTCTGGTCATCTTCGTTTTTGAAGTACATAATACTTTTGTTTAAACATTCATGCTTCAGGTTAGACTCGCAACTCGTTATCAATTATTCAAGGTAAGGAATAGCTAAATTTTCCAAGCAACCTTGAATCTGCTCATGTTGAGAAGTACCTCCACATTACAGAAAACTGCACAGCACATGATTATCAAATTTTTACTATGGATTGAAGAGTAACTCAAAGTTTAACTTCACTACTGTCATGTCGTATCTCCAGAATTGAGTGTGGCCATCATTTTGGCAAGGTTACCACTATTCGATGAATTATTTACTACCATATTTGTATATTTTTACTGCAAATAAAAAAAAATTAGTCAAAATAATATACACGATATTAACATCAAATGTACGGTAAGGAAACCGTATAATGTTTCTTATCTAACAGTAAGATAATAAGTTCTCAGGAAATACATCAATCTTGTTTAAACATCAATAGTTATATGTACTCGTGGTTAAGATATCAGTGGTTGATAGGTCATTAACATTTGACTATCATAATTTACTATTAACATTAATGTTGTTCTAGTCGATATTTTTAGTTGATATTATTGTTAGTCGATTCTGTATCAGAATATTCTAATTATATTATGTAAACTGTGGAAGGTGATTACCTAACTTTGTATGTGAGAAATTACGCTTAAAGTTAAGCGAAATATCTATTTGTGTAGTTGTTATAAATTTACGTTCAGAAGTGAAATGACAAAACAGAAAATAATTTAAAAGTTATAAGGCTATCAAGATTTATATTTCAACACTAATTTAAATTAAACCTCGGCTGTAAATAACCAATAAAAGTCGTTTGTAATCTCCAAATTAAAATCTGAACATACATTTAATTATTGATAATAGTGTAGTAGCCTATGGCTTACATAAATTGTAAAACAGTGAAATAAGACTGAATAACTAAATATATTCGTTACGTTATACGTTTTCAAGTTTCTTATTATTTTTTTATTGTTAAACCAAAATAAAACTATTTTTAACGGATACTATCGCGATTTTTGCTTTTCAGCAGCCATGGTCACGGGTAGTTGCTGAAAAGCAACTGAAACGTCGGGATCAGTGTAAATAGTAAAATAACACCAAATAAATCGCGATAGTATCCGTTAAAAATAGTTTTATTTCAATGTGTAACATTCGCGTAAACTTTCGACAATATCATGTTAAACCAAAATTAAAATTAAATTACTTGGCAATATCGGAGTATGACTTCATGACTTCATAATAAATTGATAAGGATCTAGATTCTACAGAACGTAACCGTTTGACGACGATATTATACTAGCAACATATAGCATATTGATTTTTCCGACATCTTCCACAATCATCGTCATATTTCAACCATTTACACAAAACTTTAATGAATTAGGTATACACCTAAACCTTCCTCATGAACCACTCTGTCTATTGGTGAAAACCGTAGGAAAATCCATTCGGTAGTTTTTGAGTTTATCCCGAACAGACAGACAGACGCGGCGGGGGATTTGTTTTATAATATGTAGTGATTGAATTGATATTGAGAGGGCTCCAACATCCGGGTCAGTTCAAATTACAGTGTGTGCAAACCTGACCTTCGCGGGCTGTTTCTTACAACTCTTCAATCTATGCGTATAAGCTATATCCTTTTAATTCCATTGCCTTCGGGGAGACAGTCGTAAGTGCGTGTATGCATGTACGTATAAATGTCATATTAATACAAGATTTTTTGAAGTGAAACTTCTTTAGAATCGTTGTGATTTGAAATTCGATGAAACGGAAGCATCACGATAAGGTTCCTATAATCTTTGTCTTTGCACCTACGTACTACCAATCTTTGTCTTTGCACCTGCGTACTATATGTCAATGTCAACGTGATGTAATTTTTGTGCATTTGCGTATTAAATTTATTTTAGTTGTTTTTTCTCCATATTTCACTTTTACTCAAATGATTCTTTACAAATTTTACATTTAAATCCAACCTTAACCTATATTGAAAACGAAGTATTGTTTTGTTTTGTAAGTTGTGTACAGTTGTAACTGGACTTCAGGTTTGCTTACTTATTATTGAGGCCATTCTTTGTATTTCTTGATCTGTTGTCTATATCTGTACCTATTGCATAAAATAAAAAAAAAAATTTTTTTTTTTAAAGAAATTATCTAAAATTAAATTTATTTAAACTATTTGTGTTGATTTTACTTTTTATTTCTCATTTTCTCGTAGGCTACTTTTCTGAAGTTTCATTTCTGCCGTGTGTGAATTGCACACACACACTTTTTTTTTAATAATACCACCCAAACAATTGCTTTTTAAATTTTTACGCTCTTGCTGTACTACAACGATATTATTTACACAAAATTCTATAAGTATAACATAATATAAGTCACTATTGCACCACAAATTATCATGTATTTTATTTATAAATATGTGAGTGGAGCGAAGATAACATAGGTACGTAGTATAGTCACTCCTAGTAATAAGTACATCTGTTTTAAAGGAACAAGTAATCTACTGCTGGTTTGGAACGACCCTGACCAGTTTTCAATCAAATAGATTGTTTTGTCGCGTATTTATTTTTCCAATGTTTAGGTAAACAGGTGTTTCTCGATAATTGCTTAACGGTCATGTGTTTTATGGATTTGCGTTTGGCGTGTGGCACTGTACCCGTAAATCAAAAGGGTCAAGAGTGAGATCACATCATATCCACAACAATCGCTCGGCAAATTTTTATCAACTTTTTACAAGTCTATGGCCTATGTCAAATAGGTGACGATTTTTTAGAATATCTTAGTTAGTAACAAGTATCAAGTCCACAGACCATCCAAAGATTTCGGAATTTAATTACGGTGTATACATTTCAGCTCTGATCAAAGGCAAACCAGATACTTTTCCTATGACATTTCATACCTTTATCTATAAGGATGAACAGCTGTATTATGTTCTACATTTGCTATGGCAACACATGATAAAACAAAAAAAAAAATTCGAGTTCCATTTTTCAAAAAACATTTCGATGTTCTAATGTCAAATACACAAGGTAAACATACCGATAATACAAGTTGTTTTTACATGCAACGTAATGGCAAGTAAGTGCCAGACCGCGTGGCGTTTGGTCACGCATGCGACTTGTCAGCTCTATATGTTGTTATTCCATTCATGTTGCCACTACATAGTATTACATAAATACTATTTGTGGCTTGTTAAGTTTTATCTCGCAAATGTTGGGTAGGGCAAGCCTTGGATCAGTTTGATTAGCTGATAAAGTGTAGATTTTATCGATTTGCGAATTAGTGGTGAACATTGCCTAACCTAAATTTTGCATGGATGTTCCATACAACATTTTAAGACATTATGTTCATGCCACCTAGGCCCGAGGTATGTATGAACCAAGGACGCTGTTGCGTATAACTGTTTGTATGGGATTTAAAATCATAAATTTTGGATGTTGTTCATAGTGAAATTTTACGTATATATGGTACAATAACATTCAACAACGAAGTTTCACGGATATATATAGGGAAAAATACGATGAAATTGGAAGAGTTTCAGCCCACTTTCTCACAAATTTGTAATATTGAGTTAAATGTTTATTGTCTACGGTTACAATAAAATGTTTCCAGACACGACAACTCAGTGAACATTTTGCTAAGTTAAACAGCGTTCATAGAATCCGGACAAATAAGGCTAAAGGAACGGCATATTTATGACTTAAATTGTTGTACAATTTGTAAAATCTTCAACAATTTCATCATTTATCGCGTCACCCAAACTTTATCAGCTGAAACAATCAAACAGCAATTGTGAACGTTGTTTACAAACAGAGCGAAATGACTTCATTCACGGTCCCACGGCACCCTCCTCATATTTCTCGAGCGAAGCCCTCGGGATCCGGCGGGTAGACAAGCGTAAGATATCCACAGGATCCCGTCCTTGAACTTGTACCCGTCACGCGCCAATAATGGGGACGTTTACCTCCTTGCTCTTTATAGAAAACAGATTTATTTCTCAACCTATTTTCGTCTGTTCTCGATACAAATCTACGTCCAACATTTCCGTGCAAACTTTCAAAGATAAGCTTATCAAAACCGAAGGAAAACAAGCGTTTACAAGCGGCCCGTGTAACTCACAATAACGGCAAAACATAACAGGCCGGAGAAAATTGTACAACGTCTCAATGGCCAATTCTGCGAAGTAAAAATATAAAATTAAGCTAGCAATAGTCTAGCTGGAGTCTAGAGGCAATAAAAACATCGTTAAACCGCGAACGTGTGAACTTTCCCTGTGTTTACACCGAGGTGTTCGTGCAAAGAACTGGTAAAGCCGGGTGCCAAGACCGGGTGAAATATATCCGGTCGCCGGGGAATACGCGTAGACGGGAGGCAGACGGTCCTTGAACTTTACCCGGGTACCCGGCCGGTAATAGAGCGGTTGAATGTGCGTGAAACTATGCGTAAAGCAGTCGTCACATGGCATTTACACAAATTCACTCCCCGCTTATATTTATCTTCAGTACGTAGCAAAACAAATATGTATAAGCGTAACAATGATGTATTAGTATTCCGTTTGGGTTTGTTTCAAGGAGTTTTGAATGTCCAAACGCCACCATTATGGTGAATCGATGTCTTTGTTAGAGGACAGATATAATATGCCATTGTTTTGTAATGTGTATTTGTGTTAGGGAATTGTAGATACAATAATTACTATTTTGCGGCCTCTTTAAATGTCTGTTTGGAAATGCTGAAGAAATCCTGTGTTTGGAGGTTTAGCTGGTACCGTTAAAATTCTCCAACTGATTGAATTAATGAAACTGTCCAGCCGCCGTAGTTCTTGCAAATATTTTTCAAAAAGAACCTTGCTATTTGAATCGTCCCGTCAGCATGACAAATGGTTACCCTGGTAAAGCCCGGATAACCGTCAGTCCGACTATAACCGTGTCGTTTATGAACTTATCGATGGTCTACGTCGAGCCACAAATACGCCATTGAGGAATCCTTTACGTCACTTATCTACCACTCTCTTTACGGCCCTATTCAATTCATTCTGATTCAAATGAAAAGATACTTAGAACTTAAATTTGGAACGAAAATTATTCTCATATTTATTAAAGACTAACTTATGCCCGCCGCTTTGCCAGTGTAAATGTTTTCTTTTCTGTCCCTCGAGAACAATACTTTTTTCTGCCAACGCCAATACAACATTTTGTAACAACCAGACAACTCACTTTCGCATTTATAATTATAGTTAGGATACACGGTTTTGCTCACTTTGAGAGAGTTTGGGTTGAAGGTCGCTTCACTCCTTGATAAAGAGCCCCCGTCGGGTCCAAAAGTCGGGCATCCCCGAAATCTGTGTATTTAAATGTACGTGAATAACATCTTTAATAAAACAAATTACAATACATGTAATAAATTAAATGTTTATCACTCGCGGATTAAAGATTCAGCACAAGACATTCCGTTGGTGCCTAAGGGTTCTAGGGTCATCCGTCAAAGAAGGACATTTTTTTTTTATTGTAAAATGGAATAGCCAGCCAGTCTGCAACTCACTTGATGGAAAGTGATGATGAAGACGAAGATGGTACACGCCTATCCAAAAAAATCCGTCAGAAGCAGTCCCCAAACTCCACGGTACTGACCTTCTCCAAGTCAACGGTCGGCCAGAGACTGTCGGGATTTCTAGGGCTTTATTTCGTAAATATTCCTAGGTAATAAATCTGAAACCGAAGCAATAAGTCTTCTGTGGAAAAGAAAATGAACAAATATGGCAATTTCAGAACTATAGCCTATCACGAATAGATGCTTTTATGACTGCAGGCAATTTAACGAATAAGTCTTTTGGCTTCAGTCGCTTGAATGCTGACATAACATTTCACCTTCTTCTCCAGTGATGATCTTGTACTAAGTACTACTAACTTGTTATTACAAAATGTTGTTCTACGCATTGTAATCTAATTTTAGATGCACGTAACCTAATTGATAATGTGCAATGTAGACGATGTGGGTGGATGAAAGCAGGCCATAACTACTTATTGTAATAGCCTATGTTCAACAGCCGATATCTCTGGGATCGTGATATTGTTTAATGGATAGAGGGCAAACGAGCAGATGGGTCACCTGAGGGTAAGTGTCTACCGTCGCCCATGGGCACCTGCAACTCAAGAGTCACAAGTACGTTGCCGGACTTTAAGGTGGGAATAAGGGAAGAGGAGAAAAGAGGGGGAGAGGAAACGGTTAGGGCCTTCGGTAACCTCACTCACTCGGCGAAACACAATAAAACATTGCTTCACTGCCGGTTTTCTGTGAGGCCGTGGTATCGCTCCGGCCCATACGTGCCGAAGCATGGCTCTTCCACTTAAAATGATGCAATAGTGCAGAGAATCTTTTAATTAACAGTAATGTGCTATAACTACTAACTTAATTATTTTTATTATTGTTTTCTTGTAACTTAAACTGCATCAAGAAACTGGCAGTCGATCTCTTTTAAATTGAGCTGAAGATGAACGAATAATAACAAATTTATTTTTATTTATTTATTTTATTTATTTATTTTATTTATTCATTTTATTTATTTATTTTATTTATTTATTTATTTTATTTATTTACTTTATTTATTTATTTTATTTATTTGTTTTAAGGAAACTCTACAGCTATTTTGTTGGTTACAATTTCATACTATTATGCAGTCAGCCTCAGCTGGTTGCATTTACAATAGACATTAAGCCAATTACAGAGTTCCACGGCAAGTTGTGGTATATGATATTATAACTGAGAAAACAATATCCATACTAATAAATAATTCTTTCAAAAAAAAAACCACCACCCAGTCGAAAATTCTGAGGTAACAAACATAAAAAAAAAACAGTTGAACTGAGAACCTCCTCCTTTTTTGAAGTCGGTTAATAAAATTGAAGTGTCTGTTTGTAATGTCAAAATAATAAGTTTTTTTTAAGCTCATATAGTTATTTGCACGATACCTATGAGTAAAAAATAGTTTTTTCAATTTTTGTCTGTCTGTCTGTCTGTTTGTTTCGGCTAATCTCCGGAACGGGTGGACCGATTTCCACGGGACTTTCACAGGCAGATAGCTGGTGTTATAAGGAGTAACTTAGGCTACTTTTATTTTGGAAAAAGAATTAGGGATCCGCGCAAAATATACAAATAAGTACACGCTAGCGAAATCGCGGGGGAACTGCTAGTCTAACATATAAATATTCTAATATATAAACATCTAAACATTAAATCTCTCTAACATCCTGGTAAAGAACGTAGTAAAAACGTTTAAGATATGTTTCTTCCGAACTAATTAAAAAGTCCGAAGTTTGGTTACAATAAACGAAAACTTCCTAAAATAACAATAATTTCAAACCTAATTCTTCAATCCAAAGTTACTATAAATAATCCACAATAGCTTCAATTTCAAAGAAAACCAATAACATCCCGGACCTAGGGCAAGGTAACAAATGGTTATACCCGGTTTAGATCCATCTCAGACGGGTCATTTCACCCGGGCGGACGATGACCCCGCACCGTCCGGATATCGACCTTATAATTAATTGTAAGTTGAAAATTTTGTTACAACTTTTGTAAGTGTTTGAAATATAAAGAGTCTGTATAATCTTTTGTTAAAAACTTTTAAAGACGACTGGTATACGTACAAAAACACGTGGGCTCGTGTCTAAGTGGTAACCGAGTAGGTTAGCACATTACAAAGTTATCGCGACTATATTGGAGACGTTTTGCGATTGCATCGTTGCAAAAAGTCGCCGTGGGTGATCTCCCCAATAGTAACGTTATCAATTCACTACATATTATAAAACAAAGTCCCCTGCTGCGTCTGTCTGTCTGTCTGTTCGCGATAAACTGAAAGACTACTGAACGGATTTTCATGCGGTTTTCACTAATAGACAGAGTGATTCATGAGGAAGGTTTTGGTGTATAATTTGTACCCGTGCGAAGCCGGGGCGGGTTGCTAGTAGTTAATAAATTGGTACATAGCTATAATGTGTTTTTCACTATGAATTGCATTGCCTAATATCACTTCACATGATCCTTACCGAAATACCGTGGTCCTTACCAATGTACAAGTATGACCACATAGGGTCCTACATATTATATTTTTATGCTGTGAATTGAATACTCACATATATGTTACTACTGCTTCATACTTTATAGCCCTTCTAGGCATTAAAAATTTATTACGTAATTCTCTGTCGTCAATTGTTTATTTATAAGACGTAGTTTGAGACGTATTTTTACGCATTAGTTTTAAATGTTCTACGTAACAAATGTTATTGCTACTACGCATCTTATTAAAGTTACTTGCGTTTTAACCAAGGTTTTTGAAAGGAAAACGATTGCGAAGTTTCCTTGTATTATTCTGAGTCTATCCACAAATAAGCAAGTTTTATTCAAATATTATGATGTAATTGATTTCAGTAATCATGACACTAATATGGCGCTTATTGTTTACAGGTCTTACAAGACATCAAGGTAAATATACTTTGTTCTTGTCTATCACACCCTTTCTCGCTCACACTTGTATATTTAACTTTTTTTTGCACGTTTCCTTTTTTTAGTTACTATAAAAAGACGCCATGTAACTTGAACATGAATGACATTTTATTTTTATTTTTTCAGTAATCTTAATAAACTAGAATTTCAAATGCGTGTAGTCGTAACTATAAGGCATCCATTATACCGTACGTTTTTGCTGTTAGTTTTACCACAATCAAGACTGACTGACGGACAATCTATCGTCTAATACAGTGATTGACGGTTGCTTGATATTGATTGCCCAAAATCTGAATAGTTTCATTTTACATCATGCAACCATCAGTCGTGACTTTTGGAATTGAGTGACGCTTGCATGAGCGTGTAATGGACGCTTTTGATATACCTAAAGTACAGATATTCCATGAAAGTCATTAATACATACAGTTATGTATTTCCACGGGAATTAACGCGATCACGAAAAGGTATTACATACCTCTAAATTGCCTGACATTTCGACCAGGTTGCACTGGCCGTGGTCACAGGCTGACTGGCTTAGCGGTTAAAGTTAGTCTGGTCATTTATACAACTGAACTGGTAATCAAGCACACGGCACGCCTATTCGTAGTGTTATCACTTAAGTGTTGATAACCGTATATTGGAAACACTACACTTAAGTGTTGCCAATCTCCTTGATCCCATGGACTTCTGGGTCACGAGCAGAGAAACAGCTTTATACCAGTATGCAGTAATCTTCTGAAGAGTCTTTTCCCTATCAGGCGACTATATTTCGGGTAAAATCTACTGTAGTACCCTACCTTCCACTTAGGAGTGAAGAGAGGTAATATTATATTATAATATGGTTAATATGATTAATGCTCCGAATCATTCGTGTTGTCATTTCTGACGTTTAAACGCGTATTGACGTATTTGAAACGTCACACAGTCATTACATGAGCTGATGTATTCCAATTGGCCCAATTTTAATACTTGCATATGTGTAATCTTTAGCATTTTAAAAGTCTATTAAAATATAGAAAGAAAATATAACAGAGCTTCATCACAAACACAAATTTTAGGTAAACAATTAGTAAATTAAAATATTTTCGTTCAAGTTACGTGATGGCTTCTACATTTTTATTTTAGTACCTAACGCTTCTTTTTTGTTTACTTATTTTGTAGTCAACAGTTTTAGTATGCTCAAACCAATATAGTTTTACCACTACCACGATAGTCACTAAAAGCTTTGATACGTATTTTTAAGTGGATACATCGCGGGTGTGAACGCCCCAGAAGGCTTCTGTGCTTCTGAAAAGAGCTAAGATGGCTCAACTAGTCAGCCTGATCTGAGAGATAATGGACCGACTTTGAGTCTAAATGCGGAAACACAGCCCTATACCGTTACCAAATAGATACATTTGCTATAACAAAAAGAAGAAAAAAGAAACTATTTTCTCGTATTTTTTAGATATGTATTTAACATTCAGTAGTTTTAGTAACGTACATATTTGTCTATCACAAATTATAGTAAGATATTTAATCATTATCATTTCATAAATCATTTATTTGCATAAAACATGGGTAAATAGGTGTTACAGTTTAAAATTTCCGGTATATTCTACCTCAGCAGGTGTGCAAATTTCCAAACATTTAGTCATACATTTAAATCAATTATATTTTTAAATGAATTATTACCGTATTTTTGTTATGTCAAAAGAATTAAAAAATAATAATGCAATAAAATAGAGAGGTCGAATAACAATTAAAAAAAAACACCCAATAATATGAATAATAAAATAATACAATGTCAAAGCTTAAATATAATGCATGCATGACAATAATTGAGACTATAGTATAATATAATTTTACACAGTATTCTGGTGCCATTAATTTACTGAATAAATCATTTTATCAAGGAGTAGCGATTTTAGCTTCCTTTTGAATATAGGTATAGAAAACTCTTGGATGGCTGATGGCACTTTATTAAATATCAGCAGCGCCCCGCGGTTTCACCCGCGTAAGTCCCGGTCCCGTAGGAATATCGGGATAAAAAGTAGCCTATGCGTTAATCCAGGTCTCCAGCTATCTACATACCAAGTTTCATCGCAATCGGTTCAGTGGTTTTTGCGTGAAAGAGTAACAAACATCCATCCATCCATCCATCTATCCATCCATACATATAAACTTTCACATTTATAATATTAGTGGGATTTTTACACACATCGCATAGCAATTCCGTTGAAACAACATAGTTTTAGGGGCAAATTAATGTAACCTACCTGTGAAGATTTTAAAATTAATTATAAAATTTATATTTTTTTTTATTTACTGGATCTTTAACGTTTTTCAACCAAGCAGTTTCGTCTTACTTTAGTAATAAACACACACATTTTTTTTTAATATCATTGAGGTTTGATTTGATTGTAAAGTTTCATATGAAAATAAAGTATTCAAATACCATTCAGCCCGATAATTCCACATTAGATATGTACTAACTTTCATAAATAAAAGTTCCTAAAACATTTTAAAATACATAGGCACTAAGACACATGACATCCGCGAAGGTTCGATACGTCGTGAGGGAGGGAAGCGAGAGGGGACGGTCGATGGGTCAACGACCTCGGGAGGATTTTGAAACAACCTCCCTCTCCCACTTATTTATTTATTAAAATTTACCTACATTGTTCCAAAGTGGGTGTTTAATAAGAAATTTAATTTTCATCTTACAAATGAGATTGCTAATGCAAGAGAGAAATAAAGATTTTGATTGGATTTTCCGTGTTTGTTGTAGAAATGTTAGAAGAATTTTCTATGTTATGTTATGAATTTTTAATGATATATTATTATTGACTGGCCTGTTGGTCTAGTGGTTAGTGACCCTGACTGCTTAGCCAGAGGTTCGATTCTCACCCAGGACAAATAATTGTGTGATGAGCATGATCATTTGTTCTGTGTCTGGGTGTAATTTATCTATAATATGTCTATATTTAGAAATATATAAGTATGTTTATCAGCAGTCTGGTTACCATAGTACAGGCTCTGCCTAGTTTGGGAGCAGACGGCCGTGTGTGAGGTGTGTGAAGTTATTATTATTATTATGTATAAAATATTCTTGTAAATATCTAGAACGCTATCTCGGTGAGAAAACCTCCTAGTTTGAAATCGTTTAATAGGCATAATTACAAGAAATTTCAGATAGTGGTGCAACCATTCGTCGTATCTTTTGGAGTTGAGTGACGCTTGCATGAGCTTATAATGGACGCTTTTGACAATCAAGCACACAGCATGCCTATTCGTAGTGTTGTCACTTATGTGTTGATAACCCTATACTGAAACACTGCACTTAAGTGTTGCCAATCTCCTCGGTCCATGGAGTTCTGGTTCAGTTGAAAGTTTTTACAAAGCGTAGGAGCTGTACTATATACAAGGTTCTCTGCCTGCAATCTTCTCTTCTCAAAACTCTACTCCTCTGATTAGCCATTCCAAATTTCACAATGGAGAAAAGTATCTATCGTGATTAAATCTTCTTATCTAGACATTTTGCTTAAAGTTTATAATGGACTAGCAACAAATTCTGTTGTTCCAATCGTTACCAAACTTCACAGGATCAGAAGATTGAATAAAAATGTCATCAAAATCGGCCCAGCCGTTCTGGCGTCCATAGGGAACATACATACACTACACATATCGATTTATATATAGATGGTTAAACGCACTTGATCAGTAGATCTGGTTTTTAATTTTAATTTGAAAGCAGACTAAGGTAGGTAGAGCATTCGATTGCCATGTTGGATTTGCGGGGTTCGATATCCGCTAAGTACAAATATTTGTATTCGTGAATATGTCGATATGTATTGGCCTTAGTTTTTGATGTAAAATATGTAAAAAAAGGTATCTAAGTATGTTTAACGGTGTTCTAGCCAATGCTTACAAAATATACTTAGTTTGAGTCTTGAAAACGCTGTGTAATATGTACATTGTGTACAAGCTATGCATAGTTTGGGTCTAGGAAACACTGTGTAGTATATACAAGCTATTCTTAGTTTGGGTCTAGAAAGCGCTGTGTAATATGTACAAGCTATTCTTAGTTTGGGTTTAGAAAACACTGTGTAGTATGTACAAGCTATGCATAGTTTGGGTCTAGGAAACACTGTGTAGTATATACAAGCTATTCTTAGTTTGGGTCTAGAAAGCGCTGTGTAATATGTACAAGCTATTCTTAGTTTGGGTTTAGAAAACACTGTGTAGTATGTACAAGCTATGCATAGTTTGGGTCTAGGAAACACTGTGTAGTATGTACAAGCTATGCATAGTTTGGGTCTAGGAAACACTGTGTAGTATATACAAGCTATTCTTAGTTTGGGTCTAGAAAGCGCTGTGTAATATGTACAAGCTATTCTTAGTTTGGGTTTAGAAAACACTGTGTAGTATGTACAAGCTATGCATAGTTTGGGTCTAGGAAACACTGTGTAGTATGTACAAGCTATGCATAGTTTGGGTCTAGGAAACACTGTGTAGTATATACAAGCTATTCTTAGTTTGGGTCTAGAAAGCGCTGTGTAATATGTAAAAGCTATTCTTAGTTTGGGTTTAGAAAACACTGTGTAGTATGTACAAGCTATGCATAGTTTGGGTCTAGGAAACACTGTGTAGTATGTACAAGCTATTCTTAGTTTGGGTCTAGAAAACACTGTGTAGTATGTACAAGCTATTCTTAGTTTGGGTCTAGAAAACACTGTGTAGTATGTACAAGCTATGCTTAGTTTGGGTTTAGGAAACATTGTGTAACATGTACAGGCTATGCTTAGTTTGGGTCTAGGAAACACTGTGTAATATGTACAAGCTATTCTTAGTTTGGGTTTAGGAAACACTGTGTAGTATATACAAGCTATTCTTAGTTTGGGTCTAGAAAACGCTGTGTAGTATGTACAAGTTATCCTTAGTTTGGGTCTAGAAAGCGCTGTGTAACATGTACAGGATATGCTTAGTTTGGGTCTAGGAAACACTGTGTAGTATGTACAAGTTATCCTTAGTTTGGGTCTAGAAAGCGCTGTGTAACATGTACAGGCTATGCTTAGTTTGGGTCTAGGAAACACTGTGTAGTATGTACAAGCTATGCTTAGTTTGGGTCTAGAAAGCGCTGTGTTTGATTGCACCGATTGACGCAGATTTATACTCAGGACATCATTATTACTCAACAGGTATCTTTCTCAATTAGTCACTAATAATATATTATTACAATTAAGCCTTGACGTCACACGTTTTGGTTGCTACTGTTGGTGTTCTTTGTGTCACATATTTGCAAAAAAAAACAGCTTGGTTGTATAGACACCATATCAGTCCCATTTCACGGTGCCAAAAAACCACTGATAAATTAATAAGGCCATTGATAAACATATCAGGACCGACCGAATTGTTTGTTATCCTCAACGATTAGGTACTGCATGTATGATATTGTATTGTAACCAGGTATATATACAAACATACACACATATATGTACATATGTGGACCGGACGGAATATCGGACAAAATCATAACCACATATTATATGAATTCCATAATTCCACCGCATAAAGTCCTGTTTCATACAGTTTTTGACAGACACACCATCCTTCTCTACCTAATAAAGCTATCTCGCTCACACAACAATCGCTATCCAATATTCTATTTACAAAACATTCGGCGCAAGCGACGTTGCCGTCCCGCGCTGCGCTTGCGCCGATGACGTCACAAGCTGGAGTAACGCTGTCCTTGTCATGGTTTCTCTTTCCAAACAGACCGCATTTTAAACTTGCGCAAAGTTTTATGTAAATATCTTGTAGGAACCTATTAGTGGTTAAACAATATGGCAGAAACAAAACTACAGTGTCAGAATGGTCGTTATGGTTCTCCCAAATAAGATCCTAATTTTAATGACTTTTAATTTTTTTTTAACAGTTCTATTCTCTCATGACATATATGCATAGCAACGACAAAAAAAAAATACTTGCCTCTTTATTGCACAACAAAAACAATTCCTTCCTTTAAATGGCAGTTTATGTTGCCATATGGAGATAAATAGCAATCTCCTAAAATGTCATAAATCAATTACCAAATTAATATTTAGGTTTTAGAGTATGTTCATATTTAATTCTAATAATAACTGACTGCCTGCAATTAGCTCGAAAATAAATGTAACTTAATTTCAACTCAATTCTGGCAAAACTGTTTTAGTTCTAATAGTCTTTTAAGGTAATTTTCTTGAGTTCTAACTTTAAAGAAAAATATAATGCTTAAGTTAACTACCGGCTACTATCCTACACACAGTCTGTTCAACAAGAACGGGACCGCTATTATTCAGAAAAAGTCACCACAGCACCTTTATTGTAGTCAGGAAAAAAATACTTGAAACTTTAAGAAGCAGTGTTTTTTGTTCCATATGCTAAAGAACCGAAACTATCATTTAAATCGGCTGCAAAATACGTGAAAAAGTCTTAAGGTTTTGTCAAGAAATGTTTCACCCATTGATACGATATTTAGAGGTTAGACATGTTGACAACCTGTCCGAGAGGCTATGGAGCCGAGTAACAGCTAAAAAGTGGGATAGAGCGAGACAGATATTTGCTCTTTTTCTAGATACTCCAGCCTTTACGCCTGTTACTGCGTTTTGCAAAATTAAAATTACATTAGACGGGACAATATATATCCCTAAATTTTCTTCCGACGATCATAAGTCCTACATGCAAACGATCTATCTTTTCGGACTACTTTGAAGAAACTTTGTTTTCTGAAAAACATTTTCGAAAACGACTCAATTGGGCAAAGGCAAATTACAACAATGGAGTAGCCAGCAATGTCTCCAGATGAAAATCCTATAGAAAATGTGGTCCTACATCAAAATGCAACTCAAAGGAAAGCCAAAGCAAGTGTACACGTTAAAGAAACTCACTTATCAAATTAAAAATACATGATGATCCTTACATTGGAGTACTCTAAAAATGTTGTTAAAAGTATGCTAAAAAGCTGTGCAAAATTTTAAGTAACTTCGCAATAACCAGTAACGTGTACTGCAAAACAATAACATTAATTTCTTCCGAATAATAACGGACACGTTCTTGTTGTGTCATTGTGTCTTATATGTGTCTTGGTCCATTTGCTCAAGTATTTATAGATTATATAAGTAGTGTATAAGTCGCTCACTGCAGACAAAACAGACGTAAAGAAAGATGTCATCGTCCTAGCATATTCTATGAAATAATTAGATTAACTAATAATAGTTGAACCATTGTATAACAGTACTTTCTACCACATTCTATTGTTATGTTTTGTGTTATATCAATAGCACTTATGTTTATTAAATAACAAAATGATTACGGCAACAACGGGTAATAATTTTGCTTCATTATTTCCATAACATCCGCCCGTGATATCCAAACATGATGATGCCATAATAATATTGGGGCTCCTGCCACGATTTAGACAATATTCAACTATTAAATTGATCATAAAACGTATTCAAGGAATAAAAGTTTAGGTAAGCAAAAGTCTCACAAGTTCTTTTATATTACTAAGAGAAACTCAAAATTAATTCAAAGAAACACTAATTTCTATCTTAAAGTCAAGTTGGCTTCAATATTTTTCACGGTATGGTTCAGTCAGTAAAAACCACAATTTTCAGAAGCTTAATTTACGGGTAAATACGGGTCTTTATGGTGGAGTTAGGTTTGATTTCGGAGTCCTAGTGACATGCGAAGTGTTCTATAAATGAAGTGTCTGAAAAGGAATAAGCCCAAAAGAAATGGGCTAAAACTTTTCGTTGGGGCCAAAAAGCCCTGTCAATAATTGCTTATACTACAAGTAACACCTTTAATGTCAGCCACGCGTTGCTAAACGTATCATCCTTCCATGAAATTTTCTTGATAATACTCCGCAAAAGCAGTAGTTAGTGCTGCTGGTTAACCGCAACCGTATATGTTTTGTAGAGTACAGATACTATAGTCTGTGACTCCAACTCGGTAAAAACCTAATACCTCCTAAAGTAAACGGTTCAGTTTTCTGGAAGCTTATAAATCTAGTTAACAAGTGTCTCCTTTTCTAATTACATTAATTTCAAAATAGTTAAGGTAACACCTTTTTCCATCAAAAGATAAATTTAATTTTATCTATATTACAATTAACAGCCAACGACACACACAAAACATTTTATTTTAGTTGAAAGACAAGTCATGTGCGCAATATTCTAATTAGCATTGAATAACCAAGGTTACGGACAAGTTAAAAATAAAATCGTCAAAAACAATTGTAAAATGTTTTTCTCCCAAGGGCTCCGACAGACAACAATACGCCAGCACCTCACCGAAGGCGCTCTTGAGTTTTGTCTCATAATTAAGATTTACATCGTCGTATATTGATAGACTGCATACGATAGTATGCGACTGTTACACCCGCGTTCGGCAAGTTTTATACCGATTGAGCAGACTCACTTAACGGTGTAGTACAAATATGTATGTGCATAACTCTAGCATGCAGTTACAATTAGATTTAGATTTTTTTTTTTTTAATAAATTCCTTTTTTAAATATAATTGTTGAAGTTAGTTTTTATGGATTGACTCAATAACGGAATTAATAAATCACTATCATATTAATAAATCGTCTGTCTGTCTGTTCACGATAAACTGAAAAACTACTGAAAGATTTTCGTGTGGTTTTCACTAATAGACAGAGTGATTCATGAGGAAGGTTTAAGTGTATAATTTGTACCCGTGCGAAGCCGGGGCGGGTTGCTAATCCAAAATAAAAAAAAAACCCCAGAGATAAAATCTTCAACTTTACACATTCCACCTTCTTTTATGAGAACCGGAGGTGATTATACCTTAAAATTCAAACGATCATTAACACTAAAAAGTTTTTTTTTTAATTCTTATTGTAACTGCATGCTAGAGTTTTGCCCTTTCAATGATTTAAGTAAGTGTCACCCGTTTATGTAGATGACTGTCTGTTCAGTAGTACAAGTCAGTCGTACACTGCAAGCGGATTAACAGCCGTAACATGTGGTGAGAGCAGCCGATTGAAGATATCAGTATAAAAAGAAATCTCTCTCTGACTTACCGAGAATTTTATTTAAATTTATTGTTCAAGTGAGCCATCTGTTGCATTATTTATTAATCTGTGACGTAGTCCATCTGTGACCACGATAGGTGCAATTCGATCGAAATATAATTGCGATCAAGTCCCGAGTTACACATGTAATAAAGCGACAAAATTCTAAAATAAAAGAGGAAGACTACGAGTAGATTAGATGCGTCAGATATGAAATGATGAATGGCATTTTCACACTTGTGTGGGACAAATTGGCCCTTAATCTAGTTAATATAATGGTTTCACCTCTGCATCCTCAAGGTGGATTCAATTACTCATATCAATGCCGTGCACAGAGTGACCTTGAGATATTTACATTATAGTTACACCGTTTGAGTTGCAACATTTTGAATCCAACCGTTTAAAATATTCCTTTCTTTAACAAATGAATATCACGTTTCGTTTTTTTTATGTAAAATATTTGTTTTTCAAACTCAAATCTATCCTACTAATATTATAAACGTGAACGTTTGTGAGGATGTATAGATGTTTGTTGCTCTTTCACGCAAAAACTACTCAACCGATTGCGATGAAACTTGGTATGTAGATAGTATGTAGAAGACTACCACATAGGCTAGCTTTTTATCCCGATATACCCACGGTGACGAGTCCCACAGGTGGGCTTAGTAACAATAGTCTAAGGAGGAAGCCAGGAGGTGGGTAATGGAGTCCCCCCCGAGTTTTAATGGTTTACTAAAATTATATTTTATTTAAATGTGTGTTCCTTGCAGTAGTCAGAGTCAAATCTATTTTTTCTCTTCATTAAATCTGTAAGTTAATGAAATGAAATATGTTTATTTTCATAGAATACAGGTAGTACCAGGTATTACATGGGTGGTTTTGCATCAATGCCATATTCTGCCATGTTTTGGCATGCAAATTTATACAAAACTAAAAATTGTATTTTTATTATTTAACATTATATTAATTTACATTATATTATTATTAATTTACATTATATTAGATTCTATTATTTTTATTGATATAATTATCTTTTTATATTGTATTGCATAAATTCTTTTATCGTATAAAACACTTATGTGTGTTATGTATCTACTAACCATTTGTGTAATTCAATTCTGAAATATTTGAATGGTAGTTCCCTTATATTCTTGGGCAATCTATTGAATACTGAAATACACAAGTAAAAGTATCATTAGAATCTGAAATTATTGGATAACTGTTTCAAAATTCTCTCCTTACTAGCCTGATTCGTTCAAGAGTTTATTTACGCTTTCAATGAAGCGACAAACCAACCATATTGACCTCAAGAATCTTGTTGTCAACAAATTATTTAGTTATACAATAAAAAGACATCTGACAAACCGGAAACAATCAATTCATGGCACAATAGAGTCAATGTAGGAAGGTTAAGGATCAATGGTAGTACAATGTAACCTTCTAGCTCGTATATATTGAGTAATTGATAATGACTGTTTGTTTAAAAGAAATTAGCTTGGTTGACATCGAGGATACAAGGCGGAAGTCTAGCAGGGGTTCCTAAACTATTGAGGCAACGGGACACTAATCAAATCCCTATGACTTTATGGAACCTCAAAATTCATGCGCTTACCCAGTCTATTTTAAAGCATGTTTAGTTGGGGGGGGGGGGGGAGGACAAAAATTTCAAATTTAATAGGTACATAAGCATATATGATCCAGGTTGAGGGGCAGCTGCCCTCTTATGTCCTACAGTTTTGTACCTAACTGTGGATGTAACAAATAATTCCGCGAAACCCTGGTGGCTTGTTCACGGAACCCTTAGGTTCCGCGGAACCCACTATGGGAATCGCTGGTCTAGAGAATCGCTTAGAAATTTGCCACACTCCAACAAACTTGCCTTTTTTTGACTGATTGACAATGGCTTTTTTTGTTTATCGTCACTGCTTCCCTGCTAAGGGTTGTAGCGTGATGCATAGCCTTAAACCTTCCTCAATGAATACTCTATCGAATACAAAAATTATTCTTCGAGTCCGACTGGTAATTCCAGAGATAAGCGTGTTTAAACAAAAAATCTTTAGCTAATAGATGGAAATAAACCTGATAATAATAGCCTGATGATGGGATAGGGATGACTGGGTGTCAGTCATCAGAAATAGTGGCCAGGATCGGCTGTTGGTAGATAAATTGCCTCCGTAATCATACCATGATTTTATTGGTAAATTTTCCTATGGTAGAAAACTGACATAAAACACGCCTTAGCGTAAATCGTTACAACGGTAACCGCCATGGCGATAATATACTATCCAAGAATAAAAAATAATCTTTACACACGCCAGTAGCGCTTAAATTTTGCCAAAACTGGATCACCTTGAATTTTTTCCTCGTTTCTCGTGTATAGTTTTATTAATAGCCGATTTAGTAAAACGAGCGAGGTTTTATAAAATTATAATTTATCTGGATAAACTAATAACGCCTATCGCAATTACATGCTAGAAAGAAATATGCATTATTACGTAAGTCGGTGTAACTTGAAAGAAAATGTAGAGTAGAGAGTTGAACTTATGTTGATGCAAATCTCTGAAAATATTAGTCTGATCTGAAAAAACCTTGCATAAAAGCCTGCCTGCCGGCTGGGAGGCGTCCGACCTTCCGTCTCCACTCTAAGACTCGTTTACTCCAACGGCCATCGGTCCTTCGGCATACGTACACAGCCCATTGAAACTTAAGCATGCTTATTCTGCGAGCTAACTTTAGTTCTTTGTTGGATGACCTCATTTCGAATTTTATCCAGACAGATTGACCGACGGTCTGAGGAAGGTAGCTGGGAGGGACTAGATGCGGAAGGCGGAGGACCGGGTGCTATGGCGCACATTGGGAGAGGCCTATGTCCAACAGTGGACCAGAATAGTCTAATTGATTGATTGCTTGAAGGGGTAGGCAGAGTCGTATTAAACACGCATACCTACCTATTTGCCAACTATAATTTGGTCCCACTCACGTAATAGGGAGCAAGCCTATTGCCGTAGCCGTCAACCGGGCACAATGCCCCTTTTTTTTGTCGTGTGGAAACCCCCTCGGGTCATCACCCCACCGGGACTGCCAGTTAAGTGGTATGTCGGAATTAAACCGACTAAAACCACACGGTGTTCTGCCATAAATGAGTCTATTGCAAGGGACTCGGGTATACCCTAGGAAGGAAGTCCCCGAGAAGGGCGCAATGCCCTATAGCCAGACGAACGTCTGTCTATAAACTTGCGATTGATACCACTCTAATTCTAGTAATATTAAAGAAGTAAAAGGCGTGCAATAAACCACAAATTGCACAAGATGTTAACATGAATAAAACATTTGTCATTCACGAAGCACTGAAATATGTTTGTTAGGTTAGTTTTGGTGTAAGCACGAGAGGTAGCGATTTAAAAATGAACTTTAAAACAAATAAACAATTCAAATGATGATAAAAACATAAACAGGCTTGTTACAAGCCACAGAACATAAATATATCATTATAGTTAATCATGTAGCGACTGTTTCAACAATATATCAATCAAGCTCACATTGTCATACTTTTTTCTTTTGAATATTACATTTATTAATGTTTATTAGAAAATAAGAAGGGTTACGGAACATACATTGACAGACTTGCTTTGCGTTTGTGTGTACTTGTCTTGTCTACAAAGTCAAAGTCAAATATCTTTATTTTATAAAACTCTTTAAAAATTGTTTGAAAACGAAAGGTATAATCATATCTATTAATTATAATAGATGGTTTTACAAACCCGTTTATATAAAATACTTCCGGTTAAGTGATGTAAACTGAGACTTGCGCTGAATTTTTTTGACCGATTTTTAAACAAAAGCACCACTAACTAAAGGCTTAGTTAAAACTAATTTCGACCGACGTCTTAAGTTAAAGTAAAAAAATTATAAAGAATGTTGGATCATTTGCAGACCTGTACATATACATAAGTACAGAATATTAATTACGTTAAACATTTACTTCAATCAACATCAAGATATCAACTTCGAACCGAACTATACGAAAGCACTTCGACAGCATTCTAAATCAAATCAAAATAATTTACTTTAATTCAACCCAATATATATATTTTTGAATTGTCAGGAGTCGTAGTCAGTCAGACTAAATGAGTCGTGAAGCTAGGTGCCTGTTCCGATACGTAGATCCTGTGGAGAAGAACACGCAAGAAACTCCAAGGATACTCTTTTTAAACATGTTTTTAGAAGCCTCTGGTTGCATTACTTATATGCGCAAATGAAATGTGAGGACAATGTATTGTTCTAAACTATAAACATACAAATATATATATGTAAGTAACAGCAGTTCGGAGATGACCAGCCCCGAATAACGGCACTTGTTCACGAGCCTGACGTACGCGCCAAGCATCGTCCACATACACTAAACCTAACTCAAGTCCCCCACGACTAATTTTACTTTTTTTATTAATATATTCTGTCTTCACAGTGCCCGCTTGGCGCTTATGTCAAAGTATGAGCCCCTCACACCCGGTTCGTTCAAGAATAGCCCGCGGCCAACGTGGTTCAACACGTGTACAACTCTTGTACAGCTGTACGTTTCGATATCTCCTAGTACAGCACTACCAGACGTGGTACTACTAAACGATTCGCTGAACATGTGTTTTATGAGTAATCTCGGTCTGAATTTCGGCATTGAAGTAATTGGTTTGATTTTTCTTTATAAAGAACTAGCTGCGCCCCGCGGTTTCACCCGCGTAAGTCCCGTTCCCGTGGGAATATCGGGATAAAAAGTAGCCTATATGTTAATCCAGGTCTCCAGCTATCTACATACCAAGTTTCATAGCAATCGGTTCAGTAGTTTTTGCGTGAAAGAGTAACAAACATCCATCCATCCATACTCACAAACTTTTTTTTTTTTTTAAAGACATCTCCCGCTTTAGGAATTACTCCTGTGTCGCGGGGGACTTTACAAACATACAAACAACGGACACAAAGAACACCCAGACTCTGGTGGGAATCGAACCCACGACCTATGGCATAGCAGTCAGGTTCACTAACCACTAGGCCAACAGGCCAGTCGATTCACGTTTATAATATTAGTAGGATATATAGCTAATCACTAGGTACTCTATGTGACTACAATTTTAATTTTTCCGACCCAAAAATCGATCTTAGAAATTCACGGTCACTTGCGAACATGCCAACTTATGTCATAAACGAGGTGCTAGCACAGTTGTATAGGGGATCCCGTTACCTCAAACTCAAAATCATCCATACTAATATTAAAAATGCGAAAGTAACTCAATAAACGGATCGTAATAAAATTTGACAAGGAGATAGATTATATCCTGGGGAAGCACATTGGCTACTTTTTATCCCGGAGAAATGTACGGTTCCCGTGGGTTAAATTTGAATTTCCACCAGAACGAAGTCCCGGGCAACAGCTAGTATAATATAGATTGAGTGTATTAGTAAAAATAGCAAGGACGAAGGCTGTCCAGGACGGGTTTTTACTAGAAGCCGAAATGACATTGATAGTGATGTGCAGTCAGTTCTCTTTATTCAAACATTCAAATCAACGTCGATAAGAATGCGAATGTGAGTTTGTTTGTTACGTTTTCACGCCTAAACTACTCAACCAATCATCATTAAATTTTACATACACGTTGTCAAAGGTACAGAAAAGGACATCGGGATGAAAAAAATGCTTACTGTGTCAAACGACAACATGTATAAAATTGACAAAATCTACATCAACGCAAGCGAAGCCGTAGGCAAAAGCTTCGACGGTGAGTGTTTATAGAAAAACTAGCCGTACCCGTAGTTTCACCTACGCTTATGGTCACTGTCACTCCGCTCCTATTGGTCGTAGCGTGCTGTTATATAGCCTATAGCCATCATCGATAAATGGGCTATCCAACACTAGAAGATTTTTTCAATTCGAACCTTTAAGAAAAGAGCGTACTCCCATTTCAAAGGCCGACAACGCACTTGTGACTCTTGAGTTGCAGGTGTCCATGGGCGACGGTAGTTACTTACCTTTAGGTGACCCGTCTGCTCGTTTGCCCCCTATAAAATATAAAAGTAGTTCCTGAGATCCCCGCGTTCAACCAAACAAATTCTTCAGCTTTATAATATTAGTATAGATTAATGCCCGGTTCCTATAATCAAGAAATGATTCCGTTTGCTTACGGATGGTAAAATTTCGTTGAATTTTCAACGATAATTTTACCGTCCGTAAGCAAAACGAATCGTTTTCTGATTATAGGAACGCGCTTTAGGGCGTCTTGTAGTAGACTCACAGGTTATTAGTGAGTCGCTATAACAAGTAAATTAGATATAACAATTTATGAACAAAGTTACAACACAAGTTAGTATAATATTAACCGATTAACATCTACACAATGGTGTTCTGTCGGAGACAGTGATTCATTCACGTAGGCCCTGGATTTATAGCGTTCGTTCGCACGCTATCATCGCGCACGGTATAGGTTCCGGCTGGAAGAATTTCTTGGCGGGATTTCAGGTCCCATTAACTGTATTCCTGTTAAATTTAATGTTTTACTTGGTATGGCAAAGTTATATTACCTTTAAGGACCAAGTTTTTGGAAGGATGTATTGCAGAGCAGGATTCAGGTTGCATCAGGGTCCCTTGACAAACCGCGGAAGCGCGATTTCCAGCGCTTCATTCCGCCCTGAGTGTATCCGTGGGTGGACGGGACAGGTTTTCCCCTCCACCTGCCACAGTGGCCCCCCGCGAGGAGGCGGCGTCCGCGTGTGACTGGACGTCACCTAATTGAGAGGTTTTTTATTGAGAGGTGTTTACCGCTTTTGCAGGTAGGCCCAGGGGGGGTCCGGATGTCTTAATAAAAGCTGTTCCCAGATCCTCCTATTTAAGGCGCAGTACGGCACACCGTGAGGTTTTAGTCGTCCCTTGACTAGTGAAGTATTTCCGACTTCTATTCTACAGAACACCGCCTTTAACCAACACTACAAGCCCATGGAGGCAGCACCGACTCTGGGGTACCTAGAGCGAGAGAAGCGGTCGCTCTAGGCGCCAGATGGTAACCAAAAACTCTACACACTCACATTCACACTCGATTCACGGTCGAAGCACTTCTTAAACACAGACCAACCGAAAGATGTTCTGCCTTGAACAAAAGTGATTGGTGTCATTTGTTTCCAAACTCTTAGACTGCCCTTTGGATACTATATAATATTCCAGTAAGGTCACCAAAGGTGAGCGAGCAATATAAACTTACCTACCTAAAATCGACCCTAGCTCAGGTAAAAAGGTCAAACTCGAAATTATCCATCAATAGAAAATGATATTGCTCAATACAAACTTAAAGATATTATGATTTTTAAAGAGCTATGATGCCATAGACAGACACGCAGGTTCACATGTCAACCTTATAATACCTCTTTTTGATGTTACAAAATATATAATAAAAAAGAGAAGAAGGCCGTCGAAACCTGACCTGCCTTCACACTCCTATCTAATCAAATACATACCTGATTCATCAACCCATTTATTACAATTAAAACTATGTTACCAATAGTTTTAAACATAAACCATATAATTTCCTACTTTACTAAAGAAACTAGATTTACTAAAAGTAACTTGAGGCATTAATTACCTGGCGGCCGTCACGATAACGTTATCTTTATAGGTCGCGGTTAACTCAACCCATCCTAAATCGCCTTCATCGATCGTCATGGTAAACAACCTATTTTGATAATTGTTATCAGTTTAAACTAAAAATAGAACTGACTTCCGTCTATACGGTTTTGAAATTTTTTTTTAATGGCAACACGATTATTTAGTTTTAGCTGTATTATGGAACTTATGGATCTACTGTAGAGGAGCTAGGAGCTTGATGGGCCGGTCTAATTCACCGTCAACTTTGATTTTAGTCGCTCAAACTAGTATGTTCATGGATTATAAAAGGACTTACACAAAACTATTAAATGCGTATAAATGGTAACCAATGACATCTATACTTGAAAGGAATGAAGTAGACTGACATTAAATTGCTGATTTGACTATAAGAATACATTATGTACCTAATTACTCTACTGTCGTGAACCCACACCTTTTTTTTTTTTTTTGTGCTTGTGGAAACCCCCTCGGGCCGTCACCCCACCGGGGTTTTCGGTGGGGCGGTGTGTCGGAATCGAACCGACTAAAACCACACGGTGTGCCGTACTGCGCCTTAAGTAGGAGGGATCCGGGAACAGCTTTATTACGACATCCGGAACTCGTGAACCCACTCCTAACACAAGCATTTAGCTTAGCTGGAGGGGTTAACAAAACACTAGTAATTTGTGACCCATGATGCTAGTATACTTTATAAAGAAAAAAAATATATGAAAAAGTGGTAAATGTTAAATAATGTTTAATCGTATCAGAAGTTTTTTTGAAGTGAAACTTCTTTAGAATCGTTGTGATTTGAAATTCGATGAAACGGAAGTATCACGATAAAGTTCCTATAATTTTTGTCTTTGCGCCTGCGTACTACCAATCTTTGTCTTTGCGCCTGCATTCTATATGTCAATGTCAACGTGGTGTAAATTATTTGTGTTGATTTTACTTTTTATTATTTCTCATTCTCTCGTAGGCTACTTTTTTGAAGTTTCACTTCTGCCGTGTGTGAATTGCCACACACACACACTTTTATTTTTTATGGGATAGGGGGCAAACGAGTACCAGTCGTAGTAAACAAATAGTGGAAAAACGTAGAAGGACTACTATTATTAAACTTTGTAAACATCAACGCGCTCACGTCAACAAGTAATATTCCTTCAAAATTGTCAAACAACCACAAATTTAATAAAAAACATTAAACAATGGCGAACACCTGCCAATTTTCTGTTTACACTCGTATTTTAGCTGCGGTTTCATAACAATATGCAAAAATAGAATTTTGGTTTTATGAACTAAATTTGTTGCGGGATGACTCATTGTAAAATTATTGTATTTGTGTCTTTTAAATTTAGTAATATTATTAATAGTATTTTACAATAATAGTTTAATAATACTAAGAAACACGCTTTAAAGACAAACCGAATTAAACAAAAAAGAGTACCACTATCCATCCATTTAGTTTGTGGGAGAGTCATGCTCAGGGATCTCACCCCTCTTCCCCTACTCCCAGTTTAAAGGGCGGCAAAGGACTTGTGACTCTTGAGTTGCAGGTGCCCATGGGCGGCGGTAGTCATTTAGCATCAGGTGACCCGTGTGCTCGTTTGCCCCCTATACCATAAAAAAAAAAAACCACTTTCTGGGTTTATCATGAGACCATCGTTACCAAGTTCAATCATATCCATAATCACAAAACCAGTCTTGCTCCATCATCGGCTCAGCTCCAAGATGCATAATTACAGTATTGTCATTCAAACTACATATATATACACCAATGACATATTAACTATGCCTATGCCTGTTAAAACAACACTTTTACACTTACACATAGTTTACATGGTTAGTTACTTACAAGTGATGAGACATGAGGGTAATACAAGAACAGTAAATTACCTAAAACACAGTGATTATACACTCCACAGTTTAAATTATACAATCGTAATATTTATCTGACATTATTTTTAATGACGGATCCATCTCGTAAATTACTCCGTTATAACTGCGGCGTATTTATTTTGAAATGAAATTTACGTAAAATACCATCGTAAATAATTACAACTGGCGTAAATCATTGCTAGGAAAATAAACAATGAGTTGTATAAAATGTAAATACCGTCCTATATTAATAGCTAGTCACAAATGTTACGAGTTTTGATATTAAGCCAAAAAGATCAAAGAAGTAACCTTGGAACAAATGTGCAATGATAAACAACTGTATATTTAACTTTTACAACGAACCCTTGATTTTACAATACAGGTGTTGTTTACCTAAAACGTACTTTAGTGCCATCTAGCGAAAACAAGACGAATTACTTAGTAACTACTGATTCTGTATCACGCAATGAAAGTTCTCGCGGTCATTGAATTACAACTTTCGAAAATTGTCCATCAGGCGTGATCACCTAGCGTGGTCGGAATATCCTCACCTTAGAGGGACGTAAAACCAGTTCCTCCTAAAACAATTGACTATTAAATACCGCTAAAGTGGCCACTGACATCAGGACTTAAAAAGGATTGTGATCGGAGATTCTGAAGACAATTAAATAAAGCCTAAAGCCAGTACACGAAGTTGAACAAAAGCGGTGTTCCCGCACCGGGCAACTTGCGGGACAAAGCTCCTTTGTTTACAGTTAATATACGGCCCGCTTTATACCGCGCCGGCTAAATTTTGACTTATTGTCTGGAGGCCTACGTGACGGTGTACATACTTACGAGTATCTACCTAAGTACCTTCAGGTGTTCCACATTCCAAACGGACCACATTCATTTCAAGCTATGACAGAAATGTACTTAAGATACATTGCTCCAAGTAGTGGTCGTCCGGTAATTCATTAAATTATTATTGGTAATAAGTAATAATATAGCTAAGCCACAGAATACATAGTAGAACGCTAAGCGTCTAAGGAAATTACAGTGTTTCGCGTCGTCACAAGACAAGCCAGGAATGTGTATCTAACCATATTAAATTTATGAAATCTATACTTTTCTGACACGACACGACACAACACGACACAGTAGTTTTTTTACCTTTAATTTGCAAACGTTTACTGCACTGAACACGACAACTTATTTGAAACAAATTGGCATTTGCTACGTCCAGTTGCATATCCAAGCATTTTTATATAACTTTTCTACCAAATGCAGTGCACATATCCCTTCAATTGAACTTGTAGTGCTGGCATTTTGATATTATTTATACATACAGTGAAACCTGGTTAAGTGGACCCTGGATATGTGCGAAACTTCTGGTATTGATAATTACAATATGGCCCCGTTAGTCTTGCATTGAAATACCTGTTACTGGGAATTTTCAAACCTTTTTAATTGAGATTTGATTTCTTGGACTTTTTTCGATGTCTACCTCTAGACCTGAACTTTTTATTTAGGTAGATTTCGACATGTTTATTTACAGACATTCGTATTTTTCCCACACGTGATTTGTTTTTCAGTACTATCCATGTTTTTTTGTATTGTTTTGTTTCATCTCTTTAAATAAAAATCTGTACATTTCGAGATTTCGACATCTCTTAGCGGCCTCTATATATAAGATTTAAACCTGAATATTTGGGATACTGGGTAAATGAAAAACCTCTACAAGTCATAAAACATCATCCCTTGAGATCTCAGTTCAGACAAAGTAGTTCAGTGCTATACACGAGATTAAGTGTTGTCAATAAGAAAATTTGACACAGATTGTATTATATTTTTCGTTTGCCTGAATAAAATCCATTGAGTATTTTAAATTGTTAAAATTAGGTTCAGTTAATAACAATGCGGCAAATATTAAATAAATTTTGGGTTCACAAATGCTGGCCAGGTAGAACTGAACAACTGCTGAGAATAAAAAAGAGATTCTTAGTAATCATATTAAGTCGTTGCACAAATGCGTAATAATAGATATTTAATAATCTATACAAATATTATATTACCGTAAAACTCACTAGAGCATGATCAAAGTGCATTCACAAGCGGGAGCTCTTCTGCTTAGCAAATATCTACTAAATATGACAGCATTCACTTTGTTAAGTGAAGTAAAATATTATATTTCATTTATGCGTAATGTTAGTAAGACGTATTTCATTTCAAATTATTTCTTACAAAAAAATCTCAATATGCATCACGAAAGGAAATATACGAAAAAAAATTACTCAAAGGTTATAATCGTTAGAAAGTTTTTAGAAATGACTGCACTTAACGTAAGTAATCTGCTTACTGAGACTTTCTCTTTTACGAAAGATGACAAATGAATGTTGAAAGTAAATACATTTGGTTTGGTTATTTATTAACTTGTCGTCTATTCATTACGATTTGGTCATTGATATATCCACTTTTGATTGATAGTTTCGTGACAGTTGTTGGCTATATGATACATAAAAAGAAAGAGAGAAATATTCATTTGTTTCATTATTAGCATTACGCTGCAAAAGTTTAAAAAATGAATCAGTATTTTGAATTTCAATAATCTTTATAATTATGAAATTTACATATGTATACTAAATATGAAAGTGTGTCAATTGAAATAACTAATTTGTTCCATCACTAAAAGAAGATAAAGAAAATTATGAAAAATATAAGAATATATTAATTTTATACTTTCATTCTTATTAAAATTTAATCATTCTAGTTAAAAACATAATCATAGTTTTATTTTAGGAATATGATTAAGAAGAATATTTAATAATAATACATTCTTCAATGTTGGATTAAAATAGGCAGAACTCAGTTAAGGTTTATAAAAACAAAATCAAGTAACAGAACAATAGATAAGTACCTTTATCATTTTATATTTTACTAGCTGCGCCCCGCGGTTTCACCTGCGTAAGTCCCGATCCCGTGGGAATATCGGGATAAAAAGCCTATGTGTTAATCCAGATCTCCAGCTATCTGCATACCAAGTTTCATCGCAATCGGTTCCGTAGTTTTTGCGTGAAAGAGTAACAAACATCTATCCATACTCACAAACTTTCACCTTTATAATATTAGTAAGAAGTAAGATTTAGAGCAAATACAGGAGCTTTGTAATATCACAAATTAACAGTATTCTTGTTAGCCCCTACAATGAAGCTAGTCAAACAAATTTACCTTTTTAGCGTTCAAATCAAATCAAACAAATTTATTTATTTGACATTCAAATCAAATCAAACAAATTTATTTATTTGACATTCAAATCAAATCAAACAAATTTATTTATTTAACATTCAAATCAAATCAAGCAAAGTATTAAATTATAAGTGTAACTCTACCTTAATAAATATTTTTTAGCAATAATTGTCTTTTCAAATACAAATAAAAATAGTCATAAATTTAAAATTTAAAACACCTCCGACTCGTAAATCCCTTTAACAGATTTCCTTGAATTATATCTAAGAACACTCTAGATCAAGTTACCTTTCAAACAAAAAAAAAACCACTTAAATTGGTCCATTCGTTTGGTAGTTACGATGTCACAGACTGATACACAGACACAGAGACGCGTAATACCTCTCTTTTGCGTCGGGGGTTAAAAAATCAAGTTCACAAACTAGTAGCTTGGCTCGGTTACGACCTCCTTTTTAAATAAACAAAAATGTACAAGAAAAATCTACCATAAATTATGTGATAAAAGTAGGTCATATTTGCAATATAATGTAGTTTGCATTGCATTAGGGATTGTCCATTAATCACGTGAGGTTTGGAAGGTTTGGGGGGGGGGTTCGGAAAAAAATCACGGGTGTAGTGAGCCAGCAGGTGTATTTAATTTTTTGTAGAACGCGCGATTATATCTGTATTTAAAGATTATATCTGTATTTGAAAATTTTAAAAATATTTTGAACTAAAAAATACACGTGAGTTTGGCTAGGGGGTGGGGTTAGTCTAAAACCTTACCCTTATCACTAGGGGAGGGGGGGGGTAAAAAGTTGCTAAAAAACATCACGTGACTAATGGACGACCCCTTACGAGAGGCATCGAAGCGTGTAGACGAACGCTCTCACGCTGCTACGCGCACAGCTATGGTTGCCTAAACTGTTACAATTATAGAGCTCCTTATTAATAATCCTATATGATTTAGCTGTTTCACGTTTCGTTACTCGTGTACTGACTGATCTTTATGTTATGGTCTAGTGGTTCTGTCTACGTATTTAAGTTAATATCTGTACTGGACGAACATCTGCCAATTTAGAACTTGATAGTTCTAAATTGTCAGATGTTCGTCCAGCATAGACACAGGTTGATACCTGTTTTGGTTCGGGCTTCGTTTGGGAAGGTACCATTATCCACTAGTTTGACATCAATGAAAGCTAATCATATTTTTCAGCTTTCACTTTGAGCATGGAGTCAGTAATATGCCGTTATAATACACCGTGTAAGTTATGGCATACCAAAAAACTTGCAAAAATATATATTTCTATGGACACTTGTCACGATGCAAAAGTCAGTTCATCAAGTCATTAGTTTAATTTTGCACTCGCTAGTGTAATTTACCCTGTACAGGTTTTGATACCACGTGCAATTCTGACCTTTTTCATGATTGTTTTTTCAAGCCACGGTGTCAAACACACCTGCACTCTTTTCTACGAGGCGATTAGGGAGCGTATGCGGGGTCCTAATGACTCCATTATAAAGAAGATAAAGGTCAATTGAACCTGTTGTCCTAACCATATGTGAAACATTTTGACTGCATGTGTTGAAATTAACTTATTTTAGTTCTTAATCAATTTGATCTTCGTGCACAGTTTTGTAACCTTGGGGTCAAAAATATTAGTACCTCGAACTAACTACCTGCACTCTACTAACTGCCGAACTGCATACCTTTCATGTACGTAGGCACGAAACGCAGTCTAACAGGCAAACCGCTATTTATATTACAATCGTAAATCATCAGCGTAAATAAGCCCCATTATGTAATGTAATAACGAATAATTACTTCTAACCAGTCGTTTGAAATTTTCTATTTCCAATTTCAAATTACGAATGCGCAATTGGGCACACTTCGGTCTCCGTTCGCCAGAGTCTACCAATCACAGAGCTGCATTTAAAAAAGGAAGATGCTATTGAGATAGATAGTTTGCATTACCGTTAATTCTGTTCGAACATCAGTTATTACCAGTCGTTAGAGACGGTTTATTAAAGGAACTTTTATTGCGTGTAATGTTAGTTATGGCGTTAATTTGCGTAAATCCTAATGTCTTATGAATGTTTACTGTTTTTTTGTTTATGTCAGTACAACTTCCTTTATTTTATTACTTCTTCCATTTTATATACCATTATTTTTCCTAACCTATCCTTGTATCTTTAAGTTGTTCAATGACGTACTTAGGTATACCTAATACCTAAGATTCAGTTCACGAGTGGCACCTTGGATTTTTTCACGTGTTAAAGTATGCTTAGTCATTAGCACTCATTAGTTTTTAAATAATTGTATTTTTTTCCAAATTGGAAATAATTACTTATTTTTGAATTTAAATACACTCAAAAAGTACGAAAAGGTTTGGTTTTTTGTCACGTGTTAAAGTATACTTAGTCATTAGCACTCATACTATATATAAGTTAGAAGCGAACATTGACATTACAGAGTTTCATTGAAAAGACAATTTTACGATGTTTTATTTGTTTTTTATGCTTTAAGCACATCTGGTATATGGACGGACTTAATATCTTAGACATTCTTTACCAGTCAACCTTTGGGTGATGAAGAGAGAACACTAACTACCTATGTGCCTATTTAAAAAAAGAACAGTCAGTCGTAGGACTGCACGTCAGAAATGAAAACACAACTTCACAATGTATTTGCATATACACACACACACACACACACACATCTGTATATATATAATTAGGTTAAAAATAAAAAGTAGGTAATAACATATCTAAATGTATACATAGGGTACACTGGAAGTTTTGCGCTCCTGGCCGCTCATAAATGTTTAAATTTCGAATGTTATATTTTTTTAAATATAAGAAACTCGGCTCTGTCTTACGAATCTCCAAAAAGTGCACAACGCCACTAAAGAAGTTTTCACTTCAAAGTATTTGTTTTTGAAATATAAACTTCTTTAGCGGCGTTGTGCACTTTTGGTGTGAGGAAAAAGTAATGAACTCGCATGACCGTCGACTCAGATAGATATATACAGATGTGTGTATGTGTATACATATGTAAGTTATGTTTTCACTTCTGACATGCAGTCCTATGACTGACAGATTTTTTTTAATACCCTAGTATTGCATTGGTTACACATTAACTGTGTTCTTGTAAACCCCAGCATCTACCTAAGCTAAATTCTTGTGTTAGGAAGGGGTCATATCGATAGTGTACTGTGGGGTAGGGTGGAGTCCGAACCCGTAGCCACTTTATCGAAGTCCTACGCCACGCTTCTTATTACATGGGATCTTCTGTAAATGCTTGTCCTGTCAGAAGGCTCCCGAGAGCGAGGATGAGGATCCTCTACTCTTTTCACTCCGCTAGTTCTAAATTTGTTTTATTGCATATATGCATCGTATCTAATTTCTGATTGGTCTTTCAGAGTTACCGTGGCCGCAAGCCCCTTGGTGGAACAGCGGGAGTGGTAGGTGCGGTGGCCGTCCCTGGCGTGCAGGCCGCATCCCCCAGTCCGGCCCCTCAAGCACCCGCCGCGCCAAGTCCATCCCCGGCAACCACGCCGGCCATGAAACAGGAGCATCCTAGTCAGCCAATGGTGAGTGCCTTCAATGTTTACTACACAAGTGTAGGGCGTTAACATACTGCTAAAGATGCTGATGATGTCAAGGTTAAGCAAGCTGTTAACCGACCAGTCCATAGATTCCACCTTTTACAATAAATATACGTGACTCTAAGTCTTGGGAAGTATGTAAAGTGTATCTACTCATATAGATTTTACAAACCAACGATCTAATCATATACCGGTAAACATTAACAGTCGTGTAATACCATATGAAAATACGGCGAAATACTTGGGTATGACGCTAGACGCAAAACGTCGCTGGAAGGCTCATGTCAAAAAGAAACGCCAAGCCTTAGACCTACGCTACAAAAAACATGTACTGGCTACTTGGTAGACATTCTACTTTGTCAGTGTATAACAAAGTACTTTTATATAAGCAAGTACTCATGCCTGTATGGACATATGGCGTTCAACTTTGGGGCTGCACAAAACGAACTAACATTGAAATCATTCAAAGATTCCAAAATAAGGTATTTCGGGGTATAGTAAATTCTCCCTGGTACGTTAGAAATGATGACATCCACCTAGACCTAGGAGTAGATCTTGTTAGTGAAGTAATAAAACAATACGCCGAAGCACATGAACAAAGGCTTCTTCAACATGTGAACGTTGAGGCTATCCAGCTCCTTGACACCACGGACATAGTTAGAAGACTAAAAAAAACTAAGCCCTTTGAGTTAGTTTAGTGAAGTTAGTGTTAAGTAGTGCAGTGAGTCTTACTCTTAAAGAACAAAGTGTCTTTTCATGATAATAGAGACCATAAGAAAAGTGCCAATGGACACATTCTTAACTTTGTAATTTTTTAGCAAATTAATGAATTATAATTAAGTTAAATTTAAATTACTTACTAGCCTTAAGGTCTAGATTGTAATTGTTATGAGTAACCGTTTAACTACGAATACATTATAATGAAAAAAAAAAAACTTTGCCTAGATATATTCGTAAAGTTTAACAGTTATAAGTATTTATCTGCGTGTGGAATGAGTGTGTTGGCAACACATCAGCGATTATCATAAATGGCCAATGTTATTGATGTATTCCTCCATTCGTTCGAAAGTCAAATTAATCCATTCAATTTCAATTAAATTGTATTACAAGGGTGTATTTATTTACAGTTACTTACAATGTTTATCGGTACCTGTTTAGTGGACAACATTGTTTGTAATTTGAACTTTGAAACACTTTTTATTTAAATCATCAATTTGGCAAAGAAGCATACGACTTGCAGGACGAATAAAAAATTCAATCACTCACTGGATGAGTCACGATGTGAACGAGCCTGTGAGAAAAAAGCCAATTTATTAAAACTCCAAAGCTACTATTTTCAGGCCATATTATTACAATATAATTATTACAAACGAGATAAAAGCACAGATTACCGAGTAGTTACTACGTAAAAGTGAGATGTTGCAATCCATAATTGCAACAACTTAGGCGTCGGTCCTACGAACCATTGCTTGCGGCTTCGGAGTTCGGACCCAACCGAATCAACAACAATCAACGTAAACCCTACCTTAGTAGGAGGGATTAACAGTGGCGTAACAATAGGGTGGCAGAGCGGGCAAAATGCCACGGGGACATGGCCCTAGGGGTCCCCAGGCCCTAACCTAAAGGCCGTAAGCACACGAGGCTCCAAAAGTGAACTTGTGCCCCATCCGATGAATTAGCCACGGGCCTCAGATGGTAAAGTTACGTCACTGGGGATTAACAAGAATTTTTGGTCCCTAGGAATGTATGAATCGCGTAATATTTGTTTCAAAAAGCCATCGATTTCTTTACTTTGGTTGACTGGTAGAAAATGCCTACAGCATTAAGTCCGGCTCATGCAATGTAGGTATCTGCAGAGAGTGTAAATCACTACATATTATAAAACAAAGTCCCCCGCCGCGTCTGTCTGTCTGTTCGCGATAAACTGAAAAACTACTGAACGGATTTTCATGCGGTTTTCACTAATAGACAGAATGATTCATGGGGAAGGTTTAGGTGTATAATTTGTACCCGTGCGAAGCCGGGGTGGGTTGCTAATAAATAAATAAAAATTAATTCCTGGAAAGGTTTTGTTTCAGAAATTTAAAAGATTGATTTAAACCTAAGAGCAGTTAGATTTAAACCGTAAATGATAAACTTAAATCGCAAATACATGATGATTATCACTTTCTGTTTTTGAATTACGTGTCAGTCAGTCTTTTTTTGATTTATGTGTCAGTCAGTCTTTTTTTGATTTATGTGTCAGTCAGATTTTTTTTAAATAGAGTTATACTAGCAACCCGCCCCGGCTTCGCACGGGTAAAAATTATACACCTAAACCTTCCTCATGAATCAATCTGTCTATTAGTGAAAACCGCACGAAAATCCGTTCAGTAGTTTTTCAGTTTATGGCGAACAGACAGACAGACCGACAGACAGGCAGACGCGGCCGGGGACTTAGTTTTATAATATGTAGTGATAAGTTTACATTATAAATGTGTTTGAAAACCTATGTCACAGATAAGATACTATTCAATATACTACCACGTAATAGGCCTGATGAAATGATGACGATGATTGTTATATACGAGTGTTGCACATTGGGACGACTATTCATCACCCAAGGTCATACATCAACCATCGAATAAAAAAAAAGAATTAAAAATGGAAATAAACTCAGCATGTTGCAGATCGCAGTGAATAATATGGTTGCCTCAGGCAAAAGCTTCACTACTTAATTCTTTTACACTTACATGAAGTTCCACTAAGTGTATCGCAACTATTAATACCTATAATGGATGTCGTTTAAGCGATGTTTATAACGAGCGCCATGATTGCTTTGTCATGATGTCAGTAATTATGGATATTGTATATTGTAATAACATTTATGTTTATATTAAGACGATAAAACGGTGATAAGTTGTTTACTATGGAAGCAGTTATGTTTACTAATATAAGATATAGTTAAGTTATGGTCAAAAAGAAATTACATTTATATAAAGTTTATTTTTGATAGTTGGTGCTCCATTTTGAGGAGTGCAGTTAAATTTGTATGCAACTAGCAGAGCCCCGCGTTTTCACCCGCGTAAGTCCCGATCCCGTAGGAATATCGGGATAAAAAGTAGCCTATGCGTTAATCCAGGTCTCCAGCTATCTACATACCAAGTTTCATCGCAATCGGTTCAGTGGTTTTTGCGTGAAAGAGTAACAAACATCCATCCATCCATCCAAACTTTCACATTTATAATATTAGTGGAATCACCCATGTTAAAAATATATTAAATAAAACATTATTGTTAACGTTTATACTGCCAACGTCGAACAAAAAATATGTGTAATAAAATAGTCTGTGGACAAACAAGGGCCCAGCTTATCGAGATGAAATGTTGCTAAAAAAATTATTATTGCTGACGGATTGACTGAAGGATTTTTGAGCTGTGAATTTTTGTTTTTTCTTGTACTACTAAGGTCTTCAAACAGCATACGACCAGCTTGCCTTTAAACTGAGCTCAGGTTGAAACCCGACCCATAGGAGCTTAAACATAACCAACATTCATTAAAAACTAAAAATATTGGTCGTTTTTTAATTACTCGAACGAACAAGCACAAAACAATCTTGACTCCATCTGTCCAGGTATCGGCAAAACTTTTAATTAAATCTCTTAAGTTGATTCACTTTTTTGTCGGATTCTCTGTAAAGGTAAATCTAGAAGGGGAATGTAGAGGAAATATTCAGTAGAATTATATTTAACCGATAGATTTCGTTAATATTTACTGATATTACTGTAGGGTTATATTTACTTCGTTGTGTTTTTGGTTGAGATACGAACATATTTGGTCTTGCGAAATCACTTTTTGAAAATCCTGTCCTGGTCACCTTTTTCATAAGAGGCATTTTTTGTGGAATATTTTATCTTTGTAGCTTCACCGATTTAGAGTGTAGCTGTGCGGTTTGGGGAAGCTCCCTTCACCCGCCACAGATACAAAAAAGGAGTTGACCCAGTTAGTTTCCTTTAATGTCCAATATTCTCGCGGCCGTCTCACGTTTTAATATAATAATAATAATACAATATAGGAAACACTGGACTTAGCTAGTTAGATCCGTGTCTTCTGTATGCAGTCTCATGCACCAGGGCGGAGGCCAGACGTAGCCCGCAGTGGATTAGCCGACTGACGTAGTCCGTCTGTGTTCACAGAAAGCTGGTACTAGGGGCTTGTAACATCGGCTTGAACACTGTACGCTGTCAGTGACTGACTAACTTTTACAACAACTGAAGTAGATACAACTTACCTAGTATCTGTACCAATCACAATACAAAAAATATCTGTTCAGGACGGCTAAGCTAAAGCCTGATCAGTCTCAAGATAAATCGTTGGTTCGTTAATTATAATAAGGAGAGGATAGAGCTTTTCCTAGAAACCGCTCTTACATAACTCTACTGCAACTCTATATAAACTACTGTATTTCTGCTGAAGAGTAAGGTCACAGCAGCTTTAAGTTATAGGACAGGGATGAAAAGGAGCTAGAAACGAAACTATCGGATATCCGAAATAAAAATCTAAACCGTAACCGAATCTGATATAAAAGTTACGAATAATTCCTGATTTATTATAATTCTATTTTTGCAGTTTTGTTTAAGTAAATTACACTTAAAAATGAGCAGCTATAATAATCACTTGTAAGGTTAATTGCTTTTCTGTGATTATAGTAGCATATGATAACTGAGAAATAAAGTAAAATTATTACCAAATTCGACAATCCGGAACAGTATCTGAGACCGGTATCATATCTCACTAATATTATAAAGGCGAAAGTTTGTGAGGATGGATGGATGGATGTTTGTTACTGTTTCACGCAAAAACAATGTTTGGCTGAACGGATCTGAATGAAATTTGGCACAGAGAGAGTCTGGAATAGTGCTACTTTGTATCCCGAAAAAATTAACGGTTCCCGTGGAATAAATTCCACCAAAATTTCCAAATTGGCAACGGCCAGTTATTCGTATATCCAGATTCGAAATATCATATCCATAACATCCTTGGTATAGGACTTGTAACACGTGATTATCACCACAGCGCTGGTGTCGCGAGAGTTCATTGCCACTGGTGACCGCAGATTTGTGGTTAAAAAAGTACGTTAAATAGCACTGTATGATCTACGTTACAAGTAGTTTTATATAAAGACTAAGCATGATTATGACCCCGTTAGATAGATAGATAACATTTATTTATACACCATTGTTATTATTTGAGTAGCATGTGTCGAATAGTTTACAAAAGTTACTTTTTTTGTGGTATATGGGGCAAACGAGCAGACGGGTCACCTGATGGTAAGTGACTACCGCCGCCCATGGGCACCTGCAACTCAAGAGTCACAAGTCCGTTGCCGCCCTTTAAGGTGGGAGTAGTGAAAGAGGGGAAGAGAGGGAAAGGACTGAAATAGCGGAGAGGGGGGTAGAGGGAAGGGTTAGGGCCTCCGGTAACCTCACTGACGTGGTGAAACGCAATGAAAGCATTGCTTCACTGCCGGTTTTCTGTGAGGCCGTGGTATCACTCCGGTCGAGCCGGCCCATACGTGCCGAAGCATGGCTCTCCTACGAACAACGGTGGTCTCTTCCAAGCGACCTTCAGTTATGGATGACGCTGTAGGCACGTACCCACCTAAATACTTGCCGTTCTTAGCAGTTTCACCTGCGTTTATTGTTACTGCTCCGCTGCTAAGGGTAGTAGCGTGATGTTACATAGCCTACAACCTTCTCCAAAGAATACTCTATCCAACACAAAAATAATTATTCAAATCAGACTGGTAGTTACAGAGATTTGCAGGTTTAAACAAATAAACAATCAAACAAAGAAACCTCTTCACCTTTATTAAATTAATAAAGATGTAATTAAATTAGATAAATATAAATTTAACATACATATACAACGATAAAACGGAAATATTTAAACTAGAATTATACCTATCTTAGTAAAGTTCATAAATCATTTTCTAAACATGGTTATTATATTGTCTGCGCTCGCGTCTTGGTTCAGTCAGTTTTTGTTTGCCAATAGTAAGATGGCCCCCCTCTGAACTCAAAGTGCCTGTCCTAAGGAGATGAATGAGGGATAAAGAGTGCCCAGAGGTACACCTTACCTTTCACAGAATATACTGGGAGTTTTGTTATAAGAGACAAGAAACTCGCAGTTTGAATCGGGCGATTGTCGCTTTAATTAGCTATATTCTGTACTTACCTCTTTGTATTTTATAGTCATTTTTAGGGTTCCGTACCTCAAAAGGAAAAAACGGAACCTTTATAGGATCACTTTGTTGTCCGCCCGTCCGAACGTCTGTCTGTCTGTCAAGACCCTTTTTCTCAGGAACGCGTAAAGGTATCAAACTGGAATTTATATCAAATACTCAGGTCTACTGTCCCTTAGAGCTGTGAAAAAATCAAACTTCTAAGCCTACGCAATCAAAAGATACAGCCGTTTATGCCGCAAATTTTCGACACTCGCAAGGGAATCAAAACCTACAGGGTACTTCCCGTGAACTCAGAATCTTGAAATTTGGTATGAAGCAACGTCTTATAGCACAGATAAAGGAAAAATTGCGAAAACCGTAAATTTTTAGTTACATCATATAATAAAAATATTTTACAGAACCCTCGGTACACGAGTCCGACTCGCACTTGGCCGGTTTTATTGTCTTAAGTTCACACATTCATACTACATACTTATTATTTTATTATAGTTGTGTTATTAAGTTTCGTGGATGTGAACATAGCGAGAAACTACGATCCTTACTAGTAAGCACAATGTAAGCATCATAGTTTCTCGTGTCTATGTCGCTCAAATTGGGGAAAGGCCTCTTATACCGCGTTCGCATAAACAAGAAACGATTCGTTTTGCTTACGGACGGTAAAATTTCGTTGAATTTTCAATGAAAATTTTACCGTCCGTAAGCAAAACGTATCGTTTCTTGTTCATTGGAACGCGGCATTAATCGTCGATTCTCTTCATATATTGTTTTATTTTGCCACCATATTACCTGATCGATATCAAGAAACGTATGAAGAGAATCGATGTCCTTAAACGTATATAAAAACGATCAAAACACATTTAATGGCACTGAAATAAATATTATCAGCTTTTTATTACGGTAAAATAAACATTTAAAGAACTAAAAGAAAAAATAAAGCGAGCGAACGTAAATTCAATTGTATTATTTTGGTAGGTGAGTGCGCTCAACTCAGGACTTGTTTAATTTGTTTATCCTTTTTTGTTTCGTTTGCATTTGAGGAATATAAAATCTTCAGAGAAAGTTTTTATAAAATTTAAATTGAATATGTGTTTAACAAATACTTTTGTTAAATGCTTTTTAAAAGAATTAAGACTATCTTCCTCTTTTTATGCAATGCGTCATGCCATGCTACGATCTGCTTCATGATAATTGGTTACCATCTTTCCTATCTTCTCTTCTATCCACATTAAGACAACGAAA
The DNA here is from genome assembly GCA_963859945.1 of Euplagia quadripunctaria. Classification (NCBI taxonomy): domain Eukaryota; kingdom Metazoa; phylum Arthropoda; class Insecta; order Lepidoptera; family Erebidae; genus Euplagia; species Euplagia quadripunctaria. Next base: position 23,642,225 of record OY982562.1, read on the forward strand.
ACAAATGTAACATATTATGGCAGTTTTAATAATAAATATTTTTTAAATAGTCTTAATTTTAATTTCAATGGTCGCGTACGGTACGGCTCCAGAGGAATTTCCTCCCGCGAACGCTCCGACTGTGGAATAAGCTCCCTGTCGAGGTTTTCCCGAGGGACTACATTATGGGGTTCTTCAAGAAAGGAGTGTATAGGTTTTTAAAGGGTCGGCAAGGCGTATGCGAGTGCTCTGGAATTGCAAGCATCCATAGGCTAGGTGACCGCTTACCATCACGCGGGCCGTATACTTGTTTGCCATCGACGCAGTATAAAAAAAATAAATCTTAAAATAGATTCCAGAAACAAACCGAGCATCAAAATATTTCTTATATTTTATAAACAGATTTTGGTTGCCCTACGAACCATTCGTAACCAAAAATCGCAAATAAATGTTAACATAACTTTTAATTTGTTAAAACCAATTAAAAAGTATTGACCGTAGCATTAACTTCGTACCCTTAACACTAGCAAATACTGTTACTACGTTACATGGACCAAATTTGCCAGCTTTTCTATTAAAGTGAGCCACCATTTTAGACATATCTATTCACAATTGTACTATTTTTCGTCTAACGTGACACAACTGTAACAGTGAAATGTTAAGCCTTTGTCCGTGCACGCCTTTCACAAAACCGTTGAAACATATTCCAAATGCAACATCTAGTTCAAATAACAAGTTCTCTATAACAAGATGTCAAAGTGAAAAATTTTTAATTTGCACAGCGTCCCAACTTTGCCAATTTCGGTGCAACGGCGGCACCCAATTTATCGTTCGGTTGTGCTATTTTTTGGACACTTTCTCTTAGAATTTCTGTGAATACTTTTTATTATAATTTGGAAAATTCTCTTAGCTTTAGATTTAAATTTTTGTGTATCGCCAAATAACATAAATTTGAACAACACAAAAGCTTGAAAAGCTGACAGCAAACATTTAAGCTAATTTCAATTGGTTTCGAACCAAAATCTGGTATGGCTTCATAATAGATATGAAATAATCACTATAGTTATCCAAGTTTAGCGCGACAGAATGCGATATTTCAGTTACAACAAAGAACATACAGTTGTTTGTTTGTATTGTTGCTTTGTACTGTAATGGTAGTTGTAACTTTAGACAACAAGATTAATTAATTTGTGTGTATAATATGGTATTAAGGAGCTTTTATAGGAATTAGAGGAGCAATTTGTATTTTCTATGAATTTTACCGACTTAAGTTACAAGCACCAATGTGTTTTAGAGTGTGAGGACTGGCTTACAAGCAAATATGTACCTACGCTGGATGATCGACACTCAGCGGCTCACTAAATAGAGAACACGAACGCACCCGGTGTGACGTGTTGGCATTTTTTCGCTGTAAGATTTTAAAGATTATTTTGGTTACTTTGTAAAAGATACTAAACCGAAAGCGAGTATAATGCCCGAGAACGATAACTACCTACATCCTTTAAAGAAATAAACACGGAGTCTACATCAAACGGCTCCTCATCATGCTTAAGTAATAAACAAGAATAATCTCGTTATAGAATCTCATTACGTCGACATAACAAACTTTTAATTACAAACGACGTACGTACCGTGGCATGTTAATAAAATATTACCTAACTTACTAAAAGGCATCCCCTTCGTACAAATTAAAATCTTACAAACTTTGAACGACGTTACGTTAAAATTTGTTCTCAACGTGTTTTCGTACCGACATATTTTAGTTTTGTAATTTAATAATATGACGCATTCTGATGGACGAAACCCCAAAAGTTCGTTTTTTAGGTACCTTAGCTTTAATTAAAAACAAAGTGCTAACAAAGTCAGCTTACAACTAAAGTTTTAGTTGAGAAAATTAAAACAGTTAATAAAAAATGAAAAAATAACTTTTACACCTTTACAACTGCGACGTGAGGTTTTTCTTTCAACATACAATAAATTATAAGCGTATAAAAACTTTAATAGCGAACTAAATAAAGAAGGTTCCAGTATCCTAAGGTTGCCTGGAAGAGATTGCATTTTGCAATAAGACCCTTTTAACATTATCTGTATGGCAAATGTATGTATGATACTTCTACTGTAAGACTGGTGTACAAATAAAGTGTCATCTATGTACAAATAAAGCGTTAGCTCCTGCCTCCTTCATCAGACCAATGAATGATACTAAGTCCAATCTGTTGGACTCGTCAAAACGAATCATATTAACCCAAACTCGAGGGATTTAGTGATAACCGCTGAAGAGTTCCACTATCGTGCGTTGCCGGCCTTTAAAGTGGGAGTAGGGGCAAGGGGAAAGAGGGAGGGAGGGAAGGGTTAGGGCCTCCAGTAACCTCACTCACTTGGCGAAAAGCAATGCAAACATTGCTTTACTGCCGGTTTTCTGTGAGGCCGTGGTATCACTCTGGTTGAGCCGGCCCATACGTGCCGAAGCATGGCTCTCCCACGATTTGTTTACATAGTTCATCAGTAACAAGTGAAGCTAATAAAAGCATGTTAAAATAATAATAATAACTTAACACATCTCACACACGGCCGTCTGTTCCCAAACTAGGCAGAGCCTGTACTTTGGTAACCAGACTGCTGATAAACATACTTTTATATTATTAAATACATATGTATATATTATAGATAAATGACACCCAGACGCAGTACAAATGATCATGCTCATCACACAATTATTTTTCCTGGGTGGGTATCGAACCCACAAACTCTGGCTTAGCAGTGAGGGTCACTAAGCTTTAGACCAACAGGACAGTCAAACGCGTGAGGTGGCTTTGGGACACCCGGTTGGGACGATGTTTCTTTCGCTATATATAAATATATTTAATGGATTGAATTAACTGTATCAAAATATAGTAAATATTATGAAAACTCGAAATTAAAATTGCGCCATCTGTAAAAGTTGCCCGAACTAATATACAACCAACTATATAATAATAAGTATACAACCAACATCAAATTACAGTAGTATAATAAAATAAAAAAAGTCAACTCGCGGTCAGCATTTTTCGTTACGCCAACACTTGTTTCTGAAATGTAACTTGCAATAAGGAATTTCGTTACAAAAACCATATGCAGAGCCACTTGTCTGGCTTCTATGTACCTACTCTGTGGTACCTAGGTATATCAAAATTTAGAAAAAGTTGTTTGATTGACAAACAAGTTTTTGTTCAATCAAATCAAATCAAATCACTTTATTTGCGGGAAAAGTGGTACAGATATGATGGTACAAAAATTGTTGTTCCTCACAATTCACCAAATTTGGCATGCAAATACCTACCATGGTTACACAACCAGAACTGCACTAACGCAACCATACAAGTACACAATTATATTTTTTAAATGTGACCAAAAAAATAAAAACAATGTCATGATCTGATGATATTATTAATATAACGATAGAAGAATATGCGTAGCGGACAAATACTCTAATCTAATCTACTGCCCTTAAAAAACAGAATAAGAAGAGTTTCAATGTTTTTTTTTTCGAACATTTTCCAAACATTTATACGACCCTAATCTTCTTGAGCTACTGCTGACATTCCACCAACCCATCCGTATAAGTAATATCGTTTTCCTTTCATTGCCTTCCCTTCTTGCCTAGCTTCCCTATTTTCCCATTTTTAATTCTCAAAGCGCCCGATTGGCAGCAATAGGTTTACTTGCGTGAGACCAAACTATCGTTGGCAAAATGTGGATATTTAATACCCCTCTGCCCTACCCCTTGTATGTATGTACAGGATTTCAATATCACTACATATTATTAAAAAAAGTCCCCCCCGTGTCTTTCTGTTGGCCATAAACTCAAAAACTACTGAACAGATGATTTGATGCGGTTTTCACCAATAGATAGAGCGATTCCTTAGGATAATTTAGGTATATAATTGGTTAAGGTTTTGTGTAAATTGGTTGAAATATGATGATGATTTCTTATAAGAGACAACTCCCGCATTAGGAATTACTCCTGTGTCGCGGGGGACTTTACAAACATAGAAACAACGGACACAAAGAACACCCAGACTCAGGTGGGAATCGAACCCACGACCTATAAGCATAGCGGTCAGGGTCACTAACCACTAGACCAACAGGCCAGTCAAGATTGATGATTGATTGATGAAGATGTCTCTGCTACCCACGCGAAACCGGGCGGGTTGCTGAGTATTTATTAAAAATCAACTTATTCAACAACAACATCGTAACAACCTCCTAGTATTTTTATAGATAGATATACTCTTTATTGTACACAGAGCGGATTACATTATTTTCTTACTATTCTTCGTATTTACCTCACTAATCTAAAAATGCGTACAGTCCGTACTACATAATAGAAAATTTGTTAACAATGTATTTATTAAGCGACGATAATATAAACAAATTTATGAACGTCGGCCTCGGTCAACGTATGATTACATTAGGGCCAGTTCACACGAAGCACATTGTTATAAACATTGTCCGAGGAGCGACCTCGACATACTTAACACAACATTAAATATGGCGTAGTACGCTAATTATCTAAATAGCACAACTATTGTAAAAATATAACAAGGACATATGTAACATACTTCTATTACTAATATAATTCTAACTAAAACTTGGTAGAGACATAAGTAAATATATTGTTGATTGAATTAAGGGTTACAGCAACTGTCGGCTTAAAAAAATAACCGTACGGGAAGTACCTAAATACAAAAGACTCGTCATCACCTTTCTAACCATTCCCCAAATCTATTTGGGGTCGGTGCAATGTATTCTCATCTTCTATTCTACTTTGATTCATAATCATCATCAGCGTACCGCTGTCCACTGCTGGACGACGGCCTCCTCATAGGAGCGCCAACTATCCCGGTCTGATTGTTATAGCTATACAGGGTGTAAGTGACACCGTACCGAATCCTGAAATAGTGTATTCAGACCATCATTCTGAGTGGAAAATCATTGGAAATTTCTGCCGGGAAATTCATAATTTTTTTATTATTTTTTATTTTTGCTTAACGAAAAAAAAATCAACAAATACCCCATACGGCCAAAAACTGCAATGTAAAACATTTACGCAATCAGCTGCTTCGACGGCGTAGTGCGCTGAAGGTCATTCACCGTACCGCACACGTACGCGTGTCGCGTTACATTGCGTAGTTCAAAATCAAACTATTGACTGTAAATCCTTAATCTCGCATTTTTATGGTGAACTGACTTTTCCATTGAGATAAGTATCCCAAGAAAGACGTTTTTGTAAATTATTTGCGACGGTGATACTTACACGCTGTATATATAGATTGATCTCTACGTGATTATTATAGCTGCTCATTTTGAAGTGTGGTTTACTTAAAAATACAAAAATAAAGTTATAATAAATAAGGCCAACATTAAACACTTTAGCCACATTAAAATGATAAACACCTGTCATAACGTGTCTTATTCAGACCGCCCCTATCCGAAATTATTCGAAACTATTATATCAGATTCGATTACGGTTTTGGACAGATTTTTATATTGAATATCCAATAGTTTCAGTTACGGTTACGGAGCTCCATAACATCCCTGGTTGACGCGTAAGATACCGCTGGTCATGCCATTGTTGATATGCACGGTTAATCAAAAAGTTGGTGATGGAAAAAAAATTACAAACGAGTAAACGGACAGACAGCAGGATTCACTATTGTCTTGATAAAGACGTATGATCTGTATTTGGTAGAGGCAATAGCAACTTACCTAATCTATGTGAGGAGAATTCTTTAAATTCTCTTTCTTTCGCATTTTTAACCAAACGCGCACTGACAGGAATGTGAAATTTGAAATACTTTAAGTTTGTATGTAGAAGCTAAAATTTTGAAACCATACATATGTCAAGTTACCTATGTGTTATTTTGATAAGTGTTAACAAATGTTGGTAACCAAATTAATAAAGTTAAAAATTATGTAAAAACCGGCCAAGTGCGAGTCGGACTCGCGCATGAAGGGTTCCGCACCATCGTACAATATTTAATACTATAAGCCAAAAAAAATACGTTTCTAGTAGTAGCCCCCTTTAATTTTTAATTTATTTTTATTATTTGTTGTTATAGCGGCAACAGAAATACATAATCTGTGAAAATTTCAACTGTCTAGCCATCACGGTTCATGAGATACAGCTTGGTGACAGACAGACAGACGGACAGTGGAGTCTTAGTAATAGGGTTCCGTTTTTATCCTTTGGGTATGGATTCATAAAAACCGCTACATAAAGCTATAGGCGTCCAGTACATATTTTGACCTGTCATAGCACAAAAATCTATACAATGACAGTTCAAGTTATACTGGTTGATGATATAAAACAAGACATACGAAACTCTATCTAGTCTAATCTAGTAATAATAAATACTCCTGGATAGCGATAGGCAGTTAAGATAATACTAAAGCAGTAACCTACAAAATTATTATCGTTCAAAATCGGTATTTAACTATTTATATATTTAAATGAAAATATTTTTTATCTGTTTATGTACAAAATATAAAATGAAATCACTGTGTTTAAAGGACTGATTTAGGAAAGTGATTAAGGTGTTCCATGTTTTGTTTCAGGCTCCAATGCCGTTCTACGCAGGCGACCCGAACCGGTTTCCAACCGCGTGGCAGTCAGATCCATCTCAAGGTAGTACTTATATAATAATAAAACATGAAATGGTTATTAATATACTCTTATTAAAGAAACGTCGTAACTAAAATAACAACTTAATTTTTTCAGGTTGGCAGAACCAGTTCATACAACAACTTCCAACACAAGCGGGCCAGACCACGTTAGACTACCAAGGCAACCACACAGCGTATGCCACCTCGCCACACTATCAAGCTAACACCACTTACACCGTCCAGAACGTCGCCACCAGTTTCGACGTCGCGAATAACACGTACTATCAAGCGGGAGTACAGTCAGTGCCAGCGCAGCGACCGCCTTCAAATCGCAGTGCCTACACACCTGTTCCCTCACCTAGAGCTCCTCACTACGCTACAGAATATCAACAACAGTACGCCCAACAAACACCAACGCCTGGCGTAACAACAGGCAATGACTCTCGTCCATCATCGGCCGCGTCATACCAGACCTCGGTACCTACAACAGCAGCACCCGTCTATACTGTCAGCCAAGCAAACTATGAGCGCAGCGAATACTCGAGTGAACATCAAGAAGGATATTCATCAGAAAACGGAACGGGCGATTCGACCAACGAAAGTGAAAGACAAGAACAAAACACGCCCAATGGACAGCATTCGGGAAACGCCGAGCCTGGATACCTGCAGGGGAGCAACGGTCCGCGAGCTTCACTAGATTGTAGCGGGTATTCGGGCGGCTATAACAGCGGGCAGTACAGAGATAACGGTACAGTTCAACAACAGAACCAGAATGACTGGCAACAACAATGGCAGCACAACCAAAGATTACAAAACCAACAAATGCAGACTCAACAGCAGTTGCAAAATCAACAACAACAAATACAAAATCAGCAAATGCAAAACCAACAACAGCAGATGCAAAATCAACAGCAACAATTACAAAACCAGCTGCAAAGTCAACAAATGCAGAATCAACAAATGCAGAGACAGGAGGAGTCTGAACAACAGATGTTCTCGCAATCAGACAGGGTGAATTTAAACTCGCGACTGAAAACAATGATATTAAACAAGCAGAACCATACTAGGGACGGCACCAATACTCCACCCGACAAAGGAGACCCTGGAGAGGGGCCGCCTCGAGTGATCGACGACAGAAAAACCGGAGCTGTCTCCGTCAATGATGATAGAAACACTACCGGTCATTTTTTATCGTATAGCCACCATCTCCGAGATAATTACCGTTTAGGCGAACAGGTGTATCCTGTCGCTGGTAATTATATACAGAACGCCCAAGCTTATAGTGCGGGTGAGTTCGGAGGTGGTGGCCACCACGTATGGGAGGGGGGCACAGAGGTCCCAAGAAGTTATGATAAGCAAGCTTCGTTGAAAAACGTTTCAAAAACTCCTCAAAAGTTGCCGTCATATGCAGATGTGAGGGGACAATACGGTACGTACTCGAATGTACCTTATGAAGCGCAAAAATATGCAGAAATTTATGGTAGCGATAGTTTAAGTTATACTCAACAAGACAGTAAGGATTTTCAATCTAAAATGCTCATTGGACCGGTGTCGGTGATGAACCAACAAAATTGTAATCCGTCGAGGGATACGAACGCACAAAGAAGAGCTTATGATAGAGAAGCGTATGACGCAAAATTCAGGCACCCATCGGCGCCATTAATACCTAAATTAGAGATGCCTGACACTTATCAGCATCAAAAAGATGATAGGTTATTAAAAGCAGAACCACAAACATTAACAAATCAACCAGTTTACGTAAAACCAAACGAGATGACCACCAATACCTATAGAGAATATCCAAATGGAGCACGAACGCAACAAAGCACTGTATTACCTCCAATATCGACAATAAAACAAGAGAATTTCGGACAAAAGACACAAGGTTACCAAAACTTCCAAGGCTTTCCTTACGATCCACTGCAAAGACCAGAACCACTGGACGCCTATGCCCAAATACCTCGCATGCAAGAGAACACAGGTTTTCAGAAATATAATCGCAATGTTGACCAAAAACTAATGAAAGAACCTGAAAAAGTGAACGAAAGAATCAGACCAGCTGAGCCGAAGCCGCCTTATTATATAGAACAAATAAAGTCTGAACATTCTCCACCGGGGCACAAAATTTACAAGAATATGGCGTACAATCCAGTTCCTAGAAATGAACCATATCTATATTCTGGAGATGGTGGCCCAGCCGTTATCAGTAACGAAGTTGGTTACTCTTGTTGTCGTCAAGGTTCTACTAAAAAGCCTCCGCCTGAACATCTAAGAGACGGTGCATGTCCAGGCCTTCAAACCAAAGATGAAGTATTAGAAGATGATCCAGATGCAAATGAAAAAGATTCAAAAACGCCTTCAAAACCTAGTACTCCAGTGCTAGAGTCAGTCAAACCTAAAGAGAACCAATTTAATTACTCAAAAGAATATCTTGAAAATTTGGAGAAGTTACGAACCAATTCGAGGACCGAAGTTCCAGATTGTAACTGTTTTGCCGCTGACAAAAATCCTCCAGAACCGGGCAGCTATTACACGCATTTAGGTAATATTGTCTACTTATATTTGGTTTAAAATATTAGAGTATTCCACTTTAAAATAATATTGGAATCCTTTCTTTAAGGTGCTGCATCAACTTTAACAGAATTAAGGAAGGAGTTGGAAGCTCGGACAGGCCTTAGCGGAAAAGAACTGAGGATAGAAAAGATCTGCTACACCGGGAAAGAAGGAAAGTCAGGGCAAGGATGCCCGATGGCAAAGTGGGTGAGTGTATGGATCCAAAAAAATACTAATATTATATAATTTGTCTCAAAAGACGATCATTTCTAAAAGTCATCATAATTTATAAGTTCACTATTTAATATTTTACAATAATATGTCTGCGTCAAAATGGTCCTATTGTATCAGTTCACTAAATACTTAAATCTGTCATTCCAGGTGATTCGTCGTGCCAACTACACAGAAAAGGTTCTAGTAGTTGTGAAATTCCGCAATGGACACAAGTGCCCGACATCGTGGATTGTTGTATGTTTAGTCGCTTGGGAGGGAATACCACAATCGGAAGCAGATTTAGACTACACTCTGCTCTCTCATAAGCTTAATCGTTATGGTCTGCCCACGACTAGAAGGTGTGCGACAAACGAGAACAGGACTTGCGCTTGTCAAGGTAAGTAGCAGTATTGATTCTTACTTCTTTAAATGAAGTACACAACAGTATTTAAAACTGAAGTTCAATCAATTTTAATCATCTTTCTTTCTTATGTATGTACGACTACGAAACTCAAGCACTAGTGTCAATACTTGTGTCACCAATTCTCTTAAAATCCCATAGTGACCGTAAGGTCACTCTGGTCAGGTCAAGGTCAGGCTGAGTAATCAGCAGCAGATAAATAAAAAGTTTTACTTGTTAATCATCATCATTATTGTTATCTCAACCGTGTGACGTCCACAGCTGAACATAAGCCTACTCGTTGTAGGTTCTCCAAGTTCTTTAACAAATCTAGCTAGAATGACTTAAGACTGCTCGTCTTATGTGGTTCTAGCTAGATTTGTCGGGCACAAATTATCAATTCCTTGTTTGCCTACATTAAGTACATATACAAGTATGTATATGTACATAGTATGAGATCAAGTCTCTCACTCTGAGTGATTAATTTTAACCAAGTTTTTATCTCAAAATAACCAAAACTCTTTTTAAACTTTCAGGGTTAGACCCTGAAATCTGCGGTGCTTCTTATAGCTTCGGCTGCTCCTGGTCCATGTACTACAACGGATGCAAATACGCCCGTTCAAAAACCGTTCGCAAGTTCCGACTGTCAGTCAAGACGGAGGAAAGCGAAATCGAAGAACGCATCCACGTGTTGGCGACTCTTTTGAGTCCACTGTACATGAATCTGGCTCCGAAGGCCTTTGAAAACCAGTGCCAGTTTGAGAAGGAGGCATCGGATTGTAGGCTAGGATTCAAGGCTGGAAGACCCTTTTCTGGTTAGTAACAAAGCTGATCAATATCCTGTGTCACTTGCTTTATACAAAGTTTTGACTCCTTAATCACAGGGCAGTATTTTTCTTTGTGAGGCCTTTTTTTCAGCAGAAAGACTACCTTTGAACATAGAAGTTTCTTAGTATAAAGTTCTTTTAAACACGAACCTGTCCACTTCCAGGTGTAACAGCATGCATAGACTTCTGCGCCCATGCTCACAGAGACCTCCACAATATGAATAATGGTTGCACGGCAGTAGTCACTCTTGCTAAGCATCGATCTTTGGCTAGACCACCAGATGAACAGCTCCATGTGTTACCGTTGTACGTGTTGGACACTACAGATGAATTTGGTTCGAAGGATGGACAAGAGGAGAAAGTGAAGAACGGCGCTCTAGAGATACTGGACAAGTGAGTGGTGATGTACATGTTTTATTTTATTATTAGGCTAAGAATGTTGAGGCTTACATGTCTATGTACAAGTCATATATATAATAAATTATATAAAAACGTTGGTCATAATCAACTAAGAACAATGTATTGGGACGGCCGTAGGTTATATTTCCATAACGAATGTAAACTTTTTAGTTTACAATTACTAGGACAGTTAGCTGTTGCTATTAGTAAATGCTATAAAATATAGAAGCGGATAGAAGATATAACTTCTATAGATATAACGAATTCAAAAGATGAATCACAAATGACTCTTACGAACCCCAACAGAAATATAAAATACTTAATGAACAATCAGATTTATCAAAACAAGGAATTATATATTAAAAGTTTTCAATCCCAGAAGATTACATAAGTGTATTAAATACATTCTCGTTTACTAAAATACCCTTTTATCCGCTTTACAGATTTCCAATGGAGGTACGCGTGCGATCAGTACCACTCCAACCCTGCCGTCGGCACGGAAAGAAGCGGAAAGATGAAACTGAGAACTCCGAGTCTAATACATCAACGAACAACTCTTCACAAAGTCCAGGGAATCAGAAGAAATCCCAACAATCCCCAGCACCCAGAACTCCACAGCCGCAGGATGCAAGGAACAATGCTAGCCCACGAAGTCAAAGTAGCGCGTCACCAAGGGCCCATACTCCAGCGTTGAATCAATCCAACCCTTCAGCTTTCAGCAACAATCCTCACTATAACTCAGCCTTTGTGAATCCCAATATGCAACACCAAAATCCTGGACTGATGAACCCGAATCTAGGTAATCCTGCGTTACTGGACATGGCGACTATGATAGATAACTTTACAGATGCTCAATTACAAAGTAACCAAATATCAAGTACAGTATTAGACTCACCATATAACCCATATGATCAAAGCTACAATTTACATCATCAAAATACGTTGTATAACCCAAATCATGTATCTCCGGTGATTGAAGGGAACTCTTGTCAGAATCCAAACCCTAATCTAAATCCAAATCAGTTACCCAGTTTTGCAGCTGGTTTACAAAAGCGAGAACAACAATTTCAAAATCAAATGCCTCCACAGAATCAGTGGCCAGATTTCGCTAACACAGAAATGTTCAACAATGTCGTCAAGGAAGACCCTGATTCGACTACGGCACATTTGAACGTCCCTCCGAATAACTACAGCCCAGATTCGAGTAGAAGTGAAACAAATTCAGTTTCTGATCCAACTATACTGAAAACCAACACGGAACCAGATAAACCGAACTTAATGGCCGATATTACGAATAAAATACCAGATTTTGATATGCCAAGCTCACCACGGCTGACGGAGATATCGCAAAACTCCCAAAGCACGCCCGAATCACCAGCCACATCACATATTCCAGAATTAAAATCACCAAATAACGAAATGTTAAACTCAGATCCCCGTAAAAGTATTTGGAAGTCCCCTGATTCCAAGAATTGGGATCCGAAATCTAAAGAGCAAATAACACCAGAAAATGAGAATGCTTTGTTTAGAGTCCCAAAAGCGAGACCTCCTTCCAGATCTCAACACATCAATCCACCCGAAGGGTTAGAGAACTCTACATTTCTTAAACCATATCCACCTTCTGATAGGCCACATCTGAGCCAAGGTTATGAGCATAGGAGTCCGTACGACTCTAGAATTAACAACGCTGCGCCTCAGACATCAACATCCCAAAGTAACTTTACAATTAATCACGATGAGCAAAACCTTGCAGCGGCGACGGCAGCAGCTAAACCAGTAGGCGAATTCGGAGGTAATAATTTCCATCCAGTTAGTCAGAATACTTACAGTAATCAAACGCCAATACAGGGTTATGGAAACTATCCGCAAGTGGCAAACGCTTATTCCTTTCCGCCGAACCCTTATGGCCACTTCAATCCTTATGAGAATACTTACAACGATTACAATAGCTTAGCATACTACAATGCTGAGAAATATAAAAGAGAAGAGCTCCTAAGGAATCCTCACTGTTACAACTCCTACGGGTATCAGTACAATCCAAATTTTGCACCAAATTTCTACCAAAATCCTAGTCCGAATTGGTGCCAATCATCGCCAAATTGGTGCATATATCCGCCACCATTTTCTATCCCATACCCGCCAGAACCACCAAAAGCAGAGCCTATAGGTGAAGTGACAGATTTCACAGATAATTTAGAATGCTTTAAAGACAGTACGATGGGTGGCGTTGCTATTGCGCTTGGCCATGGAAGCGTTTTATTCGAATGCGCAAAACATGAAATGCACTCAACTACTGCTGTCAGAAGTCCAAACAGGGTAAATCCGACCCGGATATCTCTCGTATTCTATCAACACCGCAATTTGAACCGACCGAAACACGGTCTCGAGGAATGGGAAGAAAAGATGAGGTTAAAGAAACTTGGCCTGAATCCACCAACACCGGGTACTCCCGGACCGAATTCCAACTCGGTGTCTCCAGCTACAACACCAGGGCCCCAACGTCAGCCCAGTGCCGCTGATAAATGGAAGGGTGGCAATGGCAATGATGCTATTCCGGGAGGTTTCAGCTCATTGGCTGCCCTCGTGGAAGCTACTGCAGCTGCCAGACGCTCTGGCCAGTTGATGCTCCGTACCGACACTCACACCACCATGTCTTGGACGACCCTGTTCCCCATGCATCCATGCACTGTGACAGGCCCGTACCAGGAGTCCAGCACCTGACGCAAGCCCACTCCGTCCGGCGCGAGACGACGGAGCGACAATCCCCCCCTAGCTATGTAAGCTCTGTGTTGCCTTTCCATTTTTAGGTCTAATCGATTGTTAGGACCATGTGCTTTCCAATATATTTTGTAGTTCCTCGACTTATGCTAAGTAGGCGCAGCCCGACACTGGCTCGCGAGTTCTTTGAAAATCCAGCGATTCCTTTTATGCATTTAGAATTGGAATTGAGTACCGTTTTTAATTAAAGTATTTTTTAAAACGTATACCGAGTGAGTTTTTAATCAAAGATGTAACTTTAAGTTTTAATTTTAAATAGTGTTTATCGCATTTCAGCTAGTCTTACGTTACGTTAATATCGATTGTGTATTGTCCGAGTGACCGTCATAGTGTAGAATTTTTTGTATATTCTTGTCTTATATTAAGTTGACGAGCGTCGATCCGACCACTGAGTTAGTTTAATTTAAAACAGACTATAGCTGTATAAAATAGTGACGTAAATGTATGTTTTGTCTGCATATTTTGTCGATGTTTTTTTCTAATTAAGCGCATATTCGAAAGTGTTATGCGACACGATGATCTCATAAACTACTAACCCTACATTATGTAACGTTATCCAGAACAAAAGTACAAAACAGCACATTGAGTTCGGGTCGGTTGTAGACTGCGCCCGCGCCGGTCACATCGGCGGTCGTGTTTATTCATATTTTTGTACCTTTGTCTGTGTATTAATTGTTTTATTTTACTTGTAATGTTAATTACCATTCCTGTCAGTCTGGACAATTGTTTTGGCTCATATTTTTTAAATCTTAAATCAATTGAACGTGCGGTATCGCCTAGTGCGGTCTACCGCAGATACGAATGCTTTTCTATTAGGTTAAGATGTGTGTATTTTTAACATTTTAGAATATTTAACTTATTTATATTGTATTACGTGAACCATTATCGTATCATTTTCTTTGTAATAATTTTAGTGTTACTGTAGACGTTAATATTTAATATATTTGCTTTACGGCTCGATCATTAAATTATGACAGTTGTTTGACGCATGTTTCAATCTCGCCTTCTTTATCTGTCGAGTCGGGTGCCTGTATGTTCGGCTATAAAGTGTTTATTGATATTACGATGAATCTAATTTTTCTATATAAATATTGGTGACCTTATAATTTAAGATTTGCGAATGCATTGATACGAACATTCTTCTAACTTAGCGACGATAAAATTTTATAAATTAGATACCATACAATAAAAAGATGAATAATAAATTACGTATAGGATAGAATATTTGCAAGAATAATAATAATAATGAAAAAAAAAAACAATTTTCAGGCGCTTGGAAGATTATAAAGTAGGCATATTATTGAAAATGAATGAAAACATACTGATGAATAGTTATTAATATATAATTAGATGTAAGGAGAAGTTTGTTTTAAAGATTAAACTATTGATATAGTTTATATTTTTTACGTGTACGTATTTATTGAATGGTAAATTTATTGGGACGAACGTGAAAATTATTTATAGGTAAAAGTTTTGGTGATAACAAAACTTATAAAAACTAAGCAATAATAGACATCGGGGTCTATGTACATTGTAAAGTAGGAGTGAAAAATATTAAAATTAAACGAATGGTGCGATATTGTCGACGGTCTTATAGTAACGCTTGACATTGGTAACTTACTGACATTTTGCCTAAAATTGTATTCCTGATATTATTTGTGTATATCATTGGTGAAATGCCCTGTATTCTTGCCATTAAAGTTGCCAATCGATTTTCAACTCAATACATTGTGTGACAAGACATATCAGAAGCAATCACAGTATTTTTAAATCATTTACATACACAAAACAGTTGGTTTTTTGTAAAACTTTACACGTGTAACCTCGGAAGCAATTTTGACACCAAATTGTAAATGTATATTGTAGTGGATGCAACTTTGTAAGCTAATTGTATCATTTAGGTCACACTAGAAACCTGTGATATACATTAACCCGCGAGTGTGTTTGTGTGTCTGTTACAGCGTGGTTGGCCTTGTGAACTCCGTAGACATATACAGATAGAGTGGGAGTCATGTCAGCCAGTAGTGCTTTAAAAGTATACATAAATATAAAATCTTTGTTTGTTAATACGATTAAGATACAGCACAAAAGTTTATTATTTTTCACTTGCGTAATATTTGTTAAAGACATTGCAAAGGGGTATTAGTAAATTAATCATGAAAGGTAAAAAAAAAGTTTTGTGTGTAGGTACTTACGTACGCACGTACGAAGTTATACTTCTCTGGCGTTAATAAGATAAAAATGTTTCTAAAAGTTTATCCAATTCAATTCAATTTTATTTTTATTTTCTTTCCATTTTTTTTTATTTAATTGCTTTTTTTATTCGGACTGATACAAAATATGTGTTGTTGGTTCAGAAACACTTGAATAAATATCGTTGGTAAGTTGGTAACTTTTTTAAAAAACTAAAATGTTAACTTCACGGTGTCGATTTTTCGTGACGACGCCGTCACGAAAAATCGACACCATGAAGTGCGCGCGCATCTTAAAAATGTACTATTATTCTTTTTTCCTGACGCGCCAAAAGAAGTATAACTTCAATAAAAAGTAGGTACGTCACACTTAAAATAACACATTTTATTTGGCTTTCCTACTTTCCTACTCTATGTGTTATATATCTATGTTAAACATGCAATGTTGTATAACGGAAACTTTTCAAACCAAAAACGACCAGTATTGTCAGATTGTAACCAAAAATGTGTTTTTTTTTTTATGTTATGTTTACCTGATAATGTGGAAATGAGTTCATTACCAATGTTTTAAGAATGTTAGGTACATTTGAGTTAGGCGAACTTATTGTGTAACAATATTTTTATTGTCTTCTGCCAAAACAAAAGAGTAATCGAATGTGTCATGTAAATAGAACTACCATTATTTATTAATACAATTAATTTAAAAAAAAACGTTGTCCTCTTTTATTTACTTACTTATAAGTTCATTTTCGTACCTCGCGGTTATGACGAGTCAGTCATAACTTTATAGGAGTTTTGAAGTAAAAACTTCTTATGGCACGTTGGCAGTTTTGATATGGGGAAAAAGCACTGAACGCGAGTCACCGTCACAGGTTTTCACTTCTGACGTGCATTTCTACGACTGACACTGTCAGTCTGTCAGTGTTTTCTATTAGGAAATTCTCAATATCACCACAGTCTGAAAGCGTGACCACTACCACACGACTTCTGGCACAGCAGTCAGGATAACTTAATACTAGACCAACAGAAAAAGCCAAACTTTAAATGATTGTATTAAGAATCGGTTCATGTTCATAATGTACTTCCAGCGGTTCTAAACCGAAATATTATAATCCTACTATCCCACTAATATCATAAATGTGAAAGTTTGGATGGATGGATAGATGGATGGATGGATAGATGTTTGTTACTCTTTCACGCAAAAACCACTGAACCGATTGCGATGAACCTTGGTATGTAGATAGCTGGAGACCTGGATTAACGCATAGGTTACTTTTTATCCCGATATTCCCACGGGATCGGGACTTACGCGGGTGAAACCGCGGGGCGCTGCTAGTAAAGTATAATTTTATTATGTATTTCCACGGGAATTAACGCGATCACGAAAATGTATTACTATTTAATACATTATTAATGAATTGCCTGACGTTTCGACCAGGTGATCGCGTTAATTCTATTCTATTTTCTAAAAATTATATCATGGAACACGAAAGTTTAAAAGTTAAAAAAAAAACTTATACGGTTCTTTAACCATTATGCTGTATCTCGGCTAGTTCTACTTCACCTGTATTATCATCAATTACCGTACACCTCCCTATCTAAATGTTCAATGACCATAATATGGTTATGAGAGAAATATAAACAATTAATAATAACATGAGTAATTTATTTGAAGTATAAAGCTACAATTTGTATATAAAATGTTTGTACAGCATATGTTTCTAAAAAATAAACATTCTTAAAATACATATCAATATTTTAAAATTACAAGGAGCAATAACTCCGGGTTATATTAAAATAAAATTAAAAAGTTGAGCATTAACTGGTCAGTATTTAAAAAACCTTTAATAGAGACTTATTTCCTAATGTCTTTGCATGGGTAAGTGTTTCTTGCGCATGGTCACGTATGGTAACTGTATATGTCACTTTTAATACAATCGTTATTACTAAATAATATATAAGTATACAAATCTTATATAATATAGTTTACGCTATTGGAGGACATTGTTGCATTTGATAGAATGTATGTTACGTTTGAATATAATACATGTTATAAAAAAGGTAGTGATATTTTAAGATAGGTAGGTAGTTATGTATTTTCGCTAAAAAATCGGTCTGAAATTATTTTTTTACTAGGTGTGGGACGGTCCGCAAAAATCAAGTTCATTCAAGTCAATCAAAAAACATTTTTCTAGATTTTTACGTTGCGATGCAGCCCAACTTTTCAAACTTAAAACAGCACTCAGAATATAGCTCTTAGCGAAGAATATAAAAGCTTAAAATGTGACTCTGTAGGATGCATTCTACAAGCGACAACAGTAACAGAATGATGAAAAAATGGTTTGATCAACTTTCTTTTAAGCAAAATTTGTCTCGACATTTCTCCCAGATCTTATTTTAAATCAAATTAATATATTTCTTTCTTTCTTATATATTTTTCTTTCTTTTTTACAGACAACTTAGCAATTAAGAATATTCCTGTGTTGAGGACGCTTCACAAAAATTTAAACAACAGACGGATACATACAATGATTCGAAAGTAAAATTCCCGTTTGTTTAGGATGTAATAAAAAATTGAACGTGTTGTTGCCAAAGAAATAACTGACTAATTGACTGATTAATTTCTTAGTAAAATAAGTGGGTCGATTGTATTGACTCATACATTATATGTATCCAATATTATGAGAGTTCATGTAATATTTCTCTATTAAGTGTGATGTCAAAAGAATATAGTGATAGCATTTACTCACATGGATAAGCTACAAAAGTTGTCTTATTCTTCCAAATAGGCCGTTTGAATCTTGAGCCTGCAAGGCGCAAGTATGCTCTTACACTGTGGGTAGCTCGAGACACGTGTCAATTATGTACATATTTATGTCACTTTTGTAATTTAAAATGGAGTTACTGTATTTGATAAGACTAAATTCATATTAGAATTAGGTGTTTGACCCTACGAGTACTTAAATACTCTATCGGTAGTTAAAGACACGTGTCCAATAGGTTCTAAAACATACAAAAAAGTGTTACATCTACAAAGAATTATGGATGAAAATGTTTTTTAAACATTCTTATGTTAATGAATTGATTGAATTGCGATGTACAGTTTAAGTTATTCGTTAAAGTTATAGAAATATAGATTACCCTGAATCATTGTGACTACTTAAATGTTATTCACCTGAAAGTGGACGGCTTGCATGTGTGCAAGTGACGACTCTAGTGAATCATCTCATTGCTAAGAAAAGAAACCGGGACAGTGTATTGACAAAATAATTATTGTTATAATTATTTGAATATAGTAATAGCTTATAAAGAATATAACATCAATAGCCTCGAAATACATTCTGCTAGTGATTCTTCGTTCTTTGTACTTCCGGCTTATTGTTGGCAACACGAAATAATTAAGAAAATTAATGAATCTCTAAAAAACTGATCTGACTGATCTGTAAATCTTTGTCATTATGACACGTGCCCAGCGCCGGCCTTAGGGGAGGGGGGGGGGGGGGTGGAAGCCAAGCGCTGCTTAGAGACCCCTAGTTGGTAGGGGGGGTATGACGCCAGGAGAGAAGTCATTTTTTTCAAATTGTATTCGAGAGATTAAAGTAAATATTTTATTATTTCTTAGCAAACTTAATAAAAATTTATTCAATTGTATGAATTATCCCCTGTAGTATGCACGTGCATGCCTATATTTATATATATGTATAGTACCCTAAAATTTGTCTAAGGGCGCCACATTTACTAAAGTCGGCACTGCACGTGCCTGATTTAAATAATATAAGTATTGTAGGACAATTACCAACGATGCATTCTATTTCTACACGAGGACAATGACGCAGAGAAATTAAGGATTAAAAAGAACAAGTAGGTATTCAGCCAGTAGTGGATAGTATACTGAAAATAGTTATTGAACACGTTAACTGCCAACTCCGCATATGTGCAGGGTGCGAGTCGTACGCCGGGGGCCAGCCCCGCGTATCTGCGGACCATATCCATCAGTTTCTATCGTTCCGTGTGCGGACGGTACTGAGGGAATGGTACTGGAATTTCATCTGGCACTCAACGTGTTAAGGCCCGGGTCTGATTTACATGATTAGTGCAAGTGTCAAGTTGTACTGTTCTTCTGTTGCATTAATTTAACGACTATAGGGTGAATATGAATACGTATAATTTCTTTAATGAATCCACGTGATCAGCTGCTGATATTTTGCCCAGACCTTTTTCTGTCCTGTGATTGGTTATTTTTTATTAAAAATATTTTTTGTGACACACGGGTATTATTATTTAGACTTACGCATTAAAATATATACCCAATATACTGATGTGTTTATATAAACCCTAGTATGTTTATGTATACACACCAGTATATTGGGTACTGACTGGATGTGGAAGGCGGAGGACCGGGTGCAGTAACACGCATTGGGAGAGGCCTAAGTCCAGCAGTGGACTATGATAGGCTGATTGATTGATAGTAGTTAGTGTGACCATACCATACATAATCTACCCTAGGACATTTTTGTATAAGTTGTCCTTAGTAAGTACTGTTTGTTGCGCGACCATAACAATTCATATAATATGTATTTCGTATGTGACTGTGGACTGGTAAAAATATCATTTATGCAGTTTTAAGTGACTTAAAGAAAAAACGCGTGAGTTGTTTTTGGGACACCCTAACGAAATTCCTATCGCTTTTTGTAAATATTGGATGAAGATGAGGATTGAATCAATTTTATCAAAATGTACCTAGTAAATATTGTAAAAACTCGAAATTAAAATTCCACCACCTGTGAAATTTTCACGAATTAATTTATGAATAATTAGTACACCACCAACATCAAATTACAGTAGAATCCACAGATCATCAATCAATCAACTCGCGGTCAGCATTTTTCGTTGTGCTAACACTTTACCGTCTCCGCTACGCGTCTGAAGTTTGACGTGCGCAAGTCGATTCACAATTAACAACTTTTTTTATAATGTATATTATAACTTAACGGGCTCAAATATACAAATGGTAGATACTCTTAACACTATAGATACACAAAGTGGATGCGACGATATATCATTAAATGAAAACAAGGCCACATTTAGTATACCCTAGATAAGATTTTTTTTTATTTAAGAAAAGTGAAATTTGAATTTGATCACTGTTCTTTTACATTTTTTTTATTTACATTAACATTGCACGTATAAACTGCTTTAGATATAAAAATTAATACTTTTATATTAAAGAGTGAACTATACTGAAAAGGTTAAGGTGCTTAACTAAGTGTTAACAAGCCTTTTTTGGTTGAAACGTTTTCCTTTCAATTTTTATTTTTTATATATGTTAAATTTCTCTACAATTTAAACTGTAAAATATTTTTCCTTTCGTATCACTACACCACTACATATTATAAAACAAAGTCACCCGCCGCGTCTGTCTGTCTATTCGCGATAAACTGAAAAGTACTGAACGGATTTTCATTCAATTTTCACTAACAGACAGACTGATTCATGAGGAAAGTTTAGGTGTATAATTTGTTAAGATTTTGTGAAAATTGATTGAAATATGTTGAAGATTGTTGAAGATGTCTCTGTTATCCGTGCGAAGTCGAGGCGGGTTGCTAGTTGTAAAATAAAGTTTTGCATGTAGTGTATCTGTCATTATTAATTACATTGGGTTGCAGGGCATTATGACCATATAAATTATAATATTTATAAACAATATGTATTGTGATCGATCTACCATAAAGAACCCAATAAGCCAGGTGTCTCAAACCTTTGTAGGCGTTCAGTTGTCTCGTCAGGTTCGTCAGGATGATTTTATTAAGTAAGATAATTAAGAATTCTATAGGTTTTTTTTTTCACAACAGTCGACAGAGAAGTAGTCTAGATTTCAAACCTTTATAAACTTTTTTTAAGAATCATATTCTTTGTTATTATACTGTGAATAAAAATGTTTAGCGCTTATGAGTTTTTTTTAAGTGTGTACGTCACATAAAACGTACGTTTTGTTGATTAAATACCTAAACTTTTCGAGTACAGTTCGGTTTAGAATACTAATTTGGTATAATTGAATGAGATACTGGTGCCAATTCTGTTGTATTACTCTCTTAATTATAACTGACTAAATTTTCTTCACACAAGATGTAAACCTTGTACACTTCGAAACAAGGTCTTATTTCAAATTTAAACAAGTAGGTAACATATGTCGCTATCGAAATAAGCAATTTATTTGTCGATTAAAGTCTGACATGCTTAAATAAACTTTAATACCACGTAGCGAGAGCCGCTATCCGTTAAATGCCATGTCTTTTGCTCTGTGTTTTTAGTATGCGTCTTCGTAGGACACCTATGTCGATTAAAATAACGTCAACTAAGTTCAATTTGAACAAGTTTTTATACGGCAATTATACGGCATTTGAATAAATGGGGACTCTCGCAGCGTTGAAATATAGTTGAGTATACGTTGACAGGTTTTAGTGAAATGTAGTGGCGATGAGAAAGAGATGCCAGTAACAAATAGACCTTGTTACGAAGAAGACAAGGTTGATTTCATATCAAGAAATTAAGTTAGGTTTTAGTTTAGTGAGTGTTACAATAGAATCGGCGCCACTGTCATATCCATGTCGTTAGAGATGTTCATGGTGCATAGCTACAATGATGTTGGCGAGCGCCGTGCGCGCGTCGCCGCGGGTGAAGCTGTCGAGCACGCGCACGGCGCGCGCGATGTGCTCGCGCTGCAGGCGCTTGGTTTGCTCGATGCCGTCGCCTTCCACCACCGCGAGGTATAACTGTCGAAACAATATTAAACTTAGCATTAACAAACTTTTTTTTTTATTATAGGGGGTAAACGATCAGACGGGTCACCTGATGGTAAGTGACTACCGTCGCCCATTTCTTGAAAGTTTGAAGGCCGTATCGGTCCGGAAATACCGCAGGCGAATAATATCATACAAACTTATAAATTTCTTAGATATATCCACGTGACTTTTTTTTTCTAAAAAAAGACAACTCCCGCATTAAGAATACTCAGGGGCTTCACAAACATTTAAACAACGGACACAAAGAACACCCAGACTCGGAACAACTATTTGTGAATCACACAAATTTTTGTCCCGTGTGGAATTTAAACCCAGAACACTCGGCGCTGCGTAGTGACCACTTAAACCACTGCGCACATCCGTGAGTTCTAGAACATGGACACACATACTTACTTAGATAAGTTGCAGTCGAATGTTCTATCTCTGCGCTACATAGACAGTCATAAAGATAATCATCATCATCATCTCCTCTTATTTACCCAAATTTATTTGAGGTATTTACTTCTTCCATTCTCCTGTATCATTGGTCAGTTCACTGCTTACTTCCTTTCTAACCATATCCTCTTTCACGTAGCCCATCCTTCTTTTCTTTGGTCATCTTCTACTCTTGTATCTATCATCTTCCATACATAAAACTCTCCGTCGTCATAAAGATAATATGAAACAATTATTTGTGTTCTGAATTTGGGTGTTAATTATACACATACTATATCTTTTTAAAATTCAACACTAGAATATTCACTTGTCTTAAGAAAACTTCACTATGTAAACTGACAAGGAGGTGCAGTCCAGGTACTCCAGCATCACAATAAAAAATATAATTATTGCTAACATTACAATGGTGTTAAAGAAACGAATTAAAAATGCTTGATATACATACAGCATGATAGTCCACGTCGTGCACACTCTTACGTCCGGCCTCGATGTGTTCGTAGAGCTCCGGCCTCGCTTCTAACGTGAAGGCGAGTGGAGCACCCACCAGGGAGAAACTGGCCGGCTCCGGGCCTGTGAAGGTCTCCAAATCTAGGAACGCCTGCCAGGCCAAAGCCAAGTGGCAACCGAAAAGATAACCCTGGAATTACAAATGATAGTTTTTAAACACAAAAAGACTGATACTAGAGTTTCGCTCAGATTTCCGCGTGGCTCTGAGATTAGCATAGGGTACCGCGGAGAATCATACGGTGAACAAGTTCTCCATCTCTGGATTCTTTCGGAGCAGTAGACAGACCTCATTTAGATCTAAAGCCTAATCCTGCCTTGGCAACAGACGAGAACGGTGTTTTAACGTCTGCGAGGCAAAAAACCTCTGAAACAGTTACCTAGTAGTGGTCGGGCTTGCTGTTTCTGAATTTGTTCGGGGTAGTAGACGCGGTCTAGGCTATATATATAAGACTTCAGTCCAGATAAGCCGTTATTCTGGCTAGAAAGGTAAGTAGTGGCTCTGGTAGGGGCAGTCACCAAGCAGCTATCCTGAAGTCAACATCGAGTCGTCATCTCATTACGAAGGCAGGAACGGTGAGGTAGGAGAAGCATGTCAGACAGGCACTAGAAATTCTGGTCGGCACGTATTAAAAAGGATGCTAGCCTAATGATCGCCTCTTCTCTAAAGTCGCTCGATACCACGGCCTCACAGAAAACCGGTAGTGTAGCAATGCTTGCATTGCATCTCGCCGCGTGAGTGAGGTTACCGGAGGCCCTAACCCTTCCCTCTCCCTTATTCCCGTCCTTCCCCTCTCACCCCTCTCCCTTTTTCCCACTCTTCCCCCCTCCCCCTCTTCTCCTACTCCCATCTTAAAGGGCGGCAACGCACTTGTGACTCTTGAGTTACAGGTGCCCATGGGCGGCGGTAGTCATTTACCATCAGGTGACCCGTCTGCTCGTTTGCCCCCTATACCATAAAAAAAGACCGCTTCAGCACTAGCTTCCCGTGTCCTGTGTCGCGGGAACTTTACAAGCATCCAAACAAAGAACACCCAACTGGCATGACATAACAATTAGGATATGCTAAAGCGCAGGCAGATTGTTCAGCGATTCTTCACCTGTAAACGAAGCAGGCACCGCCTTACCGACATCCCCTACTCATGAGACGAGGGTTAAAGTGTATTCTAAGATTACCTGTGTCTGCAACTGAGCATTATGTCCAGCTAATTTGAGGGCTGCAGAACAACTCTTGCCAAGCAACGCTCCAGCGGCTAACACGTGGCGTGCAGCCCATTCACGGCCTGCACTGCCGATAACACCGACCATAGGTAAAGGGTCCAGTATGCAATCCCACTCTGAAATAAAAGAAAAATTTGTTAAGATGACAAACAATTTCCCAGCCTGGTCTGAGTTTTGATACCTGCAAGCTTTAAGAAAATACTAGTCTTGTCTGTAAAATTTCATTTATCTACATATTATTCCCACGGTAGAAGCATAACTTTCGATTGTTCTATAGTCTCTAATGCCGCGTTCCTAAAATCAAGAAACGATTCGTCTCGCTTACGGACAGTAAAATTTTCGTTGAAAATTCAACGAAGTTTTACCGTCCGTAAGCAAAACAAATCATTTCTAGATTATAGAAACGCGGCATAAGTCGCCTACTATACATACATTTTACTAGTTATTGAAAAAGATTGGCTGTGAGTTTTAATTGCCAAATTCTTGTCTCATATGCCTATTGCATTGCAAATCTGGTTTTATGGGTAACTAGCTGTTTTGCTCGCGACTTCGTTTGCGTGGTAATTGTGGTTAAATCTATCCCATCAGAATGGGAAGCGTAATTTTTTCTGGGACAAAATAGGTCAATGTGGTATTCCAGACTATAATATATATGTGTTAAATTTCGTCCAGCTCTGTTAAGCAGTTTTTGCGTGAAAGAGTAACAAACATCCATCCATCCACCCTCACAAACATTCACCTTTATAATATTAGTAAGATTAGAATATAATATAAATATTATAATATCGCATACTGGCCCACAGAATGCAACAGATTAACTTTATACTTCGATCGGAATGCCCGAAAAAATACCTTCTCTTCAAACCTAGTATAGAATTCCTGCTATTTACTACGGTTTCCAGAGCTGCGGGAGAAAGGGAAAAAAGATTGCAACCCCCAAGTGATCCATCTATTATTACGTGTAAATATTGGCATCGGAAAGTCCTTTCCATCAGAAGAATAATTCCATCATTGGTATCGTAACAAATCAGCGAAACGCTTGGCACTGTTTCGATCATACTACGTCGTTTACACTTGCAAATGACTATGGGAAGTTTTCTCTTTGTCCGTGCTAGAAGGCGTTTATGGAGATTAAGCTTAACAGATTACCATTTTGTTCCGTTAAATTGCCAAAGCAGTAAAGGTCATAAGACACGTCAACGTTGCTGAACACAAAGTAGTATTGTCTTTGTTTTATGTACTTAAATTAGTTTGAATGTAGCCGTTAACGGTAGCTATTTATCTCTAAATATCGCTATTTAGCTCGGTATTAATTTTTCATAGATCGGTTGATGGGTTCATCATAAGATTTGTTTATTATAATAAATAGCACATAAGAAAATTCTTTTTGTGAAAACTATCTCATCATTGGTTGAGTTGTGATTTGTGAATTTGAGCATCACGAAGATAGTTGTATTATGTTTACTTTTAACAAATGATTTTTCGTAATTATTTCACAAAATATAAATACTTACATACACTGAAGCCCGAAGCCCGAAGCGTACCCAGCTTTTAGCACAGGGGAGGGGGGGAGGGCTAAATTTGTTTTTGTCGGTATAGGAGAAAATATAAAAATGTTACTCAAAATTACCTTAGTACTACGTAAGATTGCTAAAGCCAGGGGGAGGGCAGCTGCCCTCCCCTGCCCCCCCCCCCTCTCCCTCAGTACGCCCATGCTCAAGCCTATATCCAGGAGAGCCTAGGTAGAGGCGTATGTATACATAAATAAAAGAAAAAACCAACCAACTTGCCAACTTAGCAAGCCGTCAACTGGGCACTTCTGGTCCCTCAGCGATGCCTACCTGTAACTCGAACTGGCTTTTGCTTCGAAGTCCGAGACTAACAAAAATCAACTGCATTTTAAACTCAAAATAATGCTCACATTGACATAAACACACTAATAAAAAAATGACGTAAACACGGAACTGAAACCGAAAGTCATTAAATACTGACGGTAAATGGAATAGAACATGGACATTGAACGTTCCCATTCCTATGCTATCTGATCGCGACGCGCATTCAGGGCGCGCGCGCAGTTCCTCCATATGTATTGTGCGACGCTCTGTGCATAGTAAGAGGCGATATAATGGGTCTTGTGCTGCTAGGAATGCGATAGTTGAAGGCATTGTGTGTTGTTATTAGGCTTTGAATCGTTCGGATTGGAAACTCCAGCTGGCGGGAGTATTACTTTTAGTTGAAGTAAAAATGTTCCACGGTATCAAAAAATATTAATTTTTCTAATATTATAACGGATCTGGATGAAATTTGGCTCAGAGATACATTATAGTCTGGAATAGCACATAGGTTTTTTATCCTGGAAAATGTACGGTTGCCGTGGGGTAGATTTCACCAAAATTTCCACGTGAACGAAGTCGCGGGCAAAAGCTATTATAACAATATTCTGAAATATTAAACGGCGGTTTCTGGACCCAACTGAACTAACCATAGCTTGGACTATGATTTCCAGAAACAAACATACTTAGACATATGGCCAGTTGGTGTACTTGTCCTAGTTCCCTCTTCAACCACAGGACATATTGTTCAAGCTACTGCAGTCTCAGTTGTCTTCCTCACCGGAGACCTGCGATATCCCCTACCCTAGCTTCCTTCCCCTACCTATTTTCCCTATCCTAATATACCGTGTTTTTTTTTTTCGTCTTAAAACGATAATATGGGGGTAGGCGGCTGGGCATAAAAAGAATCAGCCAAATCCTTGTGCAGTATGACGATAGAGTAGAATGAAAGAATAAAACATTTGCACCTACCCCAAATAAAATTGGGGCAAGGGTACGTAGGTGATGATGATGATGATTTTGATGATGATGATGATTTTGATGATGATGATGATAAGATATATGTCTACACTAATAATATCATAAAGAGGAATGATTTGTATTTTTGTAAATTAAAAAATAATGGACAGATTTCAAAAATTCTTTCGCCGTTAGAAAGCTACATTATCACTGAGTAACATAGGCTATTTATTACTAGAAAAAATTAGAGATCCTTAGAAATCCCTACTAAAACCAAACCAAGGTGTAAAAAAATTAGCCATAAAATGTCTTTCATGGCATGCGCTGCGGAAAGTAATGATGATAGAACAAAAAATGTTCTACAATATTATAGAACATATCAATATCTACAAAAAACTTCGCGTGACAATATGTCCAACTATTAAAGTTAAGTCACTAGAACTACTTTTTTAAATTTTAAAAGTTGATTTCAAAAGATATTACGAAATTAAAAATATCAATATAAACAAAAAATAAGTCTTTGTTTTTAATTTTGAACATTTGGATAAATTGGAAAAATTAACTTTATTTATTCCAAAATGTTCAAAAAAAAAATGTGCACCCGTGCGAAGCCGAGACGGGCCTCTAGTTTGTTATACTTAATTAAACAACAGATATTCAATAGCATTTTTTCGTCCGTATACATATATATACGGTTGAAAATTCGATGATTCTTTTTTTTTGGTGGTCCCATGTCAAGGAAGTCAGGATCTGATGATGGGATCCTAATAAAATTGAGGGAAACCCTCGAAAATTGTAGGAAAGAATAGCGAAACACTATTCGTGGAGTCACAATGTTTACTTTTCATAACTTAATCAGGTATCTACGTTTAGGAATCATCACATCATGAAGCTGAGCTGATGATGGAAAAAAATCATAAAATAAAAATCTTTTTAACAAAAAATTAAACAATTAAAAATTAAAAATTAAATTAAAAAATAAATAAACCTTTTAAGTCTCGAGTATTGAGATTATTTAGACCAACTATAAAATTTTTATAAACTTATTTTGAGTCAGCGTTCATTCGCGACGTCGCCGCGTCGGCGACATTTGAACATTACAGAGTAATGTTCAAATGTCTGCACCTAAATTTACTTAAAGCAACTTTGCTCTCAGTATTGAACCTAGTAAAGTACTTTAGTAACCGGTTTTTGTATTGTAGGTTGGCACAAGTACCGTGTTCATACATTTGTGCTCATAGCACAGAATGACAAATAGTTTTTTATACACGTAGAAACTTTTTCGCTATCAAATAACGAATGGTTTGAGTAAACTTCACAGTTTTTGACAAATATTAGGCAAACTGTATTCCATGGTGAGTATGAAATATTTTTATTTAGAAATGAAATCCATTGCTTTTAAGGTTCTGTAGTACCGTTGAAAAAAGATTTAAGATTCCAGTTTCTTTCAAATTTGTTTTTTTTTATTAACAATGACCACCGAGTTTCAAGCGGTGGTAGCGTAATGTCTAAGGCGTCGGACGGGTTCGAACCCCACCCAGTGTACTACCGACGTGAACCCACTCCTAACACAAGCACTCAGTTTAACTTGAAGGGTTATTAGTATTCTTTATTAAAAAAAATTAATTAGTTTAGTTTTTAATTTGGCATTATTATCGACAAAAGAGGTTCAAAGACTTCAAAGAACACTTGACTAGTGAAGCACGTAGAGAAAACTCTCTTGCCTTAGTGGTTTCGCTG
Organism: Euplagia quadripunctaria; assembly: GCA_963859945.1. Classification (NCBI taxonomy): domain Eukaryota; kingdom Metazoa; phylum Arthropoda; class Insecta; order Lepidoptera; family Erebidae; genus Euplagia; species Euplagia quadripunctaria. Next base: position 23,671,706 of record OY982562.1, read on the forward strand.
TGTAAATACATACAAACTAATTTATAAAATGACCTCTCTGGCATACCTGAAGCGAGCTCTCGTTCCTCCTTTGGCAGGGGTCGGGAGGGCAAAGGGTTGTTCTGTTCGTCTCTTTCACCAAGGAACTCTGCTTCGGCAAGATCCCGGACTGCTGAAGACATTAGTTCGACTAGTTCTTGATTCCTGAATGTTTGAAAAAAAATGGTGTTACAGGGCAATAAAAACCCTTTGAACATCTACTAACCTAGATCAATCTATGTGTGTTTATAGGCCCTGTTAGCTTTTATCAAGTGTTGCTAGTACTAATCAGAGCTGCCATATTTTATAATTGGATATAAAATCTGTACAATGTAAAAACAAACCAGACATTATCATGGGGCGCGTATTGTGTGTCGTGTTTTACGTAATGGCGGGCGCGCGCGTCTTCTGGGATTGTGTTCTCTTACTACATCCACGATCCCGCATAAGCACGTCTCGCTCGATGGCAGATGAATGCTTCCAGCATAATGAACCGTAGTAATATACCTACCTATTATGGAATATTTGCCTACCTACAAGTAGTGGGTAAATACTTTATACTAGCAGTTCCCGCGGGGCTTCGCTTGCTTGTATTTTTTTTTAATTTAGATACTCTAATTTTATTGATGTATTACACTAGCATGTACATAATATTTATCTATTTAGCTGTACTCTGTAGATTCAAACATAATATCACCACACTCACAACATCCTCACACACACATACCCTCACACACGCAAATACACATATAAAAAAAAAATTAAAAGGGGACAGTTGAAAACCAGCGTCAAGCACCCACCAGTGCCCGGCTTGTTTAAAAATTGGTTTAAAAATGTTCATGTGTATCAAAAAAAAGCCATTATTTTTTCTCCTCTAACATTTAAAAACAGACACCACCAGACTCTCTGTAAAATAATTTTATTATTTTGGCAGCCCTACGATTGGTATACCAGGGATGTTATGAAGCTTCGTGACCGAAACTGAAACTAAGATTTCCGGAATAAAAATCTATCCGAAATCGTAACCGAATCTGATATAAAAGGTTCGAAACCTGTGGCATTGGTTGGCATAGTACAAATAACACCGTCTTTTTTTTTATGGTATAGGGGGCAAACGAACTCACGGGTCACTTGATTTTAAATGACTACCGCCGCCCATGGGCACCTGCAACTTAAGAGTCACAAGTGCATTGCCAGCCTTTAAGAAGGGAGTCGGGAAGGGGAGAAGAGGGGTAAAGGAGAGTAGAGGGAAGGGTTAAGGCTCCGGTAACCTCACTCACTCGGCGAAAAGCAATGCAAACATTGCTTCCCTGCCGGTTTTCTGTGAGGCTGTGGTATCACTATGATCGAGCCGGCCCATACGTGCCGAAGCATGGCTCTCCCACGATTAAACGAGTGTTGCGAGTCCTCACAGGTACCAGATGTACCAGTAACCATTGCCATCAAGTGACCTTGTTTGAGAACTTACATACACTCACGCCTGTATCCCCGAAAGGGAAGCCAGAGGTTATAAAACATCCACATTTTACTAACTATAATACGGTCCCACTCATGTAATAGGGCAAGCCTATTGCCGCCAAACGTGCACTTTGGGAGTTAGAGATGAGAAAATTAGGAGTATATTGAAACGGAAAAGTAGGCAAGAAGAAGGCAATAGAAGAAAAAGGATATTAATGCTTATATGGATGGACTGGGGAGTGTGAGTAATAGCTCGAGCAAGCTGACGGGAAGTCCGAGCCTAAACTTTGAGAACTTATTATTCGTCGTAGTCGTAGAATAACGACAGATTTGATTTTTAGTAACTTTACAGGAGAGCTCTTTAAAGTTTTCAAATGATGTTTTACGTTATATTTTCAAAACGGCTGTTTCTGTTAATTAAATCCGAAAATGTTCCTGTGTGTATGAGCTTTGAAAAATTTTTTGTTTTATGAAAAAGTATAATGTTTTCAGTAGGCTTATGTCAAAAACAAAAATCGTCATAAAATCAAATCCGCCGTTTTTCTATGACTGCGACGTATTCAAAAAAATATGTTTCTCGTTCTTATCTTTTTCGACGTTTCGTTAGTTTCCAATCCATACCTTTATCTATTCGCTTAGCAATTCAAACACAGTGCCCATCATACCATCTTGACACAGACCGAAATTATTTGTATTATAGTGTCAATTTCCGGAAGGCACGTGAAGTCTCGCGTGCCTATTATTATAATGACTGGTGAAGACGCTTCGACACCTGGGTCAATGGGTCAACCAAGGCGTCTTAACCTACTGAGTTATTGTCTTGTTTATGGTTTAAGACGCTATGAAACAATTTTTTACGGTATATATAGTCGGTTGTACTAGAGAGCCGTCTTTGGGGTCAATATACCTGAACGAATCGGTTGAATGAATAAAACGGTTTCAAATATGTGTTGGCATGGTAGTTTAGAAAAACATAAACCACTGTATCCCACTAATATTTTAAGTGTGAAAGTTTGGATGGATGGATGGATGTTTGTTACTCTTTCACGCAAAAACCACTGAACCGATTGCGATGAAACTTTATATGTAGATAGCTGGAGACCCGGATTAACGCATAGGCTACTTTTTTTCCCGATTCGATTCCCACGGGATCGGGACTTACGCGGGTGAAACCGCGGGGCGCGGCTAGTTATTAATAATGTATTGGCTTACGTGCAAACCTTAAGAACTAAGAGAAAAAATCCATAAATATAAGACCTGCCGTAAGATCACGTACTAACAATTCAAAAACATGCTTTTGAAATGGAATGACGTAATACGTCGTTGTTCGTTCAAAACATGGGTTTACTAGGTTGAAAAAATATCTAGCCGCGTTCCCAACAGTTTCACCTCCATTTTTGGTCACTGCACCGCTCTTAAGGGTTATAGCGTGATCCTATAACCTTGCAAACAACCAAACAAGACTATTTAGAGGACCGCACCGTTATGCACGAGGACCGAGATAAAAATTTGAGTCGTCGGCCCATGTCATGCAGTGTTCCGCAGGGGTCTGTTCTTGGAGCACTCCTGTGGAACATGGGCTACGACTGGTCCACCCCCTGGCGCCTCTATCGTCAATTCGGTCCTCGTACCGGTTTAGGCTCACAAAGTATCTGGGCCTGATCCTCGACGGAAGGTGGCGCTTCGACGACTTCCTGCAGCTTGCTCTAAAGCTGGTCGGCGCTGCGTCCGCCCTTGCGTGACTCTTGCCAAAGCGTCTTGGACCCAGTGTCGCTACGAGACGGCTGTATACGGGGGTTGTCCGGTCAATGGCACGTAAGGCCGCTCGCCGAGCCAGCATGGCTGGCATGACAGGCAACATTTGCGCCGTGGAGGCTCTCCAAACGGTCATCGTCGAGTGGACAAAGCGGCAGCACGTGACCCTTTCCTACCGACTGACGCAGGTTCTTTCCGGGTACTGCTGCTTCGGGAAGTACCTGCACTTGGTCGCTAGGAGGAAAGCGGCGGAGGCGCGCTTTCTAGCACCTCATGCCGCCCTGAGTGTGGCCGCGGGTGGACGGAACGGGTTTTTCCCCTCGTGGCCTCGTCCTCGTCCGTGTGTACCTGGACGTCGCCTAATTGAGGTCCCGAAATTGGTGCCAGCGCTTCTGCGGGCAGGCGCTAGTAGAGGTCCGGATTTGCCAGATTACTATCGAAAACTGTTGCCTAAATCAATGAGATAGGATTATCTCATTGATTTAGGCTCCAGTGGCTTCGTTCTGTACATTACGAAGCTAGAGAGTCAAACTCATCGTATATATATGAAAGGGCCATAATCATATGTATAATGTCGTCTCTCATGCATTCCTAACCCGCGCAGTCTATTGCGTTGACACTTTGGCGACATATAATGTGTGTGACCAGCAATATTTCTTAAACCAAAAATCGAACGAGTCGGAAATTTCTCATTAGTATGTTCATTATTTCTATACCATTCATCGTTGTGTACCCACACCGAAAGGTTACTGAAAAGAAAACGATATGATCCATCACGCAATTAATATAGCACACAATACAACTGCAAGGCATAACATAAACTTTCACTGTTTTACGTTGTTCGGGTTGCATAACACCGTTCAATGTTACGTTGCCAGTATTGCCACTGCGGTTATGGGCTCAGACCGGTTGATGCATCAATCGCGTAGTTTGTCGCTAATGGTCAAGTTTATGCGACTGAGGAACAGCCATTTTATAGTCATCGCCTTTAATGACTCCTATACTTGGTATGGTATGGTTTTATTGTTTAACACTTGTGCATTTGTAAGATTGTTGGTGATTGACTTAAGAAACTGTTCTTACTATTTGTAGTAAAAGAAAAGGCCAAAGCAGTGGCGATACGAACCGTGAGCCATGAAAGTATGTTTTTTTTATCCTTTTCTTTTGTGACACTTACGTTACCCTACTCGTCAGCAGAAAATAATGGCACTACGCCATAAGTAATGTCTATTCAAGGTCTTCTAGAGAGTGGAAGAAGGTACTTCCTACATGTGGTAGCGCCAATTCAAATGGAAATCTGCTATGCCCTATCTGAGAACAACGCACAAGTGACCCCACTAGTGTTCCGCTTTTTATGAGCACCGGTAACAACAGTCTACAGACGGATTGCTTATACGTCATCCTCCGTGCCTTTTCCCATCTAAGTTGGGGTCGGCTTTCAGTCTAACTACGATACGGCCGAACTTTGATATTTTACGTGAAGCGACTGCCATCAGACCTCCACCACCCAAGTACTAGGCGATATCGAAGTTCTGTAGTTAGACCAGGTTGTCGGACTTTTTAGGGCTCCAACTACCCCGTAGTGAATGCCACAGATGTTCGTATGGCACCCGGACCGACGGTTTAACGTGCTCTCCGAGGTACGAGGGGTCTCAATGTGTTAACCTACCCATCCTAATATAAATTTTATAACTATATTAATATTCTGGCATCCTACTTAATATTCGCAATCATTAATGTCAGTTACATTCGCGATCCAGAACGCGTGTTCAGAATTCCCCTCCTATTTTCATCTCCCTTTTTCAGATTATAATTACTTATGCGACCTTTCACCTAGCTGTGTTAGAAAATCTAACGTGTCACTCTGAATACATGTTAATGTCGCAAATCAGGTTATATTAATAACTTACTGCTATTAATAACTTAGGACAGACATGAAGTCAGTGTGGCGTCAATTTATTTTTATTAATCTAAATCTTGCCACTTGAATCTGTTGAGTTAGGACTTTCTTCTGTTTAAAATGAAAAAAATTGGTTCTCTGTAAAGTCGGTTTACGAACAATAATTTTACGTGATAACGTCATCACGTCTTTTTCACGTTTCATCATGTTTTTTTTTCTTTTGTATTGTGCACATATTGTAGAATCTTATTAATTTATTTTTGATTATTATGCTTTTTATATTTTTAATTTAATTGTATCTTTAATTTTAAATGTATAGTATTATTATTAATTGTTATGTATTCAAACACAATTATATTATTGTTTCTGAAATAAACTAAACTAAACTCATAAAAAACACAATGCTTTTGAAACTTTGGATAAACATTAATTTTTAATTTTGTTGTAATAAACAATGGAAACCACATTAACTTTTCACTTCGCTTTATAAACAGTTGACAAAATAGTTTACGTGTAGGTTGTGTGCTGCCGCTGTCTCTCTTCTACTCGCACGCATCGGCCGATGGAGTGGAAGAGAGATAGATGCGTCACAAGCCGAACGCTTAGGCCGATCGTGCCTCTCTATCGCTTGTTCCGCGCTCTCGCTTGCACGCTCGGCTCAGGCGGAACGAGACAATTTTTCGTGCGTGCAGCCGGCATTCATCGATTTATAAGACGTTATTACGTCAAAAAATTGCAATAATTTGCGATCAGCATAATTTTTACGAAGGATTTCATGGAGCTCCTAAGATCCACTGTTCCTGTTCGTTACAGGTTAGATTTAGGGCTTGGATGGAACAGAGGGTTGTGGCCAAACAATGCCCACTACTCTGAAAGGATACAGAAATAGCGAACATTGCCGCTCCTTTGCTTTTTCTCCTCTATGCTCTGCTCATTAGAGAAAAGTGAGACATAAAGGATTCGCCATACTCCAATCCGCAGACATTAGTTTGGAGCACCAACTCCCCCAAAGAACGCAGATATCGCAAGTTCTATTGTCCAATTTGTATCGCTAGGGCGTTTAACAGAAGCACTCCAATGTCTTCTCCTTCAGCCAAGTAGAAAAAATGTATTTCCTCACGATATTTTCGATCTTTTCATGAAATAGTGGTATTACATGATGTGCAAAATACGCGCTGCCAACAACATGATATGGATAAATAAATAATATGGACCGAACGGGTGCCCTTTGTCATGGAGCTAAACGAAATTATTTAGCATAAAGTAACCATCCACTTGAAAGGTTAACCACTTTAACTTTGACTTCATAGGTAACCAAGTGCCGCAGTTACAGCTCTTGATAACCTTCTCAATAAAATAAACTTGTGATAAAATGATTATGACTACGACCTCAATCGAAATTATGTCATCCGATGTGAATAACTACATAAAGATTTAGTAGTCAGTTTAGATGTGTATGGCCGCGAGATTAATAGTTATGACTTTAAATGAAAGTCGACTTCAGAAGAACCGTAAAACTGAGCCTATCTATCGACTTTACGGGTTTACTAGGCTTTGCTTTGATTTTAAGTTAAAATAAAGTAACTTCTACTTACTGTACCGTTGGGTTAAACGCCATATAACCCTTCATATAATAAGTATTCATAAATGTTTTTAGTGCGTAAAAATCAATTATAAATAAATAAACAAACGGAAGAACGTGCCAGTTATTTACGTACAACATACTTACATTGAATTCATCGACGTAGAAAATAAAAGACATTGTCAGTCACGAAGTTTTTGGGTAGGTACATTGAGGAATATAGTTTTTGTATATGAACTGGCAATTTATATGGTCAATTACGCCCCATTCCTAGTTGTCATCCTTGTTTCATACTTAGTATATTTTCGACTTTTTAAACCCCTTTTTACCGATTTACTTAACGACCGCGTTGTTTTCTCAATTCCTAGAACATAATTAAACGTAGACTTCTTTTATATTTTAATTGACTCTGATTATGATAATCGAAGAAGTATTCAATCGAATGAAAATGTTAGGAATGCTAACTAAAAGCGCTCTATTCTACGGGACGTTACCGCTTATCATATTTAGATTAAATTTGGTATACAGTTAAGTAGAATTGACACCGAAATAGCGAAATAGGCAGCTGAGCCACCGAGATTTTTTTTGATTTTTATAGAAAAAAGATTACTAATAACGTGGGTCACACATTACTAGTAATCTCGTTAACCCCTCCAGCTAAGCTTAACGCTTGTGTTAGGAGTGGGTTCACGACGGTAGTACACTGGGTGGGGTTCGAACCCGCAACCACTTGATCACAAGTCCGACGCCTTAGCTATTACGCTACGCCGCTTAAATATTAACATTGACAGGAATTTTTATTACTTATTTGACATCTCTACTTGCATTCTTACCCAATAAAGTATTACTAAAGTTAAAAAATTTAAACCGACTGCGGTAAAAAAAACTACGCAGTTCATAAACAAAATAACAAACGTCAGGTGAAAGCAGGGTCCACTTGCATATGAAATCCATAGAAAAATAATGGATTTTGCCTACTTCCAAGTTATCTGTTCGTTAAATTGAAATCAAATGACAGACAGATCTTTTAATTAAACTTTCGTGTATAAAATGTTTACAAAATTGTCTTTGGTATAAAGACTTAAACATGTACGTACAAGCTGTATGCACGTGACCTTTTGAAGTGAAAAAAAAAAGAATTCTTTTTTTTTAATCAGCTATTGGCTATATGAATTTTATTTTACGTATGCCATTTGAACCTATTTTTCAAATGATTACGTATTTAAATTTTGCCTACAGATCAGATTAAAGATAAGAAAATTTTCAACGACTTGAACTACAAAATATAGCCGATAAAGAGCTTCCAATAGTTTCATTTCCGTGAACAAATTCATAAAGTACCACACTACCTTCCTTACCTCAGGTTTGCTAATTCAGAGCAAGAGTTGGCCAGCAAGTAGTCACCGCTGAGTAAAGCTATCTTGTTTCCGAACATCATGTCGTTGGGCTCAGCTGCGATCGGTTGTCGAGAGTTCATATTCACCAAACCCTTGTGGACTAAGTGGGATGTGCGAATCATCTCGGTCACTTCGGCGAGGGCGCGTTGGCTGTTGACAAATAAGAAGAAACAGTTTAAAAATTGGGGCCAGAAAAAATTGTTTAGGCTACTTTTATAGAAGGAGCAAGGCCCCCTGTGTTTTACGATGGGGTCACGTGTTGTTTAATAGGCGGCATGGTCGGCCAGGGCTGTCAGGGATTTCTTTTCTACATAACTCTCTCAGGGATTCCTTTGGCTGCACGGATGGCGCAATAGTTTAAGTGGTCACCTCGCCTCTACGCCGTGCCGAGAATTGTGGGTTCAAATCCCACACGGGACAAAAATAGTTGTCCCGAGTCTGGGTGTCCTTTGTGTGAATGTTTGGGAAGCCCCCCGCCATACAGGAATATTCCTAACGCGGGAGTTGCTATAAAAAAAAAACACTTGAAGCTCCGGTAATAACACGAGGAGACGGAACACCTTCGAGTTTGAGTTCGACGTACCACGTTGCGGTTAATCTGGGAGCGGTGACAACCCGTCGGTGGGGATTTCCACACGCAAGAAAAAGAAAGAATCAATAACACCATTTACATAAAAGGTTCGTTGATATAAATTGCGATAATTTTATATCAACCAACACCAATTTTAACTGCATTACTTCCGTAGTAGGTATTTAAATTGATTGTGCGTAATCTGACGTCTTGGTTAGGGTTGCCTTGTACTATGTTCGGAACTACGTTTTGTAGATACACCTACCGTTTGAAAAACTTTAATATGTCAATTGGAACAATCAATAATAAAATAGAATGCAAGTGCAAAAGTATTGTTGTTAATTTTTTTTTTTTTAAATCATATTACTATTTTTTTTATGTAAATACTATATATTAAACTTGCTCTCGCCATGTCATGATGTATAAGAGTAATTTAAGCGTGATTTAAGCAAAAAAAAGCTTGCTAAGCGTTTAGGGAAAAGTTTAGTTACACAAGGTGCTGGTACTCAGAATATTTCTTGGATCAGCTTCAAATAGTTTCTAGAGAAATATTTATCACTTATTATTATTTAATTTTACAGTGGGAGAGGTATGGGCCGGATCGACCGGAGTGATACCACGGCCTCATAGAAAACCGGCAGTGAAGCAACGTGAGTGACCGGAGGCCTTAACCCTTCCCTCTTCCTCTCTCTCTTCCTCGCCCCTTACTCCCCCCTTCCCCTTATTCGCCCCTTCCCCTATTCCCGCCTTGAAGGCCGGTAACGCACTTAAGACCTTTGACCTGCGTGCCCATGGGCGACGGTAGTCATTTACCATCAGGTGTCCCGTCTGCTCGTTTGACCCTATGCCATAAAAAAAAAATACCAGTACCTATTTTTCAATTACTGCAAAGTTCTTTTGCTGCAATGCAGTTTAATAAGCTATATTCTACGATTGCTGGTGAATCTTTTATTCGCATGTATTTATCATTACATGTGAATCATTACATTACTCTCACTTTCTCTGAAGCGTCAATTGTTAACGCCGAAGTGTCAAAGCATTCTGCTATTCATGAATTGTGGAAAGTTGTTAACAGCGTTCTTGTCCCGATTCTCTGCCTATATGAACAAATACGGCTACGTAACTTATTCGAATTCAATGTTTGGCAGCCTACTGACCAGTTTTTTTTATTATGGTTTCGTTATAGGCAAGAGGTGCATAAATAAGGCTGAATAGAGTGTTAGCTAATCTGTCGCACTATTAGCTTACTTATGTAAGCAAAAAAATACGTTTGAAAGATACACACACACTACATAAGGGCGCCAACATGTTATTATCTATGGACATGTAGTATTTTCAGAAAGGTACAAAATTTATAGTTTACATTTTTGCTACACTAAATCCTGTTTTTTAATATTATTTCCTAGCAACGCGCCCCGGTTTCGTACGGATAGTAGAGACATCTTCAACAATCATCATCATATTTCAACCAACCTTCCTCATGAATCACTCTTCTATTGGTGAAAACCGCATGAAAATCCGTTGAGTAGTTTTTCAGTTTATCGTGAACAGACAGACAGACGCGGCGGGGGACTTTGTTTTATAACATGTAGTTATAATATAAAAAAGAACGTTTTATATTTACCAAATTCTTTTATACTTCTTGTTTCTTATAAATATCATTCAGTAAGCGATTGATCCTTTATTGTATTCAACCCCAGAAGAAACATATAAAAGACACAAATATACCTTCTATTATATTTTCATATTATAAATATATATGGTCAGTATAGAATAGTCGGCAAACTAGAAATATGGTCCACTACAACATAATACGGTTGGCAACCCTAACTTTAAATCAGCCAGGTCGATTTGTACGTGGACACAATTACACTGTCTGATTTATTAACTTGGACACAAGTGTCATTTTCTTTTCAATTTAAATACGATAAAAAGGTTTTAAATTATATACACACTTTTTTGTTTGTGAGCAGCGAAACATTGGGTAACCAACTGCCGTCTATCGGTATGCTTGTTTGCAAACACAAAAAAAAACCAAGCACGTTGAAGACCGAAAGGTATTGTTGAATCTTCGGAATTTTATAAAATCGATACCGGAACACATATCAATAATTCAAGACGTGAACCTAAAGAAACTGCATTAATAGTTGAAAGACGATGACTGACAAGGAAGTAGAGACGGGTAGGTTTACTGCCGAACCTTCAACCGGACAATGCCCTTTCGGTAATATGTTGCAGTAAACTGGAAAAACGGGCTAATAAATTGTAAAGGTCACATCAATATAATGATGTTAATTATTTACACGGTAAATCTGCAATAAAACTATAAATAAGAAAGTAAATGTCTGTTTGTTAACTCTGAACCAATCTGTTATGAACTAATGACTAATAGTTAAAACGTAACAAGCACAATGGACATAAACACAGAAAAAAAATCCGGACCCGCAGCAGGCCCGCAGAGGTAGATTTCGTGTTCGTTTATTTTTTTTGAAAATCTGCGCCCCAGATTTTGCGACCTCTATCTTAGAATTTTTTGGAAAACTCGACAATTGGTACAAAACCAATAGCTAGACTTTCTTCGAAATCTACCTAAAAGGGTTCTTATATGTATAGATAGATTTTTGTCTATGAAGTAATAATAACTTTTTAATGATTATTAAATCGAGAAAAGCAGAACCTCAAAAATAACTAAAGTACTTAACAAATTTTGAGGCTTCGTTTTGTCAAAAAATTTGCCAGTTTTGCCACTCTTCCAAGGAACTAATTTAACTGTTTGTGACTTATTAAACAAGAAAACATAATCATTATTGAAGAAAAAAGAAAAAAGTACTGCTGCGAACTGGGCACCTCGGCACCTCGAATGCTTCAATACCTACCGACCGATGAATTTCATTGGTTGTTATGCCTCTTGAATCTAAATCTAAATATCTAAATATCGTAGATTTTACCAAGTTAAAACTTTCATTATTGATCACATCAGCGGAAGGACCATCATGCTAGTTAAGGTTCATTTTCAGATTAACAAAAATTGCAACATGTTTGTTACATCGTCATCTGTCCTAACGTTATATTAAGAAATCATTGTGAAACACATTAACAAACGAAATATACTTCGGAAAACCATAGCAAACCTTGACATTTTCATATTAGAAACTTCACCTTTATTGAATGGTTGTTGAAACTTACAATCACAAAGCATTAGTGCACACAGTGGCATTAGTTAATTTAAGTGTATTTTGTTTAATATTATAGGGGGCAAACGAGCAGACGGGTCACGTGATGGTAAGTGACTACCTTCGCCCATGGACACCTGCAACTCAAGAGTCACAAGTGCGTTGCTGGCCTTTGAGATGGGATTAGGTACGCTCTTTTCTTGAAGGTTTGAAGGTCGTATCGGTTCGGAAATATACAAGAAAGTTAGGAGATAAATAGCGCGGCTGATGGTAAGCAGTGCCTTTAAAACTCGCAACATTGGTGGTGTCACTTGTGGTTTGAAAACCGTGTCCTCCCATAGGGCTCAGATGAGCGTACTCAGAGTTTTCATCTCTCTGATTGTCCTTGAATCGAATGGTGTGAGTTTGGTCCCCACATTGGTTTATGGCCGATATTTCTCTGACTGTAAAGTCATCACAAACAATAGACAATTACTTAGTAAAAATAAGGAGAAGAGAAAATAAATTATAGTGTAATAAAACTTAAAAAAAAACGCTTTTATGGCGAACCGTATTCAAAAGGAAAAAAGGGTTTCACTATCCATCCCCTGGCTCCATCATCAAACCATCGTTACTAAGCCCAATCTGTTGGACTTGTCTGAACGAATCATCTAGAGCCAAACGTGAAGATGATTTACTAGTAGCCACTTATCACGTTCCACTACCCACCTCCTTGGGACTCCATGGCACAAGGAGGTGGATAGTGGAACGTGATAAGTGATGATGGCATCAGATCAGCTCTAAGATGCCAAATTATAGTATTGTCATCCAAACTACGAGTACATAGTACAAAGTTTGATTTAGGTACGATTAGTACGAATTAGAAGTAGGTTAAATTTTATCCCCAAGATTAGTTTAATGAAGCTAATAAAAACGTGTTAAAAATAATGTAATAATAATAATAATCGGCGCTAACAAACCTACTCCTTCGCTTTTTCATCGGTTAAAACAATTTGCTAAAATTTCATGCGACATTTTTTTAATTTATTGATATCAGGTTATTTTATTTATGTTATATTTTCATACCTTTGCATCCCGGAAAGAATAAATAGAAAACGAAAAACGAAAATGAATTGCGAACCTCTTTACACAACGCGCAAGGAATTTACTTTTTGGTTATTTAATGATGTAGCTTGATTTCATATTTTTTATTATTATTGACCCGTACGTATCGACCTTTTAATAAATATTAATAATAATCTGGTGCCTAAAACTCTCAATTTAAAATGGTACTGTTGAGAGTTAATCCCTACTCTCTGTCTAGTGGGTTGTCTTAAAACCTTTTAACTATACTTATTTCAACTAATAATAACTCGCATGAATGTGAGTCATTATAAATTGCATTTTTTCCAATCTTTAACAAACCTGTGCAAAACCCCAGCAGCTTTATCTTGTTCCATGTCTGGTATCTCTGGGCTGTGGCCTGCTGCCTTTGACACGAGAAGTACAATTAGACCCCACGCCTGCATGTTGTTCTTCCCATTGTAGATTAGATTCCTGCGTAAAAAAAAATTATGTCATTGGTGTATAGGTAATATTAGCTTATGGTTGAGGGTTATGTTTGTAGACGTTTAAAGAGTGACTGGTACTCCTAAGCACATCTTTAACCTTCTAATTGCTGTTACAAGCAGCCTTAAGTGCTGTTAATTGTGAGGATAAACGTCGAAGGAGAAGCTCCTTAAACTTTTATACGCCGAGTGTGTTTTCACCTGGTGTTGCAAGCGTAAAAGGCTTCAGGTATTAAACCTCTGATCTTTTTGTTTTTAAATTCTGGTCTGGTCTGTACTTCAAATATAAAATCTTCTCATGACTGCTACACAATAACATACAGCAAGCTAATCGCGCACTTGTTTAAACATCATACAATGCAATGTTATAGATATACGTATATATTCCAATAAATGCACCAATGCGTTAAAATTGTGATGCCTTTGTTTTTTCGTTGTTGCTATATTATAGTTTTGAATAATACGTATATACCTGGGTACATATTTTCATGCATATGCATAGGCAATCTTAGACATCAGAATCATTAAAATTGGCTCACAATCGGCTAATACATCGTGTAATTATGTTTACATACATGTTTTAAAAGGCTGGCTGAAAAAAAGAAAACGTATTTCAAGCAATCAGCTGATCTCCTTGAATATATATGTTACACTATTTAAAAAAGGCGGAAAGGATAAAAAAAAACTAACTAATTTTTGGTGATTAATAAAAATACCGGCCAAGTGCGAGTCGGACTCGTACCGTACCATCGTATCCTCCGTCTCTTTCGTATCTTTGAACTATCCGTATCTTTGAACCACGTTCCTTATGGGGCCTTTAATCTGTTTTTGTTTTTGTTATAGAGGCAATAGAAATACACTTTGGAAATTTCAACTATCTACCTATTACGGTTTATGAAATACAGCCAGCTGATGAGCTGACAGAGAGACGTTTCTTATATGGGGCCTCTTCAATTTATATTTTTATTATTTTTTGTTATAGTGGCAATAGACTTACTCATACTGAGAAAAATTTCAACTGTCTACTTATTAAGCAACATGAGATAAAGCCCGCTGATTGCTGACATACGCACAGCGGAGGCTTAGTAATAGGCTTCCGTTGGACCACTTGGCACCCTTTAGATAAGGAACCCTAAAAAACGGCTTCACGAAAAATCAATGCTTTTTTTTTGCTGCAATTTGTTTTTGTGTGTTGCATACATTTTTTGCTCTAATGGTTTGTTGCATAATTATTGATGCATGCGCAATATGTACATCCTCAATATCTCAAATCACAGTTAAGTTAATATCATATTTATTAAGATCAAATATTGTATTGATCTAAAAAAATGGAAGTAACAATATTATTTTACGAAAATACAATAGAAATCATGATCGTTCGACAAAGAAAGTACTAGAATAAAGTCTAGTCAGTTTTATTTTCTTTTTGTCCTTTTGCGAACACAACATTCAGTTTTTTAGATGTATCGTTAACTGAGTACGATTTAATTAGCATGTGATTCAAGTCAGCATCAGTATTCTATGCGCAATGTTGTAATTAAGTATACGAAGTGAAGTACATAGTAATAAAGTACAGATCGCGTGTAGTGTGGACACGCGATGTTGTAATAAGTGGATCGTCACCTGTAATGAATTGAGCAACACAGTGATCCGATCTAATCCAATCCATCAGCCTATTACAGTCCACTGCTGGACATAGGGTACCCCCCAGGGGGACCATAGAACCCGGTCCTCCGCCTCCCTCAGATCCATAATCCATCTAGCTGGGTGCGACCTACCTCCGTGTGCAGATTCGCCGCGATCCTTCGGCAGATATGGCCACCCCATTGCGACTTCAGCATACTTATTCCGCGATTTATATCGGTAACTGTGGTTCTTTGTCGGATGATCTCATTACGAAATTTATCCTTCAAAGAATCCCAAGTATAGAATCGCTCCATAGCCCGCCACGTGACTTTAGACTTGTGGACTAGCCCCACCAACCTAACAGTGTTCATGTCTACAACACAGTGATGACACAGTCAAAAATAGCAGGATTACTTTCGAAACTGATTTGATATATTTTTGCTTTTGATTGGAACACGATTTTGATTCAAAATTGAACTAAAAGTCGTCCTCCCGCCCCTAGATTATACATGACCAATTTTAATGTGCATTCAACATATTTTAAGCGTTTTGGGTGTTTTTAATACTTCCTGTGCATATTCAAAAGTATGGCTTCACCCTAAATCTCACGAATCTCGATTTAGTGCGGTTCTTAGTGCGAGTCCTTAATCGTAGTTAACGCTAGTGAAGTAAAAAAAATAGCGCTACGCCCTCTGAATTTCAAACTGTCGTCGGAAGTAAGTATCTGTTGAAACTATGGCTGGAGAAGTCCAGTGGTCGCTAGAAAAATTACATTTCCTTTCCGAGCTAATGCTAAATAGGTAGCAAATTTTAGCCATCATGGATTCTGTAAATTTGAGTCTAAGGCCGACAAATCGTTAAAGAAATTATGTTATGTGTAACGCATAATTCGAAGTAAGTTAGTAACACAGTAAATTATAAATACGCTGAATGGATCAAGGGCTGGAAAAAAATTAAGCTTCGTTGGTCTGATCTCTCTCTCTCTTTTTAATGTTGTAAAATAATAGCTATCGCAACACACGATTCTTGCAAAATAACCCTTCGGAGTAGTGGCGAATCAGCGGATAATTTGGTAATTAAGTTCTGTATTGATAAGGTGTTCATATGCATAACTTATGTTGCTAGCAAAGGGTTTTGCGAGAGACTTCTGGTGCATATTTGTTTGACATTTTAGTAGTAAATTAAATACCCCGGACGTGTGTTTCACAAAAAGTAAAATGCCAAACTTCACGTCTCGTACTCATGTCAATGAGTCACTTATAATTCCCTGAGTAATTATTTATTTATCTCTTTATTATTCATATTTTAAGTGAGATACGATATTAAGAGATAATATCAATCGCTCACGTCAGTTTTTACCAGACAACCTTTTAAGTAAAACATTTTAAATCAAACATTCAATGTTAATCCACAATGCGAATTTACACAAAGAACAACTTGCGAAAACGAACAAGATTTTGGTTTAACAAGTGTATATATAGCTTACCTCAATTTATCTGATCTTCATGCGTTT
Source organism: Euplagia quadripunctaria (assembly GCA_963859945.1). Lineage (NCBI taxonomy): Eukaryota > Metazoa > Arthropoda > Insecta > Lepidoptera > Erebidae > Euplagia > Euplagia quadripunctaria. The sequence continues at coordinate 23,688,246 of OY982562.1, forward strand.
GCTATGTAAATGAGAATATAAATTTAACGTTTTATTCACCACTAAACAAGAGCGTATTCTACAAAACTTCAAATTTAATGGTTAAAAAACACTTATTTTTATTGTTATTACCTATAATGTATACATTTATGTAGTGAAGAGATAGTAAAATGAAAATAATACTTTTTCTAATCGTACTTTCCCAAATGAAATAGAGTAGAGAACCGTTTTTGCAGTAAAACTTTTACATCGACCGTAAACGGTTAAAAACATTGGCGACCAGCTATTCTACGATTACAGCCCCGCATCGCATTTTGGCGAGTGTTCTACGATCGATTGCTTAATCAAAATTGCGGAATTTAGCGCCTGCGATAATACTACATCGCGTTTTGGCGACTATCTGCGATACTATCTTGAAAATTTTATGAAAGTTAAATTATGGGACTTAGCTAACAGTCGCTTCATTGTGGTTCCAAAAGCGGCTACATAGTCGGTCGAGAACACTAAAAGTAAGTTGTGGCCCTAAATGAAATAAATGGCCCTAAGGCTGTTGTAGACGCAGAGAAACAGAGTTACCCAAAATTTTGATAAGTCTCGAATAAGCAACACAATAAAGCTGAAGCAATAACGCTCGTCCCAGAAGAGGAAATGGGGTTTTTAACGTATTAGGTATCTTTGCGACAGCCTTTTTTAATTGAATAGACTTGATTTAAAAACATTTTCTCGAACACATTATGTCACATTAATAAATATTAATGCGGTTATCCAACGAATGAGAAAATGGAAGCCGACAGGAATTATGTTATGAGGAGCAATCACGACTGTTAATATTTTTTTATATGTGATGATAAAAATACTTCTAATTTAAAATTTTTGGCAAGGATCAAAACTACTAGCTGACTCATGATAATCGTCTCACCCATGGGAGCTTTACTGCTGAACAAGGAAGCCCCCATACATGCTTCCTAAAAAAGCGGCCCTTCGCCACTTTGACTTTGCAAAAACTTTGACCGGGTCTTCGGTCAAACTAAGTCGGGACATCCAACATTACGATTGCCAGTTCGTTTCCTGCTGTCAGTTCTCCGAACTGCCAAAGGGCACTTCCCGATTCCAGATGAGGGATTAAGAAACTATATGATGAGAAAGATTAAGAATCTACATTAAAAATATTAAGCACTATTTACCTTCAATAGAAAATTGAAAAATATTTAAGCACTGCAAAAAAAAACCTTCGTTCACTTTCCTTTTTTCACCTATAACGTCATTTGACGTGGATTCTCCGTAAACGGTATTGACATAATTATTATCTGAGACGTTAATGACATTTCAACAGCATCAGGTGTGTTCATGACGTGGAAGTTATTATAAATGAAAAAATCACATTTAACCTTTCGAACCAGTCTTGATGCTGTATCCACGACGATGCACGGTATGAAATACTAGGGCGCTTAATAAGATTTTTCGTACTTTATGAAATATTACTCTTTTTCGAAGTAGTCTACAGTGGCAGTAATATAGGTCTTCATAGCCGTATTACTCTGGAAGACAGCTGCATATCTCCTTAAAAACTCCTCATCAGTTTTTTTACATACAGGAATAGTGGCAAAGTCGCATGGCGCTAAATCCGGACTTCATTCCAGCTAAGTGCAAATAGTTTGTAGTTTTGCCGGCTACATGTCCAGAGGCGTTATCTTGATGCCAAAGCCAAGTATCGAATATAGATTTTAGTCGTTCATTTTTAAGGCTTCTAATACTTGAGGTAAACATTCATATACCACGCAGCAGTAACAGTCTTCCGTATATCAAGCACAACCGTAACCAATATTCCTCTCTTAGTCAAAATACAGCAACCATTCTTTTCTTTAGGGATCGGGACATTTTCACAGATATCTGCGGTGGTTCATTTTCAAACACCCACACTACTCGTCTGGGATTTAGTAGGTACGTCGAAACAATACAATTTACAATACAGCCATGTTTGGTTACAGACATGCTCGAGTTCACATAATTAAATTAGGCATCTTCAAATTTAAAGTATGACGAGACCAAGTCGGGTGACTTGCTCCCTCAGTGCATCAGTCAACAAGAGCGGTACGATGACGAGCTTATAGGAGCTATTAAGAAGATATGCGGCTGTGTCCCAGAAGGATACTGGAGCAATATGTTCAGAGAGCTTTTAAGAAGAGATGCGACTGTGTTCCAAAAGGATACTGGAGCAATGTGTTTAGCACCTCGTTTACACCTATGAAGACCTGTATTACTCCCTACTTCTCTACTCAGTGGAGACTACTTCGAAAAAGAATAATATTTCAATAAGTACAACTAAACTTATAAAGCGTGAATGTGAATTGTGAAGTGAACCTGATGATATTTTATAGCGTTATTGGCGAAGAAAGGAAAGTGAATGCAGGTTTTTTTTCCATGCGCAGGTTTTTTTCCATGCTTCAATATTTTTCAATGTTCTACGGAAGGTAAATAGTGCTTAATATTTTTTAATGTAGTTTCTTAATCTTTCTTATCATATAGTTTCTTAATCCCTCATCTGGAATCGGGAAGTGGCAGTTGGCAGTCCTGAGAACCGATTTTAGGAAACGAACTGGCAATCATAACGTTGGATATCCCGGCCTAGATTGACCGCAGACCTGTCAAAGTTTTGCAAAGTCAAAGTAGTGAAAGGCCCTTGTTTAGCAGTAGAGCTCCCATGGGTGAAATGATTATCATGAGTCAGCTAGTAGCTTTGATCCTGGCCAAAAATATCCCACTAATATTATAAATGTGAAAGTTTTAACGGATGGATGTTTGTTACTCTTTCACGCAAAAACCACTGAACCGATTGCGATGAAACTTGGTATAGTAGATAGCTAGAGAACTGAATTAACGCATAGGCTACTGTTTATCCCGATATTCCAGCGGGATCGGGACTTACGCGGGTGAAACCGCGTGGCACAGCTGGTTTATTACAAATTACAAGTATTTTTATCACCACATATAAAAATAATATTAACGGTCGTGAATGTCATGATCGCTCCTCACAATACAATTCCCGTCGGCTTCCATTTCCACATTCGTTGGATAACCACATTAATATTACTTAATGTGACATAATGTGTTCGAGAAAATGTGTTTACTTAGAAGTTAAAAGTAGGTGTGATTAATAAATAAGGTTTTAATCGTTTTAGACCTTGTGTACCTACTAATCAAAAAATAATTAATACCTAATATGAGGTTTCACCAAGTCGCACGTGTGACTTTTATATTTATTAACTGGTCCGGTGATTGGAAAACGCTAATATGAAGTACATTTTCCTACGTATATTTTAGAAAGTAAACAATGCAGTAAGTGGTCAAACATACTTAGCCGTCTTCAGCAAAGGATGATTGCTGCCGACCAACTTGCGCAAGTGAAGCGCTACGTTCGCAATTTCATCGCTCAGTACCCATCGAAGACTCAGGAAGGAGGTAGGATATCCGACAATCTTTTCCGCCTCACTCACAGCTCTATTCCAATCTGGCTTCGAGTTATGTTGTGCAATACTTGCTCGGTGCGTGCTGGCTGTGTTCACTTCTCTCGTAGTGCAAGGTACCAAAAGTTTCGAAACAAATGCACTAGATGATTGAACTTTCACCAAATCGCCTCTAACAACACTGTACAAACGGCTTAAACTCATTTTACTAAGTAAATATTACCAATAAGGAGTACCGATGAGTGTTATTCAAATTTCGAAAGCGCAAAGGTGATTTACTTATTTATATAATACAATACGATAATATTTCTTTGCAATTAAAATATTTTCAGACACAATATAACACAATATATTCACGAAATCACCTGCAATTAAACTCTCTCACAATACTTGAAATTATATTATTTTATAGGTTTATTACGAAAACAATTCTTGAACTAATACAAACGACTAGCACTTTCGCGCGAAAACGTTTGACTGACTGAATGATGAATGAGATCTACGAAGTGCGTTCGAATGCAAAATAAAGCGTAGGTCACAATTGTCTTGGTCTATTAACAAACGACCATTGAAATGTATGGTGAAAAAATAAATACCGTACATTTTTGGTTTAAAATATATTATAAAGGACCATCATAAATAATGGTTACAAGATTACCGGCTTTGGGCGGGTCCTGCATGCCAGCCAGCAATAATTTCATAATGTCAAAAATCAACCTAAGCATGTCGACCTCAAATCGAATGATAATAAATAGCTAATTAAAAATCGTCTCCCCAGGATATAAATAACTTTGTATCAATGTGAATTAATTTACTTGAAAATATAGTAGTATCCAAGCATCACACAAAGTGGCGGTCTAATCTATTTATCTCAGCCTACCCCAATGCGAATACTGCATGATAATACGTATGGTGAGTATTAATGAGTTTTGAGTATAAAAGAACTGAGATGAGTTAGAGTAAGAAGTATTTAATACCACTATTATATGAGTAATGTAGGTACCTCTCGATTTTATGTTAATAGAAATTCAAGAGCAAATGTATTAAAAAATGTTAAATATACATTTTATGATAGTTACCAGAGCCGCATCTCTGAAATTATACAAAATCAAATCCTGTTATACCTACAAAGACAAGAAACAAATGACCATTTCTTTATTTAGTAATTGTCAAATGTGTCGACCGAAATCTATGCCTGTAGATACATTACAAGCATTAAAACATTACAGATTATTGATAAAAATTGGCTGATTTAATTATATAAACAAGATAATAAGACAACCATATTATGCAGTGTCAAATTAAACATTCTGGAGCCTCAGATCAAATTCGATTTCTTTGGTTTTCCAATGTATATCGGACTTTACTTGACGTAAGTGACGTCAAAACCAATGTTGCCATATCATACGATATATTTCTCCGTGTCATACGTCAGTTACATAAATAACAAACTAAGTTGATTCCAAAAATGGATATGTAATCTATTTTATTAATTTAGTATTTTATTTTCATTGATGAGGTACAGGAGTTTTTTTTCTATAAAATTCATTATGGTATCAATATCTGATGATTTTTTTTTTTGTCAGGGGCAGCACTGAAGATCTTAAAAACACCAATCAGAAAATCTGACCAATCAAATCGTTGTTCGGACTATTTAGTTCATTCATGCATTCATTCTCACAGATCAATCATACAAGCTGTAGCTTACCGACACTGATCATTCAATCAATCAGTAACTCGCGTACTGCCGGTTATTGTAGTAGTTTGTACTGCGGTCACTACATTCTGCCGGTGTTTTCAGTGTTCCAGTTATTTGTAAAACGTTTAGAACAGCACAATTGTTGTTAATTGATAACACTTGTGTGTTAAAGTGAGAACGTAACGTTGTGGTGTAGGCGAAAAAGGTTAATTTAATTTACCGAACGTATTTTGAGGTAAAAAATTTTTGTTGCATTCTTTATAATTTTTACACGGACTATATCTGGCACGTCTTTCACAAGAACCAACTACTCCACGTGGAATGCATACGTGTTGAAAATCGTGGTTACAATCAACATTATTTACTCTAACTCTATCTCCATGGGTAGGTAATACAGGATTTTAACATTTCGAAAAGAATATAATAAAGTGCGTTTCGCTTATTATCCCGTTACCGGTTTCTACAGAACAGATTATGGGAAATAAAATTATCTAAAATGTTGAATATTACTGCGCATTTCATAATGCGCACTTGGTTGCTATTCAAAGTAGAACTGATTTTACATCATTTTAGGATACAAAAGTACGTCTCGTATATTGTATCGCATCACTACAACTAAATCAAAACTCGGAACTATAGTCACCTAATTACAATAAAAAAAAAAGATTCTTAATTTGAATTTTGAAATCAATATGTATCAATCAAAGTTATATTACGTCTAAAAATCTAGGACTACCTGATCTTGTCACATTATATTGCTGACAAACTTTCGTTCAATTTACGATTATTAGAAATTCGTTGTCACTTTCAATGATTGAAGATCCGGTGTAACAGCGTTAGCAAGATCGATATTTTTCTTAATATTCCACCGGCTTGAGTTTCGTGCTAGTTGATTTCAATACCTAATTTATTAATAACAGTCTGCCTGAGCCTGGTACAGTCTGCCACGACAAAAATATTTATAATAAAACTAAGCACTTGAGCTTTTCATCAGAAATTAGATAATTACAGAAAATATTTGATTGCTTTTAAAAAAAAAAAAAATTGAGCACTGATATCTTTTATTGGATACTGGATACTGGCTTATTTTTAAACATAACTTAAGTAACATTTAAAAATAATAGTTACCAATATTCTTATTTTGAAAATATTATGTTACTGTTTTATTATCTAATAAGCTTCACTAGACTAAGCTTTAATAGGGAATCATCTGTTTACCAAGTATTTCTTACATAATATTGCGTAATGTTTCTTATTATTATTGTATTATGGACGAGCAGCAATCTTGCTGATGTGTCCACATCACCACACTGGAGCAAAAGTCCATGGTGTAAAAGTTTGTGTAGGTATATAGTTAACAATCTCATTTTATGTTAATATGGTTGTTCAGTCCAGTGGGTTGTATTTTTCCTACCATTTATCGAGTTGACACTTAAGACTGTTCACTGATTTCGCAGTCACTACACTTTCTGGAAGCTTGTTCCATATAGCAATAACATGATTCAAAATGTGACAGGCCACCAGCTATTGCCAATGTTGAGTGTGCGGCGGTGTCCCCACGACAAGTATGCTTTTTTTAAAGCAGGAACATATCTTTGTCATTCGGAAGGTTATATCTAGAGCTTAATATTTTATACGCCTCAATAAGATCACCTCTCATCCTGCGATGTTTTAATGTCGGTAACTTCAATATTCTTAAGCATTCCTCGTAAGTCTTATGTCACAGGCAGTACGGTATCTTAGTTGCTCACCTTTGCACACTTTCCAGCAGGTCGATATCCTTCACAAGGTATGAGTTGCAAACTTCGACGTCACACTCTAACAGGGGCCTGACACAAGTTTTAAATTTTTTTACAAAAACTGAAGGTGTCATGTGTTGGAATGCATGTCGTATAGCGTATAATTAATACAAGCATTTACCTTTTTAACTATATTGCTGAAGTGGTCAGCCTATTTTAAGTTGCTGGTCATGGTTACTCCAAGATCTTTTTGTGTCTTGACAGACGCAACTGTAGTGTCAGCTATTGTGTATGGTACTTCAGAGTTATTCTTGCCTAAGTGCAGAACTGAACATTTGGTTGCATTAAGTTTCACAATCCATTCCTTGGTCCAATCTTGTAATTTGTCCTAGTCTGATTGCAATTGTCCTGACTGAATGGTAGGATCACCAAAGAAATTTCCATCACACTCAATTAATATTAACAAATCAATAGTAAAAATATTGAACAAGATAGGTGAGAGACCAGGGCCCTTGGGGACACCACTCAGAATTTTCATTGGCTCAGGTAGTGTGTTTCCGACTCTGACTTGGTATGTTCTATCCACAAGGCAGTTTTCAAGCCATTTTAGAAGATTTCCACATATACGTAACAATCAATTTATCATAGGCACATTCAAAATCTAGATAAATAATAATAATAACTCCACACATAATATCCACACTTCTTTTTTTTTCAAGTTCCTTTGACCATGTGTTAACACACATCAGTAAATTTGTTACTATGGATCTCTTGTCAACAAAGCTATTTTGTTTTAAAGAAATAATATTTTGTTCGTTCAGGAATGACTTGATATGATTCAATATAATCTTCTCCATACATTTACGTATGGCACAAGTGAGGCTTATAGGTCTGAACTTAGCTGGGTCAGTCTTATCACCACTTTTGTATACAAAATGGATGAAGACACTGTCTCCTATCACCTACCAGGAGGCAGGGTGCTATTGTATTGCAACAAAGGCTATGTAAATAAATATTAACTGATTAGTAAAGGAGGTAATCAAGTTCACACTGTTTTTTAATATTGTTTGGTATACTGTCTGTTCCGGCGAAGAGTTTACCTTAAGGTTCTTCAGTACTTTTGCAATTTCTTCCTCCTCAAATGAGATATTGCATAAAGAGGCTTCCACGCGTGCAATGCCATTAACTTTTGGTGTATTGTTTGTATCTGGTTCGACAGAGAATGCTTCATGAAATTCCTTGGCAAATGTATTGACAATATCCAATGGACTAGTCACTAAGGTTCCGTATAGCAGGTGGAACAGTAACCTTAGTAGATATGCACCTATGCAAGTATGAATAGAAGCATTTATCACCATTTTTAAGTATATCTGCTCCATAGTAACCTCTGTACTTTCTACACTCATTGACGCATTTGTTGCTAATGTTCCCATACTGTAAATAGTCTTCTGATTTTTTACTGACAGAGTATACATCCCGAAGCTTTTGTTTTACATGGATAAGTTTTATTATGTCCGGTTTAATCCAAGGTTTATTTTTGGTATTTCGATTGATTGTCACTAGAGGAGCGTCTTTTTCTATGTTAGCATTCACTATTGTTTCGATACGGTTCCATGAGTCCTCCACTTGTTCAGTACTGACTATAGTATTTAGGTCTATATTGAGGTCTTCGTTAAAGTTATTGAAGTCAATCTTGTTGGGTTGGATATCAGCTGAGGGAGATTACTGTCAAGACACATATCCTGATATCCTGTGATGCACCACTCAGTCTTTCGTCTAAACAAATAGGCCAGGTTAGGTCCGGGTATTTGTGTTTGTGTATATTGTGTGTATGCGAATGTGTGTGTATTTGTATGTGCATGTATTTGTGTGTATTCTTATTTATGCAATAAGATTTCTGTAATTCTATACTAAATAAAGATTAAAAAAAGAGCTACTTTTATGATTTGTTTATATATAGTTAAGTACCTCCGAGTATGCTATAAACCAATCATTCTAATTCTATAGATATCAGTGTAAAATTAAACTGTTGGCTGTCTACTAGGTCTAGGTATAAACACATTATTGTTGTAATATTTGAAAAAATGTAAAAAAAAATATTTATAAATTTTTTGAATGTGAATTTGAAATTTAATGTAGGTATCAAACCCTATAAATGTTAATTAAGTAAATTCCTAATTTAATAAATGTTGGTTATGTAGGCATTTAGTTGAGTTCTGCGATCCCTCTGATAGAAATTTTTAATTGATCCAGCACTTGGTAGATCTTTGATAAAATTGGTGTAAGATCAAAATCATCATTTTATGACATCAGTGATGGGCATGTAATTGAAATACTTCAAAACTGCTTTTTTAATTACTTTAAGAAGCAACCTTTACAGCCATTCATGATATATATGACCTTAACCTTATTTCACACATCTTTTTAATCCCTTAAATCTTATCATCATAGATAAGATCGTTATATGTGCATTCTTCATAGGATTTTTATATGATGATAATTATCATGTCATAAGATGTTTATGTTCTTTGAGCATTGCTCAAAGCATATTGTCACATTTACTGCTGTATCTAAGTAGGATTTATTTTCTTAAATTGAACAGATATAACTTGATATGCATGTGGTTTCTATGGTTTTTTTATTTTAGTTAAAAGAACCATATGTGTAAGAATTATTGTCTATTGCTATGGTATCTTTTATTTGCAGCTGAACATCATAATAATCAATAATATTGTCATTGACTTGTAAATCGATAATTCATTATAATAGCGAGATGCATCTTTACAAGTTCAATATACACTATTCTGTAACCATATTTTACTCAAAAAATTATACATAATGTATATCCCACAAGTTTGAGTGCTTGCGTTTGCTTATAATGGAAATTTTTGATAGACATGGGATGGGCAGATTTTATTTCTCTACTATCCAATCCTCCTTGTCTCCCTGCTGAAACACTAGTCTTTAAGCTGTCAATGACTAACCGTTTGAGTTAATTAACAGACCCAAGAACAGGTAAAATCAAAAATAATTCACTGACTTCATACTGCATTATTTTTTCAATTTTGTAACTATTCATGTTGACCCCAAAGGTAACTTATAAGGTTAAGAGTGTGAACGTGAGCACTCGATCGCAAGTCAATGAGAAAAACCTGTGGAAAATCAAAAGTAATTTATTACATTACATAATTATGCAATATGTGCTGTTTACATTTTTTAGACATTAATTAGGTATTTCATTCACAATCTTTAAAGAAAATATCTCATTTAGAACAAATATGAAATGAAATTTTGCAGTTCCAAATGAGAAAATTCGGTTTACCGTAATATTCATAATCAAAATAACACGTCACTAAAACCGGATTGCGAACGAAGTCCAACAATATTATTAAATACTAATGTCGATGAACTGTATTACCATACATCTAATAACGAGGTTCAATAAAAACAACTCACCTTGTCCTACACAAGGTGAATAATTGTTTTTTTGAACCTCGTTGTTTGTTTATATGGTTTTTATTCTATTTGATATGTAAAAATAGAAAATAATGGGGGAATAAAGGCTTATCGGTCATCAATGTGCTTATCAAAATTAAATTATCGAGGTTACCGGAGGCCCTGACCCTTCCCCCTGCCCCTCTTTAACCCATTCCTTACTCCCACCTTAAAGGCCGCAACGGACTTGTGACTCTTGAGTTGTAGGTGTCCTTTTGCGGGGCTAGTTGTTTTTATTGCAAATCATAGCGTACGTACATATTTTTAGTGACAGATTTTGATTTACACAATATTAATAATAGTTAGGTAGTTAGACTCCTTTGATATTTAATGTACATACATACCACTGCCGCGTAATGTGCGAATAATAATCATAGTAAATTCCTTAGAATCAGATGTAAACTTTTTAAAACTAGAGAGCGCAAATTAGTTGATATCGGACTCTTCCGAGTCTATCGCTCGTCTTCCTACAAACCCATTACCCAAGTCTACAAACCCTAACAACAACAGCATCGCTAGTGGTCAATCAGACTGCACTAGCGGGTGCGGGGGCGGGCGCTCGGGTCTTGGCGTCCGCGTATTCACAGTGCCGAACAAGCTACGAGTGTCATTGCACATGTGTTTGGTCGTTCTCAAACTTTGCTACGTATTTAGAAGACATGGATGAAGATTTGCTTTTACTAATGGAAAATTCATACTTGAAATTGAAATTGCAATATATGAAGTAATTATTAAGTAATTTATTTATGGCTGCCCTATTTAAATGTTGCAGATATTTGCTTTGCCAAATAGCAGTGCGATGTTGTACTGCAGATATAAATTCTTCCGTATTGATATCCATGACGATTGACGATGCTTCGGCGGGTGAATCAAAGTGGTTTAGAACCACAAGCGTAGTCACCTAACAGCTATGTCACTGTGAACGATATGGGCGGACTGAGCCATTAGAAACACCCGCGCCCGCCTCATGAAGACGCGCGTCTCGCGGGAGCACTGTGAACGCAAGTGGCGTCTGCATACATTTTTAATTACCCGCGACCGCCTCCACTCTGAAAGAACTTTGACACTAGTAGGTGTCCATCAGTCTCTTGTCAGAAGAATAAATAGTAGTAAATGTTCAAAACTGAAGGTTCGGTTTTAACCACTAAGTAATCTTGTTTCTAATTCGGCCGAAACCGAAACTACATATTCGTAAAATGACGCGTAAAGTCCGTCCGGTAAGTTCATGTCTTAAGATCGCTAGCTTATTTCGTAATTCATCAGCGTAATTCTCCAGTAACAAAATAGTTGATTTATGTTTAAAAAAATATATATTTTTTTTGGTAACCACTTTTCCTTATGTTGCACACATACTTATACATTTTCATTTCAATTTCAACTTTTAAAAACCGATAGTTTCATTCATTAGTATTACAATATATTAGCTTAAACGTTAAACGGTCAATTTTGAAGTTAAATTTGTCAGTTTATAAATAAGATTTCTGTATTAAAAATATAAAGAATTTTTTGTCAAATCGTAAGTACTTAACGTAGTTCACGGCGTCTACTAAACGACCATAAAATATGGCCATACCTTACCGTAACACTCGGAATTGAACTATATTTTTTTAAGGTCAACTCTAGGAATGATATCGTGTCGCGGGGGACTTCGCAAAGAACACCCAGACAACTATTTGTGGATTATACAAATTTTTGTCCCGTGTGATAATCGAACTCGCAACACTCGGCGTGGCATTGTGGCGAGGCGACCACTACAACCATTGCACTATCCGTGCAGTCAAAAACGGTTTCTTATTCATTTTTAACGTGGTTCGGACTTTACTAGCTTACCCACCCCCTATTCCCCGAATTAAGCTAAATGCTTGTTTAGAAGTGGGTTCGAACCCGAAAACCTGCGCAAGTCTGACGCCTTAATAAATAATTATTTTCTTAACATACAAAACACATACTAGGTTTTAGCATACAATAGAAATTCAAGATAAATTATAAACCAATAAAGGTACGTCTTTGTTAACCAGGTATGGAGTGGGAAGGGCCGCCCAAGCAAGGCTTGTACGACCCACAGAACGAGCACGAGGCTTGCGGTGTTGGTTTTGTAGTTGCTATCGACGGGAAACGTACTCATAAAGTAAGTAAAACCGTATATATTTTTAATACTAAGATCAAATATACCACAGATACACGATCTCCTCCAAATATTGCGTCAAATAGTGGCACTTGATAGATCCACATACTTTACGTGAATTGCACACTGACTGCTCAAGCATGCGCTCGAGCAACGCGTGTTTTACGCGACGGAAAAGAATATGCAAGCGCATGCTTGAGCATTATCCGCTCAGTACGGATTCTAGATGATGTGGCAGCTTCAGGTCAAGGTTACTATGGTATTACAATGTCATTAAAGTTGCAGGATACCAAATCCAAAACGATCAGACCAGTAGAATTACTCGCACCCCTTCACGGATTAGAAAAGAGCTGATAATCTTCAAAAGGCTTTACAGATTTACTTGAATTATAGCTAAGAACACTCGATCAAGTCGCCTTTCAGGTAAAAAGAACTAAATCAAAATCGGTGCATCCGTTTAGAAACTATGATGCAACAGACAGACATTCAAACAAAATAATAATACTTGGCGTTAGCTGCAACCAAAAATATACTTTGTTCATACGTTATCGGAAGTTGATAACGCTTTGCCTACCGCGTGACGGTCGTGTATTTGTGTGTATCTAGCGCAGTAGCCAACGCTCTAGGGTTGTACAAAGACTATGATTATAAAGGAAAGACTAGAAGTAAGAAATAATTTATTTATTTGAAAATCAAATATATGAGTTTAAGTGTGATAAAATGAGTAATGAAAATATTCTGAAGCCTATCAAAAGGGATGGTGTGATCACAGATTTTTTCAACAAAAATACGGATACGGTTGCGTCTGAAAAGATGAATAAACGCTATAAAAAGCGCTTGAAAAAATGCCGCCTCGAAAAGAAAATGTCTTATTGTTGTCTAGAAATATAATTCTAAACATTTTTACTATTAGAAGATATATTATGTATTACTTAAGCTCAATTTATTATTAGTATAATGTAAGCAAAATTTATTTATTAAGTAGATAAGCGTTATTATATTATAGCCACACGGCAATCAATGGTGAACATAAAATAAATACCTAAAGCAATTTGAAGTACATTAATAAAAAAGTAAAGTAACTAAAATCGTTTGTGCGACTCATTTTCAAAGGATTTAAGATTAATAATATACATCTAATAATAACGTAATATAATATACCCCTCAGCATATCATATCGGGATGCGAAAAACTGGCGGGGACCTATTATGTTAAACGGCATAATAATCTTGTCCAATACGTCTACTGGTGTCTGGCCAAAAAACACAAAATAGAAGTCTCTCACCTTTGGTGGAAAGAAACACTTTTACAACCACAAGTTAAAGAAAATGAAACCACTAAAATCCTTTGGGAAATGCCCGTACAAACAGATATTACCGTAACACACAATAGACCTGACCTTATATATATCGACAAAACCAGCAATAAAACATTTTTAATAGAGATCACCGTACCATCCGACTACAATATAGGCGCTAAAGAAATTGAGAAATTGAGTAAATACCACCTGCTGAAAACTGAAGTCACCCGTCTGTGGAATACACAAACGACTGTCATTCCGATAGTTATAGGTGCAACGGGAGTAGCAGCTAAAAGCATAAGGAAATACATAGACAAATTAGAAACCAACATCGACATTACCATCCTTCAAAAACAAGCAGCCATACACACAGTAACCATACTCAGTAAAGTTTTAGGAGATACGGTGTTCATATACAACACGCAGGTCCAACACACACAAAACACCCAGGAATCGCAAAACATACATCAGTCAGAAGACTCACAGGACCCGCAACAATTGCCAAACATAGCGCAATCACCAGACACACCAAACCCACTCAACATAACTCATACGCTAGACACACAACAAACATTAAGCACACGACGGGTAAGAGGAAGGGGAAGAGGACGAGGAAGGAGAAGAGCCGCGACTGACACACACCACACAACAGATACACACTAGTTAGGTTCCTCTCATACAATGAAACTATACATTAAATTTTAATATATTTATTCATATAAATAACATTTATTCATATATGTAACTTTATTCATTTTGAAATTATGGGGACATAGATATCTTTTTTCCCGTAGGTTACGGGACGGGGTATTTATAAAACCGACAAAAATCGAGATGTTGAAACACACACTAATAAATAATATATATCATTTAGTAATAACTTGCATTTCTTTTTCTGTCGGCAATTTAAAAATGACTATTGGTTCTCTGGCTTGTCACCCCGTCCACACTGCACAATAATTACGTTATTTCGGCATTTTGTTTTTAATATAAATACCTTCCTTGCGAGCGCTCAGGTCAGCGTGTGACGCCCCTACCGACCACTTGTGAATCCGGCGGAACGCTAACCGCGAAGCACATAAAACGCGTCATTGAGCGAGTGGTGTAGCCCTGGTATCAGTATTTTTGATGAATAGGGTCGGTAGATCTCCATAACTGGAGAGGGCTGGCAACGCGTCCGTGACGCAACTTATATTGCGTATATATGCGGTATCAAGCGGCGGTAGCGTAATGACTAAAGGTACACACACGGTAACGGCACGGCTCCAACCCAGCAATAATCTCACCTCAACCTCAGATTTGAATGACAATTGCTGGGGTGGAGCCGAGCCGTGACGGTATGGTGTGTGATGAGCTTAAGGCGACAGACTTGCGATCAAGTGGTTGCGGATTTGAACTCCACCCAGTGCACTACCGGCGTGAACCCACTCCTAACATTTAGCATTTAGCTTAGCTGGAGGGGTTAACAAGAATACTAGTAATGTGTGAGTCACGCTATTAGAATTCTTTATTAAAACAAAAATTCAAAAACAATTATTACGGATACAGATAACCGCTTTCTATCAAGCATGTGCTAGTTTGTAAATTTTGTTAAAATAAACGAATATTAAACAATTAACGTTTTTAAATTACAAGCAGATTCAATATAGCTGTTATTTTATTTAACTAAGCTACATTTTTATATCTTATCCTAAGAGCAACGACCCTCATTTGAATTATTTTTGTCTGTAGTTTATTGTTATCTTGTTACAGTTTTTGGGAGTTGCAAAAAAGAGAATGTTAAGTTTATTTATTCAGTGGATAAAATCTAAATGAAGAATAGCTGATCCGACCTGTATACTTCCTATCTGATTTTATTTTTTTTCGTTACTTTCTACGTGCATTCGTCCTAATTGTACCTATTACATGATCTTTAGTAACCAATTTTCATTGGAAATAGCCAGCTCAGTAGCCTTCCGTTAGGACACCGTAATTATTGTTTACGGTGACCGTATACAATAATAATTAACTAGCTATACCCGGCCACGCCTTGAGTCTTGGTGTTCCGTTCGTTAGTTTTGGTTTTTTTTTTACAAGCATTTATTTAACATGCAATGTATTCGGCACGAATCTTGGATGCTAAATTAGAACCACTTTCCAATGTCCGATTGGGTTCAAATTTGGTGTACATATGTATTTCCGGTGACAATAATATGGTATCATGGAGATGTTCTAATGATAGAGCCGGAAGACGGCCATAGGAATTTCTTAACTAAACAAGATAAACCCATCCAATTTGAGCTCGATTGATTCGTCTTGAGGAGTACTTTTTTAAACATCAAATCTACACTAAAATAAAACTTAGTTTGTATAAAAGCTTGATTAATAATTTTTTTTTACAATTAATTTATTTCGTTTTGGTTTAATTTTTTTACGGGCCAACAAAATATATTTTTTTCCGATGTATATGTACTTGATCCATGTATTGTATATAAATTTGGCGCAATCCAAGGTGTTGGAGATGATTAAATCTTCATTTGTCTATTTTTCTACCTTCTCCACTGGACCTCCTCCTTTTTGAAGTCTGGTAAAAATGAATTGTCACCATTGTAGTTTAAACTCAATGCGCCTTTAAAACCCACGTTTTCTTTAAACATTTGTAACATAAGTTGATTATCACCAGATTGTTCGAGATGCCGAGGTCCTCGCAAAACGTATGGAGCACCGCGGCGCTTGCGCATGCGACAATGACACCGGTGATGGCGCTGGTGTGCTAACCGCCATCCCGCATCAGTTCTACGCTGCTCAGCTCAGGTATTGTGCCACATTATTTAACGGCAATTTTTTATCATTAATTTAATCCAATATCTTTAGATTTAAGATTTCTTATTCGGGATTAACGCGATCTCGAGTTAAGATATAATGCTCGGTATTAACTTATTTAAAAACGTCGTATGTGCTTATTCGCAAAATTTATAAATTATGTGGTGACCGTGACCAGAAATAAATTATAGCATGCGGTCTTATGTAATACTAATCGAAGACGCATTTTATAAAATGTACCAAAATAGACTGCTCGCGTTTTGATATTACTATTATTTTCAAACTTAGAATTCTAACATTAAGATTCTAAATCCAATGCAGCGTTCACCTTGCAAAAATAAACTATTCTCATCGTCTCGGTAGATAGCACAGCTCTGTCCTCGGAAGTTTTAAGGACTGTACTCGCTGCAAAAAAGTAAGACTGCGCTACGTACATCACAGCTGTACAATGAATACCTAAATTATTATATGTTAATCAAAAACAGAAAGTATAAAATAAAAAAATAAGTTTAAAAAATTGTAATCCACATGGTATACAGGCATGCGACCACGGCTACACCTTGACAATTTTTGTACCTATGGCTTCATTTCTATACCACCTTTTTTTCTTAGTCGGGTAACAGTTTTTTAAACTAATACTTTTATTAATCAATACGTTTTGATCGACGTCGTTATTAAATTGCTGGTTTGCGAGAATATCGACGTAATTCAAAATTCAGTCGAATTGAACTAAGTATGCCAAACGATCATAAATCTTTGTTATTTTATGGTGAACAGAGATGCAACGCCGATTTCGTGCTAACGTTCGTTAGAAAGCGACAAGTTCATTATATATTTGGAACAAAATTCTGTTTAGCAGAAATCACAAAACATTGCCATTTTCTAAAATCAATAATTTTTAGTTCCGTCGCTATTCTCGCAAACCAGCGAAATGTTTCCGCTTCGCGACCCGTTATTTTAAATCCTGAAGTGTAACCGTGTAAAGTGTAATAACCTCTTTAATGCTGCAATGAATGAACACGCTAATAAATTAACTTTAAAATAAGGAAGCTTATCATTAAAACGTAGAAATGTAAAAAAAAAGCAATGCATTTGGCGTGCTGCCAGTAACACAATGCCGTCTATAACCTTACACTTGGCATTCTGCCAAACGGTCCAGTTAAGAAAATCGATACGTGACAAACTAGAGCCATTTTCCTATTTAAAAATGTGAACAAAAAAACTGCAATATTGAATTCAGAATGGCTTTTTAAGCGTTTCTAAATTCTCACTTCATAATCGTGATGTAACAATTCTTGGTGATCTGCGAAATTTTCAGCGAACAGTAAGATATCGTCTTCTTACCTTAAATTACCAGCACAAATACATACATAACTTATCGAAATTTTCACCTTCTGTAAAGAGTTTTGGGATCCACGCCTGAAACACACTTTCAGTTAAATTCGCGTTTATAGAGCGCAATGCACGTAGGTGATGAGCATGGAGAAGATGAAACACATCTCAAGTCTTCATATTATCAAAGGCCTTGTAGTCTACGATACTCTGCATAAGGACTGTATCGAGAGAAACGCCGTTTTCGATGGCTTTGACGATATTCTATGCTTCTTTGTGACAAGGTTCTCAAATTTCTTTTTTATGAGAGACTCACCCCCTTTTTTCATTTCTGTGGTTCTAAATTTGAAACTGCAACTCAGGTGCATGTCATGGTACCATAAATTGAGTACCTATAGTTTATTTTTTATTTTAAATCAAATAGGTATGTTGTATATATGGCACGCCTGTACAAAATTCCAAGGTTGTATACGAAAGAGGTTTTCTCAGTATGTTGTCGGGCGAATATTAGTGTCATGAAATAGAATATTATTGGAATATACGACCTTTATGTGTTACGGGTTACATTTTATTATTTCACGTTTCGCAACGGTACCTACATTTCAAAAGCGTTCAGTCGGTGGATAGGTATATTTTAGATTTTCCGTTCCGTCTTTACGACATTCTTACAAAGAAACCATTGGAAACATTTCTAATGGCGCAGTAACATGGCTGCTCTGTTCTTTAGTTTGATGTTTTGTCGAATACGCGATATAATTCTAATTTAAATGCAGTAAAGCCATGCATCGAAGCTACCCAGAAGACCCGCACATTTACAATATAAAATATCAAAGCTAATCGCGTGCTCTGCAAAACACTAACCTCGGTCGCCGATTATCAAACAAGTGTGTATGCGGTAGCCATCGAAATGTTACACATGACTTGATATTTGTCATACAAACAACATGTAACTGTAATAATTTCGCTAGAGTTCCTGTAAGAAACAGTCTCACAACCACTGATATAAAATATGAAAATCACTAACTAACAGTAACTGCCAAGTTGTTCGTACCACTATTCGCACTCAAGTCAACGTTCTGAATTTATTTCTACCCTTTTATAACCCCAATATTCATTAATATTTATCAATCGACCAATACCATTGCGTTACCGGTATAACCAGTCAAAATAATGTCTATTAACTTATTCTTATTAAATAGTGAACTGTGTTATCATCTATTATACTCGTAGTTTGTCCCTATATTTAATAACATAAATAAGAGATTTTGATGTGGCGACGAGATTCCTGATTTCATTCTGTTTCAATCTGCATAGGAAAAATCAAATCCTTGTAAGAACACTTAGTTGCCCGACTGTATGTGTCAATATCAATATCCTTTTTCCCAAGAACACGAGGAGATATCGAGTTGAAATTTAATATCATATACTGAAGTATATGCCCAGAGTTTTTAAGACTATACTTCCCATGTCGGACTTCAACCCACAATACTAATTTCAGTGGCAATTGGAGAGGTTTAATTACAGCACTTTAATTAATATGCGATCCGTGCGAATAAAATATAAACAATCAATTAACGGTGACCCAGTAGCCAATCCAATGCTAAGTAGATTATAATAGATAAGTACCTACCTATCTACTGAGCCGCTGTCTAGCTCTACTACGTCGTATTTTGGTTTATCTTAGGTTCGTAATGCCTGGCTTATCAATTACTAGGTAACAGATACAATGCAAATAGATAAATAGCTGAATAATTTGTAATGGCGTGAGTGGCAGTTGCTACTGACTGGTCCATAGATTTATGGCCAATTATAGCGTGACCGGAGTTCTTGACACGCCGGTTCTCATGTATATGTAGTTCAAGGACAACAATATGTTACTTTACTTCTACCAGATAGAACACACACCACATTTGCATGGCGGTTTTCATCGCTTTTTTTTTACTAAGGTGCCATCCATAAATGATATCACACGAATTTCATGATTTTTGAACCTCTCCCCCCCTGTCCTTGCGACAGGTGGTCACATTTGTGGAACCCCACCCTGCCTGGTCACATAACGTAACGTCACATATTTTGCAATGCAATTTTACACCTAGAACCAAAAAAGCAGTTCTAAATTTTCTTTTTTAGTAATTGTGTAGTAGTGATGTAGTCTTTCGTTTACAGGTAATGTTTTGTGTTTAATACTTTAGATTTTGACATGTGACGTCACGAACCCCACCCCTTGTCACACAATGTAAGATGTTTATATTTTTTTCAGCATAAGTAAATAAAAATTATTTTAAGAAAGAAGTTTTTACTACATCATTTTATCATTAAAGGTAAAATAAAAATTTGTCGAGGGTAAGATGTTTATAATTTGTTCAACATATTATGTAAAAATGCTTTTAAGAAGAATATGGGATCTTTAAACCGAAACCAAAAAATCTTTTCACCACCTCAACAACATAGATACCTATACTATCTTACAGTAAGTAAACTTTATTGGCTAGTAACTAATTAAATTATTCCCGTAAAGCTAACCGTATCTATTGTCACAGTACAATAGTACATCATACCAGGAGTCGGTGCTATTAGATGACGTTCGCTCAGCTCAGTGCATAAGCGATATGCTGTAAAATCAGTGTTCATTGCTTCAAGATATTGACACTGTGTTCACTAGAAGTTAGAACACAGTGTTGAACAAGAAGAATACTAATCTACTAAGACTAGTATTCTTCTTGCTCGAATTGAAAACCCTCGACTGGCCTGTTGGCCTAGTGGTTAGTGACCCTGACTGCTATGCCATAGGTCGTGGGTTCGATTCTCAACCGAGTCTGGGTATTCTTTGTGTCCGTTGTTTGTATGCTTGTAAAGTCCCCCGCGACATAGGAGTAATTTTTAATGCGGGAGTTGCCTATAAAAAAAAAACCCCAATTGGGGAAGCACCTCTACCAAATAGCAAATGATTTTTGTAAACTGTTCGTAAATGTTTATTTATAATCACGGGTAACTGCTTCCCATCAAGCAGGCCGTGTAAGTTGACGATAAACTGGCCGTAATGAAACAATAATACCGATTTACGTAGGTGCTGCAATATTTTTCGACCATTGCTCGGTACCCGTGCGGACACGTGGTAATGAAAACTGGTCATTGATCGTGAGAATCATAAAAAGCTTCAAGTTGCACAAAGATCTATGTAAAGATTTATGCTTGGCATAAAACGAAGTAATTGTAAGAGATCATTCTTAAAAATAAAGTCGCCCAATATACATATCCACTTTGTGTATTTATTTTAGGCAATGGTCCCGATTCTATTGTACACTCGACTGAACTAAAACCTGACTTAATTTCTTCATATGAAATCAACCTTGTCTTCTTCGCAACTACGTCTATTTGTTACTGGCATCTATTTCTCAGCGCCACTAAATTTCACTAAAACCTGTCAACGTATACTCAACTTTATTTCCACGCAGCGAGAGTCCCCATTTATTCAAATGCCGTATAATTGCCGTATAAAAACTTGTTCAAAACGAACCAAGATGACGTTATTTTAATCGACACCTACGAAGACGCTTACTAAAAACACAGAGCAAAAGAGATGATGGCCTTCAACGGATAGCGGCTCTCGCTTCGTGGTATTATAGTTTAAGTCAGATTTTAGTCGACAAATAAATTGCTTATTTCGATAGCAACATATGTTACCTACTTGTTTAAGTTTGAAATAAGACCTTGTTTCAAAGCGTACAAGGTTTACATTTGGTATGAAGAAAATTTAGTAAATTATAGTCAAGAGAGTAAATACAACAGAATTGACACCAATATGTCATTCGTGTAGGGTAAAGATTATTCTATTCATTCTAATTGGTAGAAGGACTAAAGTAATCTACAAAGCTCGTATCGTCATCGTTACAGAGGCAGGGAACAGCTGGATTGGTTCAGGGTCGAAAATCGCTAATAGCTAAATTTAAACTACTGGTGTTAGACCCATGTACAATTGTGGACGACAAAACAATAAAAATGCAATGCAAACAAGCATTAAATTTACTACTGTTGATTTTTCTAAAGTATCCTATTGTGTTTTTCAATCGGTTATTTATCTACTACATCTATTAATTTAACTACTACCTATGTATCAGTCTGTGTGAAAGAACAAAAAAAAAGTTATTATTATTGTTTATTGTCCTCTCGACGGAGCATACGATGTCAACACGACGAAGTTAATACATTAGGCTATGTAGTTATCATGGTTCTTGTAGAGTATATAACCAAAGAACTCAATCACCGTGTTTAATAATATTATGTATGCTCTAAAACGCGAAAAGAATTACTTTTAACGGTAATATTTGGGTTAAAATTTTATTTACTTATATGCACGCTTAAAAATAGTTAAATCGTGGCGTTGAATAAATACATACACGTTTTTAATTTGCTGCACAGCTTGACATATAAACGTACAACTTATAGCAAGCTTCTTAGTAATCGTATCCTAAACATTAATTAGCACCTATTATTTATATAAATTGCGTCACTATCAATATCATTTAATACACAAACTGAGATCTCCTAGGACGAAACCACATTCGAAAGCAACTTATATAACATTTTGTTTTATACTTGTATAACATATATGTTTTTTTTTTCAACTGTTAGGGTATATTCAAACCTTCAACGGCCGGCAACGCACTTTTGACTCTTGACTACGCCACTGAGTGAGTCACTTACCAGGTGACCCGTCTGCCAGTTTGCCCCCTATAATATAAAAGAAAAAAAAATCAGACAATTGATGAAATCATCAGTTATATCTGTATAATATTCTTCACTAAAAAAAAACACCAACCCGATTAAAAACTAAAAAAAAAAATTATTTGTCCAATTGTTTGAATCCTGCATGCCTAAACCGTACATTTTTTAATCTATCTCCACTATTTTCCACTCCACTAGCACTTAGGCATATTCAACAAAAACTGCGATTTACTGTAGCTAGTCCGTTTGAATTAAATATGATGTTGTTATTCCATAACGTTACGTAAATGATTGTGCTAGTTCTGATAAGCCGGCCTTGGCTTGCAAAGACGATATAATTATTATACCATAGGAGTAAATAACACTTACAAGAGTAATAACATTATTGGCCTCCGCCATCCGCAGTAAAGAATACAATTTGCGCTTATTACGTCTATTCATGCCCGTCCAGAGTGGTTAACCATATTTCAATGGACACTGATTCAATCAAGGACATTTTATATGACGTAGAAGATCTCGTGAAGTTTGT
The DNA here is from genome assembly GCA_963859945.1 of Euplagia quadripunctaria. Classification (NCBI taxonomy): domain Eukaryota; kingdom Metazoa; phylum Arthropoda; class Insecta; order Lepidoptera; family Erebidae; genus Euplagia; species Euplagia quadripunctaria. The sequence goes on from OY982562.1 coordinate 23,711,435, forward strand.
GTCTTACTGCTAGCGTAGGAGCGACTTGTAAACAATTAATTGCACGCTAGACTACAGAGTCTAGCGTGCAATTAATTGTACTTAAGTGCTGTGTAGAATTACTGATAGGATATAATAAGGTAAGAATTACATTTACCTTTTAATTATATAATTTATTTATTCGGTATTGTGTGTATCTGTATAAGCAGACATACTTCCTTTAATAATTTTTTGAAATATGCATTTACAAGTGTTAACAATGTTAGAGTATACCTATGTCCTGTATATTGTTTTCTTGAAAAAATGCTTTTAGAAATTTATCGCACCTCAAAGACTTAAATAATATAATCAAGATACCGGTTATTATTAAGTTTATTATTTTTTTTATTTATATATACTCTTTATTTTACACCATTTAGAGAAAGAACAAAAATAATCAGGTTCTATTAATTATTGCGGTCTCTTCCAGAGAAAATTTTAGTTTTAATTGATGCAAATTTTATAATATTCAAAAGGACATACATAATATATGTCTTACCCCCTTGGTTCAATATATATCCAGGATCGCTCTTCCGTTACTCTTCAATTACTATCATGACATATTAAATCGCTCCGTGTAAGACAAAATCCTACCCTACTATTGTAGTAACGCAGCACTGAGATTATGTAATGCGATAACTATGCCTGCTCTGCAATTGTTTACCAAATTACTATTGATTTTTATTACATTGACATTGCCTATTTGCACGTCTTACCGCGGAGTGGAGTCATGAAGACATCATTTATGAATATTATTCGTCGTTTTACCATTTCTAAACATGCAATTATTATGGTAATGAAGCGTATTAGACACGACCAGAAGGGAACACATTAACTATAGAATACTAGCAGCGCCCCGCGGTTTCACCCGCGTAAGTCCCGATCCCGTGGGAATATCGGGATAAAAAGTAGCCTATATGTGTTAATCCAGGTCTCCAGCTATCTACATACTAAGTTTCATCGCAATCGGTTCCGTGGTTTTTGCGTGAAAGAGTAACAAACATCCATCCATCTATCCATTCATCCATCTATCCAAACTTTCACATTTATAATATTAGTGGGATTAGACTTAAACACGTGTTTCCTAATACGATACGATCGTAAAAGCACTAAAGAATTGTCTTATACATAAAAAGAAGAAACGCTCCCTTGCTCTTTAATCGGAGTCAACTTAACATAAGAGACTATAAAATTGATAAGACAATCGAAACGTAAATATTATTGCCAAAAAAGCAATATTGTCATGCATACATCGACTGCTAAACATTCACTGTTTGCGTGATCGTTGTAACATAACAAATAAAACCTGTACCGAACTGTAGGTCGGCATTATTTGCGACGCGAATTCTCAACGCATAAAACCTTAATTGCACTCTACATATATGTATACAGAAGACGCAAGTTCTTTTTTTTATTTCTGGACCTATGGACTTCATACAGTTTTGGAGATAACTGACGCGAGTTTCTGGAACATCACGTAGCCTCGAGTCGGCTCCGGGGATATTTTTGACGATTTTGTGGACTTCACACAATTCTATTATATGATGCAATATTTTCGATTGGTAATATTTGTACAGGACGGTGCAAAAACGAAGGTAGTTAAAGTAAAAAACTTAAAGACGTTCTACTACACAACCAAAATAAAAACTTCCGATCCGACACGGTGATGCATACATTTTATTCTTATGCAACTTTTGCTTATCGCTAATTGTAAGCTTAAGTTTTTACATGTAACGACGTTTCTGACAGCAGCCGTGTCGCACTGTCAGAAAACAACCGAACATTTATTGCATGCATGATCGCAGAGTAATTATAATCATCACTACATATTATAAAACAAAGTCCCCCGCCGCGTCTGTCTGTGTGTCTGTCTGTCTGTTCGCGATAAACGAAAAAACTACTGAACGGATTTTCATGCGGTTTTCACCAATGGATAGAGTGATTCAAGAGAAAGGTTTATATGTAGTATACATGCATATTATTGTAGAGAAAAGTCGAGAAATTCAAAGATTTGTAATGTCATGTCGTAACAAACATATTTTTGTGCGCTTACATTGCAAACGCTGGCTAAACCTTACAAAATATATCAAATTAATGAACTAGGGAATTGTATATCTTAAACAGATCAATAAAAAAGTCCGCGATGGTATATGTTTATCACCTAAGGATAACCCACAGTAACCATTTTTATCTTTTACATATTACAAAAAAATTATGGGTTATTTATCAAACTATTTTAAACAATACAGTATTATTCCTTATCCAGTTAAATACATTAGATACGTTGTGCATTTCATGTAGATTAAAATTGCCCTATACAGCATATATTACAAATGAATATCTTAGAAGATATCAGAGATTTAAAAAACGGGGGCATAGCGACTGGCGGGCCGAACCGATTTTGATTATACTTTTTTCTTAGATAGGGTACCTCAAGGGTGGTCCCATGTCAAGGAAGTCAGAATCTGATGATGGGATCCTGATAAAATTGAGAGAAACCCTCGAAAATTGTAGGAACGAATAGTGTTTCTGTTTACTTTTCATTACTTTATGAGGTTTTTGTGTTTAGAATCATCATCATCATATCATGTAGCTGAGCTAATGATGAAAAAAAATCATATTATAAAAAATCTTCACTACATATTATAAAACAAAGTCCCCCGCCGCGTCTGTCTTTCTGTTCGGGATAAACTGAAAAACTACTGAACGGATTTTCATGCGGTTTTCACTAATAGACAGAGTGATTCATGAGGAATGGTGATACAAATTATACACCTAAACCTGGTGTATAATTTGTACCCGTGCGAAGCCGGGGCGGGTTGCTAGTACTCGTATATTTTAACAACGAGACTTATCGATTGAATTCTACCTATATAGATAGACTGAATGACAGTAAGTCTGCATCCTGGTACATCTTGTGACGTTTTAACGTTCTCGATCAATGTTCTCTTCGTGCTATAGCGGGATCTTGAGCCTCAATTCTTACAGTTAGTGAATTAGGATCTGTTACGATAATATCCAGTACACAGTATCAACAACAATTTCACAAATAAATTGCAAAAAATTATAGAATAAAGCAAGCTTTTTAATTTGGTTTTTTTATACAACTAAGTTGACAGACATAAATAACAATCGGTTGCCGCTGCGTATAAAGTTATTTTATATTTTTAAATAAGGGTTAGTGTATGCTAATATGGATTATAAGAGTTAACGGCCTTTGGCAAGAAATAGTCGCCCTCGTATGCCATAAACACGCGTATATAATTCCATGTCAGAATGTCTACTGCTATAATATAAGCTTATATATATATAGTACAACTACATGGTACCGACATTTTGTTTTATTGTATTTTATAACAAACTCAAGCTACCTACAATAGTACTTTTCCGTTTTGTTTTTGTTTTTTTTTTTCCTTTTTAAATATCTTCGCTGATATTATTTAAATGTGGAAGCTTGTAATCGGCAATTGTTTTTATCTATACTTGTTATAATTTATTATTATTATTAGTCTGTAAGCTTTCTTTGAAACCAATAAAATAAAATAAAAATAAAACGCGAGGACAATTCTTTGTGCCCCATTTACCATTAGCTTTTAGATGTGTCTTAGCCGGGACAGGAACAAATACACAAAACATATTTAAGGCCGATAATGCCCAGCATAACCTGGATTAGTGCTACGGCCCAGGTTCAGCCTGGTGTAAAATAAATCATCTGTAAGTCTAGTGAAATCAACGATATGAAAAGTTGAGTTATAGTGAGCCAAGGATCTGGTGGCTCGTGGCCAAAAATAAATCTACGTCTCTGCAATATTTGTTTTCGCCACGCTTTTTTTCTACACTGATTTTATAATGGAAGCAAAACGCTCAGTTTGTGACCTTCAAATACTTAATTGGGATGAGGATAAAGAGGTCCCTTCTTAACCATTAAATAACATTCGCGTTTCATGTTCATCAAAATGTGAAGTCAATAAAGTTAGCGATTTCTTGAATGAGAGTATTGCCGAAAGTAAGAATTGACTAAGCTCTGCTGTTGAGAGAGCCATGCTTCGGCACGTATGGACCGGCTCAACCGGAGTGATACCACGGCCTCACAGAAAACCGGCAGTGAAGCAATGCTTGCATTGCTTTTCGCCGCGTGAGTGAGGTTATCGAAGGCCCTAACCCTTCTCTCTCCTCCCCTCTCCCCTATTCCCGCCCTACCCCTCTCTCCCTCCTCTCCTCCCCTCTTTCTACTCTTCCCCCCTCTTCTCCTACTCCCACCTTAAAGGGCAGCAACGCACTTGTGACTCTTGAGTTGCAGGTGCCCATGGTCGGCGCTAGTCATTTACCAACAGGTGACCCGTCTTCTCGTTTGCCCCGTATACCATAAAAAAAAAATTACGGTTTTGGAGAGATAGTTCTGTCTGTCATAGACTTAAATTTACAACTTGTATATCGACTAAAATATTCAAGTATTAAATTCTAAACCAAATGTTTTATTTGTGCATTAATCATATGTAGACCCTTTAGATGTGATCTTAGTATAAAACTGTTAAAAATACGTACACATATCGGCCCCTTAAAAATTCTTCACTGTTGGCGAATTATTGCCAGCAATAAATTTTATAACGTCTTGTGTAACAAAGCTATTGTAGTAATGGAAATTGAGAATGGCCGTGACTTTTATTGAAAGATTATACTGTCGAAGGCTCGTATTTATTACATGCATACAAAACTGATCGAAAATTTAGATGCAGAAAAAGACTGACTTCTGTATAAGCGTTTACTGGATACAGATAATATGAATACTAGGCGGCCATAGCGTAATAGCTAAAGCGTAGGACTTGCAATCATGTGGTTGCGGCTTCGAATCCCACCCTGTACACTGACGTAAACCCATTTCTAATTCAAGCATTTAACTGAACTGGAAGGGTTAACAAGAATGAGTGACGTGTGTGAGAAGGGACGAGCTTCATGGTCTAGTGGTTAGTGATCCTGACTGCTACTAAGCCAAAGGTAGTGGGTTCAATTCCCACCCATGACAAATAATTGTGTGATGAACACGATCATTTGTTCTGTTTCTGGGTGGGTGTAATGTATGTATAATATGTATATATTTAGCAATATATATAAGTATGTTTATCAGCAGTCTGGTTACCATAGTACAGGCTGTCTAATTTGGGATCAGACGGTCGTGTGTAAGTTGTTATTATTGATACTAGTAATATGTATTTAAAAAAATGTGGTTTGAAGTTAGAAAACACAGTAACAGCTATTTATTTACTTACACCAATAAAACAATAGGACATAACAACTTGTTTATATATTTATATATATATATACCGATAATGCCCAGCATAACCTGGATTAGTACTACGGCCTAGGTCCAGCCTGGTGTAAAATAAATCATCTGTAAGTCTTTAGTGAAATCAACGATATAAAAAGTTGAGTTATAGTGAGCCAAGGATCTTGTGGCGCGTGGCCAAAAATAAATCATACGTCTCTGCAATATTTGTTTTCGCCACGATTTTTTAACCGACTTCAAAAAAAGAGGAGGTTCTCAATTCGACTGTATGTTTTTTTTTTGTTTGTTACCTCGGAACTTTCGACTGGGTGAACCGATTTTGATGATTCTTTTTTCATTTGAAAGCTGGTGCTTCCCGTGTGACGCCATTTCAATTTGGTCCAGTTCTGACAATGTCATCCATGAGAAAACCATATATAAGTCTTTTATGGAATAGTTTTTTTGTTGAAGTCTGTTTTTTTTTTTGAAAGAATTTCCACACTGATTTTATAATAGAAGCAAAACGCTCAGTTTGCGGACTTCAAATACATACTTGGGATGAGGATAAAGAGGATTATTATTGGAGGAGGAGGTTATTATTGTTACTAGTAATATATATTTAAAAAAATGTAGTTTGAAGTTAGATAACACAGTAACAGCTATTTATTTACTTACACCAATAAAACAATAAGACATAAAAACTTGTTTGAAAATAAATTTCATGCACGTGTAAAACAACAGTTTAGTAGTTTTGTGTCTCAATTAGTTCTACCATTTAAATTGGTTTATTGACTAATAAATTTTGGGTGTATGTGACTGCCTTCGTAGACGTAGAATTCTGCAAAAAGACAGTCGTGCTATTTTGTTTTACGACGGAACTAATGAGCCCAGTGGCGTAACTATACCATCGGAGGCCTATGGCTAATTCATCGGACGGGGCATAAGTTCACTCTTGGTGCCTCGTGTACTTAGGGCTTTGGCGTCGGGACCGGGGGTCCCCTAGAGCCATGGGCCCGTGGCATTTTGCCCGCTCTGCCACCCTATTGTTACGCCACTGAATGAGCTTCAAGTAAAGCCAACCTTGTAGATAAACCGAGGGGCTATACATAGGTAGAAATAATTTACATACACACCTTTTGTAAGTTACTAGCTGCACTTTATATATCTATATATAGATTTTTTGGGCCAGGAACCCTCGCGGGCGTCCCCAGAATACCCTACCAAAGTTTCATCACAATCTGATCAATGGGTTCGGAACGCATAGAGGACAAACATAAAAACATTGAGTTTTATTTATATGGATGTTTGCTATTCACGGCAGCTCTTGACATTAGCTACTGCTAAATTGCAGTACCAATTATTACGGGGACGAGAAAAGGTAATGACTTTTTGTGTGAAGGTGTCTGGCCCCGCTCTACAAAACCAATGCGTATATCCATTACTGAAAACAGTCCTTTCCCAACTTCGCAGTGTGACATAATGCCAGCCTTGTACAACATCGTAGTCGTACCTGCAGCATCAAGTCTCACTGGAGAGTCGTGACTGCATAAATTAGCGCATATTCATATGTATCGGCGTACGATCGTGAGCTCGATTCTTATTTATTAGTTATAAAGTTTTTCGTTTAGCAGTCCCCGCGCGGCTTCGCTCGTTTATACATATTTATATATTTTGCACGGAACCCTAATTATTTTTCCAAAATAAAAGTAGCCTAAGTTACTCCTTATAACAAGCTGTCTGCCAGTGAAAGTCCCGTGGAAATCGGTCCACCCGTTCCGGAGATTAGATATTAGATAAAAAATTTAAAACTGATTTTTAAGCTAAGATATCGTGCAAATAACTGTATGAGCTTAAAAAAACTATTATTTTGACAATACAAACAGATACTTCAATTTTATTTATTTGTATTGATTGATATTGCATCCTTTTAATTACATAATATATATGTTTTGCATGCACTTGTACTGTTTTACATGTACAAAGTTATAAGGAAAATTTGTACCAAGCACTAATCTATACTAATATAATAAAACTGAAGTTTTTGTTTTATTCTTGCTGAAGATAGGGTTGATACCTATTGGTCCAGAAAAAAATAACAGTAGCTTAGAAAAATGACTAATGCGAGCGAAGCCGCGGGCTAAAGCTAGTAAATATATAATTATTAATCCGGCTCTGTCTCCTCATCTTTATTTTTTAAGTCGGTGTTAAAGACAACTGAAGGAATCGTCTCAAGACATTTTTATAAATTCCAATAGAATCGTCGGTCGAACTCTCTCAGCTTCAACAACCCTCACCTAGTTTGTATAAATAACGTTGCGTCGATTAGTTTGATTGGCTTAAGGATTCCGGAGACTTAGTCTTTTCAGACTTTCTATTTCAGCTTACGATCAAGTATTTAGTTACAACGACTGCTACAATTCGTGAAATAACGCATCATTGAGTACTTAAAATGAAATAGCATCAGAAACTTCTATTTATACTAGAATTTATGTGCGGAACTAATAATTTTCTCGCTGAGTTAAGGCTAATACTCTATAACCAAAGCAATCGATATTTAACGAGTGGCAACTGTCCACTATTTATTGAAACCGCGAAAGAGCTTATTGACTTACCTATTTCATGAAATGAAAATGTAGCTACCTGATTCTTTTTTGTAAGCAAGCAGCCAGTCTAGTAGTATGTCTTAATAGGATACAGCAATAGGAGCAACATCTACTCCCCTTGCGTCGTGTATCCTGAATGCTGAGGGTCGTGACCTCGTTGCAGTACTCTTTCGTGGACTATTTTGTGCCATCTCGGCTTGGGCGGCGTGGATGGCATCGTGCGCTGTGGTACCCAGGGTGGAAGTGATCAGGTGTGATCAACGTATGGGACCAACGCTCCTGCCACGGGATCTTTTTCCGTCTACTTTGCCTGTTGTGAGTAGTTTTTCCATGTTATCCAGATAATAGAAGTACACACTTTATAAAAAAGAGTTTCAGAACAAATTTTCGATTGATGAGATTGCTGCACAGCCAATAAATCAATCATTTCAAATATGATCACTCACCACGAGTGGCAATATATTGCCTACCTTATTCTCGAAATTAATGTATGTACATATTTATCTATATTAGTTTAATTTTTTTTTTAAAGAAAGCAATATAATTATAGTTTAAAAAACTAAAAAACACGCTTTTATAGAAAATTCAACTAAAAAAAATAAAAAATTTAATCGAACTATTGCATTGTCATCGACCTTTGACACGTGTGCAAAATTTGAATGAAATCTGGCCGTTTAAAGTGGGTCAAAATCGCGCCCAAAGGAGTCGGTTACAGACATACAAACAAACATACAAGTGAAGCTAATGTAAAGCGTGTAATAAAAGAGTAAAATTACTTCACTTTTGAAATGTTAAGTTCAAAGATAATATCCATGTTATGTTTAATCTTTATTAATATTATTACGTTGGTGAACAGACATGAGAAGATCATAAACAGTTTTGTTTCGAATCGATATAGTACAATGTCTCTATATGATATCCAATTAACACTTTAGTTATGAAATTTTACTCTCTCGTTTTATCACAATCATCATACATTTCACGTGCATTAGCTGCGCGATGAGTGGTGCTGAAGTAGCACTCACATCAGTTATATGTGCAATTATGAGTGCGACTCATCGACTAGCGAGCTCTTAAAGCGCGCGTGAGCAACTTGTTACAATAGTCACAATGTACCAAAGAATTAGAGTCTATTAGTACAAGTCCAGGCTTATAGCAAGCATGCCATACTGCGCAGTACTGCAAGGTCGCGGTTGTTTGTCTTGTGTGAATGTAAAGGTGAATTTCCCTAGACGTTTATTCTAAGTATTATTTCGTTTTGTCTGTCCCGTGACCCCCGTGGCATATGTTTGTGTGCTATCGTGACAAGCTGGGTGCAATTTCCGGGTACGAATCATAGATGTGTATCGATCTAGCGGGGTCACTCGAGCTAGACCGAAAAAACTAGTGGCAATGCTTTGTTTGTTCAATGTACCTCACGAATTTATTAACAAGATCCAATGTACCTCAACCATTTTGATAGAAATTACAATAAATCGCCTGATCCATCAAGCGGGGTCCTCGGTTGTATTACGCTCCGAATACATAAAAATAATACTGATCGTAACTTGTGCCAATGTACCTCTCAATTCATGTATAAACTCTAAGGGATCTTTAACAGAATCGGAGAAATTCAGCAAGAAAATTTTGTCTGCCCAACAGGGCCCTTTGTAATTTGAATTCATACGTGCAGAAAAAGCACACCATTGTTATGTATTACCAATGTACCTTAGAGTTCTTCACTATTACCATATTTTTCGCAGTTTTTCTACATTTTATTGTAAATACAAAATAATTATACTAGTAGGTAGTAGGCGGTTGGTAAGGTAAGATCAAAAAAACAAATATTTCCCGAAATGAAGGTAGGTATAACTATATATTGTAGTGTTTCATTCGCTGGTGACAATCACGCAATAGCAATAGTTTATCATACCTACCCTCATTGCGGGAAATATTTGTTTTGTTGATATTACCTCACCAAACGCCTACTACCTACTTATATCACTATTTTGTATTTACAATAAAGTGTAGAAAAACTTTAAGGTACTTTCTTAATACATAAAAATGGTGTGCTTTTTCTGCACGTATGAATTCAAATTACAAAGGGCCCTGTTGGGCAGACAAAATTTTCGTGCTGAATTTCTCCTGTTCTGTTAAAGATCCCTTGGAGTTTAAACATGAACTGAGAGATACATTGGCACAAGTTACGATCAGTATTATTTTTATGTATTTGGAGCGTAATACAACCGAGGGCCCCGCTGGATGGATCAGGCGATTTATTGTAATTTCTATCAAAATGGTTGAGGTACATTGGATCTTGTTAATAAATTCGTGAGGTACATTGAACAAACAAAGCATTGCCACTAGTTTTTTCAGTCTAACTCGAGTGACCCCGCTAGATCGATACACATGAATTATAGTTATTGACTTCTGGCACGTAGTTCGATGGTATTGTTCGGTTCCTAATAAAGAATACACATTATTTTGGTCTTCTTTCTTCATATGATGATCCAATACTAAACAATTCTAAGCGCGGGAGAGCCATGCTTCGGCACGTATGGGCCGGCTCGACCGGAGTGATACCACGGCCTCACAGAAAACCGGCAATGAAGCAATGATTGCATTGCCTTTCGCCGAGTGAGTGAGGTTACCGGAGGCCCTAACCCTTCCCTCTCCCCTCCTGGTCTAGCAAGCAACGCACTTGTGACTTTTGAGTTGCAGGTGCTCATGGGCGACTTTAGTCATTTACCATCAGGTGACCCGTCCGCTCGTTTGCCCCCATACCATAAAAAAAAATGCCATGTTCGTGTTGGATTTCATTTTAACTAAATCTAGCTGTGACTTCATTTTAACTCAATGTTACCAGATCAGATTATATGATCATCTATCTGGAGGACTGTAGGTAATCATCGATCATAGCAATGATTGTTATAGAACAGATTCGACAGTCTTGGGAACGTTGATGATGATTTCTTGGTATTACCTGTATTCCAATGAATGTATAAACTTCAGTATATACATACATGTCATTGTTAGAACTCGTTTCAGGGCTCACAAAGGAACGTTTATCATTCTTCGATCTGATGAGAAAAAAACATTTGCAAACAGGAATGTTCTGTGAACATTCAAACAATTGATGAAAGGTATATATACCTAAACAACTGCCTTGTGACAACCTGAAGCGGATAATAAAAGTTTTTTTTTATACATTTTGTAAAATTTTACGTCCTTGTTTGCGTATATTGGTTATTTAAATGTAAAAAAAAAACATTAGGAATGTTTCGGAAAACTTTTATAAAAACCCTACATTTTTTTTTTCATGTACCATAAGCTAATTTGTTTTGCAAGGTGCAGTAGTTTTATTTTATTGATTTTCTAGATTTTCACTGCAAATGAAGAGCCTCTTTGGTAATCATTTATTTAAATTGTTTAAATGTATTTTATTATTCGGTTTTACTTTAACATGTAGCATGTAACATTTAATAACTCGTTCAGTCTCCAAATAATTCAGACAAAGCTACATTTTATAAGCCTACAATTTTGGAGAACTTTTTATCTATAATATTTATCTAGTATCATAAGAACTGTAGTACGTTTATGAGGTGGCAATATTGTACACTAGTTATCGCTAGTACCTGTCAATAAAATTGTACAATGCCCTGGACATGTGCATACATAGTATCATTTTACAATTGATGACTTATCTTTATTGTTATACACCTTACTGCCTTCGTAACATTATGTACATTTAATTCTTGGTGACCTTGTATCATATCCTCTGCATAATAATAGCTTACATGCAATGCATACTTGCTTAATGCATTACACTTTTCATTCTCAACACAGCAGAAACTGCCCTGTAATTATTTTTGTGACATATGCTTGCCATCCTATGGTTGCCTGTAAGAGATTGCCTTGTTCGATAAGGCCGCACGTTATATAAATTACTTGCAGTTATTAGTTACTTATTATATTGTATATCTGTTGTACAATACAATACAGAGAATTATTATCATTACTAGCCGTTCCCGCAGTTTCACCTGCGTTTATGGTCACTGCTCCGCTCCTATTGGTCGTAGCGTGATGTTATACAGCCTATAGCCTTCCTCGATAAATGGGCTATCCAACACTAAAATAATTTTTCAATTCGAACCAGTTGTTCAAGCAAACAAACAAACAAACTCTTCAGATTTATAATATTAGTATAGATTACACTTTCTACTTTAATTCTGGCCTTATTTATAATATTCTATTATTGTCAATATGGCGTCTGGATAGTTACTGTTATAGAGAAACGGTGATTACATCTATTGGGGGGAAGGGGGAGGGATTATAATTCTGTAATACTTCTTCTACGCGCTAGCACATCACGATGGATCACCGCAATCTGGCCTGTTTAAGCCAGGCCCGTCCTAATTCTAGTATGCTGCTAAGTCGTACTAGAAATGCCGAAATGTATAATATTTTTTATGCTCATATTTTTAAACTATGTAAAGATTTATTAGACCCTACAAAAATCTAAATTTAAGGCACTCCATAAAAACTCATTGCCTATGAGCTTGAACTTCCCTAAGGTATTACTATAACAGTACTTATGCAGTTGTCATTGTTATAGATAACATGAAGGATGGCTGTATTTACTATTAATTTATACTTGATACTATAATAATATGTAACTACTGTTTGATATATCTACCTTTGTAGTTGTATATACAATGCACTAACTTACACTTCTATCACATCATTGTCTAATGGGATGTATGCACATGTCTATGTATCAATCAATCAGCCTGTTACAGCCCACTACTGGACATAGGCCTCTCCCAATATCCAGCAAGTGTATACATAAGTAATTTATCATAAAACGTCACCCCTTCCGTGTCTCGATCAACAACCACTACGTAAACATGCCAAAAGTGTTCAGAATAAAGTGCCGATTAAGTTGGAGAGGTCAGTGCAAAATGCCAAATTCTTCAGATACACCAGTTAGCAGCCAGGGACTTTAAATATTTAAAAAAACTGTCCTAATGATGCCATGCTGAAATCCGTTAATGTCCCGAAATTTTACTTCTTGTGCCGTGTCCAGTAAGTAGACCTAAGGGAAGGTACCCATACTACGTGACCTATTTTTTAAACCCCTCCCCCCTCGGTGACCACCCGTAGTATATTCCAAAACCCCCCTCCTCTTCTAGTTTTCACACAGTAATTTTTTTTATCTTTATTTTACTGAGGGTTTGATTATACAATGAACATGCCACCCTCATGGGGGCTATATCTACATAATTCAAATATGTTTAGTTACATTACAATCTGCGCTTAATTCCTATGATAACTAATTTATATAGTACTAGCGACACGCCCCGGCTTCGCACGGGTGCAATGATGATACTAAATATACTACAGGATGTCTTTATATACAACGTTCACAGCCTTTTTGTCATTAGACAATACAAACATGTTTTCTTCAGAGGTTACTCTTGAAAGAGTGACAAATAATTGGCCATGTGAAAAACACTCAACACTCAAATCTAAGCCTGCAACATTGAAAGTATGACCCTGCGATTTATTAATGGTCATTGCAAAAGATATCTTTACCGGACATTGTCCGGCCCTCTGGCCGGTACCGCCGCAACCGCTATGTCCCTGCATTTTAAATCTGTAATATCTTCGAAAATATTCATGGAAATTACATGCTGTGAAGGGCCATTTTGATCTATATTAAATGTACAATGTATTTAAGGTACTTAATTGGATAAGGATTAATGCTGTATTGCTTAAAATTGCTTCGTAAATAAGACATTATTTCTCGTAAAACCCTGATCCAAAATGTATTGAAAATGTGTTTGAGTGTCATATATTTAAAAAAATATTTTTAGTTTGAGTGAGTGAGTGAGTCGGTCATTTTTACGTGTCGAAACTCCCACGGGTCATCACCTCACCGGGGCTAACGATAAGGTATGTCGGACTCGAACCGACTAAAACCACACGGCTTTCCGTCACGGGGTCTTAATGCCGGGGACTCAGGTGTACCCTAGGAAGGAAGTCCCTGTGAGTCCCGGCAGACTTGGCCGCCTGCTCGACAACAGGCGACCCCACAATTTACAAAAAAAATGTAGTATGGTCGTTCGTTACTTCTTAGAAGTTTAAATCTTTTGTCAATTAATTATATTGCAGTAGGAATAAGCTATATTGTGTAACTGTATTAATAAATAAATATAGTATGGAGTTCAACATCCTAACTATTGAAAAAAAAAAAGCATGCGTCCTTCTTAGTTTTATTTTTTAATTTTATTACAATGGCAGCAATAGAGATTACTTTACTAAAGTTCCTTGATAAGGATTAAGAATTATTACAACGGGGCGACAACAACGGTGTCACGTCACGCGTGACCCTCGTGTTCAGCATAACCTACTTTATTAGGTAGCGAACTTGATATTGATTGTAATGTCAATAACCCCTAATATTCGTCCATTCAACTTAATCGTAATGTCTTTGCTTTGATTAAAATAACAATACCCAAGATACCGGTATGCGTTTGTTGTTAAACGGCTTGACTGATTTTTATGATTTTTTTGTCATTATTATGGGGTCATCTGGAAGGCATACCTATATCTAAAAAGATATTAACTGAAAAAAAGCTCTTTTCAGAAAATGCGAAAAACTAATTACTGTGACCCTGCACTGCAGGAGTATGCTGTATAGATTTATGTTATTTTGAATTGAGCCCGTGTTGGTGAATTTAGCGTCTAGCGTCGAGTAATGGTGATATTTTTAAATCTGGTTTATTGGTCGGTAGGTATTGAGATAAGGAATTTGATTGTGTGCATAACTTTAAAGTTAAAAATTTTTTAGTTAGAATTTCAAATGAGAAGAACATGGTATTGAACGAAGAGATCCATTGGTAGCGCAAGGATAGGAGGAATAAAATGAAAAGGAAATAAACGAAGGACATAAGACAGAATAGGAAGAAAGATCCTACACTGACAGGGTCGGCAAAAAGCGTAAATTGTGAATGATTTTCTCTTACCATCATATAATATAGGTTCGTTTTGATCGGGGATTTCGTAATACCCTATACTAAAGCAATAAAAATGTATGTTATCGAGTAAACATAAATATTTTAGAGATGGTATGGTATAGATAAGCTTTACACACTTTTACCACATGGACGTAGCGTGGGGGATTCCATTATCTCTTCTTATCTTTAGAGCTGGCTTTCCTTCCTTTATCTTGTTTCTACATAAAGTGAATGGTTAAATTAATTGTATCTGTGCGTTTGTTCAGTCTCTAAACTTTTCATGTTACATGTTGTCTTTGCGACGACCATGAAAATGTGCAACTGATCTGAATCTTCCTTTTCTTTAGATCAGACAACTCCTGCATTAGGAATATTCCTGCGTCGCGGGGGGCTTCGCAAACATTAAAAAAATGGACACAAAGAAAACCTAGACTCGGGACAACTATTTGTGGACCACACAAATTTTAGTCCCATGTGGGATTTGAACCCAGAAATTTAATAAAATATTTATAATAATATTTATTTTCTTTCCTCCTCGCTTGAAGAGATGTACAGCTGAACTTGAGCATCTGAAAAGAAGCAGCATACTTGCGTGTTAGTCCAAAGTAACGAACAGAACGAACAACAAGTTTTCTGTATATCCGCTTCAGTATTGCTTACTCTAGTAGTAACGACAAGCAAATAAGATTACTGTAGCTGTCAAGGCTTTACTGAAAGCTGTAATATTTTGTAAACCCGATTTTTCAAAAATCATTATCATTATCAGCTGTTTCTTGCGGCCCAGTACTCGCATTAAAAAGAACAGATGGCCTACTTTAACAAAACATCTACGAGTAAATACCTAAATAGCAATTCTCTCAAAATTACATTGTGTGCTCCCTAACACCCTCCTAGACAGAGTTGGGCATCAATCAATTAAAAAATTAATCTAAGATAGATAGATGATTAAAGAATTAATTGCAATTGATATTAATCACCATTAAATATTAATGGCACTTTACAATTAAATTATTCTATTATGATTTAACAGTTTTGGTACTAAACAAGTGAGCCAGACTTGGTACGGTACGGTGATCATTTTGTCACGGCAATATGGAAAATGTCACAGCAATAAGTAAAAGTCACCGTGCGTTAGTGCAACTTGCAAGTCATACAAATTTTAATGTTTTACCATTTATTTTACACAGCCTTAGAGTTCCATCAGTTTTTAGGTATCCAGCCAATCTTATATATAAAAAACCTGCCAAGTGCGAGTCGGACTCGCGCACCGAGGGTTCCGTAAAATATTTTTATTATATGATGTAACTAAAAAATTACGGTTTCCGCAATTTTTCCTTTATCTGTGCTATAAGACGTTGCTTCGTACTTGCGAGTGTCGAAAATTTGCGGAAATTTGCGGCATAAACGGCTGTATCTTTTGATTGCGTTGGCTTAGAAGTTTGATTTTTTCACAGCTCCAAGGGACAGTAGACCTGAGTATTTGATATAAATTTCAGCTTGATACCTCCATGGGTTCCTGAGAAAAAGCGTCTTGACAGACAGATAGACGGACGGACAACAAAGTGATCCTATAAGGGTTCCGTTTTTTCCTTTCGAGGTACGGAACCCTAAAAATGAATGTTCGTGTTTTCGTTTCCTATGCGTTCAGGCTCTGTTTATCCGACTGCGTTAAAACTTCATACAGTTTTTATTAACACTTAGCGAAGATTTCTGACATAGCATGATTTTGATTAAAGCGACGCCTCGCCGGGTACAACAGCTATTCTCATTACGTTGATACAAATTCCGCTATCTAATGAGTACTGACTCACCAGGTTATAATCTGCCATATCGATCGGACGATATGAATGTACGAATCCTATTTTGATAAGAAAGGTTCATCATGAGATGATTTTCCTGATTACCCATTTATCGTGTTGTGACTGCTTCAAGAGCTTCGTGTAGGAAATTTGTACAACACTTGAGATAAGATAGAGTAACAACACGATCACTCGATACATAAGTATTTACGACTGATTGCTATTCATAATAACATGTCATAAATAAACTTAATGTATTCAGTCGATAACGAGCAATTGTTATGTCAACATTATTGCTTCAAATATAAGATAAAGAATTTTATTGAAATGATCGGAATGTCATCAGTGAAGAGCTCTTTGAAGCTTATCAACGGTTGAGGGGTCCTTCAACTTTCTTTTTTTTTCCAATGGTAAATGAAGAGAGACAGTTGTTGGAAACTATATACAACAGAAGGGGAAAAATGATTGGCCATCTGATAAGACCCGACAACTTCTTCAAAACAATATCGAAAGGAACAATAAAGGGAAAGAGAAGACGAGGAAAGCCTAGAAAAAGTTTTATACAACAAGTGAAGGGGAAAGTGGGAGTCAAGACTTAAGAAGAGGGCAAAAAGATCGCAGAACATAAATAGGGGTGGCGATTGCTCCACTGACAAGAGCGTAGCTTTTAAATTTGAAGAAGACAAGTAACATTCGAACACTGCTCTAGCAATAAGTTACATCGAACCACGAGCGTAACCGGAGATAATACAAGATAATAAAGAGATTCCAGGGAATCTGAGAGTAAACTTCGTAGACCTTTTTAAAAGTGTTCAACTTTTGCCAGTGTTTATGATGCTTTCATGTGGTTGCAACTGAAAAAAATCTTTTAACAACAACCACCACCTGTGGACTGTTCCGAGATAAAATTAATTTCAAGATGCATTTTTTATTTTGTTATTAGACAAAGATCACCTAGTGCTACTACGTGTGATAGGATGATTGATAATATAATCAATGGTTATTATAGAAACGTGTTTGCTGACCTTCAGTCGTAGACTGACAACAAGCCAGCAAGGTATATTTTGGTCGTTACCTGCCTCGCCTCGCTGCCTCGCGTTTTCAAATTTGAATGCGCACTCCTCCTGCGACTGATTGGACTTATCTCATCCCAGAGCGCAATAGAAACTAATAAGTTACAACTGTGAAATTCTGCAAGTTGTTTATAGGCCGGAAAATCTTATTAATTTATATCAACATTAATAAAATTTGCATCAACTGGAAACTTCCACACTTCAATGTTTTTTTCCTTCCATAGTTGTTTAGTTCTGTTACAATTACATTTAAACTTATACATATTTTTACATTTTCAAAGACAAAGACATTTATTGCAAACTGTGTAGGCACATATTTGTTCACAATTTGCTAAGCCCCCCATCACTCTTCACAAATCAAACTTACCTGTCCTTTTATACACAATTATACATTTGTAAGATATATAAAGCAACGGAAGTTCATGGATGTACTTTTTTGCAAGCATAGCAGTATACCAGTATATATATATATACTATTGTTCATCGCTCAGGATAGCTGAGATACCTTGAAACTACTTTAATATTGCTGGCATGATAGAATGCTACCAAATGAAAGAGTGAGCCGAAAACACAAACCCTGTATACAGCTTGCTTAAATGTGAGATTCACAAATATGTCTCAGGATTGCACAATAGAGTTATACTGTAGATAGCCTACGAGAAATACAGAAATCACTTACCGATATAAAACAAGACCGAGAATTTTTAGGTAGATAACAATCTGCGGTCCTAAAAAATCTAACAGTGACACAACACAGTATCAGGTGATTATTTAAAAAAAAACGATAATATATTTGCCTTTGGAATGGCCACTAACATTTGCGCTGTGCTAAAGTATAAATACGTAGACTATAAAAAAGAACATCCAAAGAAAAACAATGGGATAACAAAATAGTACATGTTTTATATTAGTTTAGCTTATAAACTTAGTATACTATCGTAGATAGATAGATAGATAACACTTTATTTGTACACCAGTCTTACAGTAGAAGTATCATACATACATTTGTCATACAGATAATGTAAGGGCGCGACCTTATTGCAAAATGCAATCTCTTCCAAGCAACCTTAAGATGGATCAATGTGATTCGGAGAAACAGTTGTAGTTGGAGGTGCATTTCAAATGTTTTATGACAAATTATAATTATTATATCGTAATAGTTAGGTTTGCTATTAAAGCGTGTTTTTTTTTTAATTATAATTTATTTTACAAATAAGTAAGATAAGTTTGTGAGTTTGGATGTTCGGGGTAATCTCTTGGAGATACGATTTTGAATATTCTTTTAGTGTTGGATAGCCCATTTATCGAGGAAGGCTATAGACTATATAACATCACGCTACCAGTAGGAGCGGAGCATCAATGAACAATGTTGCAAAAACGGGGAAAATTTACAAACGCAGACGAAGTTGCGCGGGTTAGCTAGTTTCTTATAAACAGTATTAAGAAACTGACGTTCAGACGTCTTTGGCACAGGCACCTTCGGTGAATAAGAAAAGATTGAAGAGTTAAGCGAGCTAAGTTCGTCCTTCGTCCGAGCGAAGGGATCTGTAATGTCACGGGATGTGTAAACTACGCCCGCATTATGTGACTGGCGAGTGAGAAATCGGGTTGTTTGCATTCCCTCGGGTGTGGAGATAATGAAAACTTCACCCGATTGGGTGATAAATATTTTCTGGATCTCTGATCTAATAAAGTAAGTAGATAACCATGTCAGACATTATATTTCAACCCGACAGATATTGTAAATGAATTTGATTCACTGACCGATAAAACTTGCGCATCGTACAAAATACTATCAGATTAAGAAGTAATTAATCCTAGACGATTAAATGAATAATTGTGTTACGATTGTGCGTACAAATGTACTCGATGGTGACGGCCATTATTGGCAAGGAAGCCATTTGTTGTTTACTTGTAAAATTAGACTTCAGGTAGACAGACATGTTTTTTTTTTATAAAATTACATGGCCCCCATAATGGTTAACCATTACCGATATCGAAAAACAATTTAAGTATTGCTTCACTGATGGTTTTCTGTGAGGCTGTGGTATCACTCCGGTCGAGGCGGCCTATACGGGCTGAAGCGTGGCTCTCCCAGGAACACTTTGCTTTTCGGTTTTCAATCACCTATCTCAGGATTTATCACATTTTACTCCTAAGTTCTTTTTAAAACAAATAGCCATTGAGTTATTTAATATAACAAAGATGTATTTTACACTACATTGTAAGCAGTCGGACATTGATCTCGAAGGAAATTTAGTTAGGAGTTACGTAATGTATTACCAGGTTCAAGGGTGTACAGTAGACCTTCTACGATGTTTTAAAAAGGTATTAAAATAAAAACTTTTTAACAAAAAATTAAACCGACGAAAGAAGAAACGAACTGAAAGGTGAAAAATAAATTTGTTAGCTTAACTAAACTCCTACATTACTGTAAATACCTATATAATTTTGAGCTGGCGCGGCGCCAACCGGACGTAAAACCTACAATTTATGTGTGAAGCGATAATTGAGTAATCTTTTTTTCGCTTTGAGAATATTAACTTGGTTAGGTATCTCCTTTTCCAATTTTATTAGTGTTTTAAGTTTATTCTTCATTCTTGTAGTCCTGCCTGTCTTTGCAATTACGTAAATTGCAAAGACAGGCAAACGCTTCAAACCGCTGTTAGGCGTTCCTAAAAATAGATTCCTCTCACGTTTCAGAGGAATCTATTTTTAGACTTCCATATTCCATTTATTATTGTCTTCTCGAACTAGGTGAGGTGATATCACATCTTGTGTTTTTGTTATTGCATAACTATAGTATTCTTGACTGTAATTAACCGTTTGTATTAATTTCAGACTTTACTACGTTGGTCAGCATTTTAGCATCTAAATCTATTGTGATTGTGACATAAATTGTAAAGAATTTTATAAGCATTCGTACAAACATTCCGCACTAAGACAGCAAATTGCATTCTATGCCAGTTAAAAGTAGAGAGACCTACCTTCTAAATAAGACAGGAACGAAGCAGTAATCGTATACACGATCACTGCTTCGTTTCTGTCATTATTTCTACAAGCGGCCGTACGTATATTCAATTTAAAGTATCTTTCTGGAGATTACGTAACTCCAAAATACAGTATTCCATGAAACACTTCGTCTCAACAATTTTCCACATCCAAACTTGACACGTTTTACACGACCCTTGACATTTAACTCCAAAACGTGGAATCTGATTTTACATTGTACCATTTGCTAAAATAATTTACGGTCGTAATTTTTTAGTTCACTATGTAGGTACAAAGTATTTTTAGTTATAGACACTTTTACCGAAATTTCCTCTAATTTGAAGAGACTAAAGTATTCAAGTAAAGATATCAGAATCTTCTTAAAACATAAAAGGCCTTTCGAACTTCTATCCTCTGCCCTTTGTGATCAAGGTTTTGTAAATGAAGAGAATGGATATAAGTACCTAATTACTGCAAAGGTCGAAAACGCAGAGTGACCTTATTATCATGACAAAAAGGTCTTATAGCTTTTATAGGGCACATTTACAGGAACTAGGGTACAAGAGTTTTCCTCCCGTCCGTGGTAGAACCTAGAACGTACAGAACACCGCGCTGTCTAACCGAGGACAGGGTTGCAAGGGCACAAACAACAATACAGATGGTGCTCGAGTTTATAGATGCTTATCATAAGAGGGCTTTGTGGCTTTTTTCAAACTTAGAAAAATAGATTGAGTTCCAGCAGTATAGTGGCAGTGGTGTCCATGATATGACAATGATTGCATCTAAACATAATATATGTATATTTTAAGATGCATACATTGTCATATTGTAGCCATTGCGGTGTAAGAAATATTTTGCTACTGCACCGACCTGATATAGCTCTTGTGATTTTACAATGTAACATTTCCTAAATAAGAAAGACTTAGTAACTATTTACTGTTAATTTTCTTTTTTGAGCAACAATTTCTAAGAAACAATTATTAATGTTATATTACTATTTTATTAGATACTAGCAACCCATGAGACATCTTCAACAATCATCATCATATTTCAAATAAGTTTACACAAAACGTTAACAAATTATACACCTAAACCTTCCTCATGAATCACTCTGTCTATTGGTGAAAATCGTATGTAGATCCGTTCAGTAGTTTTTGAGTTTATCGCGAACAGACAGACAGACGCGGCGGGGGAATTTGTTTTATAATATGTAGTGATAAGGTAATCGTGTGAGTTGTAAAAAACATTTTTGGATAAGAGTATAACATGTCCCCCAACCAAATAAAATTGTTCTAATTTTTCTGATTGTACAAAACACTGTCTCGTGTAGGTTATTTTCTGTTTTAAACATAAACATGAATGTTGTTTGTCTATTTTTTGCTAGAAGACTTACGAAACATTATAATGTATCACATTATACATTTGGTTACGTCACTTGCATCGTAGTTGTTATTTTCATGACAGTTCCTTTATTTGGTAAGCGGCCAGATTGTCGTGTTTGTGTAATATTTCCAAACTGTTAACAGTTAAAAAAAATCTGTCTCCGAGCATATTGAACTCATTTTTCTGGTATCACTGAAGTTTGTGGTCCAAGCACATAGTAGAATTTAAACTTTCAAGTAAAAAAATAATGTGTCATCGTATATGTAAAACCTCCTCGTTTTTTGAAGTCCGTTAAAAATAGTGCGTTATGAAATCAGCCTTGCAAACGTTATGCGTTATTTTCACGTTACTTCTTTGTAACCGTAACATAGAAGTGTCTATGTTACTTTATTACAAAGTGGCCAAATTTACGACCCATACTGATACAGGTTATAAAGATGAGTATGTGTACGTGTTTTGTAATAGAATTCAATAACTTAAAAAGTACAATAGGCTTTCATATCGTAGTCTTAAATCGTAGTATTTATCACCATTTCAATATTTCCAAGCATAATATGTAGGTACACTTTTACAGACATTGTCGTTCAATGCTGTTTACTTTTCCTTTTATTTACAATTACGTATGTTATACAATATTTCTGATATTGTACATAGAAGGAGCCAGTCCAATCTGGGTCAATAGTCGGTCATTTAACGTCCACTGTCGATAACCTGTTCGTATTGATTTCATTGCCTCATCAACTTTATACCGTATATAGATATATATATATTTACTAGCTGACCCGACAGACGTTGTCTTGTCTTAACTATGAATATTGAATTCGAATTGGTATAATTAATAAAAAAAAATATTCCAAAGCATAGTTCTGACCGATGCATCTGTTTTAAACGATTGGTATCATGTCCTGGCAACTCGGAAACAAATTTTTATTTTTTTAAAAGAGCCATCTTCACCTGATACCTAAAACTGTTATTCTAGGTTACCATATTTTACCGTCACACATTTAAGTTATTTTATATAACTTGTCAAGTTTGTATATTCATTTCACCAGGTTTGCCATTCTTAATAATTCCGTGATTAATATTAAGTAAAAAAGTTTAAAACTTTAATTCATTTATATTTAAAATATATATTATTATTATATTTAAAACAATGATTTATTGTTTCGAAATAAAATAAATTATTACTCGAGACCATAAAGTAGTTAACCAGTATAACACGCTGGCAACTCTGGTCTCTGTCTAAATGTCAAATGTCAGAAAAAAAATCGCTGGTTTGTTATTGATTAAATAATTTAAATTATTTCTTGTTTGTAATAAAAGTGATAAGATTTATTGTATTGGTGCAAATAAGTGAACAATGTTCTACATTTTATAAAAATGTATGTGGTGACAGTGACAGTTCCTATATGCTTCAAAACCTTATAAAGTCTTGTAAATGAAATGATAATAAAATATGTTATTAATAAACTAATTAAATTAGACTTTTGTTATTTATTCCTTTCTCATAATTATACATTATAGCCATAGCTTTAGTAATAATACATTTTTACACTTTTTACACCTGTAGTCAGCGCCTCTATAGGTGAATTAGGGAACTAAAGTTCCCGTGCTTTGCGGTCAGAGGCGCTGACCTACACAAAACGAGTTGCCAGTCTATTTCAGTATAATATATTTTAGTTTATGATAGGTATTTGCAGCGCGCATTCTGTCAATCGCACCAACTGTCAAACGACTGACAGTTATGTATGTCAAAAGCGCTATGGTAAACGTTGTCGTGCCGGAACGAAAAAAATATTTTTCCTGTAACCCTATCGCAGCGCCATCTACCGGGTCCAATTTTAAATCTAAACCATTCTCGAATCCAATTGAAGACACATAAAAAAATTCATTCAAATCATTCATTTCATTCATTTTTTATAATTTACCATCAGGTGAGCCGTCTGCTAGTTTACCCCGTTTCTCATTAAAATAAAAATCACATATAAAACTATACTAGCGGTTTGTCTCAAACGACCTCCTGCAAGATCTTTGCGACTTAACTTTTTGGTTTCTTGCTGTCTTGGTTAGTCTAATATAGAATTACGGTTTTTACAAATCTTATAGATACTCCTCCAATATGCTCAATTTCTGCAATGTGACGGGCCTGTTGGTGTAGTACTTATTGGTCCTGACTGCTAAGCCAGGGGTCGACTCCCACCCAGGATAAATAATTGTCTGAGGAGCACGATCTGTCCTGTCATAGTTTTCGTACGATTTAACAATATTTCTTTATTTACTTGTTTCATTATCATTCGCATAATGACTAGCTATTACGTCATAGACAAATGAATCCATCTGTGATTACGCCGAACCTCTATCAACAAAACAATTTACTTTAACTTATGACGACCTTAAGCGTCACAAAACCATGTTCAATAAGTTTAAACTTTTTCTTGGACGCTTTACTTCCCGAAGAAGCATTTTACTGCTGTTAATTATAGGAAAAGGTCTGGAATAGTACATAGGCTACTTTTTATTCCGGAAAAATGTGTTCCCGTGGGATAGTTTTCACCAAAATTTCCACGCGAACGAACGGGCAACAGCTAATCATAATATAATTAGATGATAAACTATCATTTAACTTACTTTTAAAACGACCTAAAGCGTCACAAAACATGTTCAATAAGCTTAAACTTTTTCTTGGACTCTTTAAATACTTCCTGAAGAAGCATTTTACTGCTGTTAATTATAGGAATATTGTACGACAAGGTCTGGAATAGTACATAGGCTACTTTTTATTCCGGAAAAATGTGTTCCCGTGGGACAGTGTTCACCAAAAATTCCACGCGAACGAACGACGAACGGGTAACAGCTAAGCATAATATGTATAATTGGATGATATACAATCATTTAACTTACTTTTAAAACGACTGTAAGCGTCACGAAACCATGTTCAAATAAGCTTATGCTTTTCCTTGGACTCTTAAAATACTTAACGAAGAAGCATTTTACTGGTGTTAACTGTAAGTTAATCCAGCAAGACACATGTTGGTCATGATTTCATGAATCGTTGGGATCACGAGGACTTGTCCGATTGGCATGGAATTAAACTTCTGTTACTTCCTTAGTAGTGTCCTTGATACAAAAGATTATAATATAAATAAAATGGTATAATATGCCTATTTATAAATTCCACAATTTCATTGTATAATGTGTGATTATATTGATGTTTTAAGACAATGAAGTAGACATGTTTCCGAGGCTCGATACTATTATAAACAAATTATGACGTTCACGTTATGACTCGGACACTTGTTCAAATAAAACATCTGTCTGTACTTATAATCACAACATTCTTCCTTCAGACTTTTTATTATTTTTGCTGTCTATAAATTTAGTTAAGCATCATTTTTTTCTGAATGGTTAGACGTCGTTCTGATTTATTACTTCCTTGTTTCACATTTTGTTGTGATTGAGTTTCAGAGTTATATAATTTGATTTTATGCAATTAATTTACTTTGCAGTACCATAATATATGTGATATTTAGATTTATGTATCTAAATGATCCTCAATCTTAAGTTTGCATGTGAAAAGGATTGTGTATTTACAATAGTGACACCGCTAGAAGAAAACCTAACTCACTTTCTAATCAATGAAATTATCATTACATAACTAAATAGTATAATTTATTTGATTATCCTAACCTACGATCATACGTGGGTCATACTGAAAGTTTTTAGAATAGGGCAGTAAGAAAAGCAGCCGATGAAAAATTTATTAAAATTTTGAATTAGGAACTTTTTGGGAATCCGTAGATGTTTAAATATTTCATATTATGTCATTTGTTTTTACAAAATGTCGTGCATCGAAATGGATTTGACTAGAGAAAATTTTCACTCAATGATTTATTACGACTTTCGTTGCGGTCTTATTCAACGACAATGCCTCATCTCGTGCCACTGTTTACAACTGGTTTAATGAGTTTAAACGTGGTCGAAGCAAACGCACTGATGATTCTCGAGAAGGACGTCCTTCTTCGGCGACTACTGAAGATAACGTGAGTGCTGTGCCGATGGTAGAAGCTGATAAAAAGGTTACATATCAACAGATTCGGATTTTAGGCATTGGTATGAGTCAAGTACAAAAAGTCTTACATGAACATTAAGGCGTCAGAAAGCTTTGTACTAGATGGATAAAATGACAGCGTTTTCGATCTTCCAACAAATTATGAGGATAGTTTGATGGAAGATCGAAAACGCCGTCGTGAAAAGTATGACGGAGGTGACTCGAATGCTGTATATGACATCACAGGTGATGAAAACTCATATATATTATTACGAACTCGAAACCAAAAGACAATCTGAATGAATGTTTCCATTCGAAGATTTGCCGACAAAAGTAAAGAAGGACAGAAATCAAGGGAAAAAGATGATTGCCTCATTCTTTGGACGGACGGGTCATTTCACAACAATCATTCTAGAAAATAAAAGAACTGTTACTACAGATTGGTATGTCAGTTACTGTGTACCAGTTGTCTTGGAAAATGTTAGACAGCAGCGATCCTCCTCCACCACGACAACGCTCCAGCTCACTCCGCCAGACAAAAATATTAACAGGCTTCTATATCATTCCGTTTTTTATTTTCTAAAAACTTTCAGTGTGACCCCCGTATATACTAAACACTGATATTGAACAGGATTCTCGGCAGTGATACCAAACCAAGACAATTTCCTTGATCAATCACGATGCGATGATCCATGATCTAGACTAGGTTCAGCGCCCGACGCGACACTAAGCACTATTGTAAATATCCCGATTTGGCCGGCAAGTTGGCCTAGTGCCAATACATTCCTGTGTGCTTCATAGCTAGGAACACACTATGTGCATGTCACATGGCGCTATTGATGTGATGTGAAAATGATCTTTGATTTGTTTACAAGAGTGTTCATACACTGGTATTTGATTATTTACGAAGGGGGCTTTTGTAAACTAGTGTGTAATTTATTTACAAACGGGAAAGTTTATAAACAAGTAATCGACTAAATGAAAACGTGTCATCTAATAACTATTTTGAACCGACTTTTAAAAACACGTCAATTTGTCTGTTTACATTTTTAATATTTTTATCCGATTTCAATGTTTTTTTTTTTTTAAATAAAAGAGGGGGATAAGAAAAGTATTGCCACAGGAGTAATCACATAAAAAAAATCAAAAATAATAATGCCAATAAAAGCTCCAATGGCATGGTTCAGTAGCATAAGGTATAGCGGTTGTAGTCCTTTTAGAAATATTATTTAAGGAGACAACTCCTGCCTTTCCTCTTTGCATCTGTTCTTGGAAGAATGTGTATTCATTTTAATGCCACTATCTTAGCTTTATTTCATTTTGAAGTAATATAATCTATTCCCATTCATATATTCTCATCAACGAATGCTAGCCGCGCAAGTTCATACGATAACGCATTCACCTTGGTTATCTATGCACTTGTATTTATGTCATGTCATGACCTTTAGATTGTTTCGAGGGGGATTCATGTATACATTATAGGCTAAATTGGAATGTTATTACTGCAAAATAGATCCTGTTTTAAATTTTAAAAAACACACTATGACCTAGTCAAAGTGGCAGAAACATTTCCTTGTGGACAATTTTAGGTGAAGGGGTTTAGCGGTTGACGTAACATTCTTTAGAACTTCAGACGGCCGTGATAATGATAAACGATTGACTTGATCAGTATCGCTCGCATGATAAATCCAAAGTAATAACAGAGAATATAATTTATTAGTCTTTGGGGGCCCATCCATAAATTACGTCACACGAATTTCATGATTTTTGGACCCCCCGTCCTTGTCACAGGTGGTCACATTTGCGGGGTCCACCCCTACCTGGTGTGACTTCACATATTTTGGAATTTACACCCAGAACTGAAATTATTCAGTTAAATTTTATTTTTTATAAAAGTTTATTAGCGTGTGACAGGACCGGTTGTTATCGGTCTCGGATCCCGAGTGCTACAATCTACCGAATCAAAACTTGTAGAGAAATAACTAAATACTACCACCGAAAGGTACCCACAAACTACCAGCTGATGTCGAGGAGG
The DNA here is from genome assembly GCA_963859945.1 of Euplagia quadripunctaria. Taxonomy (NCBI): domain Eukaryota; kingdom Metazoa; phylum Arthropoda; class Insecta; order Lepidoptera; family Erebidae; genus Euplagia; species Euplagia quadripunctaria. The sequence goes on from OY982562.1 coordinate 23,739,646, forward strand.
AGGTGGAAGAAGATAGAAAATCGATGTGTACACAAAACAAGCTCAATGCATATTGAAGATTAGCATTGGCTCTGCCAAGACAAAAGAAAGGCTTTTCCGGATATAACCATCCAGTATACATCACAATAATAGTAAAATATCTAATATCTTATGAAATTATCATTATAAATAGCACTGTATTAGAAGTTTGCCCAATAAATAGGTAGACTTGCCATTTTTGTAATGCTTAGTATTTATTGACTAGCCGTTTCCGCAGCGTTTAAGATCACTGCTCCGCTCCTATTGGTCGTAGCGTGCTGTTATTTAGCCTATAGCCTTCCTCGATAAATGAGCTATCCAATACTAAAAGAATTTTTCAATTTTCAAGCGCGTTCAAGCAAGCAAACAAACAAACAAACAAACTCTTCAGCTTTATAATATTAGTATAGATTAATATGCGTTGAAGAAATTGCAGTCATAACATATTCGCAGAACTCACATACTATCTGTTAAGATACTATCGATTTTGATTCACTTTTTACTTCTTTGTAATCGCTGTGATAGGGTTTTATGAATTTTGTAAATAGCTAATGAAGTAACCTCTGATGCGGGTTCTATTGTACGCCAATGGTGCAGTTTATACATACAACAATCTTTATAATAGTATTGGTTAAGTGATGAAAATGTGTACATATATCAAATTAGATCAAGCGATCAACCACTTTGCTATTTGTCGGGTTATTGTTGGATGACCGGTCACTGCACGTCCCTCCGTGTCTTGATATAAACACCCGTCTATTAACCGTCATTTCTGTTCTCATTCCCTTGTTAGCCATGTCAGTTTTTACACGTTCCATCTATCTTTCCTTGACCTTTGAAATCTTTAACTTCCATAGTCATAATCTAGATAAAAGAATATTGGAAACAGAACACTCCTTTCAAAATTTATTTCTTTCGCTTCCATATTTGTTCTGTGTCTGGGTGTAATTTATCTATCATATGTATGTATTTAGAAATATATAAGTATGTTTATCAGAAGTCTGGTTACCATAGTACAGGCTCTGCCTAGTTTGAGATCAGATGGCCGTGTGTGAGATGTGTGAAGTTATTAAGTTATTATTATACCACTAAAAGTTAGGTTAAGTTAGAAGATGAACCTTATAAACTTCGACTTTTGAAGCTTGAAAAGAAAACACGTTTACAAATGTCACATTTAATAGGCCGATTTAACTTTAACACTGACTTTATCATCATGTAAATGGATGATACACAATCATTTAACCAATAAATACATCCACCGATGGACGCATTGCGGCATTCCTGGAATGACAAGGCCACGAATTAGGTCGCATGTTTTGCATAACTTACGCTGAAACATATTTATCACGGATATGCTAACTTGAAAAGTCGTTTAAAATTAATTAACATGTCTGATAGTACTGCTCAGATTTTTTCTTAATTTCCTTGTTATGCAAATATGAGAAAAGTCAACATTAAGCTGAGACTATAACTCAGGATCAGTATTGTGATGACCATCTTTTCAATTAAATCACTGAAGATTTTATCTTGGCAGATGAGACACGGACATACTATGAATGAATGAACGTTGTCGTCATCTACCATATCCTACTAAGTTTCAGGAACTATGGTACATATATTTGTAAACAAAATGTCCAAATTGAAATCATTTGTAAACAAATGCAACTCGTTATATTGTTGTTCGCTTTTGCCGCGTTCCAATAAACAAGAAACGAATCGTTTTGCTTACGGACGGTAAAATTTTCATTGAAAATTCAACGAAATTTTACCATTCGTAAGCAAAACAAATCGTTTTTTGTTTATTGGAACGCGGCATTTATCGATGTGGCAAGAGCTATCTAGTTCCTAGACGAAAATTTTTAGGGTTGTAAAGGTTGCCGCGTGCTCGCTTTCCTGTTTTATATATTTAAATAAGATAATTATATTCTTATATATATCTTGAGTACAAGTCGGGGTATGTAAAGATTCGACACATTATAGGCATACGTGTGCTACCAACAAGCAAACGTTTTTTTAAATACATATACAATATGTGAGTTATTTTGCACTTAACGATGTAGTTCGCAGTCACTATTTATTTAACTGTCTACAACAAGCATTGTTCAGAACTACTATTATCCATTCTGTGATGATTAAACACTAGTGTTTCCTCGCCATCAAAATACAATGTCTAGACATTAGCAGTTGACTGGTTTCACGTAAGTATTTTGTAATGTTTGCTTGGAAAAATACCGCTCCATTTGACTGAATAACGTCTTTGATCTTTTCTCTCAATGGTGTATTATACTAGAAATGTTCCATTAGTAATGAAGTCAATGATTTTAATAACTAGGTACTATCTTTTATCACAACATTATCATTTATTATAAACCCATTTTGAAAGGTACTCATTGTAGGAATAGTTTATAACATTTTTTATTCAAACAAGTTTATACTTTTAAAATAATAAATAGGCTTTGTTTCAGATAACTATTCATAAATTGTTACTAAACAAGCACTACATTGACAGAGTACAGAAATAATTTCAGACAATGGAGCAGCTAAATGGCAGATTGTTGTGTAGAGCGGTATACAGATAAAAAAAAAAACAGTCAGTCGTAGGACTGCACGTCAGAAGTGAAAACATAACTTCACAATGTATTTGCATATACATACACACACACATATATATATATATATAGTTAGGTTAAAAATAAAAAGTAGGTAGGTAACATATTTAAATGTATACATAGGGTACACTGGAAGTTCTGCGCTCCTGGCCGCTCATAAATGTTTGAATTTCGAATGTTATATTTTTAAATGTAAGAAACTCGGCTCCGTCTTACGAATTTTCGATCAGGTCACGTGTCCTGACGCGAGTTTAACATTTTTACCCATCCCAAAATTGCACAACGCCGCTAAAGAAGTTTTCACTTCAAAAAAATCGTTATATGCAAACTTTTCATCTAAAGCTATAATTCAGAGTTATTGTGGCAATTTCGCACTACAATTGATATTTCGAGTTACCGATGTGAGACAGTTTGTTGGTCAATATTGCGGTTTGATGTACGCCGTCAATCATGCGCGCGCAACCGACCGCATGACCTTTACGTTGTGAAAAGTGATACCGGCACGTGTACCTTTAGAGCTTTTAGGCTGATGAACTACTTCATACACATATATTTGGGCAACTCGCGTATGGCACACTGCAAGTGACGGATTACCCTATCAAAATTGGTCTATTGGTTTAGGAGCTATGATTTATGATGCCGCAGACAACCTTCATTTTGCACCGGGGCCGCGGGGGAAAAATATTTTTTTATCTATTTTAATACGTGAAGCGAAAACTTTGGATCCCTTTTTACGAAAATTGGGCGGACGGAGGAGTATGACATTTCGCACACTTATAGTTTATACAGAGAAGAAGTGACGAATGCGAAAATTTTTGAACAATATTTGCTACAAAGTTAAAAAAATGCAGAAACGGGTACACACAGCTATGAGTGTCTAGTATATATTTTGACCTGTCATGGTACAAAAGTCTATACAATGACAGGTCAAGTAATATTGGCCAATGAAATAAACCATGGTCGAAATTCGACCACCACGCGATCTCTTGTAATTTTTAATACAGATGGAAAAAATCGCTGCAAAAATACGTATAACATATAGATAAGAATAAGAACTTAACACATCTTACACATGGCCTTCTGATCCCAAACTAGGCAGAGCCTGTACCGTGGTAATTATCTAGGAAGGATCAAAATATAACCTAGTAAAAAAATCCTTGAGACTTGTTTATAGTTTTGTAAACTTGTCTCATCTCAGTTCAAGATTTGAGTTAATTACTTTTATATTGTTTGTTTATACGGTTGTAAAAGTAGTTAACCTTTGATTGTGGTCTTATCTGAATTATTTTGTTAAGTTAATGCAAACAAGGCATAATGCGCAAACACTAATTATATTTGTCTTCAGTGTTGTCTACGATGTTATCATTTATTTACAATTTCCTTTTTTTTTAAATTAATAATTGGAATGACCGTAAATAAATATATAATAAATTAGGTAATACTTAACTACCACTAACTACTACTACTACTAACTTGCGTTGTATTTCGCAGAGTGAGTGAGGTTACCGGAGGCCCTAACCCTTCTGGTGCCCGCGCTTTGCGGGCAGGCGCTAGGAGGGTTCCGGATGTCTTAATAAAAGCTGTTCCCGGATCCCTCCCACTTAAGGCGCAGTACGGCACACCGTGTGGTTTTAGTCGGTTCGATTCCGACACACCGCCCCGCCGAAAACCCCGGTGGGGTGACGGCCCGAGAGGGTTTGTTTTCAAATGTACAAAAAAAAAAAAAGGGCCTAACCCTTCCCTCTCCCCTCTTTCCCCCGTCTCCCCCATTCCCCCTCTTCCCCTACTCCCACCTTAAAGGCCGGCAACGCACGTCTAACTTTTGAGTTGCAGGTGCCCATTGGCGTCGGTAGTCACTTACCATCAGGTGACCCGTTTGCTCGTTTATTTATCGTTCATTTTTATGGATTGTCAAGTTAAACTTATTCCTGGATACGTTTATGGAAATCCTACTTCAGTACGTCCCCGCGAGCTGAGACGAACTGACAACGCGGTGACAGTCCGACGCGACGGTGACGTACTGCAGTAGGGTTTCTAAGTTAATACTTATTAACATGTACTAGAAACCCTCATCCTATTCGTCGCTCGCACGACGTAGTCCCGTAGGATTTCTAGTACTTCACTGAGCTAATGCCAAAAGGTTCAAGGACACTTACGTCATACTAGGTTAGTGAATATTTTTACGTAAATATTTATTTGTGCGTTAAGTACTAGAACTCCTACGCCAATACGTTGTGCGAGAGACGAATAGAATGAGGGTTTCTATTACATCTTAATACTTATTGACTTAGAAACCTTACTGCAGTACGGCACCGTCGGAGACATATTGGAGTAGCATTTACGCGTGATTATCGTCTGGAAATACTACTTCAGGTTCGTCGCAGCCCGCGAGGACCTACTGAAGTAGCCTTTCTATAGGTATACACTTCCCGGATATAGAACAAAGATAAAGAAAGATATTACTACACTTTAAAAAAAAATTACCTAAAAAAGTAGAAAATAAAACTTTTAAAACCGACGAAAAAAAGGAGGTTCTCAATTCGACCGTATCTATATTTTTTATGTATGTTCATTGTTCAGCCCTCTCTCCGTTATTTATGAACAGATTCAGATTATTCTTTTTTTGTTAGATAGGGTATACCTCAAGGGTGGTCCCATGTCAAGGAAGTCAGGATCTGATGATGGGATCCTGATAAAATTGAGAGAAACCCTCGAAAATTGAAGGAACGAATAGTGTTTCTGTTTACTTTTCATTACTTTATGAGGTTTTTGCGTTTAGAATTATCATCATATCATTGTAGCTGAGCTAATGATGAAAAAAAATCATATTATAAAAATCTTCACTACATATTATAAAACAAAGTCCCCCGCCGCGTCTGTCTTTCTGTTCGCGATAAACTGAAAAACTACTGAACGGATTTTCATGCGGTTTTCACTAAAAGACAGAGTGATTCATGAGGAATGGTGATACAAATTATACACCTAAACCTGGTGTATAATTTGTACCCGTGCGAAGCCGGGGCGGGTTGCTAGTACTCGTATATTTTAACAACGAGACTTATCGATTGAATTCTACCTATATAGATAGACTGAATGACAGTAAGTCTGCATCCTGGTACATCTTGTGACGTTTTAACGTTCTCGATCAATCTTCTCTTCGTGCTATAGCGGGATCTTGAGCCTCAATTCTTGCAGTTAATGAATTAGGATCTGTTACGATAATATCCAGTACACAGTATCGATATCAATAGCTACAACAATTTCACAAATGAATTGAAACAAATTAATGATGGAATAAAGCAAGCTTTTTAATTTGGTTTTTTTAGACAACTAAATTGACAGACATAAATAACAATCGGTTGCCGCTGCGTATAAACTTATTTTATATTTTTAAATAAGGGTTAGTGTATGCTAATATGAATTATAAGTGTTAACGGCCTTTGGCGAGAAATAGTCGCCCTCGTATGCCATAAACACGCGTATATAATTCCATGTCAGAATGTTTCTGTTTACTTTTCATTACTTTATCAGGTATTTGCGTTCAGAAATCATCACATCATGTAGCTGAGCTACTGATGAAAAAAAAATCATGAAATAAAAATCTTTTTAACAAAAAATTAAACCGACGAAAATAACTAAAAAGCAAAGAATAAGAGAGAGTGAATTTTATATTCGCTTAACTAGTAACTATGTCAATAAATCTTGGAAGTCATTTTAACCTACCTCTTGTCGTATCGAAATGAAAGTATGTATATGAAAGAAGAAGAAGAAAGAAAGAAAATCCATTTATTTTGGTGCTAAGATACAAAGTAGTTAGTTAGTTCAAATAATATTCTTATATCTATAAAAAAAATGTATGAAGTTCGGATGACAATATTATAATTTGGTTAACTGGAGCAGACCATGATGGAGCTAGGATCAATAGAGGAACTCTTTAGTTGTTCATATGATTAGTTTTGATGAGTCGTCACAGATTGGACTATGTAACAGTGGTCTGATGATGTAGCCAAGATGTTTTTTTTTAGTTTTACCAAACAATAATTATATATACTACCGAGTAAGGAAGATAAAAAACCATGGCTTTAACGAAACTGATCGTGACATCCGTGACAACGATTTTTAAACAAGTTTTACTTAATTGCTGACTGGTCTAGTGGTTAGTGATACTGACTGCTGAGCCAGAAGTCGTGGGTTCGATTCCCACCCAGGACAAATATTTGTGTGATGAGCACGATAATTTGTTCTGTGTCTGGGTGTAATTTATCTATAATATGTATGTATTTAGAAATATATAAGTATGTTTATCAGCAGTCTGGTAACCATAGTACAGGCTCTGCCTAGTTTTGGATCAGACGGCCGTGTGTGAGATGTGTCCAGTTATTATTAATATTAACCCTAGAAAGATAATCATGTTGGGAGTTACTTAAAAGATAATCATGGGCCTCACGAGCGCACAATATAGTAAGGTCTACCTGGGGCCTGGAAAGGTTTTTAATCATGAGTAGCTTGTTTCATTATAAGGTTGGTACATAATAAAATAAATTAAACTCAAAACATTTTGAAAATTATTTATTTTACGAAAAAATTAACACAATGTTTTATACCTCTTAGAAAAAGTAACAAAAAACATCAGTCTTCTTTTAATTGGACTTATTTTCCTTTTTAGACATAATTAATCACGAGTAATGCTTAATTTTACTTAATACTAACATAAAAAATTAATAAAACAGATCTTTGGGCTCAGGAATGGCACACTAAGTGCAGTCAACACACACATATTTTTTGTGTTCGCCACAGATGCATTTTTTGCATTTGGCGCATGTCATTTTTGACATTCGTCTTTTTTTTGATGTACAAATGTCACAATATCGTCGTTTTTTTGGCTCCGGCTCACCTTGGTCATTTACAGCTTCATTTCCGGCAGATTTTGGTAAAGCAGCTTCTATAGCAGTCCGGGCAGAGCGTTTCAAAGTCGGTAAGAGCAATCTGCTATTCATCCAGGGTTCTGTGAGTTGATTGCTCAACTTTTTCATGTATTGTCTACGATTTAATGGTTTTTGTTTCAAGACTGTCATATTGTGGTGGTAAATGCCGTATGAATTAACAAAAGTCATATTCAATATCCCATAAAACATTGCCATAGGCCATCTATTATTTTTTCGTGAGCAATACATGAAAGAGCACATTTGGTCCAACGTGTCAACGCCGCCTTTTGTTTTATTATAATAAATCACAATTTCTGGTTTTCCTGAAGGTGTATTTATAACCCCCTCCTCATCACATGAAGACAATAGATAAACCATCTTTGAAGGCTTCGGCTTATAGGATACCAGGGTCAAAGGGCCGTCGTAAGAAAACATAGACGTACCGACTGGGCGAGAGCGAGTGTAAAGCTCATTTACTATTTCATCTTCAGCTAAGGATCTATTCCGTGCCATGATTTTCAGACCCTAAAACACATAATAAAACTATAAAATACAAACAACTACTAATAAATAGCTAGTAATGAAACTTGATGTGTTCCGACGAAAGTTACACAAAAGATAATCATATGCTCCACGAGCGCAACACTTAGCTAAAGCAGCCAATCCAAAGTACTTACCGATGGTACGCGTCCGCCTCGCTGTTGTACTCGGCGCCGACTGAGATTAACTGTCGTGACAAGTTCGAGAGCGCACCCGTTAAAAAGAGACAGCGATAAATGTGTTTTGCTTGCGCCTCTGAGGCGCAGATTATCTTTCTAGGGTTAATTAGATTTTTAGACGGTGTTTTAATCATTTACACTGCTATTAAGGATCAGAACAAACAAATGGTGTTATAATTAATTTGATGGATCATACACTTGGCAACCTTGCAACAGTACAATACAATAATATTCTTTATTGTACATCATAGAAAAAGTTACAACTTAAAAGAGAAACATTGAATACTGGTACCATCGGCGCTCTTATCGCTAGTTGCGATTTCTTCCAGACAACCTTAAGATGGACAAATGCGATGGAGGAGATAAATATCATTTTGAAACACTTTCTTAGATCTACATACAGTGGTATCTTATGAATATACTACTAATGCTATACTTTAAATATACAAATAATAATTTAGTAGCATTAAGTGCTCCCTGTACCACTGTAAATAAACAAGTAATCTATTCACAGAGACGTACCTCGCGAACAGCCGTCTTCAATTGAATGATTGTATTAAAATAGAACGCTACTGTCATACAATCAGACTGTAGGATTTATTCTACACAACCTATTTTGTTATAACACAATCAATGTTTACTGACCAAATTCTACAAACAATCGCATTATCTATCCTTGAAAGCATACAAAACTAAGAATTAATTTCTTATCGAATTGATAACAGAAACTTAGACGTAACTAGCTCACTGCCCTATTAGATCGGTCTCCGAATATCCATGCATAGTCGTATGGTTAGTCAGCCAGTCAGTAGCCTGTTGGCTTAGTGGTTAGTGACCCTGACTGCTACGCCATAGGTCGTGGGTTCGATTCCTACCCGAGTCTGGGTGTTCTTTGTGTCCGTTGTTTGTATGTTTGTAAAGTCCCTCGCGACACAGGAGTCATTCCTAATGCGGGAGTTATCTTTAAAAAAAAAAAGATCTTAGAATTGACCACTTCATAATGTGTGATACGACCACTTCATGAAAGGTCGCATTTTATGATATAAGCTGGCTGAAACTGACCACATAGTTTTAACGTTAACATTTGACGATACCGTCAATTCACGTTTGGTCATATCAGTGCTCCATGATAATAAAAGGTTTAATAAAAATTCTAAATAGAAATAAACTTGTATAGCGCTCTTTTAAGTTATCGTAAAGACATTTGCACTTCTATCTTTTATTTGCACATCATAATTCGCTTTTAAAAAAAAATATGCCGCCATGTTGATGCATGACAAAAGACAACGATATCAGCGCCTATAACTGTAGATAATGTAATTATTTTACGATATGCTCACTAATGTTTGACCATATATCATAAAGTAGTATTGCGTTTAGCTGTTCATATCGTCAAACGCTGATTATTCATTGATCTGGACTGCGAGATTTTTCCATTTCATGAAATATTCGTATTTTGTCGGACATACCCATGCAGTAGTCATTTTTAGGGTTCCGTACCCAAAGGGTAAAACGGGACCCTATTACTAAGACTCCGCTGTCCGTCTGTCACCAGGCTATATCGTATGATCCGTAATAGGTAGACAGTTGAAATTTTCACATAATGTGTATATCTGTTGCCGCTGTAACAACAAATAATAAAAAATTAAGGGCTCCCCTACTCGAGACGTATTTTTTTGGCTTATAGTAGTAAATCTTGTACAATGGTGCGGAACCCTTCATGCGCGAGTCCGACTCGAACTTGGCCGGTTTTTAAGATTTGGCCACGACACATTCATGATATACATACCACCTTTTATGAAATCGAATATAAAAACCTATTTGGTAAAGTATTTAGTTTTAGAGCACTTGCGTAATTCATAACAATCTGGACCAAGGTTACTGGAAAACATTATTCCCTCCTGCAGAATTTCTTTCCATCAACATTATATTATTATTTTTTTGTAGTAGGTAATCTAATTCTCTACTTTTTCATTCGAACTAATATAATAAATGAAGTTTTTAGGCCTGTTTGTTATAATTCACTACTAAACCTCTGAACCGATAGGCATACAATTTTACAACGAAGGTCATATAAGCCATTTCTCATAAGGAATATTTATGAAGCAAGTGTAAAGATTGTGCATGAGGCCAAATCAGCTTGTCTCCGTCTAGTAAAATTTAGTGACGGATAAAGTTATGGCTGGGAAAGAACAAACATTTCTACCGATATAATTGATCATCGATACTGGTGAAGCTAACTTAAAACCTAATAATAACGCTTCAGTGAAATCACCACGTGCATATCCTACTAATATTATAAACGTGAAAGTTTGTGAGGATGTATGGATGTTTGTTACTCTTTCACGCCAAAACTACTGAACCGATTACGATGAATCTTGGTAGATAGCTTGAGACCTGGATTAACATATAGGCTACTTTTTATCCTGATATTCCCACGGGATCGGGACTTACGCGGGTGAAACCGCGGGGCGCAGCTAGTTATTCATAAGCCCAAAATGCTTAAAACGCCACAATACGTACTTTATTTTTTTTTTGTACTAAGCAATCCTTTTTTCTTCTACAGAGATACGCACCAGATCGACTTGCCGGACTTCGGCCAATATGCCACTGGCATCTTCTTCCTGGACAAGCTCCATCACCAGGACATCGAGAAAAAATTCGGGGAACTAGCCGAGAGTCTTGGCCTAAAGGTGCTATGCTGGCGCACCGTACCCACCAATAATTCTACCATAGGTAAGAAGCTGTAGAAAATTTAACTTTTCTTATCTTTTGATGTAAATTCTTCATTATCTTAGGCATTAACGTTGAGATCATTAATCTATATTTCATTAGCTCATGGGAATAAAGTGGAGTGTCCAAATTAGCAGGGATATAATTAGCCATAATGCTATATCCAGTGATGATATTAATGTTTATGCTATAATTAAAAAAAAAATTGCAAATGAGATCACAAATACATGCGCATCGTGCAAATTATCATCACTGTTGCCAAAATCTCATCATTATGATTCATATCCTTCTATATTTGATCAATGTTAAAATTATAGTTAGTTAATAATGGCCGTGCCAGCAATCATTGTGATTCGTTTAGAAAAAAAAATTGATAACCTATAATCAGAACTGTAGTGACCTACATGTGATTTTTTTCATCGTAGTTAACTTTTATAAAATTATTGGTCTGATTTAAAGAAAGCGACGTGAGCAAACTGTAATTATTTAATTCTTAAACTCCTTTTGTAATATAAATGATGTCATAATGCTGTATTTTAACCGTACAAGGCTTACTAGCGAATTTGGTGCATCGCTGCAGAAGCTGGATTCGTTCTAAAATTAAAAATTCGCCTCTGATGCAATCTTCATAACAATAGGCTAACAAAGACAGTTGTTCCTACTAGGAACAATTTATGTCGATTAGATCACTATTAACTTCCTAGTAGTCTAACCGAAATAGTAGCCCCAATTGACCTATATGGAATTGCCTTCCCAATAGAGCTAAGACTGGCAGATAAAGAATTGGATAGAAATCTAAGTATTAATACGAATACGTGAGGAGAATTCTTTGTACGCATTTTTTAGGTAAACGCGCACAGACAGGAATATGAAATTTGGAATACTTAAAGTTTATATGAAGAAGTGTGGTATAAAGTTAAAAATAATGTAAAAAAAGTTATATAAAGCTATAGTGATCCAGTATATATTTTGACCAAAATGTCATGGCACAAAAGACTATACAATGATAGTTCAAGTTATACCTGGTCAATGAAATAAAACAAGACATTCAAAACGGTCGAAATTCGACCGTCAGGTGATCTCTAGTTTGTATGATTTGGTAATCTTCATTTATTTGTTTTCATAGTAGATTACCTTGTAAAATTGGATACAATGTTGTTTAGAAAATTTAATGACGTTCACATCCCGGAAAACATTTCTGAGTGTTTCAAGTTGAATTGTTAAATCATTATTATAACATCAAAGTTAAGATTAAAGATTTTTTATTCTCAAGACTTAACCAACTTTTAAGATTTAGTTCTGTTTCTGGACCCGGCAATACCAAATAAGTTGGTTTTATACAATAACAAATATGAAACTTTGTAAAATATAATATATTTCTTTAAATATGTTCGTATATTGATCAAGTATAGGGAAGGATATTGTCATATGTATGATAATTTATTGCATACGTTTTAGGGCACCATTACTGATGGCAAGTAGAGTCAGTGCAGTCATTTAAAAAAAAATAGTTTTGTTGCGAGCCTTTTTATTTTATTCATATCATATCAGTATATCACTCATTTGATTAATTGATTTGACGAGAAGAGTGACTTAACTAAACAAAGACCAGCAAAGTTGACTTGGCTTTGTATACAAACTGAAATTATTAACTTGAAATATTATTGTAAATAACTCAACTATGCAATTCTGATTTTGGAGAAGGTTTGTAAGCCGATTATAATTAATTTTGATTTAATTTGTGCAAAACATACAAAATCAAACGTCGTATTTAATAAGTCGAAAATTTGGAGTTGTGCCATTCTTCTCGCAAATGAACGATTTGAACACCAAAATACATTAAAGTATATTTATATAAATAAAAGTTCCTTTCTTGAAACCATAAAAAGGCCCTCAGCTAACAAAAGCAGTTCTAAACTGATTGGACATTATCATGTATATACTGTTTTTGTTAACCATTCAGTTTGTCTTTCTCTCACTCACAAAGTACATGTTTATTTTATCTCGTTCGATATAAGAACAGTTTCGTCGTTGCGATTTTTGTTTGCGACTATCATTGCAGGTCGTACACGTAGTAAAGTCGGGTCGTTAATTAGCGGCTGACGCGGTCATGCGATGCTTGACCAAATGGTTTGTTCGATTTACCATCAAATACTGGCGGTACTACGCGTAATTGAATATTTTAATCGCGTTAGTGCAAATTTCTAGTGTCTTCTGTGTTTAATTTTTTGTTTTTATCATCTAATTAATATTTGAACACTTATAGGCACAGAATATTTGTAATACTCGTATGACTTTATTCTTACATTTTTGTAATGCTTTGAGATAATTCTATTACGCGTGGTAAGTTTTAATATTAGTTGAGTATCTTCTATTTTAGCATTACAAATTTCTTTACTTACGCATAGATATCTGCTATGGTATTAATTAGTATTAATCTACTCCTATCATCTACATGGAATGTAATTACAATTTGCAATGCTAATATGTAGGTACTCTTGTAATTACGTAAATTAGTATCCACAAGCATATTTTCTTGTTTGTATATCAGTAATATAAATTTAAATGAAGAAATAAGTAAAAATAAATATATTATTTAAAATTATTTAGAATTTTAAGATTCAAGATTCACAAATTATTGTTCCTTAAAAAAAATCTCGTGTAAACAAATTAACTTTTTGTTGAATCTTGAGTTTTGCTTGTCATATGGCTGACTCATGATCACTAAATAGCGCTTAAATGGTTAATTTCACCTTCAGTCATTCGAACGGTCATAAATGTCACCACATGGTCAGTTCAGTTGCATATAAGACTATATTAAGCTATAAAATGACATTTGTAGACCCCATTCGGTGCACCAATCCAGTGTTGCTATATTTATATTTATGTATTTACTTATAACCTCTGTATAGTCAACTAGTTTGTAGTACAAAAGAAAACAAACAAAAAATGTAAACAGTGTTTATAAGTAAATTTGTTAGTCATTAAGGTTGATCCATACTCCCCTTGGTAAAGTTAGTAATAGGCTATTTTGGCTCGCTTTCAGGTCAGGTGGCTCGTAACTCGGAGCCATATATGCGCCAAGTGTTTGTTACCGGCGATACCGACGACGAACAGCTTACGAGGCAGGTAAGACCAAGAGGGAGCTACCACACGCCGGTACTACTACACAGAGTATGAACTCTCAACGAAATTACCTAGTTGAGAATTCATGCTCTATAAATGTTAGTGAATAGGGTTTAGATTGTAAGAACTGTTATAGGTGTTTTTTCAGATCGTTGCGTGAGCGGCCGGCCGGAGCGCCCACTTCCTGTCAAACGTAAATTATACACTCCCTAATATATATATTATTCCCTACGGGATGTTTGTGGTAAAATATACTTGTACACTACGAATTTATAACAATTGGAGTAGATAGTAAGTCGCAACCTTAAAATAACTATTATTTGTGAACTTTATTATGGAATAAAGCAGAAATTTATATTTATGACGTTATCGAATTGAAATGAATAGCTATAATGTTAGTTAACAACTAAAACATCAGTGTATGTTTTATTCTTGCCACAAGGATCCCTGCATTGTGAAGTGTTTGCAGGTTCTCGAGTGTGTGTGCGTGTTTTCAGATCTTTGTGCTGCGCAAACGCGCATCACATGAGCTGGTGGTGCCTGGAGCGAGGTTCTACATCTGCAGTCTTTCTCTCAAGACTATTGTTTACAAGGGACTTTTGACTTCCAATCAATTATGGGTGAGTTAATTTGTTAGTGTTCGTTGTTCCAAGTGACTTGTTGCCCTGAACTCTCGCCTGGCCTTATGCCGTGTTTAATTATAGTTAAATACTCATTCATAATTTGTGTATAAAATTATCTAGATACACAGAGTAAGTCATCCTTAAGACAGCCTCTTGTATAATTATTAATTATGTTTGTTGTACATAGAAGGATATTATTATATGATAGATACATAGAAACAGTCCAATTATTGTAGAAACCTGTTTCTTATACATGGTGTTACAAATAGTTGTTTTTGTTTGAAACGACATTAAATTATGACCACACCTTTCTGTAACATTCTGTATACCCATAACTCTATGTATCTATGGTTACATCATATAAAGTAAGTGGGGCTGTCATAGTAAGTTATATCGCGACATCGTTGCGTTAATTACATGAAATGTTTTCCCCTTAGGAATACTTCAAGGATTTGAGCAACCCGGCGTTCACAACATATCTGGCACTGGTGCACACCAGGTTCTCGACCAATACCTTCCCGAGCTGGGAGCGAGCACACCCGTTAAGGTTAGTATTACATAAGTTCTCTTTAGCCTTTATTACACTACAACGGTTTGCAGGCAGCACATAAAAATATTAAAAGCCAAGGGCAGAAAATTATGTTTCTAACATTAATTAGAAATAAATTTTACTTAATTTCTAATTTAATTTAATATAGTTAGAAAGGAAAATAGTAAAATAATTAAACAATTAAAAAAAAATTGCATTAAGACCGAGGTTGTAGGTACCTTCCATTATTCCTTTACGTTTCTGTTCGACTAGTTCAGTCGAAATTGAACCATAATCATTATCTTAGTATCATTACCTTTATGATGTGTTTCAATGTTTCTTTACTGTTTTGTTTTTACCTATTTATATTATAGGATGTGTCATTGTCTATGTCCTATCTTATTGGCGTGCACATTTTAAAATAAAACTCAAAAGTACAAAACAAACAGTCATAAATCAATAGAAATGTAGTCACAATTATATTCAATGAAATAATCTCTGGATTTAATTAATTAATTTAAGAGAGTAATAAATGTAATAATTAGGGGATACTAAATACAGGCGCGAGTGTATGTATATAGTATACAATATTGATGATTTACAGTTCTAAGCAAAAGTACCGAACCAGGCCAGGTTCACTCTGCAGTGTAGGTATAAAGGTTTAAGTACACGACGGGGTCGACTACGTCCCAAAATTCAATGTGATGCCGCGCGCCGGCCGGCACAGTTCGGTGGTCAATCACGCGTTGCGTCACATCATCCTTTCGTATCTAGACTATCGAGTTATTAGTACCTAACCTAGCCTAGGTTTATTTGTTCACAGACATAGAGTAATAGGCACATAACTTACTGGTTATTAAATATTCAGATTAATTAATTATAAAAAAAAGAGAACCCTAACGTCGCGGCGTCGTCAGAATAGGTAAGAGTTACGCGATAGAATATAATATGTAACTGTAGGTAATTAGCGTTGTGCGACCTGAATTGCGACTTTATTGTGTAGAAAAAAGAGTTGCTATTTATTTAAAGGATTTGGCGGAGAGGGCCTTCTGCACCTGTACTATTATGTATTTTGTGACCGAACTTCACTTAAAGCCTAAATCTATATTATATGTCGTAAAACTCGACATCAGAATAGATGACTTTTGTTTACAATGTTTAACTTCATCTTACTTATGGTCTTCTTAATACATCCTCATTAACTCTAATGAATTTATCTCCTTATAACACATTTATTATGTCTTTCCAGAGTTCTTGCGCACAATGGCGAGATAAATACGTTGCGAGGTAATGTGAATCTGATGAAGGCTCGCGAAGGTGTCATGAAGAGTGAACTTTTTGGAGATGGTAAGCTAATTAATTTATTATCATTTCCAGAGTAAAACACTGCAATAGTGTAGGATCTTATCGGAGCTTCAGGGAGAGGACATGGACGGGGTCATATTATGTCTCTATGACCGAGAAGCAATATACTCACTGGTGTTGCGCAAAACATTAGTTCTTCGTATATTTTTAAACCATGACTGACATAGGCAATCAGCGCTGAAAGTCTATGGTGTAATAATTTTATTGGTTAGGTGCATGTGCACTGTCGAGATAGTTCCAGCAATTATTTTGTGTAACTATAACACGGATCCGTTTCTTTTACTACGAGAATAAAGTTAGTTTCATATTGGTTGACTATGGAGATGTTAGAGAACAAGTCACCTGGAGTGAGGGTACCAGAGACTGGAGTGAAATTCCTACAGTTCTTTGGCTGGACGGGAGCTCTTTGTCAAGGAGTGAAGCGACCTGCCGCCTATTTGTTACTTTTAATTATTGTTTCTGTGCATATTATGCGAAAGCAAGTGCAAGTATGCGAATGGAGCAGGCAATATGGACTAGAAGTAAATCCCTCTAAAACACAGGTCATAGTTGTGGGAAGCCCCAGGATGATATCTCGAATCGACTGGTCACAATTACCGAACATTGTGTTTAATGGTACTGTGTTGCCAATGAGCACTACTGTTAAGGATCTAGGCATTTTAATTGATAATACTTTATCCTGGGGTCCCCAATTGCGGGAGTTCAGCCGCAAACTATTTGCATCAGCGGGGTCTTTGCGAAGACTACGCAATTTCCTGCCGACATTCACTAAAATTGCGCTTGCACAATCCCTTCTTCTATCCTAAATTTTTGTATTAGATTTACGCAAATATGATCACGTATCAGAATTTCGCATCTTGCTCAAGTGGCTCCCAATTCGCTTTCGACGGAATACTCATATTCTTACTACACTTTACAATATTATGTTTAATCCCTGTACTCCAACGTATCTAAAGGAACGTTTTACGTTTCTCAATGACACTCACACAAAAACCTTGAGATCGTCGGAATCACTGGAACTGGCAGTACCTAATCATTCTACCAGGTTTTATGACAAATCTTTTAGTGTACAGGCTGAACGGTTATGGAACGCGTTGCCTTTACCTATTAGACGTGCCCAATCACTGGCCATAGGTATTCAAGAAAACGGTCAAAGTATATTACTTGGCTTCTTAATTTCTCCTTTTTGTTATTTGCTGCATTTATCGGATATAATCTTATTAATCTACAAATATATATTTGAATATATTAAATGTTACAGAGTGATTACACTTGTTTCTCTGTATTACCTATCTAATTATATTATATTGTATGTTATAGGCATCATGTACTAGTTTTTAAGTCTAACATGTTTTGATTCCCACACCAAAACTACCCATTAAATTATTATATTACTAGTCATTATTTTTCCATCCCAAGGTTGCCTGGAAGAAATTGCTTTTAGCGATAAGGCCGCCCTTTGTACATAACAATTTTGTAAACTTACTTTAAGCAATATTTACTGGTGTACTATTGTACACCAGTAAATATTGCTTAAAGTAAGTTTATTCTATTCTATTAATCTTTAAAACTGTATGCTTCACAGACTTGAAGAAGCTATACCCGGTCGTGGAGCCGAATCTTTCCGACTCTGGGTCAGCCGACTGTGTCCTTGAGTTCCTCTTGCACTGTGGACAGCGTTCACTCCCAGAAGCTGTCATGACCATGGTGCCTGAAGCGTGGCAGAATGACGCTACCATGCCGAAAGAAAAGAGAGACTACTACCAATGGGCCTCGTCTGCCATGGAACCGTGGGATGGACCTGCACTAGTCTCCTTTACTGATGGACGTTATATTGGTTAG
Organism: Euplagia quadripunctaria; assembly: GCA_963859945.1. Taxonomy (NCBI): domain Eukaryota; kingdom Metazoa; phylum Arthropoda; class Insecta; order Lepidoptera; family Erebidae; genus Euplagia; species Euplagia quadripunctaria. Next base: position 23,758,135 of record OY982562.1, read on the forward strand.
TAGACTCATAAATTTGACCAATTTGTGACTAGAATGACTAGAAAATTCGATTTTTACACGACTGCCCAAAAATGGAGTGTAAAGATTTAAGGGTTCATGTATGTATGTTGGTAACTTATTTATTCCACAATAACTTCTAAATGCCTGAACAGATTTGGATGTATGGGGTATCGTTAGAATCCTTACATCATCCCACAGAGCCGCCATATTGAATTTTTAATGCCAGTATAAAAATTCAATATGGCGGCTGTATGACGCGCAATTCGTTTTTTGTAAATTAAATTAGTAATTGAATATAGTTCATGATGTCATTTTGCGCATATTGTGGCACTAATAATTTATTTTTGTTTGTTTTATTATTTTCTCTAGTACTTATATAAAAAACTTATTTGTGTAAAAGCACACCCTCAACTATTATTTAGAATAACAAGAATACTAGGAATGTGTGACCCATGTTACTAGCATTTGATTATTAAAAAATAAGAAAAAAATAAAAATTTGTGTGATCACATTACAAATCAACACTGCAGTTACTGCTTACCTACCTTGCTTGTACTGCGGAACCGATTCTTTTGATTTTTCAGCCTAAAATAATCTCGTAATAATTCATTTTAGGATTAAAATCACGTACTTACATAAAAAAATGCTGTAATTAATTCATTAGTCACTTCTGAACGAACTGCTTTCAGGGTGTGGTTATGTTCGTATTGTGTATATTTTACAAAATAAATATCTTATTAAATTACTCTCTCACCCAAACTCTCGACATACATAATTATACTCGACATTATCATTTACGATAGTTGAGTAAATTTCGAAAATGAAAAAAGAAGTTGTCCAATCTACTTCTGATTTTATTAATCTCTTTTTAAGAAGTTTCACACAATAATATTCTTACAGGTGCCATATTGGATAGGAACGGTCTGCGTCCATCTCGTTTTTATGTGACCAATGAGAATATACTCGTAATGGCGTCCGAAGTGGGCGTGTACGATGTTGATCCTGAAAAGGTTATACATAAGGTAAGCCTAATTATTCATTTTATCTATTAAATCTTATTAAAATCAATTTATTAATAATGTGAAGTTATTGTGTCTCTAATTGACTGGCCTCTTTGTCTGGTGGTTAGTGATCCGGACTGCTGAGCCAGAGGTCGTGGGTTCGATTCCCACCCAGGACAAATAATTGTGCGATGAGCATGATCATTTGTTCTGTGTCTGGGTGTAATTTATCTATAATATGTATGTATTTAAAAATATATAAGTATGTTTATCAGCAGTCTGGTTACCATAGTACAGGCTCTGCCTAGTTTGGGATCAGACGGCCGTGTGTGAGATGTGTGAAGTTATTATAATTATAAAAAAAAAAATAATATCTGAATATACATTTACTGCCTGGTTTGCAATGAGCTTAGAGGCAGCAATAACCCAGGCCATAAAACCTATGAACCATTTTAGGCCATACTAACTTTTAAAATTTCGCGCTCCATGATAATATAATTATGTTGACTGGACTCGACGCGATTACGTATTTAATAGGTATTACATACCTTTGATTTGCTTGACGACTCAGTCAGTTTGTGACCACGGCTAGTGCAACCTGGCCGAAACGTCAGGCAAATCAAAGGTATATAACACCTATTAATAACGTGATCGCGTTAATTCCCGTCAACATAAGTATATCATTCTAGGCAAACTCTTACAAATTCTAGGGTATGGTACTGTGAGGGCAAAGTGTATTTAAGTTTGGATCTGACTAAATATTAATGAACTCATCTGTCACCCGCTTAAACCACTAATATTCTAATATTCGAATGTAATGATTTAGTCAAAGCCAACAAAAACCTGTTTATTTTATGACTGATAAAAGTTTTTAACATTTTATAACTACAACAATAATAATTAACATCTGTATCCCAACTTATAATAAGTAGGTGTCTGATAATTATTATTTTGTTCTCAGAGTCGTCTAAAACCCGGTCGTATGTTGTTAGTCGACACAGAAGAAAAGAAGATCATCCAGGATGTGGAACTTAAGTTGAAGATCGCACGCAGTCGGCCTCACTCGGAGTGGCTTCAGGACAAGGTGATTATCACTTTTCCATCAGTTTGTTACCCAGGACGACCGGTCACCAACTTAGCCTTTAGCAATCACATTATCACATCAAAGGCAAAACTTTTGTCCGTCACTTATGCAGACGATAACAGGACAGCCTTATTTGATTGAATTTTCTTTTGATGTCGAGAAATATTTATTTTAGAAAATCTAACAGATTATATTTGGGGAAATCTATATAAATTTTTTTTAGAACATAGTAATTTATTATAAAATTCCTCGCTATATATCTCTTAATGACTCCATCTTTGGGCTTATGTCCGTAGCATGTGAAAATCAATTTCATGATTACATTTATCACCATACATTATACACATGTTTTATTGAAATATTGCATAGCTATATCCTACTGATAATGCATTATTTTCCCTAGTCCTGGTATTTAAATACTCATCTTTTCAGTAAAGCATTTACATATTGCAAATCAAATCCACTATACTTTTTATCATTTGTACAAGCCTTTTTAAATGTCAAAAGTATGTTCGAGTCAAGCGTATTCCATCACATCATCACAAGAAATAGTAATTAGTAAACACAAGCCATAACATTATTAAGCTCAAGAGATTTTTTGTTAGTTTGAACACGTTAATCTCAGATTTTATCAGTATGTTTTGTAAATTACAAAGCCTCTGTTTATTGATAGGTTGGATGTACGAGGGGAAGTCAAAAGGTTAACTCTAATACACTTTTCGTATCTGTCATATAACTTATTATTAATATGGTCGAAAAAAAAAAGATGTCTTGGGCGTGAAAATACGCCGCAATCGCCGACTTGACTACATACGTCTTTAAAAAATCCAGCTCTTTCTTCACCTATGGAAATAAATAATAGTCGCTGAGGGCTAGGTCTGGACTGTAGGGTGGATGGCGTCGTGGCTTACACAACATGCCTTGTGTGAATGGGCACGTTGTCGTAACCTTTTGTTAGTTTTTATCTTTTTTTTCTTTATTAGCTTTTTTTAATCCGTCTATTAAGGAAGTAGTACTCTCCCCTTATATTATAGAAACATCACGTTCCTAATAATCGATAAAAAAAAATACCTTCAGTATCCCAAAAAATTGGTCTGTCGTTTTTTCTTCAACCGACCATCTTCCAATACAAGTTTTTCTACTTTTTCAATTATTTCTAGCGTAGTAGTCCCAATCGGCCCTCCAGGTCAAGGGTCATCTTCATTTGCCTTCCTCCCTTGCTTGAAAATCCATTTATAAATTAGCTGAGTTTTAACAGGACCAAAGTCTCTGTAAACAGCTAACATCTCTTGAAAAATAGTTTGTGGTGTCTTTTTTTTCTTTGGCGAGGAACTTTATGAGCGCGCAATACTTAATTTTGGCTCGTTTCTTCCCAATTGACTATTTGCTCATTGATAACTCAAAAGCTGCTCGAAACCTGATTAGGCTGGAATCGGATCAAATCGGTATATCGACCTGCTGCATCGGTATATGGATCTGCTGCATCGGTATATATAATAACAATGAGTTACACAATTAGCGCCTACCTGGATGAGCAGCCTCAACCCCCCATTCCGCGAACTTTTTGACCTCCTCTTGTATATTAAGATAACCAGCAATTTTCCTACCTTTAACTTTGCCCGATGGCAGTAGAGATCAGTAGCTGTACTGCAATATTAGTAATACGAGTAACAAATGACATTTGGGAATAAAATGTGCACCACACAACAAAATCTACATAAGACTATATTTAACAGACCTTTCTGTTAACTCATTCACTGCATATTCTGTGTATAAAACTCTAAATTAAAACATTTCTTTCTCTTTCTATGCATACCGTCCGGCAACATTATATAAATAAATCAGATGGTGAGTTCATTGGCATGGGGAGTGACGACTTTCTACATTGCTAGAGACATTAGATATATTACACCAGAGACTTTTACGGAGCAAGTGTTGTCTCTGTTTTTCTCGTTGGGACAAAAAGAGATGACATACTTTTTGCTTCGACAGACTTGCGGCACAAGCTTTCATTAGTATCGGTGATTTTTCAACCGTTATATTAAAAGTAACAAGATAGGGATATACTGCATGAAGCGCTTTTCTAACTGCAAAAACTTTTTTTATTCTCTTATCGTCGTATCGTAGGTATATATAGGCTGATATGACAGATTTTCAGCAAAATGATTACAACTTAGCAGATGATAGCAGACTTTCTAGATTCAAACAAATGGGTTAGTATTTAGAAAGTCTTATTACATTGCTTGTGTAGCAACAAAATTCATTGAACAGACATTATCGCCAACTGTATTGTTTAGCGACAGGTTGATAATTGTACAGTCACTAACTAAAGTTGCTGAGTGCACAATAAACTTACTAATCGTCTAAAGGCTAAAGTAAGACGTATATGAATCATATTCGATCTTCAAATGGGAATGTATTTTTTTTTATATTATATTTAATAACCAATCCAGGATATGTCATACATATTATCTATGTAGGTAGGGTTGCCAGAGTTTAATGTCGCGGGAAAGGGATGGCAGTGTTAGGTAGCCACTGGTAATCACTTGCCGTGGTTGTCTGCCAACTTAATTATTAAAAAAAACTTAAGAATAGTGCTCCTTGTACTGAGAAATGTCGTTTGTTTGAAGTGAACTAAATTCCAGTTTTTCAATACTAAGAAATTTGTTTCAAAACATTTATTGCTTACAAACAAATTGTGATTTTTAGAAGCTTGCTTTGTTTTGAGATGCTTTCTTTGTAAGTGATGATATTTATACTTCATGTATTTACACAAAAGGTTTACTGTCGTTCTTTAAAATTGTAGTTATAGAACATTTAAGTCATATTTGTAATACCAGCCTTCCAATTATATATTTTTTAAATTAAGAATGCTAGTAACAGTGGTCACACATTACTAGTATTCTTGTTAACTCCTCCAAGCTAAGCTAAATGCTTGTGTTAGGGGGTGGTTCAGTCGGTAGTGTAATGGGTGGGAATCGAATACGCATTTGATCGCAATTCCGTTACGCTACCGCAGCTTAAATTGTCGGCATCTAGGATCCAAGACATTTGGTATTAGGCGACTTCCATTAATTACGTGAGACTTCTAGAGGAAGAGAGGGTCGATCCGTATCTTAGCAAATATAATATCAAATACAATAAATCTCATCAAACGGGGAGAGGCCAATATCGCCTCACGTAATTACTGGACGCTCCCTTAAGGAACTAAATGTCGAAAAATAATAATATAATAAATATTAAAGATCTATCCTATAATTTTAGATAACCATGGAAGACATCCACAAATCTGTAGTATCAGAGAACGGAAATAGCTCCGTAGTGTCAGCTAATGGAACTAATGGAACCAACGACCATGGTGCTGAAGGCTCCATGATAGCAGGCCTCGTTGACAAAAGGCTGGGCTTGTTCGGACATACTATTGAATCCATCAATATGTTACTACTACCGATGATACAAAACAAGTAAGTATAATCCCAGTACCTAGATATTCTTTACCATCGTCATGTTTACCAACATTTAGGCTAACTATTTGTTAGCCAACTTGGTAGTCTAAATTATACTACCAATGTAAACTGTTTATGTTGTAATATTTACAGTTTCATAGAGCCTACTGATGTATATACTTACATATTTCTAAATACATACATATTATATATACATTACGACAAGATACAGAACAAATGGTCATGTTCATCACACACTTATTTGTCCCACGGAGATCGAACCCTTGACCCCTGGCTCAGCAGTCAGGATCACTAACCGCTAGACCAACAGGCCTGTCATATTATTATATGTAGTTCGTTTGAATGGGTATTACCAGACGTTCTTAACTCCATATATGTAAATATTGCAGGAAAGAAGCCCTCGGCAGTATGGGTAACGACGCGCCCCTGGCCTGTCTCTCACAATTTCAACCTCTGCCTTACGAGTACTTCAAACAGCTGTTCGCACAAGTCACCAACCCACCTATTGATCCATTCAGGTATTTATTGCATATTGTGAAAATAAACCCGTCACAAGCTTAGGTGCGTGTTGCTTTCTAGGGTTTCGTACCCGAAGGGTAACCAACGGGACCCTATTATTAAGCCTCCGCTGTCCGTCTGTCTGTCAGCGGGCTGTATCTCAAGATCCGTAATAGGCAGATAGTTGAAATTTTCACGGAATGTGTATTTCTGTTGCCGCTATAGCAACAAATAATAAAAAAGTACGTACATAGTATTAAATCTTCTACGATGGTGCGGAACCCTTCATGCGCGAGTCCGACTCGCACTTGGCCGGTTTTTAGAAATGGAAACGAAAGAAATGTTTAGAACTTTTTCTAACCCTGCAGATAAGTGTGCTTCTTTACTTAATACTTGAAGACAAATAAATAACTCTTTACCAAGCAATAAAGTGTTAAATAACTCTCATAACATAGGAAAAACAAGGCAACGTTAGGCGACATGCGACACCTGGCTGAATGGAGCTTGCTAAAGCCGGCCAGCTTGTGTTGCATTCCGAATACTATATACACATTCTGTCAAAAAAGTATCGGGAATTGATAATTCAATTGTAATTCCAAATTCAATTCAAAAAATTATTTTGGTGGTTAAGTTGGAACAACTGTTTTCATATTGGCGCGAAGTTTGAGCACTATCTGTCATTATTTTGTTTTCAGTACTTAATTTTGTAAGCTCATCTCAAGAGTGTTTTGCGATTTTATTTATTTTTCATTAAAAAAATAACGAAAAAGCCAAATTTGTGGAAAGAAAATTCTTAGATATTACACCGCGACAAAGCGCCATCGCATAAGGCCATCATTGTGAACGAATTTTGGACCAAAAACTCAACAAATACCATCGAACAACCACCGTATTCATCGGATATGGCTCCGGCCGAATTTTTTCTGTTTCCAAAGCTCAAATTACCACTTCGAGGTACCCGTTTTTAGTCGATAGAAGATATCAAAGAGAATTCGCGGTGAGAACTGAAGTCGGTTCCGGAAAATGCATTTAAAACATGTTTTGATAACTGGATTATTCGTTGGCGTAAGTGTATTATTTCTGAAGGGGCCTACTTTGAAGGCGATACAATAAATTTGGAAGAATAGTTAACATTTTGTGTTTTATTGACCTTTTCCCGGTACTTTCTTGACAGAGTAATGTTTTCTAGAATTTCAATTCTTTATTTAAGTGTACTTGCTAGGTATTACAGACGAGCACGCATAGTCATTTTCTAACTATTACCGTTTTGTACGCTAGGGAGAAGATAGTAATGTCGCTGCTGTGTCCAATTGGACCGGCCCCAAATATTCTCCAGCCGAGCGCCGAATTCGTTCATCGCCTATTCCTGCCGCAGCCCATCTTGTCCCTACCTGACCTACATGCGCTCAAACATACTACACACCGTGGTTGGAAGGTAATTGACAAAAGAAAATACTATAGTTCGTGTAAGATAAAATCCTCTAGTGGTTATTATATCAGTGATAAATTTGCGTTTTTTTGGAAAATTGTATTTTGCGACGTACATTATAATGTTTGTAAATGTAAATTAATGGTTTAAAAGGTGTTTGGTTTAGAAAACCTTATGGTTTTATTTATTTCTTCCCCATAATCTGTCGTAGAAAAAATTTTTTTTTTTCAGTTGTGGCTGTTGTTTTCCCCTTGTCCTTACCCCTTAGTAAGATAGTTAATCTTACGGTATATAATGAAATCCAACGGGATATAATTATATCACGGCTATAACTACTAACTGAATGCATGTTTGTTGTCTGCCAGACGAAAGTGTTGGACTGCACGTTCCCGCATTCGGACGGTCCGTGCGGGCTGGAGCGCGCTCTCACGTTCATCTCGGGCGAGGCGCACGCCGCGGCCGCGCAGGGCTACCAGCTGCTCGTGCTCTCCGACCGCGCCGCCGGCCGCCATCGCGTGCCCGTCAGCTCGCTGCTGGCTCTCGGTAACTTACCTACCCACGTCAAGCTACACCATTCCAATCGGCTTCTCTTGCGTCATTTCCTCATCAAGAATACTATAAATCTCATTAACTTTTTCATATCCTTTAAGTCTAAATAATTCTAATCGCTTTGAACTGAAAGCTAGTAACTCTTATTATTTAAAATCGCAGGTGCTGTGCACCACCACCTTATCGAGACCCGGCAACGTATGAAGGTGGGCATTATCCTGGAGACAGCTGAGGCTAGGGAAGTTCACCACATATGCGTGCTACTAGGTAAAAACTATTTTTTTTTGCCTTAAATCTACAATTTACCAAACTAATTTACAACTTTTTAGGCATTGTCTAGAATAGGATTTTCATTCAACTTTTTTTAATCCAGGTTACGGCGCAGATGCTATTTGTCCCTACCTGGCCTTCGAACTGGCATTCTCTCTACGAAACGACAACATTATAGACCAAAACCTGTCCGATGACGACATCTACAAGGCGTACCAGAATGCTATCGAAACTGGCTTAGCCAAAGTCATGGCTAAAATGGGCATCAGTACCTTACAGTCTTATAAGAGTGCTCAGATATTTGAAGCTGTTGGTCTTAGTGAGGAAGTTATTGATAAGTGCTTCAGAGGAACACAGTCGAGGATCGGTAAGTATACCTGTGTTATTTCCCAGTTACACCACACTCCATATGTATTTAACTATCTATCGATCTATATCATGGGGATGCCGTTAATTTGGGCCGATCGAGATCTGCCTGGGCAGACGATAAGCCCGCATATTGTGATTTGGCTAGTAAAGTTTGGCAGATCGATTAGAGCAACATATTTGTCGGTTTGCCCAATGAGTCACTTGACCACATCGAGATATAGCTAGAAGCATTTTTGGTAGTTAGCAATTACAAAACCTTTATTGGCTAGTGTGTTCAAAAGCAAATGAAATTCTAATCCAAAAAATTGTAGAGTCGACGTAAGAGTACTATTGCAACACGAGTATTTGGAGTGTTTGAACAGTTTATGACATTTTTTATAATAGGTACTATATGTCTTTTTCTGTACCTGTGATCGGTCAAGTAGTTTAGGCGTAGGTTTAACAAGCAAACAAACAAACTCACATTTGCATTTATAATATTAGGTAGGATTTACTTCAGAAAAAAAATGCATGACAATTAACACCTTCACATGGCTTCACATGCCATCTGTGGCAAAATAATCAGAACATAATAATATTAACTCAATTCTTTTATTTCATATCAGTTATCAAATCAAATACGTCGACAGAATTTACCATTTTGGCGTCTAATGATGACGGGCAACTAAATTATTGATTGTCATCATCTCTTTACTATTTAAGACGTAAAGTAAAACTATATAATTTGTGAATAAAAAGTCTGGCACCTGTAACCGGCGCGGCAGGACGCCTCACCCCTTGATAAAGGGCCTCTGTCGGGTCCGAAACTATTCGGGCATTCCCGAAATGTACACGTGAGTAAAACCGTATAGCTTAACTTATATAATTTGTTTCAGGTGGTGTGAATTTCGAAATATTGTCCAAGGAAATTTTTGAAAGACATGCGCTGACTTATGGAGATGTTAAAGACGCGTTGGTCTTAAGGTACAGTATGCGTTAGTAATATATTAATTATAATTGTAACCGTAACTGTATAATTGTAATTAAAAAGTAAAAAAGACTTCTACTATCCACCTCGTAGCTTCATCTTAATCCATCATCAGATCATCTCCAAGATGCCAAACAATAAAAAATTGTCAAACCAGTGGGTGGGGGGGCAAAAATTGTTTTTGTCAAAGTGACCTTAGTACTGAGCATACAAAAGTCAGGGGCGGATGCTTCCCGCGCTTCCCCTCGAAACGCCTATTTAGGGGGACCAATTAGACGAGAAAATTTAAAGTAGAAAAGGAAAGGTAGGTAAGTTTTATTCGTGCGAGAGCCATGCTTCGGCACGTATGGGCCGGCTCGACCGGAGTGATACCACGGCCTCACTCAAAACCGGCAGTGAAGCAATATTCGCATTGCATTGGAAGGGAAGGAATATTGCTTGTACGGGATGGATTGAGGAATATAAGCACTACCTCAAGCAGGTCAGGGTCGTCGCATACCTGTAATTCGTATTGGCGATTGCCGAGAAGTCCGAGGAATTTATATAAGACTAGCTGCGCCCCGCGGTTTCACCCGCGTAAGTCCCGATGCCGTCGGACTATCGGGATAAAAAGTAGCCTATGTGTTAATCCAGTTCTCCAGCTATCTACATACCAAGTTTCATCGCTATCGGTTCTGTAGTTTTTGCGTGAAAGAGCAACAATCATCCATACATCCTCACAAACTTTCATGTTTATAATATTAGTAGGATTAGACTACGATTAGATTATCTTAATAGAATGTCGAATGTCAATTGAATATCAAGGTTATATATGTTTTAATGTGTATTTTTTAGGAACCCTGGTAATTACCATTGGCGGGCTGGTGGTGAGAAGCATATCAACGACCCCATGTCCATCGCCAACCTGCAAGAGGCTGCTCTAAATAAAAGCACTTCGGCTTATGACAAATACAGGTACTTATTGTTGAAGTAGTTTTGTAAACGAACAAAAATTCTACAAGTTTAAAAAAACTTCTATAATCTTATACACTCAAATTCTATGAATAATATATATTTAAAAGAAATTTATGTAGTATGTTTCTCCGTGTTTTATACTATACTTCGATACGTGTTTCATTCACTTTCGAGAACGATGCGAATGAGCTAATTGACTCAGCTTATCAAGTTTAGTTTCAGTTTTGATAAGTCTTCCAGCATAACATTTTCTCCATTATTTTTATTTTAGTCGCAAAAAAAATTGTACAAGTTTAATGAATAAAGTCGGTTATATTGTGCCAAAATAAATAGAATGTATTTTAATACCTTATACACTTAATGAGTTTATTGTTTTGTAAAATTTTATAATTGTGAGTGTTTTACGACAACATAAGAGTTATGTTAATATATTCGGATATAATATATCACTGTACATAATTATGTAGCCGCGTTGTCATACAGTAAACACGTAGACAATGATAATTGTCTTATATTTTTGTAAGTCGGTGATGTTGTGTCACAGGGAGAGCGCGCTGGAGTCTGTGCGCGCGTGCACGCTGCGCGGACAGCTGGAGCTGGTGAAGCTGGACGAGCCCATCCCTCTCGCCGAGGTCGAGGCCGCCGCTGACATCGTCAAGCGGTTCGCTACTGGTAACCTATTGCTTTATTCACTATTTCTTTCTTTTTTTTTTTTTATTAAACTCCCACAGTAGTTACAAACATTTAAACAACGAACCCTAAAAACACCTAGACTCGGGGTAACTTGTGGATTACACAATTTTTTGTCCCGTATGGGAATCGAATCCCCACCGCTCGGCGTGCCGTAGCGTGGTGGCGATCACTTTAAACACTGCACCATCCGCACATATATGACATAAAGGGCTGACTTATCTGAACTGGCTAGTTTAAAAAAATGTTCCTTCTACATTTCAGGTGCTATGTCTTTTGGTTCGATTTCTCTGGAGGCTCATTCAACACTGGCTATTGCTATGAATCGTATCGGAGGGAAATCCAACACTGGCGAGGGTGGTGAAAACGCTGACAGATATCTTAACCAGGTAAGTGCTTATGCCCAGTAAACTCCTCCAAGTTAGTATGATACAATATTCACTAAAAGAGATGTTAGCAAATAAAAATATTTTTATTGAACCTTAAAAGTGGAGCTCAATTTTGGTAAAGATTTCATATAATTGTATAAGAACAGTAATTCAATACTTTTACTATTGTTATGAGCCGAGGTTCGCGATTTGATAGGTACACCAGTTTATAACTAAAAAGACACAATATATGTAAATAATTAGCAATTAACACAATTACACGTCACTGTTACAATTCTCTCTATTTCTTTTTTTTACTTCTATTCACTTGTACTATTCGTTATACTTCGCACTTGTTACACCCAGTATCGCTCAATTAGAACTAGCGCTAAAGACTAGCGCGCTTTCACAATTCTCTTTTCATTTTGGATCTTTTTGAATGCGAATCCGAAGTCGAATTATTAATTAGTCAGTAGTTTACTACAAAACAGTTATTTTCGCTTGAGGATCTCAAAAATTCAACAATAACACTACTAAACATTGTAGCCACTGATTGGCCATGTTTTTGTCTAGGATCTAGAGTTCAACAAGCGTTCGGCGATCAAGCAAGTAGCTTCAGGTCGGTTCGGCGTGACGGCGTCCTACCTCGCGCACGCCGATGATCTGCAGATCAAGATGGCGCAGGGGGCCAAGCCGGGCGAGGGGGGCGAGCTGCCAGGTGTGTTACTAGTCAACTATTTAGTTAATATTAAATTATTAGTAGTACTTTATGTTCTAATGTATTATTACGGAAGCCTAAATTGTCACGCGGGCGGTATCTAGCGCCATCTTTTGACGAATAAGGGAACTAATTTTCTAAGAATCTTCCACTTAGTTCTAGAAGTTCGAACAACGGCTCGACCGTTGTCGAAGAGAAGAGTAGATTGTAAAGACTGAAGTGGCTAAAGTCTCTAAATTCTTTGTTTAGGTTACAAAGTAACGGAAGACATCGCAAAGACCCGTTGTTCGGTCGCCGGCGTCGGTCTTATCTCTCCGCCGCCACATCACGACATCTACTCCATAGAAGACTTGGCTGAGCTCATCTACGACTTGAAGTGCGCTAACCCAAAAGCCAGGATATCTGTAAAATTGGTGTCGGAAGTCGGTGTTGGAGTTGTAGCGTCCGGTGTAGCCAAGGTGAGGGAATTTGTACCATATTATAAATATAAGAACGTTGCCGTTCCTTTGTTGCTATTTCAAACGCTACCTAAATAGAATAAAAATAAATTATATATATATATATTATATATTATATATATATATATATATATATATTATATATATATTATAATAATAAAACGGCATCGAGACTAATCATTACTTTATTAAAGATTGAAGCTTGGTCCCATTTATGACCAAGAAGTGCTTCTGCAAAACATGGAACTGATAAAACACCTGCTTATTCCTTTTTTTACAGTTGAATAGTAGCAATTTTTTTGCAAACTGCAACTGAAAATATTGGTCCCGATTCTATTGTACACTCGACTAAACTAAAACCTGACCTAATTTCTTCATATGAAATCAACCTTGTCTTCTTCGTAACAAGGTCTATTTGTTACTGGCATCTATTTCTCAGCGCCACTAAATTTCACTAAAACCTGTCAACATATACTCAAATTTATTTCCACGCAGTGGGAGTCCCTATTTATTCAAATGCCGTATAAAAACATGTTCAAAACGAACTAAGATGACGTTATTTTAATCGACAACTTCGAAGACGCTTACTAAAAACACAGAGCAAAAGATGGCATTCAACGGATAGCGGCTCTCGCTACGTGGTATTAAAATTTATTTAAGCGTGTCAGACTTTAGTCGACAAATAGATTGCTTATTTTGATAGCGACATATGTTACCTACTTGTTTAAATTTGAAATAAGACCTTGTTTCAAAGTGTACAAGGTTTACGTTTTGTATGAAGAAAATTTAGTCAATTATAGTCTAGAGAGTAATACAACAGAATTGACACCATTATCGCAATATTATCATTTAATAACTATTTTAAATTATACCTATAAGAGATTAAATAATAAACTTAGTTCGTAAGTAAGCTGCAAAAATGGTTTGAGCTTTTAATAGAGGCTCTATGAATTGGTAATTATGTGAGAGAAATGTTATTGCCTTAAATTTTAAGTGTCGTACATTTCTGCAATTTTTTATTTTTATTGTGTAATGGAATAGGCGTTTATTGGAAAATAAACGCCTCGCCTGATGGAAAGTGAGTCGCAGATATTACACGTCTATCCAAGAGAAACATATTCATTCTAAATTGTAATAATACTTTGCTGTCCATTCAATCACAATTTTAATATTGAAACGATACGGCATTGATATTTAAATGGTTGCTTCCTGGCGTCCATCATTAGCATTGTTAATGAATCCTGTGTCGTTCGGTAACGTCAGGGCAAAGCGGAGCACATCGTGATCTCGGGACACGACGGCGGCACGGGCGCCAGCTCGTGGACGGGCATCAAGAGCGCCGGCCTGCCCTGGGAGCTGGGCGTGGCCGAGACGCACCAAGTGCTCGTCCTCAACGATCTCAGATCACGGTAATACCATTTTCTTATCATTTTCAATGTTAAAAAATACTGGATCTCCTCATCTCCTCGTTACCTCATTAGAAGAACGGGACCTTCATAACCTTTCCAAAACTGATCAATTTAAATCACACTAGCGACCCACCCCGGCTTCGCACGGGTAGCAGAGAGACATCTTCAACAACCATCATATTTCAACCAATTTACACAAAACCTTAATAAATTATATACCTAAACATTCCTCATGAATCGCTCTATATATTGTTGTAAAACGCTGGAAAATCCATTCAGTAGTTTTTGAGTTTATCGCGAACAAACACACATATAGACGCGGCGGGAGACTTTGTTTTATAATATCTAGTGATGCAGCATATTCTATAGAAGTCTAAAGTACTCTGACGTACAGTGCAGAGTGCTCTGTAATTGTGTGAATTGCTTCTGTTCTTTATGTTCTTATAAATCATATATATATAATTAATTAATAAATTATTATTATCTATTTATTATTATAGTATAAATAGAATTGCGGAAGTAAATTTGAGACTCGACTCGAACCTTCTTCAAATCCAAGAACTATGCTCTTGTCAGTCCTATTTATCCTTTACGATCTTTTTAACCACTAAGCTTCTAAGCACTAAGCTTGATTCGTATTTCACACAGTTGAAATCTATAGTTAGCTTTATATAAGCTTTAGCTTATACAATACATTTTTGTATTTATTATATATTTTGTTTTCTTTACATGACAGAGTGGTGGTACAAGCTGACGGTCAGATCCGGACAGGCTTCGACGTGATGGTGGCGGCTCTACTAGGAGCTGATGAGTTCGGTTTCAGTACTGCACCACTTATTGCTCTAGGTAAGCATTATTATTACATCCAAGGTTTACTACGAAAACGAGCTAAGTGCAATCAAGTTTGTTTTAAGTTATTGTGTTTTAAAAGTTACCTAATAGAAATGCTATAATTTAAAAAAATAAATTACAAAAATAATTTTTGAAAAATATCTATGCGTTTATAAGTTATGAATGTTTGAATTTCTAGGTATTTTTACCTCGGTTTCTCATAAAAGTAGGTGGAACATGTAAAGTTAATGATATTAAATCATACATATTTTTTATTTTGGACCTCTTCACTCAGTGAGAATATCTATACAAACTAACTTAATAAAAATTGGAAGTTAGTTTTTATG
Source organism: Euplagia quadripunctaria (assembly GCA_963859945.1). NCBI lineage: Eukaryota > Metazoa > Arthropoda > Insecta > Lepidoptera > Erebidae > Euplagia > Euplagia quadripunctaria. The sequence goes on from OY982562.1 coordinate 23,773,544, forward strand.
GATTTTCTTAGTAACAGAATGAAAAATTAAATTGTAAACAGACAGTTTTTTTTTTAAATTTCTTATTGTAACTGCTGTGCTTTTTTTTTATGGTATAGGGGGCAAACGAGCAGACGGGTCACCTGATGGTAAATGACTACCGCCGCCCATGAGCACCTGCAACTCGAGAGTCACAAGTGCGTTGCCGCCCTTTAAGGTGGGAGTAGGAGAAGAGGGGGAGGGGGGGAAGAGTGGGAATAGGGGGGAGAGGGGAATAAGGGAGAGGCAAGGGTTAGGGCCTCCGGTAACCTCACTCATGCGGGGAAATGCAATGCAAGCATTGCTTCACGGTCGGTTTTCTGTGAGGCCGTGGTAAAGAGCGGAGTCGAGCCGGCCCATACGTGCCGAAGCATGGCTCTCCCACATAAATGCTAGAGTCATTGACCTTTCAGTGATTTAAGTTAGTGTTCCTTTTTCAAATACACCCTGTACAATAAGGATTTTTTTTTGTTTGTTTATTTTTTAGCATGATATATCTTGTAAAGTGATTAACACAATACTTAGCCAGTTTGACTTGTATACATACAGTTTAAAAACATAAAAAATCCTACAAAAGACTGTTGTAAAACTACTATCTTCCTTCCAAGAATAACAGTTTTGTGATAAAATGTTGTATCTTCCAGGTTGCACGATGATGCGTAAATGTCACCTGAACACGTGTCCAGTGGGCATCGCGACACAAGACCCAGTTCTACGTAAGAAGTTCGCGGGCAAACCTGAACACGTTGTCAACTATTTTTTCATGTTGGCCGAAGAGGTTACATTTTTATTAATTGAATCTAATACAACGTCAGATATGTCTAATAAAATTATAACAAAAATACATGACAATGCAGAGCTACCAGCTCGCTATTGAATGGTTCGAATTTATCATAGGAATAGTAAATTAAGTTGTACCTTGACTTACATTGACTTTGCCTTAACTTTTGTAAATTTTATTTGCCCAATGTTTACGGAGATTTTAGTGCAAAACCAAGCTATCTCTTGAATTGCTTCCGCTAATCCGAAGGTGTGTGAGTCAAACAAAATAAAAATAAGGCGATAAAAGTGCTCTGTTTTGTACTTAAGGGAATGCTGTTACAAATTAATGACTTCAAAAAGTAATCTTAATTTTTTTTTTTTTTTTACAATTAATATTCAGGGACTCAGCAAACCTTACAGACACACTTCTTTAGAAAGATTGACTGAATAATGATGAAGGTATTGACAAATAGAATTACAGTTTACTCGAACTTTCATTAGAAATGTTGAGAGAGCTTGTAACTTGAATTTGTTCAGAGTTGTTGTTCTTGTTGTAGATCCGTCAGCACATGGCCGAGGTGGGCGTGCGCCGCTTCCAAGACCTGATCGGCCGCACCGACCTGCTCAAGGTGCGGGAGAACAACGACAACCCCAAGGCCAGGCTGCTGAACCTCAGCCTCATCCTCAAGAACGCGCTGCACATGCGACCGGGTGTTAATATCATTGGAGGCTCCAAGTCTCAGGTTAGTGCTCCTTAGTGTACGATCGACGCTTCAAATGCACTCGAGGGCATTTAATAAATCATTAAAATAAAAAATCATCAAATGATTCTTTGATGGGATAACTTTACAACAACTAAGAAGTGTTATTACTTTCATAAGGAGTAAGTATTTAAGTGTCTAGTAAACATAATTTATTTTACTAAGCTAGCATTCTTAGTTGCCGAGATTTTCAGGTATATTTATGTGACCCGGATTCATAATCCTTAGAAATGTCAGTACGAGTTACGAAAAACATAAACTTATTGATATCAATCAAATGTCGATGAGTTTGGCAAATCCTTGTTGGTCATGAGAAAACACCTCCAATCACTAGTCAATCAGCAAATCAAAGAAAATGCTTCGAATAATTTTGGACACTGCTTGTTACTGATTTTATTTTAATTATCCTAACTAATAAACTAAATTAACTGTTCAACCGATCATCCTACTAATATTATAAACGTGAAAGTTTGTATGGATGTATGTTTGTTACTCTTTCACGCCAAAAGTACTGAATCGATTGCCATGAAACTTGGTATGTAGATATCTGGAGACCTGGATTAACATATAGGCTAGGCTTTTTATCCCGATATTCCCACGGGATCGGGACTTACGTGGGTGAAACCGCGGGGCGCTGCTAGTCATCCATACACGTTGTTAGGGGTACAGAAAAGGACTTCATCCAGAAAAAAATAACTGTTCCCGAGAGATAAAAAAATAGATATACGCGAGCGAGCTAGTATTTAATAATACGTTGCTTCATTAAAGTCTTCTTGTACTTTTACAAAAGTCTCTGATTAATATTAAAAAAATATATTTGATTTCCAGGACTTCCAACTAGAAAAACGTCTAGACAACCAGCTCATCGAGCGATGCGCCGGCATTATAGATGGAACTGAGAAACACGTTGATATCACCATGAGGATCACGAATGAAGACCGAGCCTTCACGTCTACTCTGTCGTATCATATTGCTATGTAAGATCGCTATGACAATTCTATCGAAACCATCTATACTAATATATAAAGGTGAAGAGTTTGTTTGTCTGCTTGAACGCGCTAATCTCAGGAAGTACTGGTCCGATTTGAAAAATTCTTTGTGTTTAGATAACCCATTTATCGAGGAAGGCTATAGGTTATATATCATCACGCTAAGACCAATATGAACGGAGCACCAATGAAAAATGTTCCAAAAACGGGGAAAATTTACAAACGCAGACGAAGTTGTGCGGGTCAGCTAGTTAAAAATAAAAATAAAGTATGGTACATAAAAAAGAATAGAAATGTGTGTACATTCTATGACGAAATCTCTCCCAACTCTAAAAGAATTAATATCAGTCAGGAGTTAATAATAATGTTTTATTTTTCACACATTGACATTTAGCATAAATCGAGGCAATCCCAGTAAGTTATTGAAAATACTTGTGTCATGGTTGTCTCGCTGCATCTCGTAATTTACAATGCAGACCTTAAATTAGCTGTAACATAAGTAAACCCAATCAAAAATAAAAATTTAAATAGACTAAACCATGCGTGTGTGTGTCTGTGTGCTTGTGCCTGTGTGTGTGTTGTGCGTGAGTGTTTTAATTCTAACTAAGATGAGTTCAGGTCTCCTCGTACGTTAGTGTTGAGGATTATCTACAATTAAAGACCTCTCTAAAGTCTAAAGTCACCAGTTTGAATCCAGGTTCTCCTGCCCATGGGTGACAGCAGCACCTTACGTCAGGCCGAACTTGCTACTTTAAAAATATGAGTACCTTTGCTATGTGTTGAGTTCTTTTAAAGCGACAAATATCAACCGATAATATTGAGAATACAAGACAAATGCTTACTAATAGCACTCGATAGGTGTAATGTTCGGCCACAAGGACAAATGTTCTGCTTGCACGTACATATGTGGATATTTATTTGGTATTTTGAATCTTAAATTAAACTTTTGTTAACAGGAAATACAGTGACGAGGGTCTACCAGACGGAACGACCGTGAACATATCCCTGACTGGTTCAGCTGGACAGAGCTTCTGCGCGTTCTTGTCCAAGGGTATCACTGTCACACTGGAGGGCGACTCTAACGACTATGTCGGTAAGGAAGCTAAATAATTCTTTATTATCTTTTATTTAATTCGTAGGAGAATGCTTTAGGCCTCTGTAAAGATTTTCTATAATCCTCTATTTTGGCAAATTATCCATTTGATACCTTTTAATATATTTTTATATAATTTTATTGTGTTTGGAAAACTTACAGCTAAAAAGGACAGTGGGCAAATTAAAAATAGCCAGTTATAAGTTTTCACATACGACTAAATAACTTTAAAAACATAACATCTTAACAACTTACAAATTAACTAACATAAGTAATCGTAAAAAATTTAAAATAACTGGATATATCAAAAAACCGATTACACATGATATGTAACACGTATCCGACCCTACCCGCAAGAATACGTTAGTAACAAGTATTTAAGTCAAATTCGAACAGAAATGTGTAAGACTTACAAAAATTGCAACTGTTCAGTCTCTAAACTATACCTACCTACTCTATCTATTTCTTTTTGACAGTTCGATAAGTAGTCAATTAGTGATGACCCAAAACGCTGCCAATTCGATTAAAAATAATAATTGATTTTATTTAAGAAGAAGTTTTAATTGATTGTACTAAAAGTAAGAAGTTAATTTGAGCTAAAAATACTGAACTCGTTTAATATATATAACTAGCTACGCCCTGCGGTTTCACCCGTGAAAGTCCCGGTACCGTGGTAATATCGAGATAAAAGTAGCCTATGTGTTAATCCAGGTCTCCAGCTATCTACATACCAAGTTTCATCGCAATCGGTTTAGTAGTTTTTGCGTGAAAGAGTAACAAACATCCATACATCCTCACAAACTTTCACGTTTATAATATTAGTAGGATATACATAAGAAGATTCATCTCTTTTTATTACTATTGCTTACAAAAAATACTACATTTACAGTTGTAGTATCATGTTTACAAAGGGTAATAAATAGTATATTTGAATTAAGACAGGTAATCTACACATATATGTTTATTACAGCGCATTTTAAAGTTTAATTATACGAACTCTGGCACAGTTACGTTCTCAAGCAACTGTCAAAAAGAAAATAAATGGATAAAGTATAAGTGGAGAATGTATGGGTACAGGGCAATATATAATTAGCATCAAACACGCCTAGCGAGGAGTTAATTGTGAATAGGCAGCAATATAATTTATGAAATAGTATTTAAAGCACACCTGTTAACAGAATTATATGACAAATAATGTGTTGATTTATTCCAGGCAAAGGTCTGTCGGGTGGCAAGATTATTATCTATCCTCCTAAAGTATCGCCGTTCGAATCTCACTTGAATGTCATCGTTGGCAATGTGTGCTTGTATGGAGCTACCTCCGGACGCGCTTATTTCAGGTATGGAATTTATTTATGTTTTAATTAAGTTTAAAGGAGTAACCTGTTTATTTTTTGTCCAAGAAAAATATAAATCTCGATCACAGAATACATAATACAGGTACAGAAGTCTCACTCCGCCAAATCATTTAATGAAATAGCGACTCTTGTAATTATACAATAAAGTTGCAATTCAGACCGTACAGTGCTAATTACCTACAGCTATATTCACCTAGAAGTTGCCTTTCTTTCTATCGTGTAGCTCTTATCTGGTCTGACGAAGCCGCGACGTTAGGGTTGTCTTTTTTAAAACAATTAATTAATTTTAATATTTAATTACCAGTATGTTAAGTGCCTATTACTCTATTTTTGTGAACTCGATAATCTAGATATGAAAGGATAACGCGATGTGCGTGTGATGCGGTGCGGCCCGGCCCGCGCGCGGCAATCCACTGAATTTTGGCACGATTAGTCGACCCCGCAGTGTACTTGTAGTTTTATACTTATACCGCGGAGTGGGCTTGGTCTGTACCGATGAAGAGAGCAGAAACCAGAAGTTTTCCATATATTATATCATTTAAATGAAATCGATCGTGTTCAATACATTTTTGTACACGGCGGTTCAGCATTCGACTGATACGCCAGGTCGTGGGTTCGATTCTCGCTCAGTGCAAATATTGTGTTGTATGGGTGTTTCCATGTATAATAAATATATAATAAATAATAAAATATAATAAATACTTGGACCTACGTTGTTTCTCGTATTTATTAACGACCTTTGCGAACTGAAAATTCCAAAAAAAACAAAGATTGTATGTTACGCAGATGACACAGCACTAACATTTGTCGGAGACTCATGGTCAGAACTGGAGCGCAGGGCACAGTATGGTTTCGACTTAGCATCAAACTGGCTCTCTTTACATACACTAACACTCAACACAGAGAAAACCAAATATATTACATTTTCAACAAGCTCGATATCGCAGCCACGCCCCCCCCCCTCACCCTAAAAGTGCACTCTTGTAATCCCTCTACTGAACATTCCTGCAACTGTCCATCCTTATCTTCAGCTAATAACATTAAACATTTAGGTGTTATCCTAGACAGGTGTCTAAACTACAAACTGCATATAAATACTCTCGTAGGCAGAGTGCGTAAACTAATATACATTTTTAAAACCTTACGCCAAATAGCAAATGAAACTATAATGCGTAACGTATATTACGCCTTATGCTTGTCTATCGTAACATATTGTATTTCCTGCTGGGGTGGTGCAGCAAAAACAGTACTTATGCCACTAGAAGTGGCGCACAGAGCCATACTAAAAATAGCAACATTTAGGCCTATAATGTTCCCAACGTACAATAACTAAATCTACTGTACAATAGCTGTAACGTTCTCAATGTAAGACAATTATTTATACTTCATACAATCCTTTTACAACACAGAAACACTCCATACATAAAACTCACAAAACGTCGTAAAGACAAAATTTGTCCTATTCAAAAACCACGGACAACTTTTACAAAGCGTTTCTCTTATTACTTGGGCCCACACCTTTACAATAAAATAAATTTAACATGTCCGCTATATGGTTTATCACACTATAACTGTAAAAGTATAATCCGGTCATTTCTCCAAAACAAATCCTACGATGAAACTGAAGAATTCTTGTTGTAAACTCTGTTTCTTGTGTAACTATGATATATAAAATACAAATTGTAATATATAACCTACCCACATTTATTTAATATTTTAATTTATGTAAACTTTTAAGTTTCGATGATATTTACTTATTTATATACACACACTCACATTATACACTCATGAACACCGCACTTAAACACACACAGGTATCTACACACACATATGAACACTAGCATATATCAGTGCATGAAGTTAATTTAAAATAGGTTAAAACTTGTATTGTAGTCTAAAACTTGTATACCTACACTGTTATTATCATACCAAAGGGGAAAGGACTGTTATTCCTTACTACAGGTTAATAACTAACCTATCAAGGGTAACAGAACCCCACCCATTGGATTGTATCTGAATATAATTTAAATTGTTAAGATCTACCTGTATTATTATTAGCATGTTACTACAATCACTTTTTACAAATAAAAAACATTATTATTATTATTATTATAATATGGAAGGATGGATCCGTGTTCTAAAATTCAAAGGAAAAGCTCTGCTCAGCTCGGGTCTAAATTATACTATCTATAATACTGACCTGTTCTATAAAGGTCAGAGGTTTTTGGTATTTACCTTAATGTAACTAGGAGAGATATCGTTCCCCAGGGGCATAGCGTCGGAGCGGTTCTGCGTGCGCAACAGCGGCTGCGTGGCGGTGGTGGAGGGCGTGGGCGACCACGGCTGCGAGTACATGACGGCCGGCACCGCGCTCGTGCTGGGCCTCACCGGACGCAACTTCGCCGCCGGCATGAGCGGTAACTACCCACGCCACCCACGCTTGCACACCTGCTGTGGATTCGAGCGCCTACCTCAATTTTCACAATATTCTAGCGTTTTTAAGTATTTCATTAGCCTATCGAAATGTCTGACGGCGGTGGCGGACCGATTGGAATCGTGGAGCTCCTTAAGATGTGTTTGAGCTGAGTTACGACATAAGACTGTGAAAAACTATATTCGTTACGTTTTTCAAGTTTCTTATTATTTTTTAAATTGTGAAACCAAATATTTGAAAATAGGTACAAATTTCAACATAACGATGTTAAACGCACTAAATTTTATTAACAGGTGGTATCGCCTACGTGTACGACATCGATGGCTCGTTCTCTGGCAAGTGTAACCACGAAATGGTGGAACTGCTCCCGTTAGAGCTGCAAGAAGATTTAGATTATGTGCAACGATTACTAGAAGAGTTTGTTGAATATACAGGGTGAGTGTTGAGTAATACCTACTTGGACAGGCCGTTATAGAAAGGTGTTGTCAAATTTTAAGAACGTGTTGTAGTCGAAAAATCTATATTTAATATTTATTTAATATTTTCTTCGGAAAATGCTTTTCCTTGTGTAAGTTCACATTTATAAACTACATATTATGAATTTTCTTATATCCGTAATTACGAAATTTCCGCATCAATTTTGACATCTGCATCCGCATCCGCAATAATCAATACGGATGTTCAAGCAGATGTAGTGCAATTCACAGCAAGAAAAAAAGTGGCTGGGGCCAGTGTCTGGCATAGCCGCAAAAACGTGCTGATTGAGCAATAGGAGGGAAAATTCCGGTGACAAGATCCGACGCGTTTCTTGTGTATCAGGGATGTTGCGGATATTTGCATCCACATTCGCAATTGCGGAGCTTCCGCATCGATTTGGGCATATGCATCCGCGGATGCGAGCCTTCAAAAATCTGCATCCGCAACATCCCTGGCATGAAATACCCACAATTTATTTCACATCAACCATCTCTCTTCCAAAATTTGTCAGTTTCAAAATTAATTTTCTGTATTAAAAAATACAATTTTTCCTAAAATTGTTAGTGGTTTACGTTTTTCACAAGGTTTACTATACGACCCTAAAATATGACGACACATTTCTGTAACAACCTGTATACACGTTCGATAATGCTATTTTTTTTACAGTTCAATCATAGCTCAAGATATGCTCAAAACGTGGCCGGAACCAGCTAAGAAGTTCATCAAAGTGTTTCCTTTCGAATACCAGCGCGCGCTCAAACAGATGGCCCTTAAACAACCCACGCCTTCTAAAGTAGAAAATGGAAAGCACGAGAATGGAGTGCTGGATATTGAAGAGACAGTTCGCGATGTGGAACTGGATAAGAAAAATTTGGAGAAGATCCTCGATAAGACTAGGTAAGTGAATCATTCACCCGTCATTTACCACTGTACCTGAATGTCTTGTGGCTGGAGAGGTTACTGGGACAGGAGCACCAGCTGGCCAAAAGCTGGTCGATACCGGGTTGTTGAATAACCCCATCAATATTAAAGTATCGACAGGGTCTTAACCCTATTACCACCTTTCGGCCCAATATGTACGAACTAACTCGCTCGACGGAGCGCATGTCACTTGTTTAAAAAATGCTATGGCTTTTAGTTTTTCGACTATCGTTTTTATATAATCTTTTGCATTTCTTTCTTCCATCTGTGCTACATTTTGATGATCTTGTTTATTAGTAACAGGCAGATACAGTTTATAAGCTGTATTCGTTATTGATACATTTTTTTATTTATTTACATACTATGTTATGTATATATGTCAGTCGACAACTAATGTTGACTATACATCATCATAAATTAATTATTTTTAACCGACTTCAAAAGAGGAGGAGTCAATCGGTGCATTTTTACTAATGATCGTTCATTGTGGGGTTTACTTAAAAGTTTAGAGGGTTCTAAATTCGATAGAGCTATTTCTCCAAAATTCGTGTGACGTAATTTATGTAATGATTTAGGCACATTTAAGTCGGTGATACTTTTTTTAAAAGATAATATTTATTAAATAAAGAGTGTGATAATACATCTTAATTTGTTTAGAAATCCTTGGCCAATTTTTTTGATAATGGTGATTGATAGCTTGAATAAAGCTACTGGCGACTTGAAGTAATGATATTGTGGTCGGCAGAGGGTTCATCAAGTACCCGCGCGAGACGTCGCTGTACCGGCCGGCCGAGAAGCGCATGCGCGACTGGGACGAGATCTACAACACCGGCCACGTGCGCCGCGGCCTGCGCGTGCAGGCGGCGCGCTGCATGGACTGCGGGGTGCCCTTCTGCCAGAGCGCGCACGGCTGTCCGCTCGGCAACATCATCCCCAAGTGGAACGACCTCATCTTCCGCGGCAACTGGCACGAGGCCCTCAGCCAGCTGCTGCAGACTAACAACTTCCCAGGTAATTGATGATCCTTACCCACTCTTATTCACTCTTACTCTTAGTCAATTTAAATGGCAATAGACAAGCTACTGAAAAAAAATAAAGATTTCCACTACACATCCATGGACTTAACAGCAAAGAGACTTCTACTCACTAGATCGAAGCGAAGATCTGTACGAAAACGTGACATACGTCCGGCCGCGAGGATGTGCACACGTTGTTTGTGACCCGCCGAGCCGTGGTGCTTATCAATACACTCTCTAATGGGCCCACCACCTATATGTTAAGTTTTATTAATATAATCAACTACATTTTGCGCTTTAAATATACACATTTGCAACACTTGTAAACTTATTTTATCTGACTACTCTAAAAGAAACCGTTTACCTTAAATATGTATATTTAGTTTAAGTATGTATTTAGTCAATTAAAATAGATTAATCACTAACATAACATTTCATACAATTTTTTAGCATTTTTGTTTATGTTAAACACCAATATTTAAAAAAGAAACTATAACTTGCATACTAATAAAGAAATGAACAATAAAATATTTTTTTTCGACAGAGTTCACCGGTCGTGTTTGCCCCGCGCCCTGCGAGGGCTCGTGCGTGTTGGGCATTTCTGAACCGCCCGTCACCATCAAAAACATTGAGTGTGCCATCATCGACCACGCCTTTGAATCTGGGTGGATACAACCCGAGGTAATCATTAGTTTCCGTAAAAACTTCAGCTTATCTGCTTAATCATGAGATTATCAAATTGAGACATCGGATTTTTCATCACTAAATATTAAAATCAACTTAATTTAAATGTTTTCTTTGTACAAAATCTAAAAGTTAAGGACCCTGAAATTAAAATAAAACCATCACCAGACCTGTAATGTATTCTTCTATTTTTTATTTATATTTCGTTTTTAGACAGAAGTAGAATATCTTATAATCTGTTGTTACTAACACTGAAGCCTAACTGAAGAATAACTCACAAAAATACTATGTGAGATACTGGTTTCAAAATATTGTCCTCATCGATGTTCTAGCACAAAGATAAGGGTACAAAACATAGAAATAACGCAAGCTCTGTATGGCTTAGGTACATAACGTAGTATAAGTACTTAAGTTACAAGTAAAGAACTTCATTATCAAATTGTACATAGTAATTTCATTATGTTTTAGATACCAACACACAGAAATGGAAAAACTGTGGCTATAGTTGGCTCCGGACCTGCTGGCTTAGCGGCTGCACACCAACTGAATAAGGTAATTATCTAAATCTAACCAGTCCCATTGAAACAAGCACAACACAACAAATTATACAACTAACACGACTCATCTGTTGGTAAGTGGTTATTGGTGTTTAGAAACTGGCAATGCCTGTGGTCATGCCAGATAGATCATTAATGTTCGAATTTCCCAAATGTCCGACTGTGCCGACTGTGGTGGCGAACCGGTTGGAGTCTTGGAGCTCCCTAAGATGTGGTTTAGTTCCGTGATTACTGACTTATCTAGTCTGTGTGTCGCGGTCGGTCTAGGGTGTCGCGACCGGTCTGCTCAAAACTGAAATGGATTTTTCGTATAAAGACCACCGTACATACATGACACTTGCGCTGTTTGAGCTTATGTAGACTTGGATTCTTGAGTTTGTTTCATCGTTTCTTCTCAAGGCTAGGAAATGGCGACACCATCTAGCTTTAAAAAACTAATCGATGTGTAAAAGTGTCTGAAAGCTCTATTTGCAACATTAATTCATTTAAAATGGACTCTGGCTACTCATTTTCATTAGCAAAATAACATCATATAATACTGTTTTTAACTGCGGTATTCTGTACCTTGAAGGAACTCTCCAGATGGTTTTAATTCTACCAGAAATATGCTGTGTTCTTACTGATTTACCACACTGGCATCAAGTTTCACCCTTTTATGCAGAAATATAGCGCATAGTGTACCAATACAATTGATATATTTTATTGCCAAATTTATCATAAAGAGATCGCTCCTAGAAGCTTGTGAACGCCCTGTATGATTCTGTGCTTCTGGAAGGAGCTAGGCTGGCTCAACTAGTCAGTCTATTTGAACGCATAATGGACCGTCTATGAGTCTAAATGCGGAAACAAAGCCGTATACCACAACCAAGTACCAACCGTGATATAGTCAACTATTATTTCTATATATATTTTATAAAACATCTTTACATTTTCCAGGTTGGGTACACAGTAACAGTATTCGAACGTAACGACCGTCCAGGCGGCCTGCTGCAGTACGGCATCCCCACCATGAAGCTGAGCAAGACGGTGGTGGGCAGGCGCATCAAGCTCATGACTGCGGAGGGCATCTCTTTCAAGTGTAACATTGACGTCGGCAGGGATATCTCTGCAAGCGATCTAGCAAACGAGTACGTTATTAATCTAATTTTTATTAATACACGTAATAAAGTAGCCCAAATTAAATTAAGGATATTCATTTATCAGATTTTTATAAAAATATTAATGTAACAAAATCCGTACATAGTGTAGACCTCCTTCAGTTTATGCCATATTTCTCGGGCTTGAGCAGTTTCTAACCACTTTGTTCCCGCCAGTCTTTTGATGTCGTCACAACAACGTATCTGTGGTCTTGCTCGTAGACGTGTCTGGCCCCACGGTCTCCACTCGGCCACTGCCTTGCCCAGCGAGCCTTGCTTACGGGCAACATGGCTGGCCCACTCAACTTATTTGTTCCTTCAGAAGCCTAAAATATGGTTATACTAAGTTTATCTTTGTGTTTATAAATTGTGTGGTATATACCGTATATAATGTAAGTAATAGCTTACTTAAAACTCGACACATCTCACACACGGCTGTCTGGTCCCAAACTAGGCAGAGCCTGTGCTATGGTAACCAGACTGCTGATAAACATCCTTATATATTTCTAAATACTAATATTATAGATAAATTACACCCAGACAAAGAATAAATGATCATGCTCATTACACAATTGTTTGTTATGGGTGGGAATCGAAACCACGACCTCTGGCTCAGCAGTCAGGATCACTAACCACTAGACCAACGGACCAGTCAAGGTATTACATGAAAGTATTGTGTTAAATAGGTGGTTAAAATAAATTGTTTAACAGTCCTCACGAAATTAACTGTTTACTTAACTAGCTTTCAAGTTTCTTAACATTTATAATTAGTAAACCAAATGTTAAAAGTAAATCATTTGACAATAATTAGGTATGACGTCATAACTCATTATTTCATACATATTTCTACAGACTTTATCTTTTTGACGTTTAATAAAGAGGAATTGATTTGATTTGACAGTCTAACACCGTATTGTAATGGAACTATCTTAAAAATGTAAGCGGCAGTATCGGAATAACTAAGGCGTCGGACTTGCGATCAAGTGGTTGCGGGTTTGAACCCCACCCAGTACCACTACCGACGTGAACCCAATCCTTTTTTTTTTGTGCGTGTGGAAACCCCGTCGGGCCGTCACCCCACCGGGGTTTTCGGTGGGGCGATGTGTCGGAATCGAGCCGACTAAAACCACACGGTGTGCCGTACTGCGCCTTAAGTAGGAGGGATCCGAAAGAACAAGCATTTAGCTTAGCTGGTGGGGTTAACGAAAATACTAGTAATGTGTGACCCACGTTACTAGAAATTTTAATTACTATTTATATTATTTATTCTGTAAATGGTTTTGATTTCTCTTCAGATACAACGCACTCGTCCTTTGCATGGGTGCGACCTGGCCCCGGGACTTGCCGCTCAAAGGTCGGCAACTGAACGGCATCCACTATGCTATGGAGTTCCTGGAGAACTGGCAGAAGAAACAGATGGGACCTTCAGGACACCATCAGACCAAAGACAACCCTGAATTGAATGCTAAGGATAAGGATGTTCTAATCATTGGAGGTGGTGATACTGGGTAAGAATCACTACATAGTATAAAAAGTACAAAGTCGCTTCCTGCTGTCCCTATGTATGCTTAGATTTTTAAAACTACGCAACGGAATTTGATGCGGTTTTTTTAATAGATAGAGTGATTCAAGAGGAAGGTTTATATGTGTAATACATGCATAATATAATAGAGAAACACTGATAACTAGAGGTGTCTAATGTGTTGTCGTAAATAAATACATTTTTTTGCGTTTACATTTCAAACGCTGGCTGAACCCTACGAGATATATCAAAATAATGTACAACAGTATTGTACACCTTAAAAAGTTGTACAAAAAAGTCCGCGATGGTATATGTCTATCTCTTAGGGGTAACCCACAATAACAATTTTTTTTCTTTTACTTTTTACGAGAAATGATGACTTATTTACGAAGTGATTTTAAGCAATACAGCATTAATCCTTATCCAATTAGTCTTTCAAGAGTAACCTCTGAAGAAAACATGTTTGTATTGTCTAATGACAAAAAAACTGTGAACGTTGTATATATAGATATTCTGTAGTATATTTAGTATCATCATTGCACCCGTGCGAAGCCGAGGCGGGTTGATTAGGATTTAATTTAAAGTAATTCAATTAAAAAGAAAATTCTTTTATATTTTTTTCTTTTATGTTTTAGGTTTTGTTTTTTTTTGTTTGAGGGGCTCTTGGCTAAGTGGTAACCGAGTAGATTACCACATTACAAGGTTAAGCCACACTAGCCAGGTTAGTCGTAGGATGGGTGACCATTAAGCACGTTAAGCCGTCAGTCCCGGTTGCCATGGGAACATCTGTGGCATTTGTTACCCGTAGTTGGAGCTTTAAAAATTCCGACAACCTGGTCTAACTACAGAACTTCGATATCGCCTAGTACTTGGGTTGTAGAGGTCTGATGGCAGTTGCTTTACGTAATATATCGAAGTTCGGCCGTATCGGAGTTAGACTAAAAGCCGACTCCAACTTAGTTGGGAAAAGGCGCGGAGGATGATGATGAGTTTTAAAATGTTGTTTATTTCCATTACATTCCAGGTGCGACTGTATAGCGACATCACTACGCCAGGGCGCCAAATCTATCACTACATTCGAGATTTTACCTGAACCGAAGCCGACCAGAGGACAGGACAACCCCTGGCCGCAGTGGCCCAGAGTGTTCAGGTACATCACATAAATATATTTTATGATCAAACCAATATAATTGCCTTACGCTTCGTTGTGTTTCGCTGAGTGAGTGAAGAGGCCGGAGGCCCTAACCCTCTCCTCGCTTCCTTTCTCCCCCTCTGCTCTTCTATCCCCGAACGCAACGCACTTGAAACTCTTGAGCTGCAGGTGCCCATGGGCGGCAGTAGTCACTTACCATCAATAATAACTTCACGCATCTCACAGAGGGCCGTCTAATCCCAAATTAGGCAGAGCCTGTGCTATGGTAACCAAACTGCTGATAAACATACTTAAACAGAATGTTACACAAAGGTGTGGTCAAATTTTAGAGTCGGTTTAAAAATCATTTTAACTAAATCAACTATTTGCCGCCTATACATAACGCTCCCAAATACAACCAGACACGGAACAAATGATTGTGCTCATCATACAATTACTTGTCCTCGGTAGGAATCGAACCCTTGACTTTTGGCTCAGCAGTCAGGATCACTAATGCCAAAGCTCTATGGGCATAGAGTGAGCAAACGCGCGAGTAACATCACTAGTGTCACGAGGGGAGTCTAGTTGTTAAAAATCGCTTACCATCAGATGTTTTGTGTTACTTGCTTGCCACTGGGGTAGCATAAAATAAGAAAAAGTAATATAACAGTAATTTTAATGCGAATTATAGCACAATAGTCAAACTGCTTTCAAATTAACAAAACTAATTAATTACTTACTCCACAGGGTTGACTATGGACACGAAGAAGTGAAAGTCAAGTTTGGTAACGATCCTAGAAAGTTCTCGACTCTAACCAAGGAATTCTTGGATGATGGTAAGTTATATTTTCTTCAAATTACTTTGAGGCGACAAACCCAGTGCCATCTAACGAAAACAAATCGAACTACTTAGTATCTGTTGATTCTACATCGCGCAATGAAAGATCTCACTTGTCAATAGCAAACGGTATTTATACCAAACTGTATCTATTTTGGTTTGTCTAAGAAAATAATTTGATATGTACAATATGTACATATAAATTTACGTTAGTTGAATAAGGTTGTGATTACAAGATGATGCTGTCAAGGCCGTCTCAGGCCATGCCGGGGCCCTAGGGCACACGAAATTTAGAAAGTAAAATTTCGTTCTGCGTTCAAATCTATATACAAAACCCTCAAATCTATTTTTTGAAGGTTTTCAGTTTTTATCAACGTAATTAATCAATTAGTAAGTTGTGCATGCAACGTTGTGGTTGGTAAATTATTTATCTGTGACCGGTATCTACTACGAATGTTAATCTTTAAGCAAGTAAATATTCTTGTAGCATCTTTAATGCTCAGAAATGTTCTTCTAATTTAACGGACTTTAACCACAGATTACAGAGTAGTTACTACGTAACAGATAAATCACTCTACAAAAATATGTAATTACCAGGTGAAGGCAACGTGTCCGGCGTGTCAGCGGTGGAGGTGGAGTGGACGCGCGGCGCGGGCGGGCGCTGGGAGATGCAGGAGCTGGGCGGCACGGGCCGCGTGTTCAAGGCCGACCTTGTGCTGCTGGCCATGGGCTTCCTGGGGCCCGAGCGGTACGTCGCCAACCAACTAGGTGAGTTATGGCAACGCTATTGATGGCATTACTGCTTCCGTCTTCTTTATTCGATCAAAACAATTTATCATCCAATAAAGGTTCGAGTGGAGTTGTCGCAAAAAAGCTTCACTAAATTGGGTACCTCAAGCTCCTTTTTAAAACAAATTAAAAAATATTTACATAAATTAGTCATACAATTTGTTTTTATTCATACCGGTTTTTTTTTTCTTTGTCCCTAGACCTTCCGCTGGACGCTCGCAGTAACGTCGAAACAGAAAAGTCCAACATCTACAAGACACCTGTCAGCAATGTCTTCGCTGCTGGAGGTAAGTAAATAAAATTATGTCTTTATGTCTGTCTGATACTTTGGCAGCTCTCAAACCATTTCTCAGTAGATTCGTCTCTTCTCTGAGAGCTTTTTGCCTTTTAGTTATAATTTTATAATGGTTTTGGTTAAAAAAAAAATTGTACAAAAAATATAAATTGTATAGATTGTTATCTAAAAGCGCATAACTTTGACAGATTGTCGCCGCGGCCAGTCGCTGGTGGTGTGGGCGATCTCCGAAGGTCGGCAGGCGGCGCGGGCCGTGGACATGCACCTGTCGGGCACGTCCTCGTTGCCCGGCATCGGAGGCGTCATCTACGACCACTGAACGACCGCACCAACATGTATTAGGTTATAATGACGTCATGAGTGACGTGGCACTCCGGTGCGCTCGCTCGGCGACTGTGGGCTTGAAGACGTAGTGTGAGGTTAGGATCTAGGCTCGTAACTTTAAGAAGAGAGAAATTGAAGCGCCAAGCCAAATGTGGATATGTAATATTGAAGTGTACATTTTTATAGTATAATTTAATTTATTTTATAATTTGATAAGTTTTAAATAAAAAAAGGAAATTAAAATAAAACTTAGATATTTCAATGTATCGTTTATTTCGCCTCGCTGTAATTAAATATCGATATATGTATATGTTTTGTAATTACTTATTGTAACGAGTGCCAGAAAAGGACAATAAGATAAGATCTGAGAAGGTGCTTTATTAAATTGTGAGTTTCAATTCCGCAGTCGTCGACATTACAAACGTAAAATATCACGTTCCGTAGAACTTTAGAACAACGTAGGCCGTGTTGTAGACGCTTCAATAGAACGGCGTTGCAATGTAGATCTTATTTATAATAACGTAACATTCAAATATCATCATCGGATGGATGTGATCGAAATATCCAAATAATAAAATCATTATTTCTAATAGTGAACGAGAATAATGACTATTAAATTTCCATGAAACTGCAACAGATTTTTGTCAAATAAATTGTATTAAAGGTAAAAAAAAAAAAAACTTTCAGTACTCTAGAGATTTATTAATTATTTTTTGACAACCATTGGACATTTCAAAGTACCAAAAGCATAAACAGGAATGTTGTTATACGTAAGTGGTTTACTGTAATGTTTAAAAACCCAAACCAAATTTTTTAATAATAAAAAACTATAATACATTTAATAAAAATCGATGAAAAAATAATGCTGAAATAGTAACTTATCACATGACTGCAAACAAATCAGATCTAGTACGTCATTAACCGATTTAAAAGCTGTCAGTTGGTATCGTAATATGAGCTACATTATATAATTATACTACTCTATGGAACACTGTTAGTTTATCGGTTAATGAAGCAAACAAACTCAAGTGGCAGATACTAGTGCTTTAGCAGGAAATTTAAAAAGTAACTTCATTTTATCTTTCCAGTTAAATTTTGTTTTGCGTTAAATAAGAGCCTAGCTATATAATAAAATCAGTCAAGTACGATTCACACCGAACGGGCCGCGCCGGAGTGCGTCGAGTCGCACCTCGGTAGCCGAGCGCAACTGGGCGGAGCCCACCGCCAATAAATATAAACTTCAATTTCCATCACCGTACTAAAACGCGCTCCGGCGCGGCCCGTTGGGTGTGTATCGTACTTTATAAATATTGTCAACATCCCTATCACATAGTTCGTCAACCTTGTTAGCTTCGTCTCTGTGGAACTGTTTAGTACAAGGTCTTTGATAGTTTACGATGTATGTATATAGGTTATTACATGCCATTGTAAGACATCAGTTTTAACTATTAAGTATTTAATTGTCTTGTAGATTATTTATAAATGTTATACATTGTATACTGGTATAGTTGTGCAGACAAAACGTGTTATATTATTATGTTATGCTTTGTTTACACGCATATTAACAGAAAAATAATCTAAAAATAATATCTAATTAAAAAGAAATACGAAATGAAAAATATACTTACCATTTAAAATTGTTACAATAAAACGGTATAAATATTTATATATACTAATAAAGACTTTTACGTCATAATGTATTATACCTATTTCGAGTGTATAACTAATAACCAAAAATAGATAAAAATACGTAAATTTATTAAACATATTAAAAACACAAGAATTGTAATTCTACCAAACATCAATTAAATAGTCGACTCAAGAGCAATGTTCAATCGATCATTGATAGCAGTTCTACCAACCATCGATTGAACATTGGTTTGAGCTGACAAGTAAGCAGTACCGTATTGAAATTATTTTAGCGACAAAACACTTTTTTGATAACCTATAACAGTTCTAGATTATTTTGAACTGGAACTTATCAGCTAATCGAAACCACCATTGGCAAACCAGCCACTCCACTTTTCGTAATAAGGCAAAATCAAATGTGAGTATGTATTGTACATTATCAACAATAATAGCTAGGTCAACGGATTTTTGTTTTGCGGGGGAAGGGATTCGGAAAAAATCACGAAATATCACAAGGGGAGAGGGGGGTGTAGTGAGATAACACGTGTATTTATTTATTCGTAGAACGCGCGATTATAGCGATTGGAGCTTGGAGGGGGGGGGGGGGGTAGTCTAAAACCTCACCACGTATCACCAGGGCGGAGGGAGGGAGTTATAAGTTGCTAAAAACATCACGTGATTAATGGACGACCCCTAAGTAGTCGTCTACAAAAAAAAGTTAATAATAATATAATAAGAGTATTGTAAGTATTTGAGACTCATCCATATTTTGTTAGAAAATCGTATATTTACATTGAAGAAGCAACTTCCCCTATGGATTGCATTCCAAAGGCTCACTATTGGTCAATCCTTTTTTTTTCTTTGTATGTAGGAGGCCGCTAGTGCTGTCTCGTACTATACTGTTTGAAAAAAAAAATACCGAAATGGAGTTTAGCGGTTTACCAATGATGGTATCGAAATGTAAGTTACCTTTTGCTATTGTTCTTATTATAAGTTGTTATTTTTATTTTCTGTCGCATCCGTATCTTATGTATAAAGTATAAGAATATAATGTACCTACTGTTTGATAAAATTATTTTGATATAATCGTTTGTGTAATCACATTCCGTTTTCTAGACCTTTTGGTCGTTATTATTTTAGAGAATTATATCAAAAAGTTATACATATCTCACACCAAATATTTCGTTTTCTATACCCATGTTATGAACAATATCCTCTAGTGAGAGGAGAATTCTCACTAGAAACAAAAAATTACTTCAGCAACTTAAAACTGAATGAGAGTAAGATTTCATATCAAGTAGTCACTTCGTAATTAGTAAAACTCGTAATAGAGGTGCACTTTTTTATAGGACGTAATGTTGCCATCTATAAAACCACTCCATTTCAGGGTTGCTACGAAAAATAAATTTTCTTTTTCATGACCGTTCTACTATATTTCGACGAGGTTAAACTCATATGTAACACTTGGTAATGCCTTAAAAAAACTGTCAACTAACACCCCTAAAGAAAAACAGTTATTCAACGTGTTATAGTCAATTTACATCTAGCAATCTCTCAGCCACACTTCAATAGTAAGATATGAACAAGTGTTTTGAGTTAAGTTTTTAGTTTGTTACGTAACTGATTTCATTAATACGTTCTACTACTAATTATTTCATTCGTTAATTAATTTTGTTACTGTAATTAGTTCTTATAAGGTAAGTAAACAAATCGCGCAAGAAACTAAAAACTTAAATAACTCAAAACTTTATTTAAAATTACTTACTATGGAACTAGGGTAGTGATATATGCAACATAAATCACGACGTAAATAAAATTATTATGTAGTAAACGGCCATCCCGATGTGATCTCGGTATCGTTATGTTATATCGATAGTTGTATGTTTTTAATGTTATGGTTTTGTACGTTACCAATGTAGCCAGATTTCTATGTGATTATTACATCACTTTTTAAATATGAATTGATTTATATACGAGTTTTAAACAACATTAACAATAGTATTAGTCACAAGAAGTGTATCTAATCCTACAGTGTTTAGTTCCTATGTTAATTCTGACATTATTATAAATGTGTGCAATTCTGTTAAAACACGGATGTACGTTCATGAACATTAACTGTGCGTATTCTAAAATAATGCGGAAATTGTTATTAAAATGTAAATGAACTAATATAGAAATCGAAGGAATATGTGTGGATAGGATGTCTATTCAAACTTGTCCACATATTCATAGATTCGCGACGTTATATTGGTATAAAACTACTATTCTATTAATAGATTCTGATATTAGTGCACTAAAATACACAAACTTCTTCGACTTTCAAAACGTAAACTTACTGCAATTAATGTAGTATCTACATAAGATGATAGATCATCCCTCACCACGATCGGTGAAATATGGTCACATCATATAACTATCACTTTAATGAAGATTATTTTGGTTTGCCCCCTTGCAACTGCCTAAGTATTGTATCAACAATGTATTCTACACGCAGAAAAACTTAGAGGCTTACATTTTGAAATCTCCCGATTATAAAGTAATACAATTTGATCACTATAAGGTTAACTCTTATCTGCTTACCAGTTTAGCAGCTTAAAATTTTATTTGTTTCATAATATTAACATTACAGGGAATTAACCAATACATATCGCTGGTTTCCAAGAATAACGACATAACTCCTGTTTCCAGTATTATTGTATATGTGTCAACTGTTGTATTTGCTAAATAAATTTTATTATTATTATAACTAAAAATTGTTGATTTTAGAGAATGGCAATGTTTTGTGATTTTCGCTAGAGAGTATTTTGTTCTAAATATATAATGAACTTGTCGCTTTCTAACGAACGTTAGCACGGAATCGTCGTTGCATCTCTTCACCATAAAATATCAAAGATTTATGATCGTTTGGCATACTTAGTTCAATTCGACTGAATATTGAATTATGTCGATATTCTCGCAAACTAGCGATGTACTTTCTAAAGCTGCTTTACAATTCGACCGCTTGGTTACACTAGAGACCACGTGAGTCAGCCTGAGAGCCTGTCGCGTTAATTCCTCTTAATATAATCGTATGCAAAGCAAAAGTTTAAAAGTATTGCTTTATTTTAAAATACTAATAAGTTAAAATCTTAAGAAAATCTCTTTCCTTTAAAACTTTTTGACTTTCAACAGCATTTATATTTAACATATCTGCACGCGTTTGCAACCGAAACGGTCACTGTCGCATACCGGACGTTCTACATACATTTAATTAATGCTCCACAGAAATAAAACATATCTGTCTAGAACACAATTTTCGTATTTAGTGATTTTATATCTTCATTAATGATTTCGAGCGAACATCAAAACTCCTCTGTTAATTCCCAACATCAAACTAAATGGGTACCTAAAAATCACTAAACAATAGATGGATTTATGCAATCATAATATTTTTTAAAAAGATATCTCTGAATATTCATGCTTTTAATGCTCTTGTAAAGGACTCGTTATGTGTCAAACAGGCGTAACGCAATAATGAATTAAAAACAGATGTCCAAATCTCTTTTTTGACGTGATAACGTCTCAAAAATCGATGAGCGCCGGCTGCGCGTACGAAAAAATGTCACGTTCCACCTGAGAGCGCGGAACAAGCGATAGAGTGGTACGAATGGCCTAAGCGTTCGTTTATTGACATTGATTTAATTTTATTTCTATAACTAATTGTTCGTGATTATATTTAAACAAATTATTTAAATTAAATTTGCAAAAACTGTAAATACTATTTGAAAATTAAAAATTAATGTTTTTAACCAGAGTTTTAAAAATATTGTGTTACAAAAACACACGTCGTTGACGTTATCACGTAAAATTATCGTCCGTAAACCAACTTTACAGACAACCAATATTTTTTAATGTTTTATTTTAAAACAACTTTAGTTTTATTACTGGGAAATCTGTTCGAATATAACAAAGGTGAGAATTATTTATAAACGAAATTACAAAGGAGATATTGTCATGTAATATAAATATATACGTTTAGAAGTTCCTACGTAATCGTATAAGTTTGTCTCTTCAGTGAAACAAATGGAAACCTATAAGTTCAAGTAGGTATCACGAACGACATACGACATTTTTTCTTAAGATTAACAATGAAATTTGCAGTATCTATATTTTTTTATAAAGGTACATACTTCATGATTTAAAAAAAAAAATAGCAAGCAAGTTGGGCATAAAATTAAAAAAAAATGTTATATATTATCCGATACCTTTCAAGATCGTCTTTGTTATAAATGATTTTTTTTTTGTTGTTTGTATTTCGAATTATATAAAACTTTAAAAAGCAAAAAAGCAAATCAAAACGTAAAAATTAAAATCTTTAGATGTCGGATTACATTTATTAAATAGTCCGCGGAAAAGGACCTCAGATTAATAGTATAATAATAATTGTTTGAACAACAACTATGTACGAATATTCTGAAATTGTAACTGAAGAGACATTTAGTTATATTTATAAACATAAACTCGTGTTATTAGTTCGTAAGCTTGTCATGTGTTATTTATGTTAACCAATGTATTTTTAAAAGTTATCAACAAATTCGCATCGAGTTATTTTTGTAAGTTTCACAAAATTATTTAAATATTTAATTATGTTCCTTTAATTTGTTAATTTCATTTTATTTGAAATAAATATTTTATTTTAAATTTTATTTTTTTATTTTCTAAATTACGTACCACTTGATACATAAATCTTTTCACAGTGCTAACAAGACATTACGATTTGTTAAGGCTAGTGGCACTATCCTAATGTCGAGTTTGGTACACTTAAATGATGGCAGTTCACATCTTTTATACCCTTTATAATATTTGCCACCACCAGGGTATAACTTCAAGCTTTTATTCGACCACCATGGAAGTACAACCCATGAAAGAATAAAAACAAGAGTACTTAATCACGTAGCGATCCCTCGTGTGTCACAATTTTGTCAAAAACCTTTAAATGAACAATCACTCATTATTTTTTTGTTTTGCTAGTGCTCTCAACTCACATACTTGTAAATGTGTGAGTTAGGCGACTGAGGTTCCCGTACGAATAAACGTAGGGCCATTCTCAAACAGTAGCGGCCCTAGCAACATTTTTAGGTGGTGCGAGACTCCAAAGTGGCGCCCCTAGAAATTTTTTTGTCATAAAAAGTATTTTGCACATCCCTTACTTGAGGGTTGTTGCGGATAAAAATTGTAATTAAAATATTCGCCGTAAAATAATTGTATGACCTTTTTTATTTTTTTGATAAAAATGTGAATCAAAATGTAATTAAAATGTTCTTTCGTTGCGCCCTCGATCTATTGATTTCGGCGCCCCCCGCATGACGGCGCCCGGTGCGGCCACACCGCTCGCACGCCCTCGCCGCCCCTGCTCTCAAAGCCAGGATGTCCTGGTCAGTTTCATGTCAATGAGTCGGGCCGGTACAAACTCCTAACTACATGTTGTGTAATACTTGTTACAAAATGCAGATTAATGTGTACAAAGCTTTTGTACTTTCAGTGTTTACTAGACAATGCTCAAAAACTCGTTACCTACATACACTTTAATAGCAACTTATTTATTAGAACTATATTCAGAAAAAAAATACTGTTAATAGAACAAATTATTAGTTGTTAACCGTTAGTTGTTTGTTGATAAAAGCGATTATAGTAGAAATTATTATTGACAATAATAAATGTGTTTTAGAATTGAATCTGTATGCAAAATTATTAATATGAGAAATAAATATTTCAGCATTAACACTTCTTTTTATTTTTAATGCCTAGTAATAAGATAATTACGACATGCACTACTTATAATATGTTACCGGTCGAGATTGATATTAGTGTGGTCAAGCCAGTGCCGGATTTACCAGTAGGCTGAGTAGGCTGGAGCCTAGGGCGGCGGATTTTAGGGGCGGCAAAACTGAGGAAAACATTTTTTTTTGTCTTACAAAAATTAAAAAGATTCATTTTTCCATATACCATATACCTACCTTAATTTTAATAGGTACACAACTTCTGGAAGAAATCATCAGAAGGATCCTGTTAGGACGGGCAGCAATTGCAAAGCTACGTTGAGTTTTCTCATCACCCTTGTAGCAATTCCTCAAAACGAAGGTCTTTGTAAAACCAGTGCGTCCTACCTCTCTTGACATACGGTGCTGAGACGTCTCGGTACCGCATATCAATCGATCTAGTCAACAAGCTTTTTAAAGTCGCAGCGGGCTGTGAAGCGAGCTATGCTTGGAGTTTCTTTGAATACCGACAATTTCGTTACCGACATAGTTTGCAGAATAAGCATGCTGAAGTGGCCTGGCAGGGTCGTTGGGGCATACGGGTTCTAGAGTTGAGATCGCGAACTGGTAAACGGAAGGTGGGACGCTGCCCCCAGCCAGATGGACGGGCAAATTGAGAAAGGTAACTGGGATAGATTGGATGCGAAAGGCGGAGAACCGAGTGCTTTGGCGCACGTTAGGAGAGCAGTGGACTGCAATAGGCTGATGGATTGAACGTTTATTGAATGTACATGTCATTGTGTGTGTAGTATTAAGGCATAACTTACCCCACCTTAACAGTAGTACATGATTGAGCTTTTATTAGCTTAGAAATATAGGTACCATAAAAAAACAATCAATCTTAGTTAAACAATTACCAACAAGAGGAGTTAGGAGAACAAATACCACACTCAGACTCGGCTAAATACCTTGATATGCACCTGGATAGGATATATATAATTGTGTTAAAATTAAAAAGTAGGCATTATCATAATATCTAAATGTATACATAGGGTACACTGAAAGTTCTGCGCTCCTGGCCGCTTATAAATGTTTAAATTTCGAATGTTATATTTTTTTAAATATAAGCAACTCGGCTCTGCCTTACGAATTTTCGATGTGGGTCACGTGCTCTGGTGCGAGTTTAACATTTTTACCCATCCACAAAAATGCACAACTCCGCCAAAGAAGTTTTGACTATAAAAGATCTTAGCTAATTCGTTGGGATGTAAAAAAAAATCTAGAAACCGAGACATCGATCCCCTAGTTCACAATCATACTTGGAAAAAAGGTGGTGTAAGTAGTGCACAAATCATTGACAAAAAAACGAGTGTGCTTTATACCACATGACTGAAGTAAAACTTCATACGAATCGTAACTGGCTATAAGAGAAAGAAAGAAAGAAAATGTGTGCTCGCACCTCTCTCTCTTGCCCCTACAGTAATATACGAAACGCAACTCTCTCTCTTTCTATCTTCACTAACTTATCACACTTTTCGTAACGAATTCACCAGCTTCTTCCGTTCACCTCGCCCGATCACTCTTTTCGTAATGCATTCACCAGCTTACTCCCCAAGTCAAGCGTGCGTGAAGAAGTTTTACGTCAAAAAGTTGTAATTAATATCATTGTGAATTGCCTATCGAATCGAAGAGGAGGTAGGGGCGGCAAAACGTAACTAGCCTACAGGCGGCAAATGTGTAAATCCGCCACTGGGTCAAGCTCTTTATATAATTATGTATTTACGGGAATTAACGCGTGTGAGTTTATAAATAATTGAGTTCGTCAAAAATGTCGATATCAGCTGGTAATCATCAATCATATTGTAGGATTTATGGATGCCTCAACAACACTTCGGGTTAGCGAGATCTGGATGCGAAGGGACAGTACGTAGGGACTTACAGGAACCGAATGAATTGAACATTATTTATTGTATACTACATTTTAGACAGCAATAAAACATAGTTAGAAACAATTCTGTACCTTCACTGAAAAGTGATTTAACTCTAAAATCATAGTTTCGAGAAAATCCAAATTAAAGTTTTAAAAAAATCCCTCCCTTTTTCTACTACAGTTAAGAAAACACTGATTACTGTCATTGTTAGAAAATAACTCATAATATTTCACTGAATCAAATATTACATTATTGTTTATGGCTTTTTAGAAAAAAAAATACAATTTGCATTTATGTCACTTGTGGCGTACGCATACCGCGTACTTCTAGCAAAGCATCACAATGATTGTTTATTTTTTTTTTGTGTAAAGTAATGTAGAATGATTTTTATCATTTTACACATTGTTTATTGGTTTGGTGTCGTGTGATTTAAGATTTGTATATTAGCTGTGTCACGCTTTGTAAATGAAAGTGTACCGCTTATCACGAGATGATTTTATTTTGGTCTTATGTGTTTATTGATACAAATAAAATTATATCAAAATGCACTTATTTCAAATGATACACTTTGATCGTGTAAAAAGGGATTAATTGACTTGTATTAATACACATTAAAGAAATGAAAAATATTGGTTCAGTTCACTTTGTCCTGTATTAAAATGTATTATTTTACACATTCATTGCCGTTAAAAATTCTGATTAGAAACACGGGAATTGGATTGAAAAATAGTATTTTTTTACTGATGTTAATTTTGGAAAAATATCAAAATCACTTCACTATCAATCAGTTGTATCACTTTCACTGGAGGTACAGAATTGATAATTAGCGGAAGACCGCTAATTATCAATTCTGTTGAAATTGTTGATAAGAATCAACAAGTTCAACTTCGTCTTAGAAACAACAGAGGAAAATAAGCGGTAGCTGGTGGCGTACTAAAAATAAGCGGTAGCTGGTGGCGTACTAAAAATAAGCGGTAGCTGGTGGCGTACTAAAAATAAGCGGTAGCTGGTGGCGTACTAAAAATAAGCGGTAGCTGGTGGCGTACTAAAAATAATTATGATAGAAACAATAATTAATATGGTATATAGGTAAAGCGAATGATATTACGACTTATCTGAGAATCAAAAAGGGGGTGAAAAGGAATACGTGAAATATCTACATACATATGTAGTATGGGAGTAGGAAGAGGGGGGGAGGGAGGGAACAGGGAAAAGACGGGAATAAGGGAGAGGGAAGGGTCAGGGCCTCCGGTAACCTCTCTCACGCGACGAAATGCAATGCAAGCATTGCTTCACTGCCGGTTTTCTGTGAGGCCGTGGTATGGAGCGGAGTCAAGCCGGCCCATACGTGCCGAAGCATGGCTCTCCCACGTTAAAGTATGTATATAAATATGTACACATAAACATAGGTCATCAATATATACTAAAAACGCATACACACAGCTAGCGAGCTGCTGACTTGACAGTAGACAGCTACTCCAACCGTGTACTCGCATGGCAGTAGCTCGACTCGCCTCGCCCGGTCACACAAGTGCGAGCTGCTGGTGTAGTAGCTACTGCACTTCTCGTGTGACATGTAGGTATCGTGCAATGTTATCAAAACTCACACGATTGCTCGTGGTCCATACCACAAAAAAAAAGAAAATAAGAAGTATTTAGGTCAGAAGGTTCAAAGGAAAGGGGGCAACAAATTTTACAACAAAATATGTTTGTATTAGAGATGCGCCGAATAGTGGTTTCACCGAATAACCAAATACCGAATATTATTCGGTTTAACTTTTACCGAACCGGATATTCGGCCGAATTATTCGGTTTACATTGTTTTGCTGCGTATAAATGTTGATTTAAAGTTTAAAAATAAATATTGTTTTGAGGTTTAAATTAAATGTTGATTTAAGTTTTAAAATAAATGTTGACCATGCTAACTATAGGTTAAGAAATAAATATATTTTCTTTGACTTATAATATAACATAAATCTTACATAAGAAGTTTTGTCTTTTAGTCCTACACCTTGGATACATGAGCCAAGAAAATAGAAAAGCTTGAACCGAATATATTCGGCAACAAAACCGAATAATTCGGCCGAATACAAATAGTAGAAAAGATGCCGAATACGCCGAATACCGAATACCAAACGAATATTCGGCGCATCTTTAGACTTTGTATGTATGTATACTATTAAGGGACACAAGTTACAGCCAGCCTCAGAACATTGTAGCCATTGTGGGAATCGAACTCACAACACTCGACTATGATAACGCAGTTAGCGAATCATCCGTGCCGTTGCTTTTCTCGTATCAACCGATACTATCTTTCATTTTTGTATGAGCTCGTCGTCATCAAATACTGAAAATACACTATTTCAGTATTAACAGAGGCCACAACTTTGCGAAATATAAGCATTAATATAAATATACACCTTCATATTTGTCCTTCTAATATAATATATATCGACAGACGCCACATCAATGTATTGAATATTAGTAAATGCTATATTTTACATATGATTGCACACTATTATCATAATTTGACTAAACATTCAACCCTTCATAACACGCGTGTTCATGCTTGGCTGAAATTATACACGTACATAATTAATTTGACATAATCTGAGTCAAGAAATGCGTGTTATGTCGATATTTAATTCAAATATGTTACCAGATAAAGTGTGTACTTCAGTTGAGTTCTAGGATTCGAAGTGAAAGCTTTCTCTCGCGCAGGAAACGGTGAGTGAAATCATTATTTAAAACTACTATAAATTTTCTTTATTTTTGTTATAATATTTCTAACCTGCCTTCTTATTATAACTGTACAGACAAGTTTTTTTAAACTCTTACAAGAACATGTACATATTTTAAACTAAAGTTGTGGCCAAACCTGTTCAAGTTAAATTAAGAATCTAAGCCGATCAAATAGTATTAGCATGACATACGTAGCTAAGTATTAAAAGTTTTCTGTTCCATTTCAACGACCGTGCAGTAATCAAGTAATCGTTGCGCATTTCACTTGTTTTCAACTGATTTACAAGATATTAAATAAAGAGAGAAATATATGTAATAAGAGAAATTAACATTAGTTTTACTAGTAGTTGACAATAAAGGTATTCAATATTTTCATTTGCCTTCTGATTGCAAAATATACCTACCGTTAGGAAGCCAACCTCTATAAGCTAAGTAAAATTAATATTCTTCCTCTTATTACCAACACAGTTAACGTGTGCGTAAATGTAGAAACTTCTCTTCACAGCTATGATTGCAAAAGAAAAAGCACAAGTTTTCTATAAAAAATTGGACGAGAAATGTTTGCAACAATTTGGTTTTCACATAAAAGACGTGACGTTCAATAAGATAGTGGATTACATGCACGTTCCAAAAGACTCGTCCAGTTTGGCCGTTACCAGGATCTTGTTCGGTAAGAGTTCCTAAATTACTAAGCCGCCTTTTACTTCTTTTCGAATAGGTACATTCAAAATACGCTTTACTTCCTTTTAAAATAAGCATAGACAAAAACTTTTTTCCTTTTTACAAATATCAAATTACGGAATTTATTTATCTCAACAATACTGTTAAAATATAATAGTACTTAGTGGTTAAGAAATGGCGCTCGACGAGGCGCCAGTGTGGGCGGACACTTTGACGGCCCGTAATATCGAAATTTTGCAAAAGGACGTTACGGACGGTTTTTGCCGGCTCTACCTCTCCGCAACGCCCCATAAGGAACTAACTCGCCACCATTTTTCGTTTCGCTGACACTTTTTTCCCCATCCGCTTATTGTTTGAAGTGTAACGTGCGATAAGGAACTTCGATCCAAAAAGCTTAAACATAATGATACTATAACATATACTCACACACATCCTCACACACACACACACAACCTCACACACGGAAATTCACAATAACAGTCATCACGTAGACTATACATTAGACACTGTATAGCCATCATACATAGAATATAAAAATCTTACGTTTTTTTTTAACATTACGGACGTTTCTTGCCAGCTAGGGTACCCCTCCGCAACGCCCCATGAGGAACTTCGTTCCAAAATAATAAAATAAAAAAATGTGAGCCGTCACGGGACGCCTGGCAGATGTGAAACATCGACATTATTTTGTAAAAGTCGAATCAAAAGAGAGAATCGCACAGTCGATTCCGCATGGCGACGCGTCGCCACACCGTACACACTACTGCATATAGACTGTATATATATACCATTATATAGCGTGGCGACGCGTCGTCACGGCATGCGTCGCCACGCCAGAAATAAGTTTTACGTGCGGCTATAGATGTTTAACATCAATAAAACAAATATACGTGTTGACTTAAAAACCTCCTCGGTTTTTTCGTCTTTTAAAAAATGAATCTTTTAAAAATATGATTACTTTCTACTTATATTGAAAATAATAATTCTTCACTTTTTTTTTTTGTTTGAGTTGTGTGTGTGAGTTTTTGGAACCATAATTTCTTCATGTAACAGAAATTTTACTTTTTATTTTAAATTAAATTGAAGGGAATCTCAGTTGTCTTGAGAAAACCCCATTTTTTATTTTTGAACGGCGGCGGCGATAACCTTTGAACGATTTTGGTTTTTTGGAACTGGTTTTGATTTGCTTATAAACATTTCTTTTGGTAGCTATTTTTATCAATAGAGTTAGTATAAAAATATAGTCGATTCTGACGACCTGCACTATTGCATTTTTGCGACCCCCACAACGCGTTATGGCCGTCAGGGTGATAAGAGGATAAAGGACGGTCTCCTTTGAGTTCCCTGGTCGGTACTCCGCCATGGGACCTGAAGCAGGCCAGGTCCACTCTGAATGGAAGTTATAATGCTACAAGTACACGGCAGGGTCGATTAAACGTTCCAAAATTCAGTGGGATGCCATGGGAGGCCGCACGGTCATTTGATGATCACTCACTAGTGTCTAGCTAGACTATCGAGGTAGGTTCACAAAAATAGAGTAATACCCTACCCTAACGTTACGTCGTCAGAACAGATAAGACTTAGGCGATAGAAACAGAGAACTTTTAGGTGAATACAGGTGTAGGTAAATTAGCGCTGTGCGACCTGAATTGCAACTTTATTGTGTCGGAACAAGAGTCGCTATTTATTTATATGATTTGGCGGAGTGGAATTTCTGTACCGGTACTATTATGTATTCTGTACCTGAAGGCGAAATCCCTCGCAACACTGTACTAGTGGCGCAGGGAAGCACTGAGGACCTGAGACCTGTCCCTTGTGAAATAGAGGCGCAACGGTCCCAGCTCAGTGCAAAGAACGACTTGAGCGAGCGCAAGGCACGCCAACGCCAACGTCTAGGTGCCAGTGTGGGTGCAGCAACTTGCCGTATTGCGGCGGCTATCGGTGTGGTTAGTCTCTCGCTGAACATCATGATTATGTGTATGCTCCAGTCCGATTACTCGGTATTCCGACGCCTCGTTCTGCAAGGTAGTGATGCATGCCAAAGAAGCGGCGGAAAGGGAACGGGTGAGAAGTAGTACTGTTCCGTCCCGCAGAAGACCCACCAGACGTAACATAGTGGGGTCTCCTTGCTCGACAGGCGGTAAAGCCTACCGGGGTTTACAGGGCTTTCCATTCTAGGGTACACCTGAGGCGTCAGCCATAAGACCCCGTGGCTGAACACTGTGTGGTTGTTTAGTCGGTTCGAGTCCGATACCAGGGCCGGTAGCCCAAACGGTAAGGTGATATATCTTACCGTTTGTCCCCGGTGAGATGATGACCCGTGGGGGTTTCCACACAAAAAAGTATAAAAATATAGTGTCATTTAGACCATCCTTTTTTTATAATATTATTTATGTCTTAATATCCAAAATTATTACATTTGCCATTAAGGTGCGTTTTTTTTTATATCATATGCCCTTGACTGTACTTTCCCATCCACCATGTATCAACTTGCCTCCCCTGGCCTTTGGCTGGCGACGCCCTTACCTATTATGCACTAACTCTAATAAATTATGCCATCGTTTCCAAGAACCTCAGTACGCAGTTCACAAGTAATTTACAGGTAAGTAAGTACACAGTATGAATATCCTACAAGAATAACATCAAATTATCTGTGAGTTCTCACGAATATTAAATATAACATCATTATTTTTTCCCATGTATCTATTGTCTCACAGCTTATTTGCATTCTAATGATCTAACGTTAAAACATTGGTATTAATTGATTTTACTTAGCATAGAAAGTATTATAAACATGAGAAGTTAGAACCAGTGTTATGCATTAATTGATCCTCTCAACACCGTAACAAATTTGTCAGGTTGGTTATTTTCTCGTCGGTGATACTGTTGTATTTCTTTCCATGACGTAAACTATAAATATTCGATATTCTTCCAGCTCAAGTCTTCGAATAAGTATATAATTATATATTCAAAATTACGTAACCGAAAGGTAATAGATAAGAAAAACAATTGCGCATCTGAAAGTAATATTTTTAAGGTTTCTCTCTGTTATAGTTTGTATGTGCATAAGAAAAACCATATATAGTATGCTAATAAGATGAGACCAGGCTACAGTCGTTCTTCGTTCGAACATTAAGTCTATACTAGAGATCGCGTGGTGGTCGAATTTCGACCATGGTTTATTTCATTGGCCAATATTACTTGACCTGTCATAGACTTTTGTACCATGACAGGTCAAAATATATACTGGGCACTCATAGCTGTAAGTACCCGTTTTTGCATTTTTATTTTAACTTTGTAGCAAATATTGTTCAAAAATTTTAGCATTCGTCACTTCTTCTCTGTATAAACTATAAGTGTGCGAAATTTCATACTCCTCCGTCCGCCCAATTTTCTTAAAAAGGGATCCAAAGTTTTCGCTTCACGTATTAATATATAGATACTTAACAACAATGTGAACACATGAAAATTTAGTACACATATGTGATATAACCGAAACCAATAACAAATGAATAAATCATAATGTGTCACACGGTCACACCCACAAGTAGATCCACTATTATAACCGCATAAAAGTTTTGCTCATTATTTTGATCATGATTACAATACTCTAAACAAAAGATAAATAGTTTCAGGATTATCTTGCGCGTAGGCGCTTTTTTATCCCGATATTCAAAAGGGATCGGGACTTACGCGGGTGAAACCGCGGGGCGCTGCTAGTATTATAAATGTAAAAGTTTGGATGGATGTTTGTTACTCTTTCACGCAAAAACCGCAAAACTTATTGCGATGAAACTTGGTATGTAGATAGCTGGAGACCTGGATTAACGCATAGGCTACTTTTTATCCCGATATTCCCACGGGATTCGGGACTCGCGGGTGTGACCGCGGGGCGCTGCTAGTTGCGCTGGGGGGGAGGTAGTTTGGCAAAAATCACGAAATATCACAAGGGGGCTTAGTGAGATATCACGTGTATTTATTTTTTCGTTTAACACGCGAATTCTAAACCGAAAAGCGGTACGTCACCGCCAGCCTATGATTTCCCCGTCCGCCGCTTGTCAGTCGCCCCTAAGTCTATGATTTTCAGCTGATTACACCTTTCCTTTATTATTGTTATACTAGTCAGAACTGTCTGGACATTTTTATCACGGTGTTTAATTTTCCAAATTTAAATTATAACTTTATTTAAAGATAATATTGTTAAAAATGTTAAGATACAAAGTGTACTAAAAAAAATACACCTCATTTTGGGTGGGGGGGGGGGGGTTACTATAAAACCTCTCCAGGTATCACGACGGGCGAGGGGGGGTCCAAAAGATGCTAAAAAACATCACGTGGTTACTGGACGACCCCTTTGGGTCAGGGTCACATGCCTGTAAGTCAAAATGGATATTGCTGGGAAACCTAATCTCCCAAATGTATTGTAAAAATTAGTCATTATCTAATTTCGGCTTCTTTTTCCAAATTTAGGTTTGGCAATGCTGTTTGACATACCGGACGAGCGTGGTGGCGCCAGCTTGGTGAAACGTTGGGGTGATCCCAAAATGTGCCATTTCCCTCTGTTCCCGATATTGCAGCCAATCCCGATGCCCTATATGGCCCTCGTTTATGCTGCTCTATGGTTTGGTAAATATTCAAACACCGAACGGTTAAATATTTTTAAATAGTAATCATAGTTCTGGTAGCCGCAGAAAAAAAAAAATTCAACTTTAAAGTCTGTTCGTCTTATTGTCAATGAGTCATTGGCAGTTTTGAAAAATGGCGGGAACCATTCCCGTCATAAACAAATCTAGATGTCCGAATAATACTTAAAATTTAACCTGTCATTTTCCGTTTCCCACATTGGTACCTAATTTTAATATATTTTTCCAAATTTACTAAAGATTACCATTACAATTCCATGAACTTCAGTAATTACAACCTCTGCTGAAAAACTCCTAAGGATTACAAATGTGATCAGAAATTAATAAAGAATTAATGAACTTTAAAAAATAATATGACTTTATATTAACTTCTCCTCTTTAACCTATTCTTAATCTCTGTTTATAAATTATTATGTATAACTGCGCCAGAATGAATGAAAGATCTGTATCCTTATTTATTTTGTATTTCTATTATTACCATGTGTACCTATTTCAATCTTACTCATTAAACTTATATCTGTTTACTGATATTTATGTTTACTGCTCCTACCGTGAGTCATGTCAGCGGGTTGGTAACTGAAAATCAGCGCTGGACGGTTCATGCAAATGGGGTGGTGACCCTTTTCGGCGGGTTGTGCTGGGCATGCATACTTGCATGTTGCATATTATATCGCAGTGTGTAGTTATCATATGAAGTGTATACTGTCTTAGCATGTCGCTGAAATAAACAATTTTTTTTTATTAAGGTAATAACTTCTTTATCTATAGACTATACTAGTATTTCAAAGCTGAAGAGTATGTTTGTTTGAACTGCTAATCTCAGGAATTCTCTAGTTCGAATTGAATAATTCTTTTAGTGTTGGATAGCCCATTTATCGAGGAAGGCCATAAGCTATATATCATCACGCTACGACAAATACCATCGGAGAATCAATGAAAACTGTTGCAAAAATAGGGAAAATTTACAACCGCAGACGAAGTTGCGCGGGTCAGCTAGTAATAAATGCGAAGCTTGTCTCGATTAGTGAGATTGGAATTTCATGAGCATTTGCGGGAGCACCTGGAATTATAGGCATTCTTTAAAAAAATATCAGGTTGGCAGCCTAAAACTTTTTTCTAGTCCAGGTAGTCTTAGGACACGAATATTCAAAACTTCAGTCGTATTTAACGTACCAATCGGAAAATTTTCAAAGTTTTTACATTTTGTATAAAGAACTAAGTTTAATTATCAATCATTAGAATACAGTATTTGAAATAGAAATGCTGTTTCTGCTCGCTGGCTTAGAAATGTAAATCTATTGAATAGTAAGCTAGCTTAAACGTAGACAATGTCTGAATGTGGATCGGCAATGCATTCCATAAGCGAATAGCTGGAACTTTGAATTAATAATTAACAAATTTGGTAGAGTGCGAATCTCAGATAATGTCTCATTTAGCTACTCAAAATGTTTTTTAAGATAGGAAGGTGATAAAGAAATTTTTAAAAATAAAGAAAAAATAGCTTCAATGTCTTTAACTTCCAGGCGCTTTGGGTATAATGCTTGGATACCAGTACACGATCGCCGCTCCGATGTTCACTGTCTGCTATTGGTACTTGTTCCTTATTGAGAAGAGCTTCTGGAACAACCATAGTTACCTCTTTGGACTTGTGGCGCTGTTAATCAGTTGTACTCAAGCGAACTGTTATTGGTGAGCACCCGTTTCCAAATTCAAATCTTTTTTTTAATTGTAATAAGTCCTCAATAGGATAGGATATTGGCGTTGCCGCTACTTTTACTCCCCGGGGACGTTTTTTTTATAGCAAAGTACCACTCTCAGGCCATTACTTGAGCTTTAAAATTACGGAACAATCAGTGATAGCTCAGAATAAAGTAGAATTAAGTTTAATGTACACCATTAAAATACGACGTAAGCATACAACAGCAAAGGGGAGATAGCTGACCTTCCTGGTGATGGGTACTACACACAAATATTTTTAACGAGAGCGACGGGGTACACTGTGTGTATGTTGAAGCATTTTCTCAGTTAATCTGATGTAGTAATTTTAAACTGACCCCTAATTAGGAAACATCATAATTCCATAAAAGGGATGTCATTAGATTACGAGTAGGTATTGCTACAGTTTTAGATGCACTATTTTTATAAACCAATCCAGAAATCCCTGTGTCTTGTACCTTTTAATAGAGGCACAAAAGTAAATAAGGAACACATTTCACAGTTTTAAACCCTGACCGGAATTTTGACTTTTCAGTTTTGAAAGTAACACGTAATGAATTAAATTTTTTGAAGAAGATTCATTAGACTTTAACTAAAAAAATACAGATTATTTCTATGAGTAGCTGACAATTTCATAAGGTCGAAATAAGGACAGTACACATCTTACAATACGAAAAAGTGTTTTAGTGCAAGTGACTAGAGAATGATTATCGAGTGAGCAGACCGCTTGTTCTGGTAATGATCTAGATATGATCATTACTTCTAACTTTATTTACCAATCTTCGTATATCTTTTCCACAGGTCGTTAGACACCAAGCTGCATCCCACAAAGAAGAAGTCAACAGTCCCATATTGGAACTACTTCATACTAAAATACCAGTTCTTTATCTTGTACTTCATGGCTGGCATGAAGAAAGGCACCGCTGAGTGGCTCACTGGTTACTCAGTGCAAAACCTTAGCGAACACTGGGTTTTCGATCCTTTTAAGTAAGGGCTACACGTTCGTTACTTACTTTACCACAAATCCCCTTTTCACTCTCAAATACTTTATCTGTAAGGTACTTCCGAAACTTTAAAGTGCAATGGTTCGTCTGTTTATACAATAAAGGTAAAATAATTTAGTATTTAAGGAAAATCCGCTTTAGGGTATTGTCACTGCGCTCAAAACGAGGACGTACACCTGGCCTAAAGGAAATCTTTATTATCCTTAATTTTCTTTTCTCAGGTATTAGAAGGATTGTCCATGTCAATGTGTTGTGGATAAGTTGCTTGATCGCAATCAAAAATAGTAAATAGGATTCCATACAACGTTAATGCGCAAGGATTAGTATATTGTGTATATTGGCAATGCCTTTGTATATTATACATATTTTTAGGATATCCGATTTATGTGTAGCTTGACGCTCTTGGGGCGATTCAATCCTTCAGTCTTCCTTTCTGATTGAAATCTTGTGATACTTTGTGTTCAAAATTTAAATATTGGTGTAAGCAGTTATTCATTAGTTTAAATTTGAGATGGGGAAACAGCCCTCTATCACGTCATATAGTTAAGTTCTGTTAGTTTATCTGCGATCTAGAAATTCTGGGGTAAATGATAGACTGCGCGTGCCACATATGAATATAACACACGGATTTCACGCGAATCCAACAAAGGAGGACGTTTTAAATTCATTTATTTATTCTAGGTATACCGCGGTATAAGACCTCATTTTTTTTTAAGTTGGTATGAACGTCATTAAATTGGTGAACAATTGATGAAGAGATTTATGAGAAAATCATCACTCATTCTGTAAAGGCTTCTAACTGTACGTTATATAGAAGGATATTTATTATAACTGATATCTTGTTTTAGAGGGAAATTCGACGAACGAAATACTGCAGGTGTAAGTTTTTGTACCTTTAAGAAATAGTAATTAAAGTCAGTTGTCCATTTTTTTAAAGAATAGTTTGATAACACAAAATTTTATACCCAGGTACTTTCTCACGGTGTCTCAAACAGACTATCTAGTGGTGCACTGGTTCGTGTTCATGTTCGATCTTACTGTCGCAATATGGATGATGTGGGCGTACACCCGGCACATCGCCATGGTGTTTTGTGCGCTGTTTCATCTTATGAACAGCAGACTCTTCAGAATTGGTTAGTATAATCATGGTGTAGGGAACAAAGTTAAGTGGGCGCCGGCGCTACCAGATTATATTTAGTTTTTATATTAAGGAATCTGTCTGATTTCTAGACGTCGAATTTGAAATTCGGGACCGGCTTTCTTCTAATTCGGGGTTAAGGTTTTTATTGATTGTTTTCTTTTTTTCAGAGAGTTGTAAGCATATTTTTTAAAATTCGAATCCATTATAGTTTGATCTTAAGAGTCTTTTTCTCTTCTTCAGTCTCAGTTTTATTTTACGGATGATCTAAATGGAACAATTAATGTTTCAGGTATGTTTCCCTGGGTCTGTTTAGCTACTATGCCTTTGTATTATCCATTTGACTGGCCGAAAAGAGTCGCATCTTATGCTAAAACTCACTACATCTGTATCAAAGACTGTCTTACGTCTAAAATTAACAAATTAAAACTTATCAACATTTGTCATTACTTATTATCCAATTTGGATAGTGCTAACCATGTAAGAAAAAGTAGCGAAGTACACAGGGAAAAACTTCAAGATTATTCCGATGAGTTGATAGAAGAAACTAATGATGATATAATTAACGAAATTTCAAAAATAGATGAAGTAATTGAAAATAAGAATGCAAAATGTGAAAAGGAAATTGGAGAAATTAAAGATGTAGGTACTGCCACAGATTTCAATAAAGACAGTCTTAAAAGAAAGAAAACATTATATTTGATTGCATTATATGTTCTGCTTCAAGCATTTCTGCCGTTTTCACATTTCATAACGAAGGTAAGACTACAAAAATTATAATAAACAAATATTTCACTCACGCTCAGGTACGTTTAGGTGTCCATTTTATTTTGATTAGATTTCTCACTTTCCGTGGGATTCTGTGCTTCTTGGGCCGGCTTGTATTTTAAATAAAAATGCATTGCTGAATAAATCATTAATATCTAATTATGTGGCAGACTGACAGACATCTCATCTGTTGTGGTTTAAAGATACTTTTCTCTCTATTACCGACCGGTCGCTTTTTTTTTTCAAGATGGACGAATGGACGTCCATTTTTTTACGTTTTTGTTATTTAACTTGTATAATTATAAAACACTTGATATTGGCGGAATTCCTGCGCTGATTCTTGCGCGGGATGAAGTCCATAATAAAATAATATATATATATACCGACCGGTCAGTGAGAGTTAATGATTAGGTTTTATAAATTCGAACTTCATTCAATAAAATGCGTGTTTATTGATAATAAGGATAAATAATAAATTAGAGGTGGAGGAGAAGATCCCAAAGCCGTTACACACACAGATCTAGGTCCATTCAGTGAATAAGTAGGAAAATTCTATAAAAATTATGGCCTGGTGATGGCGAGAAAATTAACCAGAGCTCTAAGTTAAAGTGTTGGCAAAGCAAAAGTGCTAGCATTGGTGTTGAGATTGTTTAGCGGTATTCTCTTACTATAAAGTGAGCAGTGTGCTTATTTGACAACTAAGCTGTATTAATAGTCTTTTCAAGTTTAGCTTTTGCTTCATTCATTCAGAAAATTTAAACTCTGCTAAACTGATGTAAGTCTAGCGCTTAGGGATTACAAGTATCTTTACGGTTTCCTCCTTCCCGTAGGTATACTAAATAAAGTAAATCATATTTACTAATTTATTTACTTTTTTGTAGGGTTACAACAACTGGACTAACGGTCTCTACGGCTATTCATGGGACATGATGGTTCATACTTGGGACAGCAGCTCCGTAGTTGTCAAAGTCATAGATAACAACAGTAAAGCAGAAATGTACATAGACCCTCAACTCTACACTCCCAATGACAGATGGTCAAGGCACGGTGACATGATATACCAATACGCTCAATGCCTGAAGAAAAACATCGACTTGCACTCGTCAGAAACCAAATGCGACGATCCATCGCAGTCTTTATATAAGAACATATCCATATATGTAGATATCTGGTGCTCAATGAACGGCAGATTTATCCAGAGGATGTTTGATCCTAAAGTTGATCTGTTGAAAGCGTCCTGGACACCGTTCAGTAAGGTTCCTTATCTGATGCCTTTACTGGATGAAGCTATACATTGGAGGAAGGATTTAGATGAAATTAGGAAGGAAGTGCATTCTTGGAGCAATTACAGCGATGTTGTGTTCTTTGCTGATTTTCCCGGTTGGTTTTTGAACTTACTACTGTTTAATCGTCAACAGCAAGTATATTTGTCTTATTTATTGATTTTAACTACCCGCAGTAAAGGTTATGAATAAATGAAAGTTAAAAAAAGTTAAAAAGTTACCAAAAAAACATCAGGTGATTAATGAACGACCCCTCCCCCCCCCCCGTCATGAATACTTTTCCTGGTGTAGCTGCACATTTCTAAACAACATTTTGTTCTTTTGGTGTTTTATTTTTTTTTAATTGGGACACACCATCCATATTATTGGTATTAAAAATACCCATAGTTTCATTCATGTTAGTCCTCTCTCTTGCGAAATGTTA
This sequence comes from Euplagia quadripunctaria, assembly GCA_963859945.1. Lineage (NCBI taxonomy): Eukaryota > Metazoa > Arthropoda > Insecta > Lepidoptera > Erebidae > Euplagia > Euplagia quadripunctaria. Next base: position 23,814,347 of record OY982562.1, read on the forward strand.
AGTTTATCGGGTAAATTTTTAAGTTCAGAACAGATTCAAGCCCTAGAGGGCAGCGTGCAGTGTTCTCAGTGCTCAGAGGAGTTCGGAAAACGGGTGACTTATGTATGTTAGTTTGGTCAATACCTGTCAAGGGTTGCGAAAGGATGCAATAGCGATTCTCGTTCCCCCGACCATTGGCAAGCAGGGAGACACCGGGGTGGTTTTTAGTCGGTAGGAGTGTAACGGAACCCTTGGCTTCCCCAAAGGTGAAGGATATGAGGATCATCCACAGCGTAACCAAAGTAAAGTGGAGGCATATAGCCGACTCTGTCTACAGCTATAAATACGACTCGAGGCCCAAATTCGCAGCCCTTACTGTCCCGCGAGTTTGGGTACAGCCTGCTCTCCCTACTACCACCAAGTCATTAAGACTTTTTAAAGAAGTATTCCCCCTCGCCGTTTCAGCGCTACACAATTTTTTAATAAGAGGGCACGTGGAGCAACAAGGCATTCCTAAATGTGGATCACAAAAAGAAAATAATACCGCCTCTAGTTACCCATGTTGCATAAATCCTAAAATTCCAAAAAATAATCGTCTACAATCGATGCTACCAGCACAGAATAGGCAAGATAATAGTTTCAATTCATAGAAACACGGTAAAATGTAGTAAATAAACTAATTGAATTATTTTGTTGACAGGTTATGAACAAGAAAAATATATTCCACCAGACTTCACAAATGTCACACTAACCATTCTTGAAGGAACAGTAGCGTACGAGCCTGAGGTCCCCAAAAACCACATCGGACAATCCCATAAATTGTCTAGCAGAGAACACATCAAAGTTACCTCTGGGGCATTTCATAAAGTGTTAAATATTGGAGAAAAAACCGCTTTCTATATGTACTCCTTTTTTAATGTCACTGAACATAATATTGAAAAAGATTTGACTAACAGCAAATTACCGATTGTTAAGGAAATACAAAGAAGATTCCATGATATGATCACTTTCGCCAATTTAGTTGGAAAGAATTTATTTCAAATATTTAAATATTCGCAATGCAATTAAGTTAGGTAATTATACTGTAAATGTGTTATGAATATATTATTTATTAAGTCGTAGGTATAAGTGGCACCTGCCCTGAAAAATAAATGAATTACTTGAAAAAGTCAATAGTTCATGTGTTGACTTTTTCATTATGTACAATTGCACAACCACGCAAGAATTCCAAACGAACGCATCATGAATAAAATATTTGGTTGATAGTGAATGCAGCTGCACTGGATCTCAGCGAGAAGTTAATGTTACCAGTATCTACATATTATTATGATACAATATATACACGGAAATAAAAAGTGACCTGACACGAACAGTATGTGTTTTTGTACTTTCCCTGTGGATTCGCTTTCTTTAAGGGTCCCAATTCTGTTGTAAGTCTTACTTAACTAAACTATCTCTATAAATTTCTTATTTTAGCTAAGAGATTTTAATAATTTTATTCTGTTGTACAGTGTTGTACCAAATTAAATTTAGCCCACATAAACCAACAGGCTTGATTTTGAAATTACTAAAGTTAAAAATGTTACTGTTTCATTAGTGTTGTTTCTAATGACGTTTTTGTTTAGTTTGACGTTTCTTATTTTGACGATTCCATATCTTCAAAAGTGACGTGAACCTATTTTGATTGTGCAAATAGATTAAGTAGTTTTTCAAACTGAATCATAGTGATTTTTGTGCTCCCTTATTAGCAGCACTCTTTTCAAATTTAATTCTTTAAATTAACTGCAAAGATCTAAATCCTTGTAATTTCCACGTGATTAACATGAGTAATAGAATAGTTTAAAACGATTACCCTTGATGCAATAAATGTTTGGTGAAGTTTAATGATGCAAAAAGATTAGGAATAAAAAAGGAAAATTCATCGTCTCCACCCTCTCCACTTTCTTCTCTTAATAAAATGTGGTCTAACTAATTATCCGATGTGTTATAGTTATAGATACTTGGAATGATATAGATGCTAGGCTAAATTCATGTTAAGTGTACATTTTAATCTAACAAATGGAAAACAAAATACTTGGGATGGTTCAAATTCTATTATTTTTCTTGAAATTCCGAAAGTAAACTAGCTAAACAAATCCCGTAGTAGTAAGTAGTTGCCAGTGCTTTTGCTTAAAAGCAAGGGTAAAGCGATGGCGTAGTTACTGCTTAGTAACTACGCCATCGCTAATCTTATCACCTTCCTCATGGAGCTGTAACTCTTCTCTTCTCACAGTAAAAACAACACTATGCAGGTACCTGTATGCCCCAACCTTTAAAGGGATTGCTTTTTCTTATAATGTTTTGTGCAGTGAACAAATATAATTTTCCACCTCAAATCAAAAATGCCTAATTAACATAAAAATATACTTATTCAGATTGATAGAAAAAACGTCGTCTCCATAAAATTACTTTAGTACAATTTAACTAATAAAAGCTGGCAACACAAGTGGTATACCGCGACGGGCGGTTATTCTATTCTGTCAAATAGCAAATGAAGGTGATACACGGCGTGGCGTAAACTGAGTTCATTCATCTTCTCCTCTTCTTAGTACTGTGACGAGTCAATTAAGTTCGGGCTCGATCCGATCGACGCCTCGTCACTGCGAATAAATATTTTAATCGGAGTTTCCGTGATCATTAGTAATATAACTCTCTTATCGGCTGCACGCTTAACCGCCCAAGAAATATTGACATTTTAGTCATCTGTGATATAACGATACAGCGGTATCCTGTTTTATATTGTAGGTTATTATCTCATGTGATCTAATAGTGCAACATTTACAAAAATATTTAGTGCGCGCGCTAGTCTACCGTGACCAGTATCCGGACTGAACAAAAAATGGGGTCCCCAGTGATGTCTTATAATTTGGATATAACGCCAAATTACTCATATATTTTCGATTTTGAGAGCGAATTTATTCATTCCAATTACCGAAAATGGATGACTGAAAACTGGACGGTGGCGTTTTACTACGTAGGGGTGTATATGGCTTTTATTTTCGGCGGCCAATATTACATGCAGAACCGGCCAAGGTAAGTGGTATCTACTGAAGTTCAGTGTTATAATACCCTAGTAATGCAAATATAGTTTTACCCACTATTGTGGTATCTTATGATGTTTATATTCTCAAATTTCATGAGTAAACTTGAGACTAGAAGTAAAAGAGTGAACAAAACTTTCTAATAGTAATTCATCTTGCTGTGCCGCTTTCCACGTCTTTCAAATATTACTTATAATAGTTTTAAAATTAGAAATATAGTACATAAAACATTTTAAAATTTATTCTTCACGCCAATAAAAAAAAAAATGGTAGGTGACTCTCAATTCATATCAGTTTCACGTTTTTAAACATCCAAGTGGTTTGTTATGTAGAATTTTGTATGAAATAATCAGTTGTGACATACTATCTATTGCCAAATGAGATATTTAGTTTCACAATTAAAAAATAATGTGAAACTTGAAAACAGTAAGGAAAGTAGTTTTTTACAGTCTTATGTCACACTTAATTTCATGAGGAATGTTAAACAATTTAACTACTCTATTGTCAAAATAAAAAAAAATAAAAAAATGAAAAACTGCTCTGGTTGGCATCTGATAGTAAATATTAAGTTCTCCCATAAATTAGCAGAATCTAATTAGAATGAAAGAACACCCTCTTTCACTGATACTCTTTTGAAAATGGAATGGAAAGTGGTAACCAAGTAGGTTAGTATGTTACAAAGTTAAATAATACTAGCCAGGTCAGTCTAGGATGGGTGACCATTCTTTACATATTGAGACCCCTCTGTGCCTCGGAGAGCACTTTAAACCATCGGTCCTGGTTGCCATACAAACATCTGTGGTTTGATTGATGTGTGTTGATTGGCATGAGTGGATTCGTTAGGGGTAGTTGGAGCCCTAAAAAGTACAACCTGGTCTAACTACAGAACTTCGATATTGCTAACTGCTTGCGTTGCGGAGGTCTGATGGCAGTTGCTACATGTAAAATATCAAAGATTGACTGTATCGTAGTTGAAAGTCGATCCCACCTTAGTTGGGAAAAGGGCCGAGGATGATGAGCATATAAAACATATAATCTCACAAATGCATTTTTTATATTATTCAGGATGTTATCAACACGATTATTTCTGGTGTAATGTAAATTTTTTTTATACATCTCGCACACGGCTGTCTGATCCCAAACTAGGCAGAGCTGCCTGTACTATGGTAACCAGGCTGCTGATAAACATCCTTATATGTTACTAAATACATACATATTATAGATAAATTACACCCACACAGAACAAATGATCATGCTCATCACACAAATATTTTTCCTGGGTGGGAATCGAACCTACAACCTCTGGCTCAACAGTCAGGGTCAGTAACCTCTAGACCAACAGGCCAGTCCCTCTCTTATTTCTGTGTGTATTATCCAGTATTCAGCATTGATAAAAGCATCTGTCAGCTCTAGCAATGTAGACCATTTTATTTACTATTTTTTTTTATCTAACAGCATTTAAAAAGAGTGCTTTTTTATCATTATTATAACTTACTAGCTGCGCCCCGCGGTTTCACCTGCGTAAGTCCCGATCCCGTGGGAATATCCAGATAAAAAGTAGCCTATGTGTTAATCCAGATATCCAGCTATCTACATGCCAAGTTTCATCGCAATTGGTTCAGTAGTTTTTGCGTGAAAGAGTAACAAACATCCATCCATCCCTACTCACAAACTTTCACCTTTATAATATTAGTAAGATTACAGTTATTACTTATTAGACATAAATCAGCATCAAATTGATCAAGTCTCCTTTACTTAACTTAAGGTTTATAATCCTTTAGCCTTTACATGGAAGCAAAATTTGTTGAAACATCTGTAGAACTGTGGGGAAAATTAATATAACAATTAAGTATAATTTTCCGTTCTTATGGTGTGTTAGATCTTATAATTTGAACCACACCAACCAACCATTACATGCAGATCTAGATTCTTAGAACCTGTTATAGATATTCACATAACAACTTAATTCCCTATAATTAAAACAACTATTTATTAACACTGACAACAGTGTGTTGACAGACACATATGGAACTAGTTTCTATATTATGTAAAACTACAAAGAACTTTGCATGTTGGGATGACAATTAAAAATGTTCCACTTTTTCAATGATTTGGAGTTTTAATTAGTGACAGTACCATTAAGTTCGAACCAAACCGTCTAAAACCCGAATGTGTCTCTCGACTGAAGAAGCGACGGGGCGATTATCCACCAACCACTTGTAGGTCTTGACCACTCAAGACACATACAGTTGGACAAAAGCGAAGTCTTCTCCTCCCTAGAGAAACGCCGCGCGAGACATTAGCCTTCTTAACTCGGTAATAGATTGGCCCTTCCTGTTACTGTACTACCGCCATCTGGATGTTCTTTTAATAGCATTGCCCTATGTCCTTCCTTGTAACCCTGGCAACGTGTATTTCATGATCGGTTGAACGGTAACGGCATCGCTTAAAATACGAACAAATATACGTTGATTTATGATATGTACCTATACTAATATTATAAGTTATAACGCTGAATATTGTTTGTTTGGTTGAACGCGCTAATCTCAGGAACTACTTGTTCGAATTGAAAAATTCTTTTAGAGTTGGATAGCCCATTTATCGAAGAAGGCTATAGGCTATATAACATCACTCTCCGACCAATAGGAGCGGAGCAGTGACCATAAACGCAGGGGAAAGATTAGATTAATATTTAGTTTGTATGTTCTAGATTCTAGAAGCTTTAAATTTTTGACGTGACAACGTCTTATAAATTGGTTTGCCGGGTGACACTTCAAGAAACTGCGTTACGCTCCGCTCACGTTATGCGCTCACAATGAGAGCGAGTGAGAGGCACGCGTGAATATTCGAATTAATATACGAATAATAATAATATATATATAATTTATATACGAATGAATATTCACATTAAAATTATTTTACCACTCAAAGTCGTTGTCACGTAAAACTTTCGCCCGTATACCGACTTTACAGGCAACCAATTTTTTTCTTACTCATAGAATTCACAACCTTAAACTATTTGTTCAATCATTGTGACGTACTTGTACCACAAACAATACAACTGTTTTTTATTTCTCGTTTACTGAACCCGTACTTAGCTCATACCGGTTTTAATAAGGAAGTTCATTGATTGGTTGGAGAATTCAGAGAAGTTTATAGGAGAACAAGCACGAGATACTTCATCAGGCAATGGTCACCGCTTACTATCTTAATTTCTGTATTCGTAGTATAAGTTTCAAGTTTATGGAATGGCTAAACTACCACAATCGGACTCAAACCAGGACCTGGTTAATTTTCAGCTTTGTCGGTTTGAACCAATACACACGAGAAATACAATATTAAGTAGTAGTTAGTAGTACAATGGGCGGTCTTATCGGAGCCTGCAATCTCTTACAAACGACCTTTAGATGACCTTGAGATTTCATTTTTGATTGATTGATTGATTGATTTGGTTTGCGAGAATATCGACGTAATTTAAAATTCAGTCGAATTGAACTAAGTATGCCAAACGATCATAAATCTTTGATATTTTATGGTGAATAGAGATGCAACACCGATTTCGTGCTAACATTCGTTAGAAAGCGATAAGTTCATTATATATTTAGAACAAAATACTCTAGCGGAATCCACAAAACATTGCCATTCTCTAAAATCAATAATTTTTAGTTCCGTCGCCATTCTCGCAAATCAGCGATTTATTCTTTTAATAATGTAGATGTCTGCCTATTTGTCGCCATTGATGAAGTCGTAAGTAGTATCTACGTTGTCTGTTTACATATATATGTGTGACAGAACACGTATACACTTTCGCTAAATAACTGTTGTTAAGAATAGTTACTGGATTGCGTAAAACGCAGTACAATGACCGTCACGATTCGTGAACACCAAATATTTTTATTCATATTATATTTTAATAACTTACTACCGTTAAATTTTGTGATCCCAGCTTGCAAATTTAATTAGGATAATTAAATTTACTGATCGGGTATTACATTTCAAATGTATCTAAAATAACTTTTAATTAAACTGCCTAACTAGACAAGCACCTGCTAGGCTACAGAAAATCGCAGCATCACGTCTTGAATAGTGTTGTGTGCACACTGGTAACGAGTTACCAAAAGTCGAGGTTTAAAGACACTAGTGAATCTTCTGGCAATACGAGAACTTATGCTCGTAGTCTCTGATAACGGATTGCCATCAGACGAACCGTGCATAAAACTTGACTTTAATTGATCGTTAAAAATTTGAAATACCTACATGATAGCACTACAAACGTTAATTACGTATGTATTTTTTTTTCACCCGTAGGGTGAGTTAATTTGTTTTAGTAATCGTAGCTTGAAGTCCATATTTATATTGAGACTAGCTGTGCCCCTCGCGGCTTCGCTCTCGTGTATACATTTATATTCTTTGTGCGAAAAACTAATTATATTTCGTAAATAAAAGTAGCCAAAGTTACTCCTTATAACTACCCAGCTATCTGCCAGTGAAAGTCCCGTGGAAATCGGTCCACCCGTTTCGGAAATTGTAAATATTCAGATATTTTTTTTGGTAAAAAGCCGTTATTAGGACATTACAAACAGACACTTTAATTTTATTTATTTGTATGTCTGTCTGAAATATTAGAAATAATTACGTGTAAACATCGAACATCGATTTCATGAAACACAAATTCACATATTTTCCCTATTCGACTAAATATATGTAAACATTGCATTTATTGTGATAAGTCTAATAATTTTATAGAATTATAGATTAAATGAAGCCTTAGGAAGAATTAGATTTCCGTTTCCTGATAACCCCGATAAACATAGTCCCATGTTATTATTGCAATTATAAAGACCATTGTTTTTTCAGACTGTACAGGCAGAGGCCTCACACTATTACAAAGCATTGAGCTCTCGTCACATTAAAAAAAATAATTACAATGTATTTTGTATTCATATCAACAACTTAAAGTGAATACACGGTTAATGGCAAAAGTCAAATAAATAAACAATGAAATCAGTGAAAAAAAAAGTTGTAATGTTGAATAATATCTAATGTTATATCCAGTGTTAAAATATATCTTACTAATATTATAAAGGTGAAAGTTTGTGACTATGGATGGATGGATGGATGTTTGTCACTCTTTCACGCAAATAACTACTGAACTGATTGCGATGAAACTTGGAATGTAGATAGCTGGAGATCTGGATTAACACTACTTTTTATCCAGATATTCCTGCTAGTATATTATAAAACTGGATATAACATTAGATATTATTCAACACTAGCTGCGCCCCACGGTTTCACCCGCGTAAGTCCCGATCCCGTAGGAATATCGGGATAAAAAGTAGCCTATATGTTAATCCAGGTCTCTAGCTATCTACATACCAAGTTTCATCGCAATCGGTTCAGTGGTTTTTGCGTGAAAGAGTAACAAACATCCATCCATACATCCATCCATCCATCCAAACTTTCACATTTATAATATTAGTGGGATAAAAAATAAATGTATACTAATAGAAAAAGACAAAGGATCATTCATACACTCGTCTCCCAGTCCTTCAGACAAAATCACCTCACGGCCACCCACAACACTCAGGTGAGAGCAGAGAGAGAGCTTTGAAAGTGTACCCTCGTAGTACGTACCCATAGGCGTCCATTAGACGCTCATGCAAATGTCAATCATTACCAAAAGTCATGATTTACTGATATTCGTTGGTGATTGATGCAATAATATCGACATTAAAATCTCATCATGCAACCGTCAATCACTTCATTAAACGATAGGTTATTAGTCAATCACCGTTTTGATTGTGGCAAAACTGACAGCAAAACCTACCGTGTAATGGGCGGCTTACAGGTGAAGTAAATCTCAGTATGAAATATAATATTGAATACAATAAATATATGTTTTGCCAATGACGACCTAATACTACTATTTATTCATTTACGTAATAACAACCGGATCGGTATTGAAATCCTATAAAAATGTTTCTCGAACAATCTCTTTGTGCCATAAACTTTCATAAATCAGTTTTAACGGTAACTTGTTACGTAAAAGAAAAACTCGTTTTCGTAATAAGTTAATTTGGATTATCTTATTCCATATGTTTCCAAAGTTCGCAAAAATGTTAAGCGTGGGTGTCTAGGGTCTGACGCGACTCTCGTTAGAGGGCCGGGGGTGTGAGGCAGACGGGGTGGGTTTCATGAATGGAGCACCGCATCCGATCTGCAAGATTACGTAACTATTTGGCACACTTTCATGAATAACGTCTGCCCACTGCATCTGGCTTCCATTCAGCATTTATAATATTCATGATTTCAAATACCAGTTTCAGCTATAAATGTTTCCACTCCATATGGAATCACTTTCGTTCTACGTCAATTAAGTGAAAGTTCAAGCCATAATTGATTCTTATTCTTTTAAAGGTATGACATCAGTGTTGCAATATGGCAGTAGTTTATGGCGAGATTATTTAAAAAAAACGGGACAAGTGCGAGTCTGACTCGCGCACCGAAGGTTCCGTAAGCAAAGAAACTTGTATGTACATAGTATGTTTATGTCGGGGATCAATTCTCGAAGATTTTTGCCCATCTTTTCCGAAAGACAAACTTACATATTATTATATCGATATACGATAAAGTCAACTTTTCAACCGCAAAATATAAGTTTGTAATCACAAAAGCTATTGTTTTATAAGTGATATAACAACATAATAACGACTTTTGGGATTCCTTTCTTTAGCTGTCGGACCTTGCTTCCGACCAAATTTTATGATTCTAGGTCAAAGGTAGGTCAAAGTACTCTGTTGGTTTTGATTTACCTGTAATGTTCAAATTCGGTCAAATTTACGACTTACATGGCCATATCTTTTGATTGCATTTTTAGAAGCTTCATATTTTTTACAGCTTTAAGGGACAACAGTACAGCATACAAAAGTACTTGTTATAAATTTCAACTTGATGCGTTTATGCGTTCCTGAGAAAAAGGGTCTCGACAGACAGATAGACAGACAACAAAGTGAAGCTATAAAGGTTCCTTTTTTCCTTCTATTCTATCTTTTTTTGTTATAAAAATAACTTCACACATCTCATACACAGCTGTCTGATCCCAAACTAGGCAGAGCCTGTAGTATGGTAACCAGACTGCTGATAAACATACTTAAATATTTTTAAATACATATATGTATTTAAAATTTATAGATAAATTACACCCAGACACAGAACAAACGGTAATGCTCATCACACAATTATTTATCCTGGGTAGGAATCGAACCCACGACCTATGGCTCAGCAGTCAGGGTTACTAACCACTATACCAACAGGCCAGTAGGAATCGAATCCACAACACTACGTTATAGCTTGACTCACTTACAACAGTAAATTTTTAATAGTAAATAGTTCCAAGAGAAGTGTCCAAGAGAAACCTATTCACTCTACCCTTGAACGTTCCAGAATTATAATTGTCTGGAAAAATAGACGCAGGCAGTTCGTTCCAGAAATCAAACCAGTCACACCATGCTGACTAATTGCTTCGATGGAAACCAGGCAATTTCATGACAAATTTCAGGACGTGTAGATTAATCCTGTCGATGTTAACTATCCCGAAGGGTAAACCCAAGGCCCGCTCGATGATTAATTGTTCATTGTGACGTATTACTATCTTGATATATATGTATTTGGCTGCTCTTTCTACATAATCTGGTCTATAATGAAATGCGTTAATAATCACTTTTAAAGAAACAATAGATTACGTAATATCCATAATATATTGGGATCCATGATCAATTTTATCGTTCGGCTCCGTTTGATATGATTGAAGTGAACGATGGCTGGCGCGTGCGTCATGCTCGTGAATGTGCAACGTGCCGTTGGTCGGGGCTGGTCATCTCCGAACTGCTATTACTTGCATATAGTAGCAATTTGCGCGGCTGTTTGTAGTTTAGAACAATACGTTACATTATCCTCACATTTAATTTGCGCATATAAGCAATGTAACTAGAGACTTGTAAAAACATTTTGAAAAAGAGTGTCCTTGGAGTTTCTTGTCTGTACTTCTCCACAGGATCTACGTATTGGAACAGGCAACTAACTTCACGACTGACTTAGCCTGACTGACTGCTACTCCTGACAATTCAAAAATACCTAAATTGGTGGTTCAATTGAATAAATGATTTTGATTTGATTTGATTATATAATTGCTAAATGCAATACCGAACAATATTGGCCAAATTACAATTTGTTAAGGACGATAAAACTACTATATATTATTTTTTCAAATGTGTGTAAGATATTTTACTAATTATACTTTTAAAATATCAAGGAAAATAATAGTAACCAACAGGGATTTTCAGAATATTGATTGCTAAATACCTACAGTTTTTATTCAGTTTTTTGTTCGTCCTGTAAACTATGCAAAAATGGACTTAGCAGGTTAACGTCTAAAGCCGACGTTATGAATTTGATGTACCTGTTTAACCAATGATCTTGTATCGACAATTTATTTTAATGCGATATAAAAGCAGCAGTGCTATTTGTAGGTGAAGGTGAGGTAGGCTATTTTTAATTTAATCTGCAGGCATTGATGTGGGATAACAGTTCCAATGGTTGCACTCGCTTGTTTACATCTATTGATACAATGTTCGACTGGAATAAAAGACTTCGTATAATTTTAAGACGCTAAACGCGGAATATGCAATTTACAACTTTATAAATGATGGTATGAAAGATGGTAAACAAGAAATATACCTATATCAAAAGTATCAATACACATTTGCGCTTTACCATTTATCTGAGTGTGCACACTAAAAATCTAAACTAGAATTCAGTCTATTAACGCTTGCTCTTCAAAAAAAATAATTCTTTAAAAAAAAACCGACTTCAACAAAAAAAACTATTCCATAAAAGACATATATGGTTTTCTCATGGGTGCCATTGTCAGAACTGGACCAAATTGAAATGGGACCACACGGGAAGCACCAGCTTTCAAATAAAAAAAAGAATCATCAAAATCGGTTCACCCAGTCGAAAGTTCTGAGGTAACAAACATAAAAAAAAACATACAGTCGAATTGAGAACCTCCTCCTTTTTTGAAGTCGGTTAATAAAATAATTTTTTTTTGTAAATTTTTAGATCCGTTCCATACAGTTTAATCGGCACTCTGTCAAGGCCCTTTCCATGTTTAAATACTACTACTAAATACTTTGGTTTTCTTGACATTGTGGGTAAGGTGTTGACAAGTATCGATAAGCTTTCTTAGGTCATTGACCGAAGGGCTAAGCAGCACCATGTCATCTGCATAACTGAAATTATTCAAAAATTCTCCTGCAATATGACACACGGCTCTGATGCTGCTGAGCTCCTCCATCAAGTCGTTTACATGTATACATACGAGTGAAGTAACATTTCTTATTACTTATATTGTACATTAAGTACACGACATTTGACATTGACTTCTAATCGGGATCAGTAGTGGCCCCGCCACCCACCGGAGTTCATGTCAACGACATTTTTAATACTTTGGCGCCGGTATGGATTAACTTTTTTATAAAATTCTCAACTAGCAACAAAAAAAAAATTCCTTGTAACAACCAAAAATAATTTTTAAAGCGAATTTAGAAGTCAAGATTATTTCTATAAGTGTGGCGCAATGTCATGTTTCAGTGTCAAGAGAGTGCGTTCCCATTCCCACAGTGCAGTGTAGTACAGTACAGTGTAGTACAGTACAGTGTAGTACAGTACAGTGTAGTACAGTACAGTGTAGTACAGTACAGTGTAGTACAGTACAGTGTAGTACAGTATAGTACTCTTATACTAATCGGTCGACTTGGAGTTTTTGACTGACCTTGAAAATTATTTCTCTGTTTCCCTGTGCATGGGGCAACGCGGTATAAGCCACTCGAACACTCGAAAACACTCGACATTCAGCAAAACTATCGATAGGACCTATTGCATAACAATATCAATACCATTAATAGTAGTAGAGGCTTTTTATCTTCCGATGGTTTAATACCACACTATCTAAAGTATAGTTTTCGTATCTATCCACACTAAACAGTATTATTATGCGTCAGGGTAGGGACCCAATGCGATGCTACATATCAGAACATCGATACAGCACTTCACGATATATCGATATTTTGACCATAGGATACGGCCCAATATATCGTACTCCTATAAATATACAGCATTAACGTATCGTATCCAAAGTAGGTAGATTTGCATTATTTTAAATGGATCTTAGTAGTACCGTCAAATACGATTAAGAAAAGATTCTTTGTGTTCACCTTAAAACTATTAAAATATAGCTGGAAATCGTACGCCCCTGGAGTAGATTATAGTACTTGCTTCATTATCAACTCTATTTTAATGGGATAAGGTTAACCTTGAACATAATATTAAATTTGAACATAATATTAATATTAAAAGTGCTTGATCATTTTGTCGCTCTATCTGAGTTGACCCTGATTTCCGATCGAGTTCCAGTTACAAAACTTACATTTTACATCGTCAGAAAATCGTAACAAGTTTAATTCAGAACGCTTTAACTATTATTGTCACGCCGTTGCGGTGCTGATCAGTGGCAGCTGTGAAAAAACACTTGCACAATAAACCGTCCTTAAAATAAGTACTTACTTCTTAAAAAAAAACATTATTTAAATAGCATTGAAACATACATGCTATATGGTTATGATTCGGTATTGAATATCGATGCAATACACTTTTTTGGGCATCCCTAAGTCCGGCTCATTTACGTCCGCTACTCAGCGGCTAACTTAAAAGGCAACTTGTGTGCGACCGGGCAAGACTTGTGGCGTTCGTACATTTATACGTATCACCGAATTAATGACATTAGGCGCCGTAGTCACTGTAAAAATCGCTGTAGTGTGTTTAGGCATATTCGAGTTATGGGTATATTAATCTAGTAGGGTGTTGGTGTTCTAAAAGCTATCTGTTCTACTAATTGACGCGTGCCTGTATCACGTTTTTCATAACGATAATATCAACACTATTCATTGATAAGATTACTGATGCTATTCGTTTGCCTTTCTAGTATGAATGTATAACGGATAGTCGACCCTCAATTAGCAACACTACTAAGCTTGCTGTCATTAATTTATCTTATTTCATAATATTCAATTAACGACAAACTGAACTCTTGACTGTATGCCGCGATCAGAGGAAACGCACCTTTGACTTTCGAGTTGCAGATGTCCATGGGCAGCGCTAGTCACTTATCATCAGGTGCTGCGACTGCTATCTGCCCCATATCCCATAAAAAAATAGGCAGTCATTCGACTGCCGACAGATGTGAAAACTTAAACGAAACGACGAACTTAAAACGTCACATTAGGTTGGTGACTTTAATTAATAAGGAGGTGACACGACTCAATGTTTAGATTAGCGCCCTCTAGTGGATCTATTTATGTATTATTAGCGTGACGGTCACGAGTTCAATACTTTTTCCCCATAGCAAAAGTGCACAAACGTGCCTAAAGAAGTTTTCACTTCAAAAAAAAATTGTTTTGATCTCGTGAAGTAATTCAATTCATAAGACTGCTTCTACTGTTGATGCTTTCAATCAGAACTGTTGTTGAATTTGCATTTTACTCTTTATTGCTTACTAGTAGCTAAAGCCCCTATAAATTAAAATATCTCAAAGGAAAGACTTCTGATGAGTACCCGTACACGTGGTACAGTGCACAAGACACACGCTCAAGCTTTATATTAGTAAAGACGCAATCTATGTTTTATATATGTATAACACCTGCTTATCGGTGAGTTATTGATTAAGATATTTTATTATGATGCAGATTAAACGAAAAAATATTACTTTAATAATCTTAGTGGCTTACCGTTGGTGCAAGTTCCGCTTATTAATATGATGTGAATGCTTGCTAAAGGGGTTCGTGTGCATTCATGAGGTTGATGCACGAAATCCCATTCAATATTGCATGCTTTACTACTGTGCTGTTTTGTATTATTTTCTTTAAAGTTTGTTTACTAAACTCATTTTCTAGCGACCTGCTCAGACGGAAAATCTGTTCCTGTCTGGACTTTGAATTTTCAGAAAACCCATAAATTTTAACTTTACAATATGTAAATAATAAGTGAAAGATATTATGGGAATTATATCTAGCTCCTCTAGAAATTAACTCGCTCTTGCCCGGATGCATTATCTTATATTTTGGAAGTCAATTGTTTTAATAATATTCTTTACGACCAATTATTCTCCTGAGGTTTTTTATGTAATTGTCAAGTCATTTTCCGCTTATCATTCAAAAGTCGCTAATTATACAATACACGCAGTTTTTGTTTGCTGTTATTAAAGTACTGATTGTTATTTTCACGCTTCTTATTATATTATATACATTTAGCAGCACCCATAACATCCTTTAGTTTATTGAGGCGTGTCAAATTGAAATAAAATAAAACGATTCATATAGGCTTTTAGTATTTATTAATAAAAAAACAATATTTTGTAGGTACCATTGGCCTTAATTAGGGAAAATAATGTTTTTGGTATAGATATTACAAGATTTTCAGTATTCAGCAGTAATCGGCGTTCTATTCCAGGCGGCAGCGTTTTAACACTCCTTTGTTATTGATTGCGTGGCGACTGACTCTGCGCTTTAATAAACCCCTTAAATGTTCTCATATAACATTAAAGGGGTTCAGGTTCGGAGATTGGGCAGGCAGTCCAAAAGTTCTTTGTTATGTTCCCAAAACCATATCATAGTGCGAGCAGATTTGTGGCATGACACCTTATACTGCTTTAATTCAACGCCATCCATGTTCGTATGTCCAAAAAGTCGTAAATGCAGGCAGCAACGCTGTTCCTAGTGCATTTATGTACTTTGTAGAGTTCACGGCCTTCGCACACGAACAATTCGCCAAGTCCAGAATCGGTCATGCAGCCCCAGATCATTATGCCGCCGTGCTTCACGGTTGGCATATCACTCTCTGGTTTATATGTTTTGCCTACCCGGCGACGCGCAAAGGTCACACCAGGTGTATCAAAATCTGCAATAAAGAGAGAAAATTAAATTAAATTTTATCAAGGCATTTGGTTTTCAAAACCTTTTGTTAAATGTTATTAGAGCATTAAATTTACTTACACACCTCAAACTTTAGTTCGTTGGACCATCTTTTCGAATCACTTGGAAACTGATTTTTTTTTAGAATAAAAGGTACCCTATATCGTTTTATGTATCCCTGACAACGTGAATACAAAATTTCATAACGATCGGTTGAGTAGTTACATAGGCTGCACTAAAAGTATCGGGAATGGAATATTTCCACTATTCCTATCATATTAAAATCTTTTTAATTGAAAACTCCTTTATTTTAAAAATCGAATACCATTTATTTATTTAAAAAATGATTCTCGGTCTTCTCACAAGGTCTTCTCAAACTTGTTTAGTCGTTGAGAAAATGGAATTGACTCGAGAAAATTCAAGGGCGATGATTTATTATGACTTTCGAAGCGGTTTAACACAAAAACAGTGTGTTGACCGGATGCTTTCTGCATTTGGTGATGAAGCCCCATCCAAAACCGATCAATTTGACACGCCTCAATAAACTAAAGGATGTTATGGGTGCTGCTAAATGTACATAATATAATAAGAAGCGTGAAAATAACAATCAGTACTTTAATAACAGCAAACAAAAACTGCGTGTATTGTATAATTAGCGACTTTTGAATGATAAGCGGAAAATGACTTGACAATTACATAAAAAACCTCAGGAGAATAAATGGTCGTAAACAATATTATTAAAACAATTTACTTCCAAAAGTTGTTTTCCCGATAGATACCGCATTTGCTCTGTGAAGAGCAAAAAGCGGCTCGCGTTACTTGGTGCGTCAGAACTCTCGAAAGATTCCACGCAGGATCCTCAAATGCTGTATACAACATTGTATCAGGTGACGAATCCTGGATATACACGTACGAACCCGAAACAAAAAACCAGTCACAAGTTTGGGTGTTCGAAAATGAGTTAAAGCCAACTAAAATTGTTCGTTCACGGAGTGTTGCAAAAAAAAATGGTGGCCATGTTTGTCTCCAAAACCGGCCATGTTGCGACTATTCCTGTTGAGGGACAAAGAACGGTTAATGCAGAATGGTATGCTAGCATTTGTTTGCCACAGGTCGTTTCCGAACTCCGTAAAGAGAACTGCAACCGCCGCATCATCCTCCATCACGACAATGCGAGTTCTCACACCGCGCACAGAACAAAAGAGTTTTTAGAGCAAAGAAAACATAGAATTATTAGACCATCCACCATACAGTCCCAAACTAAGCCCTAATGATTTCTATACTTTCGCTAAAAATAAATAATAAATTGCGTGGTCAGAGATTTTCATCACCTGAAGAAGCTGTGGACGCCTACAAATCGGCCATTTTGGAGACCCCAACTTCCGAATGGAATGGTTGCTTCAATGATTGGTTCCATCGAATGGAAAAATGTGTCAAATTTCGCGGAGAATACTTCGAAAAGCAATAACTACATTTTTAAATAGTAATGTTGTGTCACTTCCTTGATTCCCGAAATTTTCAGTGTAGCCCTCGTAATACGTAATGCCCGGTGCCTATAATCAAGAAACGATTCGTACGGACGGTAAAAGTTCGTTGAATTTTCAACAAAAATATTACCGTCCGTAAGCAAAACGAATCGTTTGTTGATCATAGGAACCGGACATTACGTGTTAAAGGTAATCTTTGGAAAAACATAGCGTTACTAGGGACGCCTATACAAACTAGGAAGAATACCATAACCCCACGCTATGGTTATCTTAGTACAGGCTTTGTCTAGTTTGGGATCACACGGCCGTGTGTGAGATGTGTGAAGTTATTGTTATTATTGATCTAGCTTTAGTTTTCAAGTATGATGTTCTCATTACATTAATCTTTATGCTACAAAATTCCAGCCAGTATGGTCGTAAGTGGTTATCCAGTGGTTAGCCTGTCGAGAGATTTTAATTGGGGTTATCTTAATAGCCTAGTAATAGCTACACGGGCAGCGTAATAATATATCGCAAGTTCTCTAAAAACTGTTGTAATACAGAAAAGGCTGTTTTGAATTTTAAATTTTTGCGAATTCAATGTATAGTAATTTTTTTACTAATGGTTCCCATGTTTTGAAGATCTAACTTGACAACGACAGAACAATGCAGATGCGTCACAAAAATGTATGACGTTAATGAAAGTAATCATGTTTTAGTTAAGAATATTGTGTTAAGTTAGTTCGTTAAGAATTTCTTGATGAAACTACAAACGAATATAATACTTTTGATTACCAATAAGGGTTGTAAGTAGATTGCTACCGTCGGCTTAGAACCTTCGACACGGATAAACAAGGTAGTGAGGTCACTAACCTTGCTATCAACGGCACTCGCTACAATGATATTGACATTCATGAATGAAGGCTTGGTAATTAGTATAGTGATTAAATAGCAATACACAAGTCCATTACTCAAGTTGATTGTTTAGATTTTTTTATTCTAGAAAGGCGACAAAGTTTAAGAGCCGCAGGGTGTTACAGAAAGGTGAAAGTGCTAAAAATTTAAGAGCATGGGTAGCGTGCAAATGGCTGATTAAAGCTTACAAAAAAAATGGATTTTGTAAAAGCGTTTTTATTTTTCTTTGCAAAATGCTTTTCCTGGTGTAGTGCATATTTCTAAACAACATTATGAATGTTCATACCGATGTCAATGTTTTTTTATATGCAGACTTTTTCAGAAAAATTTGGACATTCCATCAACATTCTTTGTATTAAATACAAAAAATGTTGATGGAATGGGCCATAGTTTGATTCATGTCAGCCCTATTTCTTGCGCAATGTTGTTGTTGCAAAATAAAAATCTTATTTGCTTATGCTTTACGTAATTTGCTGGGTTTTGAGGGAGTATACGACTCCAAAATATGACCACACCTCATATATGATCACAATCTGATCTAGAAATGCATATAGGACAAACATACTTTCATTGATTTTTATTTATATAGACTAAGAGAATAAATTATACATTAAAAAATAAATAAAAAAAAAACACGTTTTAATAACAAACCGAACTAAAAAGTACAAAATAATTTTTGATTGCAAAAAAAGCGTGGGTTTTACATTTACATACCTCGTCAACAAAAAAAAAGGTTATCCTTATTGCTAATTGCCCTTGAAAAAAGCGGCGTCAAAAATTAATCCCACTATCCCACTAATATTATAAATGTGGAATTTTGGATGGATAGATTAATGGATGGATGGATGTTTGTTTGTTACTCTTTCACGCCAAAACTACTGCACCGATTGTAATGAAACTTGGTATGTAGATAGCTGGAAACCTGGATTAACATATAGGCTACTTTTTATCTCGATATTCCCACGAGATCGGGACTTACGCAGGTGAAACCGCGGGGCGCTGCTAGTTCAAAATATTTTATGAATTTATGTTTATCATTCATGTTTATTTGTGAAACCTAAGGGAGACGATATTTTAGAACACACATTTTAACCATTATCAATTTTTTGTACTCTCTTAGAAAGGTTTAAAAAGAAAAGTTTAAAAGGTTAAAGTTTACGAGAAATCTGTAAAAAAACTATTTATTGGAGGACTTTTATGTACCTACAAGTCGATGTATAAATTACGTCTTTAGCCTAGAATCTCATCGCATTACCACATTACTTAAGAATATTGACAAGGACAACAAAATATATACTATAAATATATACTTTGGACTTATTTACTGCTGAAATATAATGTTATGATAATTATAAAATAACCGGAGTTTATTTTAGTTCAAATTTACCATTAACTTCGGACGTCCGGTAACAAAAATCTAATTAGTCATGAACTCCTTTTTAATAGCTAGCGTTCGTTGATCACATCCGCTGTAACTCGTGGACATTATGTTATTAAATATGCTAACATGCCAATACCGCCCAATTTCCCGCCATAGAAAGGCTGTTCAAGCGAAGACTGTATCTGTCTCTGTACAATTGTACATTGCTCAGTATGTCACAGTAGAATAGGTAGTATTGGCCCAAGAATGGTGGTCAACTCAACAAGCATTTTGACTACCGATTTCACTACGACAGTAGAGGGCCCGTTGTCTGTTTTTTAACCGACTTCAAAAAAGGAGGAGGTTCTCAATACGACTGTTTTTTTTTAATGTTTGTTACCTCAGATCTTTCGACTGGGTGAACCGATTTTGATGATTCTTTTTTTATTTGAAAGCTGGTGCTTCCCGTGTGGTCCAATTTCATGGTCCAGTTCTGACAATGGCATCCATGAGAAAACCATATATAAGTCTTTTATGTAATAGTTTTTTTTTGTTAGTCGTTTTTTTTTTAAGAATTATGTATTGATGTCTCAAACGTCATCGCTAGCTCGTGCCAATGTTGATACGTGCTATTAAGAATTTAGTTTTTCGCATTTCATCGAATTTCGATTTTTATTTTATTTAGTTATCTCTATATTGTACACCTTTAAGTAGTAAATAGTGCAAAACAAGTTAATGTACTGGTTTTCAAAAATAGTTTTAAATATTTGAATTGAACATTATCTAGGAAGGTTTATTATTTATTTATTTACATAAGGTCTACCAACAGTTGTTACAGTGGAGTGGTGATAAATTAACATACAATGTTTTTCTTTTTTTTGTGCTACTGCACAATCAATTGCAGATAAACACAACATGCAAAGTTTTTTTCTTTGGCAAGAAACATAATTAAAAACATATGATATGTTTTTAATTATTTTATTATCATGTATTTAAACTTACCGTTGTTAAGCTGTCTGCATTAATGTATTTAAAGCACTTCGCTCGTTTACAAGCTTGCAGCGTGGAATCGGAGAATTCGCGCCAAGTAGATACAGTCCGTCAAAGTGGTGGCACCAGTGGTGTGATAGGTTTACGGGGAACTCTAAGAGAATTTATTCAAAAGCTGAGGGCAATCTATTTCATTTCTGAATAACGTATAGATGAATCTGAGGTCTAAAATATCTCTACGTTTTTAAGGTATTCATTTCGAAATGCGTCAGTTGGTTAGCATAGAACTGTTTTGGTGTGTTCAAAACAATTCAAAGATGGTTAAAAAAGCCTGTTTTGGCCGCGCTCTCTTCTGAGTGTGTGAATCGCGTAATGGGGCCTGCAAGCGACACTACAGTACTTTAAAACGCTGCGAATTAAGCTACAATACAGCATTATTTTCATAGATGGTTTACGAAGTTGTTTGCTATTGCGAATGACGAATCCCAAAGTACGTTAAGCTTTTTTTATAGTGCCATCCAAATGGGGTATGAAACACCCAAATCACGAACTTTAAGCTTCGGCCAACATAACTCCGTTAATAGTATATCCCGTATTTTAGCTCTGTAATTTACAACTAAACTTGATATGGCTGCACTTCTCATAGGCTATGGGTTGGAAGTGATCTAAAGAAAGACGATGGAAATGAAGATAGAAAAGACTATACCTACAAATTACGAGTCTAGAAGGTCCAAAAGGGATTTATAAAGGGCTGCGAGTCGCATAGCCGGCATTCGGTAAGAGTAAGGAAGCGACAGGAAGAGGAAAGAAGAGTAGTGATCAATGAGTGTTTAGTGCTGTGTTATACTATAGTAGTACAATACAATACTCTTTATTGTACACCATGAGGAACAGTTTAAAACATTAAAAAAGACAAAAAAATGGTACAAACGGCGGTCTTATCGCTAGTTGCGACTTCTTACAGACAACCTTTAGATGGACGAATGCAATGGATTTATGTATAGGGCAGTTAACAGGTGTACGACTTTAGCTAAGTAGCAACTTATATGAATTTAAGGAAAAAGGAATAAATAATTATATATATCTTACATATATATTTATATATATGTACATTGTACATACATATACACATATACATACATACACACCGATATTAAAATAAATAAATACACATATCCAGTATTATAAGCAAGTGAAATATTACTGTGACAGATAGTAGTCAGAGAAAATTAAAAAAAAAATGTGTTGCGTCTGAGCTCGTCTAATAGGTTCAGGCAATGCATTCCACAGGTGAGCTGCATGTACTGTAAAAGATTTGTGAAGGAATTTTATGGAATGCAAAGTTATTTTCAGTAGTTGATTTTCCGATGATCTCATGTGGTATTGTTGGCGATCTACATACTCGTATCAGTAAGGGAAATGCCGAATCTTTGTCAAGTGACAATCACGTCCCAGCTACGTCAATGCAACGCTTAAAGAGGGATATGTCTCAGTCCGTTTCTGTGTAAAATAAGAGACAATAAAGCGTCTTCACACAGAGGTCGTCATTTCCTTCCAATTTCGTACCCACTTCCGTAACAATAGAATACGAGTCGTTTATAACCCGTTGGCCGATTCTAGAGGCACGGTATTGCGGATAAGTTCCATTGATAGTGACAGAACTATTTCTTAATTCAGAGACATAAATAGGCATTACGTAATTGGATAATAGTCGTAATAAAGATTTGTATACTCTCAAAGTTTCCCAGAAAGTATTAACTCGCATTGCTAACAATTCTAGAAACTATTTGTTAAAATAAATAGCAAACAGTGACAAGTGAAGTAATGTTTGTACGGATCTGAGTAACCATTTCTGATTTGAATTGTAATATGTTTATATCAATACAGAATATCTTGCTAAAATAACACTTTTTATCTTATACGACCTTGCTTAGGATTATTTTTCATGCAAAGATCTTTATTTTTTTGTTACGTAATAGGTTTAACTTGATAATGAAATCACGTTCTGTTATTGCATCTACTACATACATTGAAAAGATTGTATCTTTACAAATTAAATTCATATTTTTAGGTATGACATCAAGTCATATATATATATTTGTTTTATGGTGGATATAGGGGGCAAACGAGCGGATAGGTCACCTGGTGGTAAGTAACTACCGCTGCCCATGGGCACCTGCAACTCAAGAGTCACAAGTGCGTTGCCGGCCTTTAAGGAAGGAGTAGGGGGAGAGGATCGTGGAACTGGAAGAGGGGGAGAGGGAAGGGTTTGAGCCTCCGGTAACCTCACTCACTTGGCGAAAAGCAATGCAATCATTGCTTCACTGCCGGTTTTCTGTGAGGCCGTGGTATCACTCCGGTCGAGCCGGCCTCGGCCCATACGTGCGTTCGTTCGCTTAGAAATGTTGGTGATGTATCGTACGGGAACAGTACATTTTTCGGGATAAAAAGCAGCCTATTCCAGACTATAATCTATCTCCAAATTTCATCCAGATCCGTTCAGCCATTTTTGCGTTAAAGAGTAGATAACAAACATCCATCTATCCATATTAGGTATGTAATTCGGGACTTAATCGCGATAATATTTAAAAGGTACAATACCTCTTGGTTACCCGACGTTTCAAAACAATCCATCTATCCTCTCAAACTTTCGCCTGTCGAGTGTTTTGGCCTCGATTCCCACACGGGACAAAAATTTGTGTGATCCACAAATAGTTTTCCCGAGTCCTTTATATCGATCGTCCGTTGTTTCAATGTTTGTAAAGTCCCCCGCGACACAGAATCATTCCTAGTATAGTATATTTATTCTGATCTATATCTGCTTATCTATTTAGTAACAAGTTATACAATATTGTAAAATACGATATACATTATATAAAATAATACGAGATACGGTGGAACTCCTTCTCCAAACCTTAGAAATTGACACTTCGACACCTGCTTGTGCCTTTCTCAGAAACAATTTGGTAGCAAGAGATAATATATATAATTATCAATTACCTCAAGTAAATGCTATCAATACCTCGCGTCTACTTATAATTTTGGCTAATAAAAGTTATGTAATACTTTCACCCCAAACATAAAGAGGCTTACCTCACAAATATACTGTGTAGAAATATTATTTCAAGGCCGACGACCGAAACGGCAGGCATTTTAGGGTTAGCTATATTTTTTTGATATTTATTTTAAACTAGCTAAACCCGGCCTAAGCTCCTTCCCTGTTTCTTGTCCTTTTATTTGATGTTTTTTGTTCGAATTATATTGAAGTTTTTTGTGTGAAGTTAATGGATTGACATCTTAATCCTACTAATATTATAAACGTGAAAGTTTGTGAGGATGTATGTATGTATGTATGTATGGATGTTTGTTACTTTTTCATGTAAAAACTACCATATGGATAGCTGAAGACCCGGATTAATACCTAGGCTACTTTTTATCCCGATATTCCCACGGCACCGCGACTTACACGGGTGAAACCGCGGGGCGCAGCTAGTTTAAAATATACAGCGTTCCTTTACAGTAGGTAACTAACACTACTATCCTGAACAATAGAAACTATTTATTGTATTGTTCTTTCCACAACGAAGTCTGTGGAACAAGCAGGTGGAACGTGTAAAGTTAAAGATTTTAAATCGAACGTATTTTTTGAAAAAACGGAAGCAAAAATACCTGGAAATTCAAACGGTCATAACTTCTAAAGGGACAGTTTTTTTTTTTTAATTCTTATTGTAACTGCATGCTAGAGTCCATACCCTTTCAGTGATTTAAGTAAGTGTTCCTTTTTCAAATACGCCCTGTATAAAAGATGCTGTTAAGTAAAAAGAATACATGTACTCTTATTTCCCTAAATAGGATGTAGGTATAGTTAAAATACAGTAGTTGATAAAAAGAAAGTCTATTTGTTAATAACAATCGCATACCGGAAGAAATAAAATGGGTGGAATCGGAAAAGAAAAATTTGAATACCACAGAATACATAATAGTTGAAAGGGTTTTGGAACGTATTCGTAAAGTTAATTTACATTATTTTACATGAGAATCTTACTTTACACCGCGTCGAGACCTTTCTGTGCAGCTAAAACCTCCCGCCGAGGCCACAACAACATGATTATTTTGGATAAAACGACATGGTGATACCGACATCAGAGGTATTGCCTTGAGAGGTTGGATATACGCGACGCCGCGCCGCGAGTAAGCCACTAAAACCTGGCTGGTCCTGGTCACATCATTTCTAGCGATCCCATCCCAACACCCGTCCTTCCCCTCGCTCCGTATCCGTGCTCTGCTACTCAGAAGAACACGCGCAGGACGTTCCTTATGCTGTCTTCTGCAAAATATTAGCCGGAAGCAGAAGCTTTTCTCCCAAAGAAGAAAGAAGAGGCGTTGTCGCTTCCGTTCGTTAGAATCACACCGATGCTGTTTAAAGTACGATTCACACCAAACGGGTCGAGCCTCGGTAGCCGAGCGCAAGTGGGCGGAGCCAACCGCCCGCCGTGGCAAAAATTAATTTCAAGTAATAAATATAAATTTCAATTGCCATCATCGTACTAAAACGCGCTCCGGCGCGGCCCGTTCGGTGTGAATCGTACTTTAATAGCCAAACACCGCAAAAGTAATTTGACCTTTCCTTTTTTACGAATTTAGTTATTATTAGTCAAATAATCAACGTCTAGAAATAATTCCACAACAATTTTTAATTATCGTCATATTTAAAGCATGACCATCAATTACACATCATATTTTTGACATTTAACACACTTAACTACAATTGTAACTTAGTAATCATATTTGCATGTCGTTAAACGACAAAATATATTTGACACTGTTTGTTAAATATTGATGTACCTACATTTTAAGCAAATAAACGTACCTCTTCTGTTCTAAACGTAAACCTTTTTTTAATAGTGTAGTAGCAGAGGTGAATAATACAAACCCACATTTAGCTATGTTTTTAGACTTATAAGAGACGTATATAGACGTATATAGCGTCTGCCGGGCCTTTCTATGTATTGTTCTAATGAGAATTTCACGAGATTTTCACTCACGACATCACGTACACATGAACGTCAACTTATGCCACGGGACTAACGAGGCAGTAGTAAAGGATTTTTTTATCGTACATTGTAAGGTTGTACAATTTTTAGCCTGAAGCTTTTCGGCTATTGACTTACAATCAAGAAACGTTGAACAACTCGTCGAGTTGAAACGTAATTTGGGTACCAGTTTACTGAAATGGTATTCTGTTCATTCCACCGCATTTTCACTTGATTTTAATCTAAGCGAAACTGAGTTTTAATACAACGCTTTTAACTTTTTTAATTTGCGAATTTTGAGGAGCGTTCGTAAACAATGAAAATATTTGAGGAACTTCAGGCAACGACGAGATGATATTATAATCTGGACATTGTATTAATACATAAATGTGTTTGTGTTATACGTATTCAAAACGCAAACAAAGGTTTTTTTTTATTACGAAAAAAAAACTTGATTTCACTACATTGTAGCTGAGAGAGACCCTTTGTTCGTATTGTTACTAACAGTAACAAGTGCGGCCATTATTTCAACCGAAGCTATAATATTTAAACTCTTTATGAATATGACTATTTTTATACTACTAATAAGACTACTTTCTATACCTTTCAAAAATAGAGGTGTTCACACAAGTGCTTTGCTTTACAAACTTGATACTTTGCAAGTCCTCCGCCAACTCTCCAATACGGTTTTAGATTGTCAAGTCAAATCAATTCCTCTTCCTCATAAAATAAGGGGCCATGACGTCATATTCCCCTGTTGTCAAATCATTTACTTTTGATGTTTGGTTTTACAATTTAAAAATAACAACAAATTTGTAAATAATAATTAATCTATTTTTTAAGTCGTACATATAAAACCTAATTTCCTAAGGATCGTTACATTTTTTTTAATAGCAGTCTCCAACCCTATTGTATTTATCGCCTAAGATTTTTTCGATAATGGTTAATAGTTGATAAATTTTTTGAAAATTATTTTTTTTTTAAAGGGGTCTGATTTTTGTTAGAGCTGGTTTATTTTCATGTCTATTGTGATAACAAGCTTTAAGAGACCAACGGTAAGCGGTTACCGACGCCTGTAAACACTCTCAACAACATCATTGTTTTGGTTTAAAAATATGTTATTATTCCACAGTTGCAACGATTACATAAAGTTGCGAAATATTTAAAAGGAACATTTTTTTGGTGGTTACCGTTCGTCGCGTCTACTGTACAATTTTAAGCAGTCATTACGATACAATTTTAAGCAGTAACTGTAAATTGAGTTACGTAATGAGTGAAAGCCAGTGTTTAACAAAGATATAATGGCGTGAAAATTGTCTTTAAGTATTAGCTCATAAGTTTAGTTTTCTTCAATCTTCTTTTCTGTTAATATTTAAATTAGAAAAGAAAGATATAACTTAAAAGAATGACATAGATTACAGTACGTTTATAGAAGCGACAGGATTTCACCATCAATGGGGTGTGTGAATGTATAGGCTAACCATCAGATGCATGTCATACTTTTGTACTAACTATTTGCATAAAAACCACTGGCTTTTTGGTCTAGTGATTAGTGACCCTGAGTGCTGGGCCAGAGGTAAATAAATAGTTGTGTGATGAGCATGATCATTTGTTATGTGTCCGGGTGTAATTTATCTATAATATGTATGAATTTAGAAATATATAAGTATGTTTATCAGCAGTCTGGTTACCATAGTACAGGCTCTGCCTATCATTTTGTTTGGGACTTATATATGGTTTTCTCATGGATGCCATTGTTAGAACTGGACCAAATTAAAATGGGACCACACGGGAAGCTTTCAAATAAAAAAAAAGAATCATCAAAATCGGTTCACCCAGTCGAAAGTTCTGAGGTAACAAACATTAAAAAAAAAACAGTCGAATTGAGAACCTCCTCCTTTTTTGAAGTCGGTTAAAAAGTGCTTTTACCTACCTGCACCGCGCTGTAAGGTCTTTTTTTCTTCCAAATTACAACAAATAAAAAATCGTTTATTTTATTGTGTTTTCTTGGCACCTTCATTGTTTTATAATTATCAAAGAAATTTATGCCAATAAATACATATTCGCTTTAGGTTTTACTGAGAAATGGGACAGAGTTAACCTGTTGTGTTGTTGTGTGTGTTACCTTTTCTTTTCATTTCAGTAAAGTGTTATCAGTTTCTTTACGCACTCAATATCAGTTGTATACAATCAGAGTAAGTAATCTTGCTTTTCCGGTAAGGCAAGATTATCGATTCTATAAAACTGACATACGCACGACATCAACGACGAAGTAGAACAGTATCAATATTACATAATATATAGGTAGTATAGTAACCCAGTTTCACCTGCGTTTATGGCCACTGCTTCGCTCTTAAGGATCGTAGCGTGATGTTACATAGTCTATAACATTCCTCAATGAATACTCTATCCAGAACAAAAATGATTAGTCTAGTTTGTCTAATAGTTTCAGAGGTTAGAGCGTTTTAACAAACAATTAAACAAAATCTGTAAAATATTTTACAGTTTTTATTCTACAAACGTGACATGCACGTATTGAGTGTTGGTAATGCGGCATAAGTGCGCTATATTTCTACTCATCGTTTCAAAAAGTTAAAGTTTAAAGTAACGGTTACTTTACACTTTAACTGGAGCTTACTATTTTTAACCGACTTCAAAAAACGAGGAGGTTCTCAATTCGACTGTATGTTTTTTTTCTTTTTTATGTTTGTTACCTCAGAACTTTCGACTGGGTGAACCGGTTTTGATGATTCTTTTTTTATTTGAAAGCTGGTGCTTCCCGTGTGGTCCCATTTCAATTTGGTTCAGTTCTGACAATGGCATCCATTAGAAAACCATATATAAGTCTTTTATGGAATAGTTTTTTTTGTTGAAGTCGGTTTTTTTTTTAAAGAATTATTATTTGGTTCGATCCCCACCCAGGATAAATAATTGTGTGATGAGCGTGATCGTTTTTTCTGTCTGGGTGTTATTTATCTATAATATGCATGCATTTAGAACGATATAAGTATGTTTATCAACAGTCTGGCTACCATAGTATAAGCTCTGCCTAGTTTGGCAACAGACGGCCGTGTGAGATGTGTCAAGTTATTATTATTATTAATTTAGACGAGATCTCCCAAATCCCTTTATTTCTGTTATAAAATTGGCTAGTAACATTACAACAGTATTATTTATAAACAAATATGAACTCTATGATAACTTAGATCAACTGTTTGTCAGGTAATTTGTTTTCTATAATTAGCAATAATCGGTTCAGGTCAATGGAAAAAAATCGACCATTCTTGATTTTTTTTTTGGTGACAAAGTTCAAGCTTCGAATGGATTGACCCTCAAGTAGCTACTGGGTTTATTTTTTTATTAAAAGCACTATTTATAGGTATGCCATCGTTTTTTACAATTTTATCGCCTTTTCAAAAACATTCTTAGTTGTTTTACCTGTCTGAATGTAATGGAATTTTTTGAGTGCAATTTCTTAGATTAGGTCACATGATAATTTGCAGAAGATAGGGCAAAACTATGGAAGATTATTTAGTACTAACCAGAGAGTACACTGGCTGCTGGAAGTAACAGGATTTGATTCTTTATTTGGCAAAGCCAATGATTCCAATAGGGTTGTGTAAGTTTGATAGGCACCGGTAATATCGTTCTTCTTTGCCATATGTTTAGAAAAAAAGACAGCAACTCGAATTGTCGATTGCCAGGATATTTCAGATCGGCTTGACTCCTTGGCGTTGCGTAGAGATGTAGCTTCACTCTGCATTCTCTATCGCATGTATCATGGGGAGTGCTCCGAGGAATTGTTGGACCTAATTCAGGTCGCAGTGTTTCGCCATCGCGACAAAACTTTCATCCCCATCACCCGGGTAATTGGCAATCCAACACTGTACGGTTCTCCAGTTTTTTTTTGCCTCGCACATTCACAACCAATCTCTGGAACAAATTGTCGGCTGCGGAGGACCGATAGAACCTTCAAACCTTCAAGAAAAGAGCGTACTCCACTTGTGACTCTTGAGTTGCAGGTGTCCATGGGCGAAGGTAGTCACTTACCATCAGGTGACCCGTCTGCTCGTTTGCCCCCTATAATATAAAAAAAAAATAAAAAGAAACAATACTTATATATATGTATTTAAAACACTGAATGTACTGAGCTATATGCATTAATTACGTCCTCGTTTAAACATCCACCACTACAGAAATTTTATTTAAATTAATGGTGATGACTCACAGACTTTTTAGTCCCCAAAACCAATTATCATAATACAAACACTTGGTCGTCAAACGGTCGTATGAAATTTATTCTAAGACCTAGGGTAAAATATCATAAAGTTTTCTACCAACACATAATTAAAACCACTATTCTAGGGAATAAAGTGACGTCACCCAGCTCTTAACGAGAGTTTTTATAACGTATTGACCTAGTTCAAAGTGGGTAAAGTTGTTCAAGACTTTCGTTCAAGTAACAAAGTAATAGTACGGCTTTAGAGTACGGTTTTTGTCATCATATTTATATTATGTTAACCCGTTTTGTCTCGAATAAAAACTGAAGTGAATATCCGGACTACTATCCGGATTCTCCCACTTCAGTCGAAACTTTAAGGTAGTCACAGTCGCTTATCGGAATGAATTCGATTTTTTTAAGCAGTAATACGTCAAATGACTATTTTTAGTCCCACTTACATAGTCGGGGGCAAGCCTATTGCCGTCAACCGGACACTTTGGGAATTAAAAGGGAAAATTGGGGGTGTATTAAAAGGGAAACGTTGCTAAGAAGGGAAGGCAATGGAAGGAATGTGGAATGAATACCTGTAATTCGATTTTGAAATTCGTTTTCAGATGTTTGTCTAATCAATAAATGCCTAATAATATAAAATTAAGCCTTATTATTTTAGTCTAATCTTCGCATGTCATATCTTATTTTTAAATTTAAATCTGATTGCAAATGCTTTAAGTATTCACGTGAACTTGAAAAGACGTGCTTGTAATCCATTTCGTTCTTATAACATATACACGATTAGATAATAATATAATATATCAAAGACAATAAAACAGCCTTGACTTTCGTGTTCTCCTTATCATTGCTTTTTTGTCACGAATTGTAATGCCACAAATTATTTTAAATAATTTTTCTATAAAAATAAAAATTTATGTTTGTATGTGTGTCCATACGTTTCTACACCATTGAACAGATTGTGTTAAAACTTTGGTAGAGTCTTCTTAGTACGCAAGGCTTTCAGGTCTAAAAATCGGTCCAAAAATATATAAATAAAACAATAAATTTCAATTTCTATGTTTTTCCTTTGTCATGAAGCTATTATGTTGTCATGAAGCTATTATGTTAGTGACTTTTCCTGAGTTCGTATAAGCCGATCCCAAGTCCGCTCACGCCAAAAATATTTCCAGGTACACTAAAGTACGATATAACAATTATATATTTTTTTATATATTTACTTTACATTAAGTTGTAGTCTGTCATTTAACGCGTGAATAATTTAATTCAGTAGGTACAATATACTGTTTATAATTAAATACGTTTTGAAGTACTAATTAAGTTTATTTCTACAATAATCGATTTCAACAGAGACAAATTTTTGCACGAGCGTAATGTAGTAACCGGTTATGTACAAAATAGGCTTTAGAACATTCATTTTACTAATAGAATGGCAAACAAGTCTTCTGCATTATCATACCCCAAAATATCTTTGTAGGTATGTGTTTATATAAGCAGTAGGGATACACGTAGCTAAAATTATATATTATAATTAACTTACAGAAACTAATAATAACTTGAGACACCTCACACACGGCTGTCTGATCCCAAATTAGGCAGAGCCTGTAGACATACTTGTATATTACTAAATACATACATATAATGGATAAATTACACCTAGACCCAGAACAATTGATCGTGCTCGTCATACAATTATTTGTCCTGGGTCACGACCACGACCTCTGGCCCAGCGGTCAGGATCACCAACCACAAGACCAACAGGCCCGTTATATATAAATATTCAATAAATATACATCATTTTTTGGTATTATACATCACAGGCAGTCCTAAATTATACCTTGCATTATTTGTAGAAAAGTCCAAACAGGATGTCCAGAAGTGATAATGATAAGATTATTGTGATACTAAAAAAAATATTATTAATATAACTATGTGATTTATAATAGTGCTATTAGCAATTAATAAATGAGAGCTCAGTGGGCCATATGATACCCGCCGGCCGCATGTTTATATTTTGCATTGTTGATTTTACGTAATTCGTATTTCAGGTCAATTTTACAGTAATATTTCAACGAAACAGGGATTACAATTATATAGATATAAAAACGCTAACATATTTAAACTTAATTTATTGCATTTATATAGGTACATTACTATTATCAGTATCGTACCATTTCGCATCACGAACTGATAACACTTATCGTTCGTGATAGCAGATGTAGACAGAATTTGTGTGAGGTAAAGTAATATTAGCAAAAAAGATTCGTGTAGAAATATAAAATATGTGCCTTCCTAGGGATGTAACGGAGGTAGGTTTATCGGAATCGGAGTTTTTAACGTTCACTTATCGGAATCGGAGGCGAAGTCACAGCCGTCGCGTTCGTTAAGAGTGAACGTAATAAAAACAACCATAATATAGTAATGAGTTTCTTTAATCAGAATGCAATAATGCCAAAATTAATTAGGTATTACACATAACATACATAAGTACGCCACTTTATTTTTTTAATTTTTATTTTATTTAATAAGGGGTTTTTATCCACAAGGATACGCCAACCCTATTGTACCCTATCATACACGCCACTTTATTAGTTTTAAATTTTATTGAGTTGTTCAGAGACATTTGTGTTTTGGCCTCATGTGGAGTTGAAGTCGTGGACTGTTTTTTAATCTCAGTGAAAACTGAACTTAATTAATTCATCGTATTCGGTAATACGTAAAATCTTTAAATGAGCCTTTAATGCAGTACTTATACCTAGCGCAGCTAGGTGTGCCGATTTTCAAGGGTCTGGTGATACGTCCTGATATATCCTTGATAAGGACGCCAAATGTCCCGATTTTTCACTATCCTCCTTAGTTTTTGACCGATAATTTTGACAGGAAAAACGGATTAATCTATATGCTGTTACTACATAAATTATATATTTTTTGGTATTACATGTAAAACGCATTAAAAGTAGGTGCATATCGTTTGGATTTTAGACCTTAGTTATAACTCCGATTCAAATTTATGAGAACCGAAGTCGGAATCGGAGGTATAAAAGCAATCGGAAGTTCCAACCTTTCGGAACTAAATTCAAAGGATCGGAACATCTCTACTTCCTACTTCGTGGCAATCGAATCTTTATAAACCTACATAATTATTTATTACTAGTACTAATTATTTAGCTACACCATTTAAAAGTTTCGTTAAGTCGTTTTGCTCTTGCTAAAATTCATCTTAAAGGAGACAGTTACGAAACTTAACGACGTCTTATGCTAGAGTAACGTTTGAGTGTTGGGTTACAGGTTTTAAAATAAATAACATATTAAAGCTGAAGATGTAGTATGTTTGAGCGCGCTAATCTCTTCAATCCACCCAAATAAAGAAGGATTTTTTTTTTCTCTTCATACCTACAGGTCCCGTCGATTCATCCTATGGTTGGCAGTCCTTTTGAAGGAAGTATCACTCAAACCCCGACAGGCAGACCGGCTGTTAAATTGAAGGAATTCCAAGCGCCCTCCCAACAGATCTAGATAGAACCATAGTTTCCAGCAAGAGGCAACTCGCACAGATAACTGGAAGAGGGTTGCGCAGTGGAATTGCCCACGTACGCTTATAATGATTTAATTTATTTTGTTAAAAAAATCTAAGTTATTGTTTCGGACGATATTCCGATTTTTTCCTTTACTTGTCTACTTGTTCTGTGAGACCTTGCTTCTCACCAAATTTCATGATTCTAGGTCCTTGGGCGAGAAGTTCAAGTCTGTTAAAAGTTTGCTTAAACGAACGTATCTTTTGATTGAGTTGACTTAGAAGCTTGATTTTTTTACAGCTTCAAGGAACCGCAGACATGCCTCCCCAGTGGAGGCATCAAGTTGAAATTTCTTGAGAAAAAAGGGTCTTGACAGACAGACGGACAAGAAATTGGTCCTATAAAGGTTCCGTATTCCATTTGAGGAACAGAACCCTAAAAACAATATAATCCTCTAATTATCTCAATTAGAGGATTATATTATATTGTGTTTTTACCAGCTCTTAATTACCCACCAACATAATACTTCTCGTTTTATCTCACCATTTTCATATCTCTGTTAATTATTTGTCACTAGCTGCCCGAGAGACGTTGTCTTAACAATGAATATTGAACATTCGGAACAGGCGGAAACTGTCAAACGACTAACAATTATGTCAAAAGCGCTAAGGTTCCGTTAGAACAGTTAATACGGTCGTTAAGTTTTCTTAAATTTTAATTTTCCGCGCAACTTTCTTAATTGTTACACGCTTTATATTAGCTTCACTTGTATGTTTGTTTGTAACCGACTCCTTAGGGCGCGATTTTGACCCACTTTAAACGGCCAGATTTCATTCAAATTTTGCACACATGTCAAAGACCAATGACAATACAATAATTCGATTGAAATTATTCTATTTTTTAGTTGGATTTTCTATAAAAGCGTGTTTTTTTAGTTTTTTTAAACTATTATATTATTTCTTTCATAAGAACCTACTCCTGACAATAACAAACACAAAAAAAAAATAATTAGCGAAATCGTTCCAGCCGTTCACGCGTGATGCCATGACCAAGGAAAATAGTGATTCATTTTGATATATATATATAGATTATTTCTTTACTTATAGCTTTAATAATTATGACCATTGAAATGATTTCAATGTAATAACAAGTTTATAACAATTATACGTTATTATATTTACCTACCTCCTATCCTTGCAACAAGGTTTTCTTTAAGAAAACCTTGTTGCAAGGATATCAGGAAACAGACTCCAACCATTTACTACTGGCGTTGTCAAGATAAAAATTAATAGTGTAGATGTCGTCCAATGAAATAACGGTTAAGTGTCAATGACCTGTGGATGTCAAATAATATGAGTTTATAATTACTATTTTCACAAAATATTCTATTATTGCGAAGTTACAGTAATAATAACAATTATTTTGCTTGCATGTAGGTAATAATAACATAACTCGATGGAGATTGATAGTCTTGTCATACATTAAATCTTAAGTAGACATGCATGAAATAGTAGTTTCAATAATTCAAAATTGTGAATACGAAACATGCACTACACCGAGGGTATAAAGTAATAAAAAAATGTCCCTAATCAAACATGTTTGTTATTGAAGTTATACTCTTGGCGCGTTGTGGAAAAATGATGAGAGTAAATTTTTACGATGCGCGCGCACACCGTCACGAAAAACCGACACCATGAAGTTAGCTAGTCAACAGTTTAGTTTTTCAAAAAAGTTACCAACTTCACGATGGTGATAAAAATGGTTTTTACATATTACTTTGAGTACGTTTGTAGAATTTGAGGTTAGTTGACGGAATGTATTATTTATTACGATATTTAAATCAACTTTATTTAACTAGATAAAAGTGTAACTTCCTACGTGCGTACATAAGTATACACACACTTTTTTTTTTTAATTTAAACTTTATAGTTTGTGCTTAAACTATCATTTAAAAAATGTGTAGGAAATTGTAAAATTATTTTTTAACAAGAAGTGATGTCACTTTCTACTTTAATTCATTTCTAGTATTGTTTCACAACATTTATTATTGCATAATAAATAACAGCCGTTTTTTAAAAACTAATTTTAAAATAATACCAGGGGTAGGCAGAAGTGTATTAAACACCTACGTTTTGCCAACAGCGTGGGAGAGCCATGCTTCGGCACGTATGGGTCGGCTCGATCGTAATGATACCACGGTCCCACAGAAAACCGGTAGTAAAGCAATGCTTGCATTGCTTTTCGCCGAGTGAGTGAAGTTACCGGAGGCTCTAACCCTTCCCTTCCCCTCTTCCACCCTTCCCCCTCTCCCCCTCTTCCACCCTTCCTCTACTCCCACCTCAAAGGCCGGCAACGCACTAGTGAGTCTAAGTTGCAGGTGCCATGGTCGGCGGTAGTCATTTACCATCAGGTGACCCGTCTGCTCGTTTGCCCCCTGTGCAATTCACACACGGCAGAAGTGAAACTGCAAATTAACACAGATGTGTTAAGTAATTAACATAAATTAAGTAACTAACGAATTTTAATACGCAAATGCACAAAAATTATACGTACACGTGAATGATACACCACGTTGACTATACGCATTTTCTTTGTCTAGGCTTCGTAGTACGCAGGTGCAAAGACAAAGATTATAGGAAACACTGTATACTTGTATCCTATCTCTCGCAGGCTAAATCATATTTATGAATATGTTTGTCTCTTTTTAGTGTAACTATTTCGTTTCATCGAATTTTCAAATCACAACGATTCCAAAGAAATTTCACTTAAAAAAAAAGCTATAATTTAGTTCCACTCACGTAATAGGGGGCAAGCCTATTGCAAGGAAAGGTAGATCAGATAACAAGTTATACGGATGGATTGGGAAATGAGCAGCCAGGCTACAGCCCGAGCAGATCAGGGTCGCGTTCCTGCATCTCAAACTCACTGTTGCTGGGAAGTCCGAGCTCTCTTAACGAATTTTAAAATAATTCTTTAAAAATACCAACTTAAAAAAAAACTATTCCTAAAAAGACTTATATGGTTTTCTCATAGATGCCATTGTCAGAACTGGACTGGACACGGGAAGCACCAGCTTTGAAACAAAAAAGAATCATCAAAATCGGTTCACCCAGTCGAAAGTTCTGAGGTAACAAACAAAAAAAAATACAGTCGAATTGAGAACCTTCTCCTTTTTTGAAGTCGGTAAAAAATAATGTTGTATGTAATGCAGGGTAGTGTAAATAAAATTATATTCGTTTTCACAAAACAGCCATTTCAAATATATAGAATAAAATAAGTAAAAGATTTTTTTAAGTCAAACGGTTTTATTGAAAATAAAGATAATAATGATGTAGACAATGCTTAAAGATACAAAATAATTCGGTAGGTCCTAGGTACCAATCATCACACCACTATCCTCATCAATTTAGGGCATTGATTAGACAAAAAAATGAAACCGTGGGGCGCGTGAGATTTATATCAACAGTCAACCGCTCATATCATTATAAATGCTGTTTACATACTCGTATCTACCCAGATTACGCTACGCCCATGGTTCTGTCTATGGTCCGAAACGAGAGTGCGTGGAATTCTGCTGCCTTATTTTGCGAGTAGGTGATGTTGGCTAAAGAGGCGGCGGAAAGGGTACGGGAGAGGACGAGTACTCTCCCGTCCCGCAGAAGACGCACCAGGCGCCGGAGAGTGCAGAACGATCTCCGGCCTCCATGAGCGCTGGCCTGGGGGTAAGGGGTAGGGCTGTCCGTTACCCTAGCAGAAGCCGGCCTGAGCAGGTGGCGCGACGTGTTCCACGTGCGCCTCTCTAAACCGGACGGGGGGCAAGGCTCCCGTACTCTATGGTGTGGCCGCCTACTGACCAAGAGGCGGCAAGGTCTGCAGGGTTTCCCGGAGGCTTCCTTTTTAGGCTATTCCCGGGTTCCCTGCAATAGGCCCACTTGTGACGGAACACCGTGTGGTTTTAGTCGGTTCGATTCCGACATACCACTTCACCATTAGCTCAGGTCAGGTGATGACCCGTGGGGATTCCACACGAAAAAAAAAGGTTAGGTACGCTAGACCCGGGTAAGGCCCCCCGTACTCCATGGTGTGGTTGCCTGCTGCGGCCACGGTCTGTAGGGGTTCCCGGAGGCTTCCTTCCTAGGGTATACCCGGGTCCCCCTCCAATAGACCCACTTGTGAAGGAACACCGTGTGGTTTTAGTCGGTTCGATTCCGACCTTGATCACTTTACCGTTAGCTCCGGTGAGGTGTGAGGACCCGTGGGGGTTTCCACAACATAAAAAAAAAGGTTACACCACGCCCCACGATTTTATTTGTTTAATGACGAAACTTTCAGTAGATACTTAATTAAAATATTGTTTTGCAACTGTTAGTGGTTATTAATTCTAATTCAGTCTAGTTTTATATATTCAAAAAATAAAATTATGGTTATTGCCTATGGACACTTTGTACTGACTAAACCAGTAGTGTATGAAGAGTGCCATTGGATTGTTAAGTCACAAATGAGGATGCTCAAGCCACCACTCGGCAGAACCTGTGCAACAACCATCAGTCACGATGTAGTGGCCAATGATGGAAACACGTAAAGAGTAAATAATATCAGCATTTGTCGTTCGTTGAGAAGACTGAAAACTAACATTCTGTAAGAAATATATTGCAAACCTGCGGTCTGTGTTGTTTTTAGCGAATGTATACAAACTTGTTTGTTGCTTGTTTTAAAATCGTTATGTACTCTGTGCAGTTCCTTAAACTATAAAAAATCTTGAAAACTAAACATAAAATGCCAATTTATAACCGCCTCCTTTTTGAACTCTGCTGAACAGTTAACACACATATAGGTAGGGATACCCCTAGTTAAATCAATTATCAATATCATCATAATCTATATTTAACTAAGGCCAATGATCTTATGGTCTAAATAATTTTTCTATGATTGGTTATCGCGTATGTATAATCTTATTGTTGACATAACATAGAAATTGTATGCTATCTGCATACAAAGTGTACAACAATATTGTCTATATTGTGTGATTAATGACGACAGTGATTTGTTTGATAATGTACTTAATTGATTGACTTTGTGACATTTCTAAATCCCGATTACGTAGTTATCCACGCGCAAGTTGTTTACAAACAGTGACATCGATCTAAAAGTTCTGATGTAAAACATTTATCAGTGTGTTCAATGCTTTACTGGTGTTGACGCATGTGCACAAATTGGTTACGCGTCGGCTTTAACTTCGTTTTGAAGGAAGGATCTGGACTTGACGCGGTGTAATGTATCAAATAGCACGCGTACACATAAACACTTTCACTACTTAATATCCACTACGATTCAAAGGATCGTTTCGGAAAAATATCAATAGCAGTTTAAGGTCCTAATTAAGTATCACATAACTATTTAAATATATATACCGGGTGTTAGAAAAGTACAGGAACAGCAGAACAATTCGCTAGGGATGCATTTTTCGGTAATTCATTAAACACAAAAGTTACAGGAATTTTTCCTGGTTATTAATTGGTGACCTTGAAGCTTATCTCAAGGTCAAGGGCAATTTTCAAATGGGATTGCATATTTTTGGGCCCGGAATTGAAAAGAGAATAAAAAAATTACAATTGGATATGACCTTTAGTACCCAAGTTTTAACCTCTAAAGGTCGCCAAATTATCTCAAATTGTTTTTCTTCAGTTGAGATTGTTCTTCAATTCAGAGCGTTTATTCTTTTGACATTAGTTAAATAAAATAATGTACTTAATACGTCCCCTACTGTTTCTTGTGCTTATAATTATTTATTTATATATTTCAATTTCCTATTCATAAACTGATTTTTAACACTTAAGTCACAAAAATCATATAAAACACAAAATAACGTTAAAAAAAGAAAAACAATAAGAATGGTTACATCAACGTTCAACATTCTTGTTAACATTTTTAGGAATATACCTAAGTGTAGGAGTATTTCCACGTGATGAGTGAATGTGTGGTGTGTTTACATTGCGTGTGGGTTTGTGTTTGTGCTCGTGTGTCACTTGTTAGTTAGTGCTGAAAGATAACCCTACACACTGGTCTTGGGATCAATTAATACTATTATTCGTGTTTTGTTCATGCGAAATTGTGGTTGTTCAATATTTTTTTTTTTTTGTGGAAATAGTATCTTGCACATAATTATGTTTTATTTTCTATGTTCTTGTAACTTGAACTTGTAGTGATAATTATGGATACAGTCGTAAACGTCTATTTTCCTCGTCATGTGTTATTCGAGATGTCGTGTAAATGCAGTATGTTAAAAATAATTACTCAGAAATGTCAATACTCATTCTATCTCGATGACTAGTGTCGTATACAAATAATCTTATTAGCGTTTGTCAATGTGTGATTTTAATGGAATTTATT
Source organism: Euplagia quadripunctaria (assembly GCA_963859945.1). Lineage (NCBI taxonomy): Eukaryota > Metazoa > Arthropoda > Insecta > Lepidoptera > Erebidae > Euplagia > Euplagia quadripunctaria. The sequence continues at coordinate 23,854,331 of OY982562.1, forward strand.
TATCGTTAAAAGAAGACAGAGCGTTATAGATTTCTGTTGTAATTTGAACTATAATAAAGCACCTCAACTGTACAGAAGATGCGGTTAAACATTGTCGATTCCAGTCTATTCCCCCAAACAAATCCATCGGGGGATTTCCCACAAAATATTCCACTCTAATCCACTGCTGTGGGAGATTGGTTTCCACTTGTAATAATTATTATTCCACTTCGATCCAGTGTACTAGCCCCCGTGGTTATTAGTAAAACCCCGTAGCAATAGTGTTGTTTTTCGGGCCGTTAATGGTGTCACTAAAGGTCCACTGAAAGGCATGTGGTCGGTTTAGTTTATCATTGAAAGTGAAGTATCTAGCATTTTGCATCTATTTCCATTTTATGATTTAATTGTGTGTTACAACTTTACAACATATATATCTTAATACCATTTTCCCTTATCTAACATGACACAGCGTCAACGTGTTTCTTATCATCGTCATCTAACATAATGATACAAAATATGCTTTTTTAGAGATGAATTGATCATTTACCCTAGTAGATAGTATGCAATTTGTCTACATTATGTAATTTTTTCAATTCTAATCGCCGGAAATCGCCACGTTCTGTGACATTATCTAAATATATATATTATAATTAAGATATTATCTATGTGTATGTGGAAATACTAAATACATCACAGAAGACATTGTTGTATCGTTAGTCGGTGCGGTAAAACTTTTCTCAATAACGAGCCAAAACATTCGAGCCAGCTCAGGGATCGAAACTTTGTTATAGAAGTCGATGGAATAGCAAAACCGATTATTTGTATCCATGTATTCTCAAAGGTTTGACTGTGTTGTTGTTGTTTGTGGCGTAGACTAGCTGTTGCCTGCGACTTCGTTCGCGTTCACGTTCACACGTTTTGGTGCAATCTATCTCACGAGAACCGTACATTTGTCCGGGATAAAAAGTACCTTACATGCTATTCCGTTTTATAAACTATCTCTGTGCCAAATTTCGTCCAGATCCGTTCAGCCGTTTTTGCGTGAAAGTGTAACAAACATCCATCCATCCTCACAAACTTTCGCCTTTGTAATATTAGTAAGATATTTCAAAGAATTCAACTACGGTTGTCTTCGAAGTGTCATCGGGTCGCATTTGCCATTCTAAAGCTTACTTATAAATGGATTTCTTTAGGTGGTTCTGATACAACTGATGTTTTATATAAGTCACTAAGTTAGCACAGTACGTCTTGCAACATGAGTGTTTTTCGGCCGTTGGCAAACCCTTTAAACCAGACCTTCTTCCTTCCTCGGGGGAAGAAATTATAAGTATTGTTCCGAAGCAGGTGTCAGACAGTGCGATGGTGGATCATCAAACAAAACGTCAGATTTGCGACATTGCTTAAAAAGATATTCAACAATAAAGTTGACCCAATAAGGTTACTTTTTGTACTAGCAGGCAAATAGCACTTTAAAATTCCACTTTAAGCAGAAATCTCTTATTTCTGCTCGAGTTTTAGTTCGACTGGCCTGTTGGTCTAGTGGTTAGTGACCCTGACTGGTATGCCATAGGGCTTGGGTTCGATTCCCACCCGAGTCTGGGTGTTGTTTGTATGTTTGTAAAGTCCCCCGCGACACAGGAGTAATTCCTAATGCGGGAGTTGTCTTTAAAAAAAAAAAAAAACTAGTTTTATAATATTATTCCAGATTGTATAATTATCGGATGTATAGTATTTTTTTTATCATGCTCTAGTTGCCATAAATAGTAGAATACATTTTTATAGTCTAGCCTCGACGTAGTTTAATACGATACTAACAGTAAATAATGAATAAACGACCTTCATCAACCGTCCGGTCGGTTACGTGTCTATAAACAGCCTTTAAACCAGTCCTGTGCTCAAAACCCAACTACCAAATCCGCGTTGTGTGGCTCTGGTCATCTGGTCATCTCCTTTTTCTTTATGGTATAGGGGGCAAACGAGCAGACGGGTCATCTGATGGTAAATGACTACCGCCGTATATGGGCACCTGCAAATCAAAGAGTCACAAATGCGTTGCCGGCCTTTAAGGTGGCAGTAGGGGAAGAGGGGGGGAAGGGAAGGATTAAGGCCTCCGGTAACCTCACTCACGCGGCGAAAAGCAAGGCAATCATTGCTTCACTACCGGTTTTCTGTGAGGCTGTGGTATCACTCCAGTCGAGCCGGCCCATACGTGCCGAAGCATGGCTCTCCCACGAATAAATATCAAAAATCATCTGCAAAAAGAACAAGGTAGGGTTAGACCGTTGTCTCCTTGGTGGTAGTACTTTCCAGTCCATGTTTAGTGACTCACCACACACATTTTTTTGTAGGACTTTAGAAGACTATTGTTAAAGTGCGACTTATTGTACACAAGAATTTAATCTATAAAAAAATCTTTAACTGACTTTCATGCCATTTGAAACTTGCATTATTTGTTTTGCTTCCCTCAAGTCTTTTTTTAAAATCTGTATGGGACCGTTCTAGAAATTCTGTCTAATAAAAAATCATCAAAACCCGTTAACAATTGGCAAATATGATTGCATAAATGTTGTTTAATAGATTACATTGCTGTTTTTGGCGGTATGGAGTATTTATTGTTTTTTTTTCGGTAAAATGTTCTGTTTACTAATTGTGATATCACTTTTAAAAAAAAAAATTAAAAAATGAATTTTCCGGCAGAAAATTCCAACGATTCTCCACAAAGAATAATGGTCTGAATATTCAGTATTCAATATTTCAGGATTCGGTACGGTGTCGCTTACACCCTGAATATAGAGAGGCATTAGGTATCTATTTTTCCACTCGGCGTAGAACCCCATTTTCAGAAAACAGTCTAAGCACAAGTTTCTCTTTTTTTTTTAAGTTGTTAAATTATTAATTCTAACTGAAAACATGTAGCTAGACTATTTAATTTATAATTCTTTTAGAATTTTTTGTGCCAACATGTTCTTAATACAATGCAAAGTACGCGTTGTATTGTGAACGAAGTAGAAAGAAAGAAAGAAGTAATGTACGCATAAGTAAATAATTGTAACAGTGTAATGACAGTATCGAAAAGTTTATTACAAAAATGTTACGGTAACATCGTTTGCATAACAATATAAAAACGACTATTCATTCGTTGGCGGGTAAAATTGGATTCATTTTATCCATTCATAGTCATTGTTATCGTGGAATTCGCAAGCAATCTTTGTTCTATTATATCTCTTCCGTTATACATCCGAGGGTCCTTTTACTGAATACTATTTCCACAAAGAGTGAATTACCCAATTAAATCCTGTTTATTATTTTTTTGTCTTTATTTTTTTATACGAGCATATCCAACAGACGGGTCACCTGATGGTAAATGACTACCGCCGCCCATGGGCACTTGCAACGCAAGTCACAAGTGCGTTGCCGGCCTCTAAGGGGGGAGTGGTGGAAGAGGGAGAAGGGGGGAAGGGTTAGGGCCTCCGGAAACCTCACTCACTCGGCGAAAAGCAATGAAAGGATTGCTTCACTGCCGGTTTTCTGTTAGGCCGTGGTATCGCTTCGGTCGAGCCGGCCCATACGTACATGGCTCTCCCACGAGTTATTTTCCAAACCTAACTTGCGATAATACAAATACTACACTATTATTAGTAATGGCTAGTAAGTAGGCTTTTAGAACGCAACAACACCAGCAACAACTGTATGTAATATGTCACCCAAATAAATTGAAGATTTTTTTATTTTTCTGAAACATCAATCATGTAAGAATAATTATAATTTGTATATTTTTTTAATTTTTGTTTCGTGATTTGATATTTTTATCGTAAACATATAACTTGAGAACGGCTGGCCTGATTTAGTTTTAGTTAATTCTTTTTAACACTTTGTGAAAAATGGAAGGTGGTTCACCACCTTCCATTTTTCGAAAAAGTACGAAATATCTACCTTTCAAGGTAGATATTTCGTACTTTTTCTATGCGGTTTTTATATGAACTGAAGACCTAATATCATGGTTTGAAAGAAATATTCTAAGAGGTTGTGAAATTTACTTTCATTTATTTAGTTTTTATAAAACTAATGACTTTATTTCTCATTTATTATTTTTATTATAAAATGTATTTATTTTATTTACGTCTGTCGGGTTAATGAAATGAAATGAAATATGTTTATTTGCATAGAATACAGGTACTACCAGATATTACATGGGTGGTTTTGGATCAATGCCATATTCTGCCTTGTTAGATAGTATTCAGTGAAATCTAATAAGTACAGATTTTAGTGATGATGTTTGAAATACATATACTAATGAATCACATGTTTCTTAACAGATTCGAAATATTTAACCAAAGCCTTTATTACGAATACGACGTCTTTCGCGACAAAGATAACACTACTCAAAATTATCGATTTATTGGAAGACGTTTTAAAATTAACTTATAGGTAAAGTTAGTTATATGTTAGTTTCTTGCTAACTAACAAAGATATATCTTAAATTGAATGATGCTAAGCTTGATTATTACTATTTGATGCATCTGAACTATCTTATAATGTTTCATTGAGTTGTTAATTGCCACTGAGTCGTTAATATTCTTATCCTTGTTATGTATTTCTTATATTAAACAATCTCTCCTTTTTTCCAGATTTGAACTACGGCGCACGCTAATGATATGGAATTGTTCTCTGGCCGCATTCAGCATAATGGGCGCTTGTCGGACGCTTCCTGAATTCATCCATGTGTTACGAAACTACGGTATATATCACTCGATCTGTGTGCCAAGGTGAGTCCCACATATTGAAAATAATGTTGTGATAAAATCTGATATAATGGTGTTATTCATACCTGGTAAAACTCGTTACAACGACAAATACCTTGTTGACAAGTATAAAATATTTTTTCTTTTTTAAACACGAATAAGAGACAACAAACAAATAAATAATTATTATTAATAGAAAAAAAAATCAATGTATAATGTATCGTTTACTAGCTGTGCAAACGGCTTTGTCCGCATTTGCCTTTATTTGTTACCACAATAAATCATGAAGCCTGTCTTACTTAGTAGCTTTCTAATGGTTTGTGCTGAGAATGATTAAAATCGATACTGAAGTTTAAGAATTCATTGGCTAGAATTAAATAAATCTTTCCTCTTTTTAGTAGACTACAAAGTATACAGATATGTAGTGAAAATGCCTCAAAAACCGGCAACGCACTTGTGACCATCAAGTGACCCGTCTGCTCGTAAAAAATCTGTTGTAGGACTGCACGCCAGAAGTGAAAACACACATACATATATGTATACTCTCTCTGCGAACCAAGATTTATTCAGTTCTAACAGTGCCAAATTTCTAAATCCAAGGCCGCACGCAATATGTATGTTAGTAGCCGTTCCCTGCAGTATCCCCGCGTACGTGGTCATGGTATTTGGTTCCGCTCCTTAGGATCGTAGCGTGATGTGAACCTTCCTCAAGAATTGGGGATTTTTCAACTAGTTTTTCCAGAGATTCCATTTTAGTCTTGATGTACCTGCACATTTATTAGTCGACTTAGTGTATATTGTTGAAAAAGCAATCAGTTTTATGTTTGCGAAAAAACCTTCGGTACGAGTGAAACTTTACTAAATTTCTTTATAAAACTTCTTTCTTTGGTTACAAAAGGTAATTTACATACTTAGATGTATAACATTAAGCCCGAGGGAATTTATTATCATTTTGCCGCGAATTCTTTAAGAATTGTTTTTTTTTATTCTGTAGTAAAGTTGTTTGAATGTAAAGTTTTTTTATAAACGACATTAAACATAAAAAAAATATTACAAGAAGTTATAATGTAGTAGGATTTTTTATCATATTTTTTAAGTTTTGTATACCTACTTAATAGTATAATTAATATAATTATCATTGTCTTGCAATGCTCATCATAATACAATTATTTCTACGTCATGCCTCTTATAACTGTCGGGTCACTTATCGTTTACTTTGAACAACTTATCATCTACAAGGAACCTAGCTAGTGTGATTTCTTTTTGAGAGGGCAAACGAGCAGACGGGTCACCTAATGGTAAGTGACTACCGTCACCCATGGACCTGCAACTCAATAGTCACAAGTGCGTTGCTGGCCTTTAAGGTGGGAGTACGCTCTTTTCTTGAAGGTTTGAAGATCGTATCGGTAACAAAACTTCTGTTCAGACCCAACCCTATATTATAAGCAACAGATTAAATGAGACCAGCTAAATCATGTCCTTTTCTGTTTTTTTTTTCTTTTTTCGATTGAGTAGTTTTAAGGCTTGAAAGCCTAACATACAAACTCACAATCGCATTTTATATAGTTGTAATAGACTTTTAATTATTATATTTTTTTAATTGAAACTTTAAGGATCGTGGGTAAATAATATTTACATGTTTTGAGACGTAATGTTTGTTTACTCTGTGTTTTTGTGGTGTCTTTGTTTTTTATGTATAATATGAATATATTTCCAAAAATATAGTATTTTTTTAGATCTCATCGTACAAGTTATTATGCTTTGCTTCAACTTAGATAGCGTCGTGTAATATTATCCCAGAATATTATTAAAGTATGATAATCTTGTTGACAATCGTTGAGGGGCTTTCGGCCGTCAGTATTTAAAACCGATTTACACATGGTTGGTGAAAAATGGGTACCTTACTTATTGTTCTTATATAACTTGTTCCGGTATATTGTTTATAACCAAACAACAAAATAAAACATAAACATAAATGTAGTTATATATGAATATTTAAGAAATTTATTTTTGATATTTTTGGCGCCAAACTACCCTGTTTAGATTTTATGTTATTTTAATATACCTGGGTATATTAAAATAACAAAAAATCTAAATGACACTCGCAAAATAAAGATCTAACCACATAACATTTATTAAAATCGGTTAAGCTGTTTAGTAGTTACGAGAGAACAAAGAGTTGATCACATGAATAGGTTTTGGGTTTTGCCGCAACAAGGTAAAAAAAATATGTTTGCAAATTTTTTTGCCAATTTTCTGCTGATGTAAGTTACCTACTTCGAATTGGCGTATTTTCCATTACTAAACAAATATGTACAATCAAGTGATATCACTGATGGCTGATAAAATTAACACAATTTACTGGTCCTATCGGGCGGGTTCCGTACTTGTTCTGACATTGTTTTAGTCAAGACGCAACATGCTTAAGTGTGTCATAGTAATTATGACACACTTAAGCATGTTACGTCTCGGCCTCTAATCCATATACCAATATGGATAAGTTTAATCTTAATCTCTTTTTCTATGATTTGTATTTATTCAAAGCAATTTACATAACTTAGCATGCTAGTCATCTCTCCACGTACATTGTCTGCGAAGTATCACGTTCCATCAATAACAAAAAAAAATTGAACCTAATCACGTATTTATGTCATTTATATTAATGTTATGTGTAGGTATTCAAGTCACTCGTGTTTATATTATATTATTCTATTGGTGTGTGAAGCGAAAGTTCATGTGTCGAAAAATTCTACAATAGACAATCCTTACTAATATTTTAAAAGCGAAAATGGGTTTGGTTCGATCATTAAGGAACGAGGTTCATAGGGGCAAAGGACATAGGAAAAAATACTGTTACCGAGCGCAGCCGGTGAAAGCTGGATGTCCCTACAGAAGACTATTTATACAGCAATGCTAGCTTAGAGTTCTGTTACAGCTGGTCGTTAGGATGCCGACTCTATGACTAGAGTCGGCATCCTAACGACCAGCAGTATCTTGAGTGAATAAGTTGATTTGAAATTCGAAGTCGATATCTTTATTTCAAACTAGCAGTGCCCCGCGGTTTCATCCGCGTAAGTTCGTTACTTACGCGGTTTGGGATCCCGCGGAAATATCGGGACAAAAAGTAGCCTATATGTTAATCCAGCCCCCAAGCTATCTACATACCCAGTTTCATCGCAATCGGTTCAGTAGTTTTGGCGTGAAAGAGTAACAAACATCCATACATACATACATCCATACATCCTCACAAACTTTCACGTTTATAATATTAGTAGGACAATTGGTCATCAATTATTCGAAATCGTCAATTTAAAAAAAAAATTATAATTAAAAATTATAGATCAACACACAGTCACCGCAACAATAGGTTGTTTTTTCGAATAAAAAAAACAGATATTACCATATCTGCCTGTGTCGCTGTATAACCGGCCGTTTCCAAATGGTCAAGTCTTGTAAAAAGAAATCGGCAGACAAACTCACAGCCACTCTTTTAAATCACCAGATAACGACTACGATTAAGTAATCTATGGATCTCTGACACAGAGCTCCATAGGTTTTTAAGGGTTCATTTAGTGGTGTCAGGAAAAGTAAAGTAAGTGCGAGTTGCACACCATCGTGGATTTCTCGAGTTTCGATAAAAAATATTTATTAATCGCCAACGCAACAAATAAACTGCTTGATGATAAGCGTAACTTTTAGACGCTTCAATACTCACTAGTGAAGGAGGTAGGTAGGAGTGTTGAAGCGTCTAAAAGTTCAGCCCCGTGTTGAAACTGTCAAATTTAAGATTAATGTAGTTACTGTCTTAACATCTAAATAAGCTAAACTAAGATCCAATGGCATTAAAATATCTTTATGAAATTCTGAACACCAGCACAAAGGTTATCTTTCGCTGTTGTTTTCTTTAGCCATAATATTCAGTATTTGACGAGTGGAATGATATTTGGAAGTAGGCAATCGGTAATAAGACTGGCCTACATTTTAATGTCAAGGGCATAATTCCATATACGAGGAAATTAGGTCTAGCTTATCACATTTTACCAGAAACCTGTAGTCATGTCTCGTGGAGCAGTGCAACTGAAATTTTATTCATGTTGCAACAAGCGGCGGTAGCGTAATGCGACTTGTGATCGAGTGGTTGTCGGTTCGAACCCCACCCAGTACTCTACCGACGTGAACCCACTCCTTTTTTTTTTTTTTTTGTGCGTGTGGAAACCCCCTCGGGCCGTCACCCCACCGGGGTTTTCGGTGGGGCGGTGTGTCGGAATCGAACCGACTAAAACCATACGTAGTGCCGTACTGCGCCTTAAGTAGGAGGGATCCGGGAACAGCTTTTATTAAGACATCCGGACCCCCCCTAGCGCCCGCCCGCAAAAGTGCGGGCACCACCTCCGGGTAAAACTTAAAATTTCTCAATTAGGCGACGTCCAGGCACACGCGGACGCCGCCTCCTCGCGGGGGGCCACTATAGCGGGTGGAGGGGAAAACCCGTCCCATCCACCCGCGGCCACACTCAGGGCGGCATGAGGCGCTGGTAAGCGCGCCTCCGCCGCCCGGTTCGCCGGCGGCGAATTAAGTCCGAGTGGAGGTCATCCTCCCGGACCCTTTCCGCCGCCTCCTTCTGTGAGATGACTTCCTCACAGAAGGTCGCGACCGCGGTAAAATTCCTGTCGCTACCGGCCATGGAGCGTATGACGGCCGGTAGCGAGAGATCCTCTCCGATGACTGCAGTGAGGGCCCGGCGCTGCGTTGCCCAAGCAGAGCAGACCGCTAGCGTGTGCTGAGCCGAGTCCTCACTGCAATCGCAGTGGTGACAGGCGGGACTCAATTCCCTCCTAGCGACCGAGTGCAGGTACTTTCCGAAGCAGCCGTGCCCGGAAAGAACCTGCGTCAGTCGGAAGGAAAGGGTCCCGTGCTGTCGCCCTGCCCACTCGGCGATGACCGGCTGGAGCGCCTCCACGGCGGCAAAGCCAGCACGTGGAGCCTCCAGCCGAGACGACCAACGAGCCATGGTGGCTCGGCGAGCGGCCTCACGCCATTCGCGTACCTCTTCGGGCGGGGGCCGACTGCCGCTTCCCGCCCGGAACTCAGCCGTTCGCCGATATACTTCGGCGAGCACTTCCGCCTCCAAATCCCACGGGGGAGCCCCGGCCAACGCGCACGCCGCCTCCGTCGACACGGTGCGGTATCCGCGTATGGCTCTAACCGCCATAACCCTCTGAGGGCGCCAGAGGCGCGCCCTATTCTGGGCGGTCAGAGCCTCCGCCCACACCGGTGCACCGTAGAGTGCCATTGACCGGACAACCCCCGTGTAGAGCTGTCTCGTAGCGACGCTGGGTCCGCCCAAATTGGGCAAGAGTCGCCCAAGGGCGGATGCAGCGCCGACCAGCCTGGGGGCAAGCTGCTGGAAGTGCTCGTCGAAGCGCCACCTTCCGTCAAGGATCAGGCCCAGATATTTTATGTGGGCCTGAACCGGTACGAGGACCGAGTTGACCTCAATGGAGGCGCCAGGGGGTGGACCACGACGGGGCCCGTGAAATAAAAGGGCCTCCGTCTTATCCAGGGCCACCCGCAAGCCCAGCGCCTCAATGCGCCCGACCACCAGAGATACCCCCATGGTAGCCAGGCGCGCCGCCTCTTGAAAGTTCACCCCCCGGGCCGTGACTAATGTGTCATCGGCGTAACAGATTACGCCCAGCCCGGGGGGGAGGTCTCCTCGAAGGGCCCAGTCGTACCCCATGTTCCACAGGAGTGGTCCAAGGACAGACCCCTGCGGAACACCGCACGACATGGGCCGACGACTTAAATTTCCCTCTCGGTCCTCGTACATGACGGTACGCTCCTCTAAATAGTCTGCCACTAGCCGCGTCAGGTACCCTGGCACCCCGTGATAATGGAGTGCTTCCCTGATGCAGCTGAATGGCAGACTATTGAATGCGTTGGCGATGTCCAACGACACCGCCAACAGCACACCGCCACAGCCCACTACCTCCTCAGTCACAGCCCTCAGGCGCAAAATAGCACCGATCGTCGAACGCCCCGCTCGGAATCCGAATTGGGCGTCCGACAGATCGGGGCCGACCTCGCAAAGGTGCCGAACGATGCGGGTAGAGAGGACCCTCTCAAACAGTTTACCCGCCTCGTCCAGCAACACGATGGGTCTGTAGGCCGCGACCGAGTCGGTAGGCCGTCCCGGCTTCCTTATGAGTACCAGCCTCCCGCTCTTCCAGCAGTCAGGGAAGTGCCCGGACGCCAAGCTAGCGTCAAACACCTCCCTGAGGCGGTCGGATATGTGGTCGAGGGCAAGGGCCAACACTCGGGCAGGGATCCCGTCCGGCCCGGGGGCGGTGTTCTTAGAACGGATCCGTAGAACAGCCGCCCCTACCTCCGCCTCCGTGACGGGCGGAACACCATCCTCCTCGTTCTCCCCGTCGTCTCCGGCCAAGGGGGCCACCATCGACGGGGGTACGTGTTCCGCCCGTTGCGGGAAAAGGCCCTCAACCACTTCCTGCAGGAAGCTGGGCTGGAGAGTCTCCGTAAGGGGGGGGCCCGACGAGCGGAGCTTTAGCTGCGCTGCGCGATACGGGCGACCCCAGGGGTCACGATCGAGACCCTCCAGCATCTCCTTTCTTTTCTCCTCTTTGGCGCGGCTAATGGCCAGCTTCAGAGTTTTCCGTGCCTCTCGGTACTCCTCATGAAGCTGGTCCTCTTCCCCCTCTTCGCGGTGACGCCGCCGGCTGTGAGTGTAGGACCTCCGGGCACGAGTACAGGCCGCACGGAAGTCCGCCAACTCCTGGGACCACCAGTAGACCTCCTTCCTTGGAGGCCGACGACCTCGGACGCGGGGCATGGCCGCATCGCAAATCTGCGTAACCGCATCGCGGAAGCGGCGTGCCCCCATGTCTACCTCCTCGGTCGGAGGCTGCGGAGACAGCCAAGAGTAAACGATGGCTGCCTCCTCCAGAAGGTCCCTATCTAGCTTTGATACAGCCCACCGCGGAAAGCGGGAAGAACGCCGCGCCCCGTGACCCCTACTGGGGTCCTGGGTCCGGGAGAGCTCAAATCGGATATAGAGGTGATCCGAGAGCGTCTCAACCTCTTCCAGGACACACCAGTTCCTTGCTCGTGCGGCGAGAGCAGGGGTAGCGAACGAAAGGTCCACTATCGACCCCCCCTGCTGTCGCACGCACGTGTTGGTGGAGCCTCTATTTAGAAGGCAGAGGCCCACCGAAGCCGCCCACTCCTCTACGGCTTCGCCCCGTGCGTCCGTCCTGGGGGAACCCCACGCAACGGACTTTGCGTTGAAGTCCCCCAGCACTAGGACGTGCCCAGACGCAAGTCGCCGCATCGAGGTCTCCAGGTTATTAAGGAAAACCTCGAAGTCGCTCAGACTCCTGTTGGGGGAGAAGTAGACACCATATATGGTGATCCCCCCCCATTCGGCGGCAACATATCCATTACCCTTGTCTCTTAGCGACAAGGGCGGGGAATGAGCCGCCGTGGAGCTGACGACTGCCACGGAGCCGTCCCGGTCACCCATCCAGTTGGGACGGGGAGGAACGTAGTAGGGCTCCGCAGCTACGGCTACATTGACTGACCACTCCGCCATGGTTTGCAAGAAAAGATCTTGCGCACCGGCAGAGTGGTTGAGATTCGTCTGGACAAGGAGGCTGGTGACTTGGTCCATTTATTGGACCGTCTCTACAGCCTCCTCCATGGGCGACGACGTCGACGCATGACTTACATGGGAGGTAGCCTGGGTCGACTGGCTAACCCCCGATGTACGCTGAGAAGCGCGGGGAGGCTTGCAGCCCCCCTGGCCCATCTGGTGATTGGCGGGCAGATTACCCGCCGCACATGCTGGGCAGTAAGGGGCAGCGGAACATTCCGCCGCCTTGTGCCCCGGTTGACCGCAGCGGAAGCAAAGTCCGCTGCAGTCAAAGCAACTTGCACACTTGACGCGAGTGTGCCCCGATGCTAGGCATTTGAAACACCTCATCGGTCTCGCCGTCAGGACTGTGACTCTGGCGTTCACGAAACCGACGAGGAGCCTGCCGGCGTCACCCAAGGATTTGGCCGACGCCACGGGACAACTGACCCACACAGCGCCAAGGCCTCCTGGACCGGGGCGGATGGTGCCAACCCTGATGTGGTCCGCGTTGCAACCTGTCTTCTCCTGAACTGCAACGCGGACATCCTCGACCGTGACAGAATCGTCCAGGCCCGAAATGCGCAGCTCCGCGCACTTGGTGGGCCTGGCGATCTTCACGCCATCCGTTATTGGGAATAATCCCCGCAACTTCTCAGCAAAAGTGTCGGCAGCCTTCACACCTTCAGCCCCGGGGAACTCCAAGACCCGAGCTCCCGTTTGGGCGAGGCGCATCCTTACACCTGAAGCCCCGAATTCACTGGCGAGGCTATCCCGGGCTTTCTTGAACACGGCCGCGTAGGATAGCCCGCCGTCAGCCGCTTCCGGTGACACGGTGATCACCACAGCCGCCGTTTTCGGTGGCTTCAGTTTTCGTGGCCTCTTTGTAGTGCCCACTGCCACCGATGACGGCTGCGGTTTAGAGGCTGCTTTATTGGCAGCCTTCTTATTCCGCTTTCGGGACTTCTTCTTGTTTCCCTCGACTTTCTCCCATCCGTCGTTAGAGGGGGCAGACGTCGAGGGGCCAGATGCGGAAGGGCCAGACACAGTTTTGGCACCAGAGGGAACTGTCGTTCCTTTAGGTGCCGGAGTGGGAAGGGGTGGAAACTTCGCCGCTGCTTTAGCTGAGGCCTTAGTGGGCTGCCCGGCTTTCGATGCCACTGCTTTTGCTGCAGCCTTAGCTGGTCGTCCAGACTTCGGCGCAGCTGCAGAGACTGGTGCTGATGTCGCCGCCGCATAGGAGACTGCGACGCGACCACCCGAGGCAGGAAGCGGCGTCGAACCCGATGCGGCCTTGGCCTTATCACCGGCTAGTGGCGGTCGGATGATGGGAGCCGGAGGCAGTCTTGCCTCCAGGCCTGCGAGGCGCCCGTCCATCATCCTCCACACCGCGTCAATAACTTGACGCAGGTGGGAGTCCGGAACTTCGGAGAGAGAGGGGGCGGAGGGCGGGGTCTGCACCGCAACCGGGCTCAGTGACTCAGGGCACTCCGAACGCTCCCGAAACTGGGCAAACTGAGCGCTCAGCTCGGCAACCTGCTTCGTCAGGCGATCGTTTGACGCTGTAAGGCGGTCATTCGCCTCTTGCAGGCGAGCCACATCTTCGATGAGGCTCTCAACGACCCCAGACACGGTGGAGGAGGAGTCCTTCAGGGCTCTGACGAACGAACCTTTCAGGTTAGTGGACTTGGTGGCCACTTTGTTTATAATGGCCACGGCCGCGCATGTCCTCTCCTTCAACGTCACCGGTGATTGAGGGACAGAACCCCCTTCCACCGGTGCACGGATCTTCGTCAGGAGATCTGCGATCTCCTCCTCCGCAACAATTTCGCCCTCCGCACGAGCTCGCGCATACACTCCCGCCTTAGAGAAGACGGAACCAGCCGGAGCTGGGATTGGTGTACGCGACCTTGACCTCCCTCTTTGGCTACTAGCTATTTTGGGAGGGAGCATTTCTGTAGACGGTTCATCATCCTCGTCCCTTGAGCGACCTCGCTTTCGGTTGTCGAGGTCGCGGATCTCAAGCTCCATCTCCACTTCCGTGGAAGATCCGGCCTTGGAGCGTAATCGCTCCGACTGTCTGCTCCCAGGAGTCGTACTGACTTCTGGGAGCTCCACCGAACGAGTAGTCAGACATGAAACTTCGTCGTCCGTCGACGAAGCTTCAGACGCTACCTTCTTACTTCTCTGGCTTTTTTCTTTCCTTTTTGTTTCTTTAATCTCCTTCTTTTTTTCTTCAGTATTGTTTGGTTTTAAATTATTTTTCATATTTGTACCCACGAGTGGGGGAGAACTAAAGGTCGACCCGGGCAGAGATCCCCCAATACCCGGGCAAGCGTAGATTTATACCCAACCGAGGGGTCCGCAGGTGCCCCGGCTGGGAGTGCGCTTGCGGCTGAACTACCCATCAGCCATGCATCCCCTGGTCACGCACCAGAACACGGGATTTGGGGTGATTTTTAGAGACGACTCAAAACTCCATCTCGGTCCTCGTACATGACGGTACGCTCCTCTAAACGTGAACCCACTCCTAACACAAGCATTTAGCTTAGCTGGAGGGGTTAACAAGAATACTAGTAATGTGTTGCCCAACCCACGTTGCTAGAATTCTTTATTTAAAAAATAATGAGGATGATGATATTCTCCAGTGGCTAAATGGAGTCTTATTTTAATAGCCTTAACAAAGGACCTGTTTTAGCCTACGAGTAACGATTTTTGACGATTTTTTAATACTTAAATAGTCTAATTAAAAATCTAGCTTTCGCCCGCTTCGCTCGCGTAAAACTAATTTTTCTACCCTCAGGGGATATTACTTTTTTTCTGGATGAAAGATACTCTATGCCCTTTTTTGTATCCGTGGCAACGTGTATGAAAAAAATTCACGATATTCGGATGAACGGCACGGCAACGCATAAAATTCGAACAAACAAATGTTGATTTTTATATATTAGATATATAGTCTAACATTTAAAAAGTAGGTACTTAATTCTAATCAAATATGTTGCAATCCTATAATTCATATCTTATCGTTTGGTGCAAATTCTCCGTTTAGATATTTTAAATTACTAAAAATGCGATCTAATAACATACACAACACAATAACAGAATACCTGTTGTCAGCGACTTCGTTCGCGGGAAAATTTTGGTGATATCTATCCCACGAGAACCGTACATTTTTCCGGGATGCCTATGTGCTATATTAGACTATAATCTATCTCTGTACCAAATTTCATCCAGATCCATTCCGCAGATTTTGAGTAAAAGAGTAACAAACATCCATCCTCACAATCTTTCGCCTTTATAATATTAGTAAGATATTTTAACAATATGTTGAAGTAACCCTCTATCTATCTCCCTTTAGCTTTCCATAAAATCTCGTGAATTTAAGATACAAACATTATTTTAATGGGTAAGTATATTGTACCTTTATATTTCAGTATAACTCGACTAACAATAGAATCTATATTGTTCGTAAAGTTGGTAACTATTCAATTACTTCCCAAGTTTTCCATAACGACTAAAGAAGGAGCCATGCCATCGGGGATAATTCCGCCCGTAATTTATTGTATTAATGGTGTAAAAAAGAGTATTTAACTTGTCTATGTAAGATAAGTTAAATATTCTTTAATGTACAAAAATCTGTCGTAACAGAAAAAAAGCAGTTCTGAATAGATAGAATGTAAAAGTATTTTTATTATTACTTACAAATGCCGTATCTATAATAAAAATTAAGTTATTAATTATTACCAAAAAGAACTGCCTTTTCCGAGTTACGGCAGGTTTTAGAAAATTGATTGTATAGTAATAGGATTTTAGCATATCGGTTATAAAAGTCTTTAAAAAAGGGTCGGCGGGAGACGTCCTTTTTGCAAACGTCATTTACAATTTGCAAAAACCGTTTACATTCAGGGCGACCGTATTACTCAATTTGGTTATAATAAGAAATTGACAGACATTGTACGGACAATTCGGACGTCGATCACTCACATCCTCGCTTCTAGACATCTCGGACGTCTAGAAGAATCAAAGGAGTGTGACGCGCAGGGAGCGCTATTCTTATGACAATTACACAGCGTTATTCGTCAAATGTCATTCTTATAGCTTGAGTATAAATACAAAAAAAACTACGTGTAGCTAATGATATATATATTTTTCATTTGATTATCTATTTCATTGTAAGCATTGAAAAAAGAAGCACTGTGTGTCTCGTGTATGTTTTTCAAGTTTACATTTAATTACGTAGGTGCGAAAGTTGATATTTCTTTGAGCATCTTCCATTAGTGAACTTTCGGTATGGAAGTGAATACTATTATTACACAAACTACGCTATTGCCCGCTACTAGTATATATTTTCCACAGTGGAACTTTTCATTGCCAAATGCCAATATCAATAAAACCAGTCTCAATTACCGCTTCAAGTTATACCGGGCTATTACGTGTCTTGCGTCTTGCACACGATTACATTCATTATGCGGTTACGGTTACTCATAAATACCAATTCTATTTATAGTGTGGAAGAACGGGGTTTGGCGTCCCTCCAATAAAAAGGGAGAGGCCTACGACCACGTTAGGTGACCATGCCTAGCGGGCCGGGGCCCAACACTTGGGGGTTCTTAGGTTAGGGATTGTCCATTAATCACGTAAGACTCGAAAGGGGGGTGCGTGAAAGAGCAACAAACATTCATTCTCAAACACTTTCACGTTTATAATATTAGGAGGATACATACTATCTAATAAAGATATAAATATACACACGTGTAAGTGTATTCCATACACTTTTGTGTAACCCACACACAAAAACTTCCACAATTACACGTCCAAAAGGAAAAGAAAAAAATTATTGTACCTAAATTTAGTATCAATACAGTATATGTTCCACATACATACACTCTCTTTGTGTGTACGCAGTTAGCTCCAAAATAGCTAGATAGTTTTAAATAAAAACTGTTAATTCTAACAAGCCTGGGTAGGTTAAAGAAAGAGACCTGTAAAAATTCCAAACCAAAAAACAGACTTTCGGACTATTACATACAGACTGTACAACAGATAATTAAAGATAATGATATTAGTTTTACAGAGTTCATCATATTTGATCACTTCTATTTAAATGAATGAAGCGAATGAGTCCATTGTAAACAGCTGTGGTCAATAATATCGGTAAATACGAACTTTCAAAGCTAATCTGACTGTTCTAATATTAACTTCTTTGTATTGACTCACTTTGTAAGGACACAATCACCTTACAACGACGTTACGACCTTCCATTATCGACCTTCTGAGTCCTACTTGACCTTACTACATTCTACAGGACAGTAGAACCTTTATGTGTGAGATACTGTTTGGGATGGTATCAACCGGCAATGCTTGTTTTCTTGACTCTTCGGTTTGGTCTTCTACCAGTCCTTGTAGTTAGTCTAGTTAGTCCTATACCACTTCATCGTTGCCCTTATCTTAGTCCCATTCTTTGCCGATTGTCTTGTATTCATACCATTCTCACTGCCGTCAATCCTGGCCTGATCAACAAACTATAGTTACGTTATGTCTATTTATTTAATAGCACGTCTTAATTTTCCAATTTTAAGTCTCATCTGCAACATTATTTTTAGTATTATATACCTTGCTCCTTGCAATAGAGAGACCACGGCCTCACAGAAAACCGGCAGTGAATCAATGCTTTCACATTGCTTTTCGCCGAGTGAGTGAGGTTACCGGAGGCCCTAACCCTTCCCTCCCCGCTTCCCTCTGCGTCTTCCACCCTTTCCCTTTTCCTACCTTAAAGGCCGGCAACGCACTTCTGACTCTTAAGTTGCAGGTGCCCATGGTCGGCGGTAGTCATTTACCATCAAGTGACACGTCTGCTCGTTTGCCCCCTATGCCATAAAAAAAGAGAGATGCCCGTATTTCTTTCACATGACAACACTTTTGCCGCTTGTCTCGATGTGAATTCGAGTTGTCTACTAGGAGGGCCGTCCCAATCACGTGATGTTTTTTTAGCAACTTTTTAACCCTCCTTCCACCCTGGTGATACGTGGTAAGGTTTTAGACTAACCCCACTAGCTAAAATCACATGTATTTTTTTATTTCCAAATATATTAAAATATTTTAGAATAGTATCGTTAAATACAGATATAACAGTGCGTTTTACCACCGAACCTCCTCCTGTTAATGGACAATCCCTAAACGACCGCATTGTCGGAGAAATATTTAAAAACAATCTAATCTGACTTTCAAAGATTACATAAGTAAACTTATTAGTAGCTTACGCTTCAAAACCTGATTGATATCTACATCCGTCAAAAATGAAATCTTAAATCCAAAGATTACTGATGGGATTTATTTGTAATCCCAGCAGTAATCTAACCATCTAGTTCGAAGTCTTCCTTACGATGGTTGATGGCATCAACTTAATGTTTCTCAAGATCAGCGACATTATTACGACGTCGTATTTTATATGAAATTCTTAATACCCACATACTTGTTAATTTTCTAGCAACGTTTTAAATCACCGGTCCCATTATATAGTCTTCCAACTTCCAAGTATCCGTTTCTTCATACCGCTCTCATAGATTTTTCATTATTTTTGCCTTCACAAATGTTGTCTCTCAACGATTTCCACTTCCATCTTATTTATTATTTGCTGTAACGTATCAAGAACCGAACTTTATGTAGACATTATTATAGAATTATAATTACTATAGAATTCTCGACACGATTTATTAGAAACTACCCACCTGTAATGTGTTAAAAGTTAAAACATTGTCGCATTAAACATTACTGCATTGTAAGGTTTAGTTAGTTCAACCCTTTAGTTCTCTAATACATTCAGACTAAGTTGAGGAACTTCGCCTGAGGAGGTTATTTCAGCATATTTAAAACCGCCGTTAGCCAGCATTACCACTGCTTTTTATTTCTACCATATAGAGAAGTTTCTAGAGCTCCATGTCAGGAGGTTGGCAACATACTATTGTTGCGAGGGTTAAATGTCGGGATGAGTCTTTCTTTGTTCACTTGCTTAAAAAAATATAAATAATATTTTGTTTATTATCATTTCAGCCATATGACGTCCACTGCCGGACATTGGTTTAAGTGATTATCTAAGAACATGTTAATGTTATCAATTTGAACACCATTAGCGATGGGTTGTTTTTATAGCATGAGTGCTCATTTTTAACACAAACACGGATCTTACTTAATTCTAATACTTACGTCGAATTTTCATTAACACAAATTGTACACAAATATTTTTATTTGAAATTAACTTTAACCATATCAGGATTGCTTCATATTGTATTAGGGTATGTGAATTTAACGACCTCAGGGCGAGCATTGTTGTATTACATAAAATTACGCTTAATTAAATTTTATTATTACAACTGCATCAGTTCTCATAATTAAATTTAATTAAACAATGCCAAGTATTATTCTTTCCGGCCAGACCTTTAACACACACCTAATATGATATTTGATTAAGATAAGGTAGCTTAATTAGATTATTTACTAGTAATAGTTATAATAAAAAACGGCGAGAATAAAACATAAATATAAATAAAACCAAGAAAGAAGCTCAAGTCATAATTAATCCACAAAATTTATGACTCTAATGACGTACCCACAAATGATGATGTGAAAAAGTCACGACCAAAAACTTTTTAAGAAAAAATTTACCGACGGAAAAAGATAAAGGCAAAAGGTGAAAACAACTGCCATTCGGAATAGTACGTACTTTTTTTTTTTTTATTATTAAAAGGACTTTGTCGCTGAGCGACTACATCATCCCATATGGACAACAAACGATACCACAAAACAAGACTATATATACCTATGTCTTAGAACGAGATCATTGTTTTCTTAAGCCTAAATCAGCCAGTTTAATTAACCGGCTGATTTAGGCTTAAGTACAAGATTTTAAGTCTAGCTTTACCATAGTCTAAAGAAATACATTCGAACAAAATCTAAATCAGATAGCTTTAAATTCTCGAGATCAAATAACAGGCTCTGTAGATGTAGCTTTTGTTCTACGAATAAAACGGTATTTCGTCCACTTCCAGTTTCATATGGCAACCATTTCAAGAGAAACCAATAAAAAGATTCAATACTTATGAAAAGTTGCCACACTATCGTATAACTTTATCCTGTATATTTTTGCAGGTTAAAAAGACGTTCCTATTTTCAGAAATCTTTTCGTATTGCCGACTGAGATCTGGATTAAATTTTAGAAAGTTGAACAGAGTTTTGCATTCTATTTGTCGGACGGAGTCGGATTATGTGGGAGAGCCATGCTTCGGCACGTATGGGCTGGTTCGACTACGCTCGTTACCACGTCGAAAACCGGCCGTGAAGCAATGCTTAACCCTTCCCTCTCCCTTAATCCCGTCCTTCCCCTCTCCCCCCTCTTCCCCCTCTTCTCCTATTCCCACCTTAAAGGGTGGCAACGCACTTGTGATTCTCGAGTTGCAGGTGCCCATGGGCGGCGGTAGTCATTTACCATCAGGTGACCCGTCTGCTCGTTTACCCAAAATACCATAAAAAAAAAAAAAAATTATAGGTATATTAGGTCCTTGAAAACTAACCAGGGAAAGCTTACGAGTCTTGCTGTAGTCTGTATTTCACATCTTCTCTTCTTTAACTTTTAGTTTTGTTATCAAGCCAAACGGTATAAACCCAAAGAAAATACCCATTGAACTTTCGATTTCTCTTCTTGTATTTATTTACTTTTCGGATCTCTCGCTTGCACTTGGTAACGAAGTAGCAACGAGTTCGACCGAGCCTCCGTTATATTGTGTACATAGTTTTTCCCCCGTAATCTTTAGGGTTGGGTGCCAATACCAATAAATGCGTAACATATTAGGTGCTTTTCGGCAAATGTCGAATAAAAGCCAATGGAGGTTTCTTATTTAATGCACTGCGATGTAGATTATCGTAAAAATATACCAACGATAGTATTGGCTTTGTAATGTGTCGCAAATACTTAAATGTTTATTTTATTTACGTCATGTTAAGTAGTGTTTAATGTACTTACACAAACGTTGAAATCATGACAATACGAGTTTTTCGAGGTAGACAGGCAGGCTTCGACTGCACACTGCGCTAGTGACGTATGCCTCAGAAAACATACCAACGATGTTATTCGACATATATATCATTTTTAATAGATAAATATAACTATTAAATATTATAATAACTATTATTATTATTTAATGACGACCTGAGGAAGGTAGCAGGGCTGGACTAGATGCGGAAGGCGGAGGACCGGGCGCTGTGGCGCGTATTGTGAGAGGCATATGTCCAGCAGTGGACTATGATAAAATGATTGATTAATTGATTCAAATATAACTATGCATCATCATTATCAATGTAAATGAATAAAATTGAAATGTCTGTTTGTAATGTCAAAATAAATAAATAAAAATTAGTTTTGAAATTTTTTGTCGTGTCCTTTTTGTGCTTGTAGAAACCCCCTCGGGTCGTCAAACCTAACCTCAGGAACGGGTTAACCGATTTCCACGGGACTTTCACTGGCAGATAGCTGGTGTTAATAAGAAGTAAGGCTACTTTTAATTTGGAAAAAGAATTAGGGTTCCGCGCAAAATATATAATTATGTAGATACTGCTGGTTAATCATAAATACGAATCTTACTTCAAACTAATAGTACTCGCGCGGCTTACTTTTAGGCATAGGTATCGTATAGTGATGTTCCGGATATCCGAGGGAGAAAATAGATCTGTATCCGTATCCGTTACTTTTTGGCGGATCTTGAATGGGTCTTTTACATAACTATATTTTTTCAAGTTTATGATATTTTAAATTTAGGTGGCAATGAAACACTAATAAATTATATGTAAATTTATATTGCTAAAATATACAGTCATTTTGGGTAACACGTTGGTCCACAACGTGGCAACATTGGACCATACCCTAAAAAAACGTTTTCCTTTCTTTATGTAATAATCATATATAAAATAACAGCCAAAAATCTTCATTTATTTTGACAAATGAAGTCATAAATATCACTCATAAGAATCAACAGCTGCATACTTCTCGCCTTTCAGCTGCGTGCTTAAAAAAGTGCTGTGTTCAATTTTTATATTTTGAAATTTTGAGCTAAAAATCGGTAAATTGTGGCATTTCAATGGCATCTAACTATTATTTTATGATTGTAGTGATTTATTTTGAGCAAAATACTATTAAAAAATTCATAATTGCAAGCAGCAAGGACAGATGTATTAAGCCAAAGAAAGGCGAAATTAGTCTTGGGTCTTGTTAGGTTTAAATAATGATTGTCCAATGTTACCCCAAAGTCAGTATAACTAAGACCACACCTGTTTCTGTTTTTATGTATATATGATTTATATATGTTTCAATGTATTTTTTATTAACAATGTCTAAAGACCACTTAATTCACGGTATAGTTATTCAATTTTTTTTTTTTACGTGTGGTATCCCCCACGGGTCATCACTTCACCGGGGCTAACGGTAAGGTGGTATGTCGGACTCGAACCGACTAAAACCACACGGTGTTCCGTCACGGGGTCCTAATGCCGGGGACTCAGGTGTACCCTAAAAAGGAAGTCCCTGTGAGCCCCAGCAGACTTGGCCGCCTGCTCGACAGCAGGCGACCCCACAATTTGGTGAGGGGGCCTTGCCCCCTCCAATTTAGAGGTGCGCGTAGAACACGTCGCGCCATCGTCTCGGGCCTGCTTCTGCTAGGGCGACGGGTAACCCATCCCCTTCACCCCCAGGCAAGCGCTCAGAGAGGCCGGAGATCGTCTCGCTCTCTCCGGCGCCTGGTGCGTCTTCTTCGGGACGGGAGAGTACTAGTTCTCTCCCGTTCCCTTTTCGCCGCCTCCTTGGCACTCATCACTTCCTCGCAAAACGAGGCGGCGGAATCCCATGCGCTCTCGTGCTGGACCATAGCCATCACCATGGTTTCCAGTGAGAGGCCACCCACACTTAAGGCCATCGCGAGGTCAGCACGTTGCCGCGCCCACGCAGGGCACTCCACCAGTCTGTGGAGTGCCGTGTCCTCGCGACAGCCCATGCAATGGTGGCACACAGACGTTGGCTCCCGGCTTATCCGACACAGGTACTTACCAAAGCAGCCGTGTCCGGTAAGCACCTGTGTCATCCGGTAGGAGAGTGCGCCATGTCGCCTCTCCAGCCAATCCTCCATGATGGGTCTTACCGCCACAATTGTGGCGTGCCATAGACAGCACGATTCCAACGTAAAGTCTCCTGCAGGAGGCGTCCGGGGGGCCCCCCAAGTTGGGTAGCAACCGCGAAAGCGCGGCCGCCATCCTCGTAAGCTTCGGAGCCAGACTCCGGAAGTAACGTCCGAAGTTCCATCGGCTGTCGAGTACGAGGCCGAGATATTTCATCGAAGACTCGATACGAACACCTCCCACAACAAGTCCGGATCTCCTAGGTGGCCCCTTGCGAGGCCCATGAAAACAGAGAGCCTCGGACGGTATAGTTATTCCATACGAATTATTGTCAAACCATAGTATAAGTGGTCGAGTGTTACCCAGAATGATTGTATATTTATAAATTTATTATTATTAATATTTAGAAGGTAGTTATTGTTACTATAACACGGAAGAGTTATGATATTAGCTGTCTATTGTTATGTGATATTAGAAGCCGGAAGAAACAGACACACAAAAATTTTAAAAGTAAGTTTTTAGTAAATGTAAATACTGTGTAAACATTCGGATGCATTTAGTAAAAATATGCTGTTTTTATGACATTACATATAGACACTTCAATTTTTAAACCCTCGACGCAAAAAGAGGGGTGTTATAAGTTTGACGTGTCTGTGTATCTGTGTGTCTGTGGCATCGTAGCTCCCAAACGCATGAACTGATTTGAGTGCGTTTTTTTTTATTGAAAGGTGACTTGATCGAGAGTGTTCTTAGATATAATTCAAGAAAATCTGTTCAGCAGTTTAAAGAGCATCACTCTTTTGTAATCGTTGAAAGGATTTTCGAGTCGGGGTATTTTCAATTTACGATTATATTTATTTGTATAGATTAAATATAAGAATTAACAGTTTATACATTAATTATCATTTATAATTAATTATCAAATATGCAAGATCTCAAAAAAAAATTTAAGTTTATTTTTAGCATAGTTGAAAATTAAAAACTTTTTTTAGATTATAGTTCTATTATTGAATGCCAATAGTTAGACGCTCGATTAT
This sequence comes from Euplagia quadripunctaria, assembly GCA_963859945.1. NCBI lineage: Eukaryota > Metazoa > Arthropoda > Insecta > Lepidoptera > Erebidae > Euplagia > Euplagia quadripunctaria. The sequence goes on from OY982562.1 coordinate 23,878,897, forward strand.
GTTTCAAATTAAACATGGAATTTAAATTGTATCAATAACTTCATTAACTTTTTAATCTCTAAAAGAAATTTTAAAACAATCCTCTTGCATTTTTCTCTTTAATCTTTTTGGATCATGGTAATAATATATTTTTTTATATAAACTGTCATAAATGTATAAACATAATAGTACAGGTACAGAAGTTCCACTCCGCCAAATCATTTAAATAAATGACGCGACGCAGTGCGTTAGTAAGCATAGAACTAACGTGCAGCCCGGCCGACTCGCGACAGCCCACAGAATTTTGGCAAGATTAGTCGACTCCTCTGTGTACTTGTAGCTTTATGCCTACATTGCGGAGTGGCCCTGGCCTGCTTATAGTTAGTAGTTGTTCCATTCTGTTTTCTTTATTAAATGTGTCCCTGTTTTTTTTTGTTAACTAGCTGACCTGACAGACGTTGTCCTGTCTTAACTATGAATATTGAACAATCGTGGAAACGTTCAAACGACTGACAGTTATGTCAAAAGCGCTACTAAGGTTACATTAGAAAAGTTAATATGGTCGTAAAATATTCTTAAATTTTCTAATTTTCCGAGCAACTTTCTTAATTTTTTCTTTCATAAGAACCTTCTCCTGATAATAAACAAACACAAAAAAATATAATTGGCGAAATCCGTCCAGTGCAGTCAGTGCAGTGCAGATGCCGTAACTAATAAAAAACTAATAAAAAAATGGAATTCATTTTTATATATATCGATTTTAATGTTTATCAAAAAAGTCACTTAGCTAACATCACGTGGAAATACATTCATTATGCTATATAACATTAATAACAATGTATGTACCAAGTTCAGTAGCTGGTTCCTTTAGAATAACTTCAGAGTGTTTTATATGGCAATAAAAAAAAAATAGTTAAGGATAACGGTAGCGTAATGGCTAAGGCGCTGGACTTGCGATCGAGAGATTGCGGGTTCGAACACAAGCATTTTAGCTTAGCTGGAGGGGTTCACAAGAATACTAGTAATATGTGATCCACGTTGCAAGTATTCGTTTTATAAAAAAAAAATGTTTATTTATTATTATTTTTTTTTTTAAAGAATTATAAATAATTTTTTGTAGTTTTCGAAATCAGTAACATGATAAAATTAACGGAGTTCTAAAATACGACAGTAGATTGTCAAGTCGAAAATTTCGAATAAGTTACTTTTTATTCAACGTATGGCGGAACGTCTTATGTCCATTCAACACAAAAGATCCTCCGATCAGACGAGGTGATCATGCCTGGCGGACCGCGGCCCAATGGTTGATGTTGGGAAGTTGTATACATATAATAGACTAATCGGCGTAATTCAAGGTTAATGGTTAGTACGTATTATTATTGATTTAAGTGCCTAGTGCTACCTCGACCATTTCTGGTCTTTTGTAGCGCACTCCTGCTTTAAAGATCACTGCTCAGAGTTATGGCGAGAAACCTCTAGATCCTATCGTATGATGTTCGTATTTTCTGCGGTTGCATGATATGCTTCGGTTAATACTTCGGTTCGCATTAGTGGGCCACAAAAACAGAATATTTGTTGCAGTTTCTTCTGCCTTTCGACAGAATTTGCATATTGTGTTCTCGCCCAACTTTAGGTTGAAAATATGTTTGTTCAGTTTGCAGTGTCCGTTGAGGATTCGTGTTACTGCACAGGTTTTGTATCTTTTGAGCACTGCTACGTATTTGGGTTGGCTTCGCTTGATGATATTGAAGTATGTTCTTGCTGAATGTGGAAGTTACCAATGGACGTTATACCTCACTATTGTCAAATCATTAAATGTTAAAACGTTTGTTTTATATTAAAAAAAGTATTTTTATTTTCTTATTTTCTTGAGAACTCAAACTAGCTCAATCCACACGGTGTTTCATCACGAGTCCTATTGCCAGGGATTCATGTGTTCTAGAAAGGAAATCCCTGTGAACCCTATCATATTTAAACGACTGGATTGAAACATAAAAGTTTATCAGCTGATATTATTTACAAATTGTAATCTGTTGTTATTATAATCATCACGAGTTTCAGACATGCAGAAGCGATCACCTAGATGATACAATGAGTGTTATAGATTACACTTCAGGGGTCAAGATATTACGTACTCGCAGATAATCATATTGTTCCGACTGTACACGTTTTATCTTCTGTTTCTAAGGTAGCATATTCCTTAGCGCGGGTTAAATGAACATATTGTGGAAGAAAATTGCTCTACAGCCATGACGCACATGCTACGACTATTGCGTTTGTTTTGTGTTTAATAGATGCTGTGTGACGGTCGTAAGAATAATATATTACTTAAATTAACTTAAGTATAGAAATGTTATCTTAGGATAGTTAGGAGATTACTTACGCCATGTTTTTTATATATACACTAGCAACCCGCCCCGGCTTCACACGGGTAGCAGAGACATCTTCCACAATCAACATCATATTTTAACCAATTTACACAAGAGCTTAACCAATTATATACCTAAATCTTCCTCATGAATCTCTATCTATTGGTGAAAACCGCATGAAAATCCATTAACTAGTTTTTTGTTTATCGCCAACAGACAGACAGACGCGGCGGGGGATTTTGTTTTATAATATGTAGTGATAATATATTATAGCAGGCATTAGGTTATTCCTATTTACATCCGTTTTCCATTCGTACGTGTTTAAATACTATTGGAGATGGTTATTAAAAACGCCAGTCATTCGATAAATCAAAGCCGAATCAATAGTAAAAACCTATGATTTGACTATTATTTACTTTATAACCAAGTAAAATAAGTTCAATACAACGAAATAATTTTTTGAAGCACGTCAGTATTACCTCAACTAGGCCTGCCATCACTTAAATTGCCGACGCCGGACAAAATCTTTAGAAAATCCGGACACATGGGTGAAATCCAGATTCTTTCCCGGACACCTTAAAAAAACGCCTGTTTCATTTAAATTTTTAGCTTGTTACGGATTCATCTCACAATTATAATTGTCCCCTGGCACTGAGAGTCCGGGTTTTATCCGGACATTTTTTGAAAACCCCGCCCAGACGCTCGCCGGACGCCCTCTAAACTAGGACAAATCCGGGGAAACCCGGACCGATGGTAGCCCTAACCTCAACCCGTCTGATGGAAAGCTAAATTGAGGTCCAAAGATTCAAGACCACCATTATAGTAAACACGGATTACAATAAAATGGTGGAGATCGCTCCTAGAAGCCTGCGAACGCCCCAGGAGGCTTCTGTGCTTCTGGAAGGAGCCAGCCTAGCTCAAATAGGCAGCCTATCTGAACGCATAATGGACCGTCTATGAGTCTAAATGCGGAAACAGAGCCCTACACCAATACCAATACTAAAATGGTGGTTCTGTTTGAACGTCTCGGGAGATGCATTTTCACGCCCCGCTTAAAAGACTCGGGTTGTAGGTCGTAGGGAACAGTGTGCTAGTAATGAATTCCATATTAGTTAGATATTGGTTGTACTTTATTATTGGTATCTATTATCAATACTAGGGGTGGGACCTATAGATATAATAGGTGCTGATGTTTATCGATATCGTTTATCGATTTATGCTTATCATGATATTAAATTATGTTATTATGTAAAAACTTCTATTGATGTCCCTCATAAATATACAATTGTGTTAATTAGATAATACTTTGTAACCCGTATAAATGTAATTATAGCTTTTTTAACTCACTTCTATTGTAATCTATTCTTCTATTGTAATAAATATCTTAATAAATCTGCACTTGCAATTAACTAACAGTGTATGCCGGCTCGACCGGAGTGATAATAAGGCCTCACAGAAAACCAGCAGTGAAGCCACGTTAAATAGTGTTAAAAAGGTACGTACGTATATCTCGAACAATCTGGAATTGTACTGACACTCACACAGGGTTATTTTATATCGCATAACTGCGTGACGTAAGGACGAAAGGGGCATTCATCTTGTTAGCCAATAACGATTATTTGGCAATTGTAAGCATAAACGTTGCCAATGTTACAATGATTGTCATCCCTAGTTACATATCGGGTGTACTTCTATAACAAAAATATACTTTGTAAACATCGGGAGTTAGTGCGAATGACTTTGAATAGGAAGGTTTTGAAGAAAAAACAGTACATTGAGTTCAAGTAGTTAGAACCATGGTAATTATTTTCAAAGCAAATATATTTAGCAAGCATAAAGGAATTTTTGCCGGAAGCTTGAATTAAGAGAATAATATAACCTCTTTCATGGTTTTCATGAATCTAGATACATTTTACATAGAATGTGCATGTACTTGATAACCTTGCATAAACTTGCATATATTATGTCGACATTATATTCATTCAGTTCTGAATGTTAATTCTGTATAGCTTGTTAAACCAGAACTATAACTACAGAAATAAAAACATATTGTTCTTTCATCTATGTCTCTGTTGATAATAATCACTAGATAGCAACAGAAATTCTTTTTTAAATAATTTTTTAGGGTTCCGTACCTCGAAAGGAAAAAACGGAACCCTTATAGGATAACTTTGTTGTCCGTCCGTCTGTCTGTCTGTCAAGACCTTTTTCTCAGGAACACGTGGAGGTATCAAGCTGGAATTTACATCAAATACTCAGGTCTACTGTCCCTTGGAGCTGTGAAAAAATAAAACTTCTAAGCCAACGCAATCAAAAGATACAGCCGTTTATGCCGCAAATTTCCGCAAATTTTCGACACTCGCAAGGGAATCAAAACCTACAGGGTACTTCCCGTGAACTCAGAATCTTGAAATTTGGTACGAAGCAACGTCTTATAGCACAGATAAAGGAAAAATTGCGAAAACCGTAAATTTTTTGATACATCATATAATAAAAATATTTTACGGAACCCTCGGTGCGCGAGTCCGACTCGCACTTGGCCGGTTTTTTTATTCTGTGGTTCATTCATGTTCGTTAAAATTCATCTATGGTTGATTAAAAATATGAAATGAAGAAAAATTTAAATAATAAGTTATTATTTAGAGTCGCTCCTTTGCCTCACAGTCATCAATCATATGAAAGCAATAAATTAATAGTGCCTCACACCTAAACTTTCATATTAAATATAATATTTATAATTAATGATAATTGTATTTATTTCTCTCTTTCACTAAGGTAGAGTACATTATTTTACAATACTTAAATCATAATAAAAAAGTACACTTATATATACTATATTTTGACGAAAGTAGGTATGGTATACATATTATGCATCCTTGTTGCCAAATTGATCGAAACTTCATACTCGATGACCGTTCCTAACTCGGTTGGCACATGGGCAGAAAAACTATTTATGAAACAGCCTTTATAAAATGACAAAGATCTTCTCTAAAACGCTTCTGAGCTTTGTCCCATAAAACCTCTCTGTCCACTACTACACCTATAAAGTCCTTAATTTTTTTTTTTTCGTTATTTCGCAAAGCCCGTGCACTGGCAATAGAATAACAATAACACAGTATTTAAACAAACCCTGGCGGTGTGAAAGCGGCGTCATATACACAGCCCGAGGGCAACGGCATCGTCGCCCTGAGCTTTAAATGACAGTCAATAATCTAAATTTCTAAACTAAATCGTAGATCCTATTAAATAAGACATGAGTCAACAGGTGTTTACGTAATGACGCCCATGCAACATTCTATTAGTATTCATTTATATGATAAGATATGCATACGGCATCGACTCCATCTCTTCTAACTATATTTATGACTTGAGAGGGATGCTGTGCATAATAATGTTCCGGTTATCGGATGTCCAGACCCCAAATATTCGCGTGGGTAGGGTTTTTGAATATTTAACTCTGAAATGGATCCCTTTCGTAAAATCTTTTAAAAATATTAAATATAAAGAAAATAGTGCCTTAATAGATATGGATTATATGTCTATATATTTAGAGAGGTGCCCTAAGTATTGGGCACGGTGGAAATCAGAATTATAAGAGCTGGCATCTAAATTGCTGTGCTCTCCTCATTTTGCTAGTTTGAATGTGATGGGGAATGATTCTAAACTGTTTACTGGGTTTACTTAACCTTTACAAGAACAGTCGAACCTAACAGTGCTGGATATACAATATATATCTACCACAGAATTGGAAATACTTATTCAGTTCTGTGAGATATACTAAATGTAGAACACTTTCATTTCGATTTATCTGATTTCACTGCCAAGTTTTATCATCCTAGAAAAGAGATGCCTTGCGCAAAATATTTGACCAGCTGTCAATGGCAGTTTATATATATATATTCTAAAAAATAACTTGTCGGGTCAGCTAGTTAGTAAATAAAGTTCTTTACACTCAAATGAGAGGCTGTATTCGACGTGTCTATTGCTTTGTTTTGAAAATTTTACCACATCACATACGTATCCCATCCCATCGTACTGTACAAGCTTCGTTGAGGGATGTTCATAACGAAACATTGTTTTCTGTTCCGCTTTGAACCTCATTCTGAACTTTGCACCGTCAGAAACTACGAGTATCTACAAACTCTTGCCATTAGTTGTCACCTTGGTAATGTCATAATAGCAATAAAGCTAAAATGTCCTATCATTCTTCCAATTATACACTACCATATAAATAGAATTCTAAATTGTTAATGTAAATGAAACCATATGGGTGTATGTCCTTTTAATTATTAACATCTTGTCATTTTTATACCATTTTATAGTACACGTCACCAAAAACACAACCTTTTTAAAACATTCAGTTTAAAATAAAATAGGTAAACAGTATTGTGGGCGGTGCGAAAACTGTCTTTTAAAAGAAAAAAAACCAAAGGTACATTAGATATATTTGTGACGTGTTAATATTTATATATACCTAAAATAGCTTTTTTTTTCAATACAAGTCGCGAATGTTTTATAATTACCTTAAAAAAAAGTATCACCTACCAATGCGTCTTAATTATGATAAATTGTAATTGTATTCTTCATCCTTTATCTTTCCATCCTTAGAAGTAAAATATTTTCTTTGAATTTAAATGAACTTTGAGTACAATCATTTCAATTATAAAAATAATTATTGAAATCAATTCACAAAACGGCAAAGGTATCTATCGGTAACACACACAATAAAGAGGGGTGTTATAAGTTTGACGTCGATGTCTGTATGTGTGTGTCTGTCTGTGGCATCGTAGCTCTCAAACGGATGTACCGATATCCTTGCGGTTGTTCTTAGGTATGTTTGGTTAATATCGGTCCAGCAGTGTAAGAGTATCAGCTCTTTTCCAAAATGATGTAAGGCATTTTTGGCGTATGATTACTCGATTAAGTGCTTAACGCGTGCCAGTATAATCGTTAAATGACAAAAAACTTTTTAAGGGTTATTCCTTAAACTATAAGTATTTTTTGGCGTAGGGTTTTTTTTTTTAATTTGATTGTAGTATGTTAAAAACAAAATGCAACACATTTTGAACACTGCCCAAATATTAAAAAATACACTTTTTAAATCTATTATAATCTATTGTATGTTATTGATGTTATCTCTGTTTTTAGCTGAAACGAAACAGTTGGCGCTCTGGCATCTCGCCAACTCCTTTTAGCTACAAACTTAGGCAACCTAGTTTATTTTCTTGCAATTTTCCAAAACATACCTCAAAGACATTCTTGTACGTAAATGAATACGGTTCATGAATATTGATGTAACATTGACGTAGTGACATTCATTCTTATGTGATAAAAATAGTATTGCGTATGGCGCAGGCCACGGCCAAGGATCACATTTATTATACAGATGTAAAGATCACACTAGTCGTATAAATTCGATGTTTGTTGTTCTTTTACATTGAAGTTAGTAATCGTCACAACCCATCTCATGGTAAGCCAATACCTTAAATAAAGCGTAATGCCTAAGGCGTCGGACTTGCGATCAAGAGGTTGCGGGTTCGAACCCCAGCCAGTGCACTACCGATGTAAACCCACCCCTTTTTTTTGTGCGTGTGGAAACCCCCTCGGGCCGTCACCCCACCGGGGTTTTCGGTGGGGCGGTGTGTCGGAATCAAACCGACTAAAACCACACGGTGTGCCGTACTGCGCCTTAAGTAGGAGGGATCCGGGAACAGCTTTTATTAAGACATCCGGAACCCTCCTAGCGCCTGCCCGCAAAAGCGCGGGTACCACCTTCGGGTAACAACCTCTCAATTAGGCGACGTCCAGGCACACGCGGACGCCGCCTCCTCGCGGGGGATGTAAACCCACCCCTAACACAAGCGTTTAGCTTAACTGGAGGGGTTAACAAGAATACTAGTAATGTGTGACCCCATTGCTAGTATTCTTTTTTAAGAAAATAAAAAAACCTACGGCGATAGGACTCGCAACTTCACTTTATTACTTTTGCGTTGCGGAGATCTAATGGCTCTACTCATCAGTAGAAAGTAAGAAAGTAATAGCACTACGAACGAATGTAGATAGATAGACAGCATAACCATGAGCGTACCCAGCTTATAACTTATAAATAAAAAAAATAAGGGGGGGGGCAAAATTTGTTTTTGTCATCCCAGGGGGAGGGGCAAAATTTGCTTTTGTAGGTCCAGGGGAGGGCAAATCAAAAATTAACATACATACATAAACTCACGCCTGATTCCCAAATGGATAGGCAGAGGCGTAGTAAACACATTTTGCTAATTTTCATTTGGTCCCATTCACGTAATAGGGGGCAAGCCTATTGCCGTCAATTGAGCTCTTTGGGATTTAAACTGGGGGAAATTAAACGTGTATGGTGGTAGGTAAGAAGGGAAGGTAGGTAAGAAGCTAATAGAAGGAAGGGGGGATATTGCTTATACGGATGTATTGGAGAATGTAAGCAATAAGCTCGAGCTGGTTAAAGTTGCATACTTGTAAGTCGATCTGGCGCTCTTCTGTGTCTTCGGGCAGTACCAATTCGAGAATATACACAGTCGATTTAGACACAGCAAAAAAAAAAGACATAACTTAAACTTTTAACATACTAATCACATATTAACTACTTTGTCGCTTAATCTTATTACTTTAAACGACCATTTCTTGTCTGTATGTATATTTATTATCGGATCGGCGTAATTCATTCAAAACGTTGGGTTAACCAAAAAGATTGAATACTTTATAAATATTATGGCGACCAAGTCTCGATTTACACCTCCAATTTGTATGGAAGTAGCGTCATTTTAAAATTAACTTTACTACCAAACATTGTAGAAACTTTAAATACAATGTCACTATTGTAATAAACTGCTTTAACTTATTTGCAATAAAAAATACAATGAAAATTAATTAGTTGTAATTAATTAGAATTGTAAATAACAATTGGGAAACAATGTATCGCGTTATGTTTACAAATTGCCTTTGAATTTATTAAGTAATACTAGTTAATTCTTGACGAATATTTTCTTATTGCAATAAACAGCGGTGTTCTGCATAAAGATAAAGACTTTGATGATCTTTTGGTTATGACGTTATGACTTTACTTTCGTTTCGTTCGTTTATTTTCGTAACTAATAAAGTTAGAAGTTATGACGAATAACTAATCAGAGGATTGTTTTCGTTTGAGGGTCTCGTGGCTAAGTGGTAACCAAGTAGGTTAACACATTACAAGGTTAAGTAATACTAGTCAGGTCAGTCTTAGAATGGGTGACCATGCTCAACACATCGAGACCCCTCCGTGCCTCAAAGAGCACGTTAAACCGTCGGCCCTGGGTGCGCGAGTCCTAAAAAGTTCGACAACCTGGTCTAACTACAGAACTTCGATATTGCCTAGTTGGGTTGTGGAGGTCTGATGGCAGTCGCTTCACGTAAAACATCGGTGGTCGGCCGTATCGTGGTTAGACTAAAAGCCTTTCTTCTTTATTGCTTATCTATTTATTAAAGAATGGTTTAATTTTGCAACAGTTGTTGAGCATTGAAGGCCGTTTAATTTTGCAATAAAAGACATATTAACTGTGACTGAATAAGCTGCGAGTCACCCGAAGAGGTCAAAAGGTTGAAGACAAAAAACAGTTGCGATTACTCTGTTCTTAAAATCAATATAGTATATTTATTTAGAACTGAATTGATCCTTGACAGATTTACATGAACAGAGACATACAAATGTTACCGATGTATATATAAATATATAAGAAGTTAGGTAAATAAAGTTAGTCTAAGTTTAGTGTAGTGTTTAGTTAATATTTGCAGAGACATTAAGTGTCCGTTCACGTGTTATTCTTTTATCTTTGTTAAGAAAACATATAAGTAGAAAACGTATTTTATATATTTCAAACAAATCACGCTTTTCTCATACAAGTGCGGTGTACAAGTGAATCCTCCGGTTGATAATGAGAAATAAATAAACTTAAAAGCTGTTTCTAAGCACATACGCATACTTATTATGACGTCAATCGTATTTTTTTTAACTTATTCTTTGATAGCACGAGGTTTGGAGTTCCAATATGACATCATATCCAAAGTGATAAGCCCTTTTGCTTCCAAGGAAATAAATTAGCGTAAATTATTTTAAAATGAAAAATAAATAAACATTACAACTTCTTAACCTTAAATATTTTTAGAATGTTCCGATGCAAAGAACCGTACGGCTCCAACAACTTCTTCCTGCATTTTTTTCAGAACGATGAAAATAGGTCAGCGATGTAAAAACTTTTTCAAAAATTTTTACTCATTCTTATGTTATTCGGCGTGCTGATTCTTAAAAAAATAATAATAAGAAAGTCGCATCACCCACCAATTTCTCACATTTAATATTAAATAAAAATAAATATTCGAAATGCATGAAAAATATTTTTAATAATTTAAATTGGCAGTAAGATGAAATGTTATTGTGTCAGTAGTTTTGATGAATTACACAACTGTTTGACTATGCAACTCATGTTGGGATGCTGAGTGGAGATTTAAAAGTTGTCTGATTGGTCGTTGGTCAACAGAAGGGATTTAAATGTGAGTGGGACGGCAGAGCATGGGATCAACATTAGACCAAACAAAAAAAGCCGTAAAAAAATTTACACCCAGCCAGGAGAAAGAAGGCAGAGAAAGGAGAAGAAAATAGAAAAAATAAACACATAATATTAAATAATTAAATTATTATTATTACAAGTAGAAATTGTAACTTAATATAAAAAGCTTTCTACATCTTTTTACATCTATGGGATAGACTTTTTGGCCATCACAATATCTCTTACAATAATTTACTCAGGCATTTACCTATACCATAATACATTAAAAGTCCAATCTATTTAACACCTGCAACTTAACGATGAACCAGGCAACAGTGCACTGAGGTTAGCTTCTCTTCGGAAGGGACTATTTTAAAGAGCCTTGCACTGCACGAACACGGTGGGACACCCTGGGCAGAAGCTGATGTCATCACTATAGATTTATACATCATTATCTCGATAGCATCTATCAATCGTCAGGGGTTTCGCAGCACGCCGTTCTCTTCTACGGACCGGGCGTTTTGGCGACTCCAAAACTCGATGCAACTTCAGACGGCCCGTTGAACAGAGTCTCGCAGCTCGCCAGCCCCTCACACTCCAGCTGTACCCATCTTGTAGGAAGGGTTTACGTAACCATTAATCTACATGTCCTTTCCACCGACCCGTGGCCTGTTGAAAAACCAGACCTTCGACCCTCCTCACATTTCGTCACCTCCCAATCCAATGTCAAATGCCATCGAATATCGATGTCATATACAATGTGACACCCGATGACACAGTTGACATTAGGTAGACGAGGTTAAATTTAGCACAAACATTAGATAATCATGAAATGTTAATTTTTTACAACGTGACGATCTTCATTGACAGAATATCAATGCAGAGGAAGGAACGGTGGAAAGTTGGTTACTTAAGTGCAATAAAGACAACTAGGAATATTATTAAATCATTCTAATCTAGACTCTTTTTGCAATCCCATCACACTTTAGGCGGAATCAGAATCACCAGACTAGGGAAACATATTACGCCAACGCCTCTAAGATGAAAAGTGTTGAACTTGTTTTTCCAAATTGTTTTTGTTTTATACTAAGAACGTTATTACGTTAATACTTCATAGTTTTTTATTTTCTTATAATATATTTGGGATCCAACGACCAGTTTTTTTTCTAATAATATATTTGTGGTCCAACGATCATAACTTTTGTTCTAATCACATATTCGGGATCCAAGGCCATAATTTTTTTCTTCTAATAATATATTTGGAATTCAACGACCATAGTTTTTTTCTAATAATATATTTGGGATCCAACGACCATAGTTTTTTTTTCTAATCACATATTTGGGATCCAAGACCATAGTTTTTTCTTCCAATAATATATTTGGAATTCAACGACCATAGCTTTTTTTTTTCTAATAATGTATTTGGGATCCAACGACCATATTTTTTTTTTCTAATCACATATTTGGGATCCAAGGCCATAGTTTTTTTTTTTCTAATAATATATTTGGGATCCAACGACCATAGTTTTTTTTTCTAATCACATATTTGGGATCCAAGGCCATAGTTTTTTTTTTTCTAATAATATATTTGGAATCCAACGTCCATAGTTTTTTTTCTAATAATATATTTGGGATCCAACGACCATAGTTTTTTTTCTAATAATATATTTGGAATTCAACGACCATAGTTTTTTTTTCTAATAATATATTTGGGATCCAACGACCATAGTTTTTTTTTCTAATAATATATTTGGGATCCAACGACCATAGTTTTTTTTCTAATAATATATTTGGGATCCAACGGCCATAGTTTTTCCAGCATCAACTAAGTGTTTTCGTAGTACTATTCTTTATTGTACACAAAAACAATCACAAATTATATACATAAAGAAAATGGTATGTACAAAGGTGAGCTTAACCCATACTTGCGGTCTGTTCCAGCAAACCTTCGGAGTGAAAAGAGGACATTGAGATAAATAAGAGGCAATGTCGTGTGTACGTAAAGATAATTGAGTAAAAAACAATCACAAATTATATACATAAAGAAAATGGTATGTACAAAGGCGAGCTTAACCCATACTTGCGGTCTGTTCCAGCAAACCTTCGGAGTGAAAAGAGGACATTGAGATAAATAAGAGGCAATGTCGTGTGTACGTAAAGATAATTGAGTAAAAAATATGGAACATACATAAGTAACTAAATACAGAGGTATACCTACATGTATACTACAACTATGATAATAATACATATACTTACACATATTCAATTTAAATATAACATATAAATACATACATATAAACCTAATATCAGTCTGATTATTGCCAAGATAATAATCCTTGATTCTCCTCTTAAAAATGTTTAAAGAAGGGCTGTCGCGTATTGAATCGGGAAGGAAATTCCACAACCGTATCTGAAACAGTAAAAGAGTTGTCATAACGAGCTGAACTATGAAAAGGAGTTCGAAGGAGAAGAGAAGATGAAGTGCGACCAGTTTTGCTCCTTAGGAGAAGGAAGTCGAAGCGCTCACGTAGATATGTAGGAGAGGAAGGATTGTAAAGAACCGAATACAGTAATGAAAGCATATGGACAACTCGACGCCGCCGAATAGGTAATTACTTAAGTTGTTTTCGGAAATCGGAGACATGATCATATTTCCTTAGACCGAATATGAAGCGGATAAATAGGTTCTGCAACCGTTTGTCCCAAAGTTCTTCAGTAGCGTCGAGAAAAGAGACATCAGCATAGTCGAGAAGTGGACGGAGAAGGGATTGTGAAAGAGAGGAAGAGAGAGATTTTAGTTTGAAAGGGAAGAAAATTTTGAAGACGCTTGAGAGAATGATAGGTACCGAAAACTTTCCTGCTTGCCTCAGTAACATGTGTCAATAACATGTTACAGTCAGTAACATGTAACAGTGGTCAATGACATGTTACAGTCAATGAAAATTCCAACATTTTTCTCAGAACTTACGTACTTACTTTAATATCGCATAAATAATGTAAATTCATTGCAAAATTTTAATTAATATTCTGTATATATATTAGTGAAATTTGTTTTCGCTTGTCAAGGTTGACGTCAAGATCAGATCTTTAATTTAGCACAATATTGAAATTAAATATTTTATTCAAAACTTATGTTAGCATTGTCATATTCTTCAGCGGTCCATTGTAACGCTTCTAGTTTTCTCATCTATTGTTATGCTGATTTCTAAAATAAAATGTGAGAGTATAAGTATATATAGTATAAGTTATGAGAACCCCTGATATGAATGTAAATGCTTTAGTCGCAACTGCAAAGGACTAATCTCATCCAAATTACCACCGTGTGATTCCTGTACATCAGAATCAACAAAAGAGACCCACGAAAATAATCGTATTTTTTTTTAAATTTATTATTAATAATTTTTTTTTACAATCGTTGCTTAAATACTAAACTCGCCAAACTTTGATGTTTTATGGCGAGATGCGCCCTTTTCTATACTAATTAACCCTAAGTTACTTACTACTTAGGTACTTCTAAAGTCTTTGTCTTGGAACTCGCAACGAATCATCAGAAGATTCAGAAGTATATTGGTGGAATTAAAAAAATATTATAAATCAACTATTTATTTTATAAAAATTGTAAAATTTGGCTAAAATATATTTGTACTAGCAATCCACCCCGGCTTCGTACGGGCAGCAGAGACATCTTCAACAATCTGATGATTGTTGAAGATGTCTCTGCTGCCCGTTTGAGTATTTTGAGTTTATATGATGATCATATTTACTCAAAATCTTAACAAATTATACACCTTAACCATCCTCATAAATCACTCTATTAGTAAAAAACGCATGAAAATCTGTTCAGTAGTTTTTCAGTTTATCGCGAACAGACAGAAAGACGCGGCGGGGGACTTTGTTTTATAATATGTAACGATATGTCATGATCAGAAGATCTACCGGACTAAGTGGGCATGTATTTTCATTGGGTTCCTACATAAGATAGTGGGTAAGTACCCTCGAGCAGAAATTATAACGAAAATGATTTTAACATTATTACGAATTACAATTAAATAAAATATACGTAGGATTATCGAAAAAACATGTCTGGTCGGTGTGAGCGCCGATAACAGAATGCCCAGTGCCCACCCGCTTCAACGGCCGCATTGAAATACGACTCGCAGTGACGTCACACTTGAGTTCAGTGGCGAGAGACGATTTTCCGACATAATTATATTTAAAAAACAAAAGGTATTTTTTAAAGTTGTTTTTCTAAATTTTGCAGCACGAAATCTTGCCGGTAAACCAATAAAGACTTCCACCTGGAACCAAAAAATATTGCTAGGGAAATGTAGATGTGTGTATGTTGCCGTGTACCCCGACAGAGGTGTACACACATATCTACATTCGGGATTATTTAAGAGTGAATTTAAAAAATGGAAGCACGTATGAATATTGGATATAACCGTACCCTTCGTAATGAAATCTCAGCGACACCAAAAGTGCCCTTTACCGAGTAATCTACTTTTATTATAGGCATAAATATGACATGTTGTTGAGTTTTACAGAAGCTAACATAATTTTATTTGGCTTATGTCATCTTTAGGGCTGCCAAAGGTAAAAAAACAAATAGTTATTAATTCCATTATACACCACCAGAATATCGCATCAGAAAAATCTTAATGATTTAGAGTGTAGAGTCTTTTCGACATGTGGAAATCCCCATGAGCCATCACTTCACTAAAGTTGGTGATGAGATGGTGTTTCGGAATCCACCCTCACCTGCACTCTCTCCTTCTATGATCCTGATCCTAAATTCCATAAACGGGCGTTGTTCCTTGACAAATGTCCTTTTTGCATTCCCTTTTTGCATTCCCTTTTTGCTGGTTACAAAGTAAGCAATGAGGTAATGGACACGAAAATCAATTATTATTAGGTAGTGCGAATGCTTGTTTGCCGGCAAAATTGTAGGATTTTTTTTAGCCTTTTTGTACTACTAATGTACAAACAGACTTCTTGAGTCTTCTTGACAGTCCACTTGAGTGAATTATTTGTAATTCCTTACAATCATGCTCCGACTTTTAATCACTTTCAACACCGTGAAAGGTGTTCGCGCTTTGCGCCACGTCTCCAACCAAATGAAACTCAGTCATTCAGCAGGAATAGTTTGACATAATAATACTATTCACACGTTTCTAAATCACGTGTATTATGTTTGTAGAATTAAGCGTAAATACTTCTAAGATACAATATAATATTGTCTATATAATAATTTATCTTATAATCTTATCTAGATCCTGTTTTGATAAGAGTTATAAAAAGTCATACAGTACTTGATACTATATTACAAAATGCCCTGATGAATTAAAATCAAACTCAAGGGCCACTTAACAGCGACTTGAAAATAGTGATTTAAAAAAATCCTTATTCACTATAATTATTTGTATTTTTTCCTACACGCGATTTGAGAATGGCCACTTATATTTTAAATAATAGTCGCATACGAAAACTTTATTGAAACGTCTGTGGACAACAGGGCAATCAGATATATATTTATTTTTCACTAATATTATAATTTTTTTTTACTTTAAGGTACGGTCCAATATAATTTCCAGAAAAGGGATTGAAAAAAACGTACACGTACGTACATCGAGACATCACTATAACTGCCACTAACACTTAAATAAACTAGGCCAATTGACTTAGTTTGATTGTGTCTATTTAAGAGCGTCTTTAATCTATCTGCCTCTTGTATCTCATAACATTGTACCAAAACATCCTAACCATGCTGTTGGCTCGCCATGTTTGCCAGCCAACCCTAGGCAAATATCGATTTAGGCTAACATTGCGGGCCAGTGTCACGGACAAAGTCAACCGGGTACAAGGGCGTAATATTATAGTTATTTTAATTTCGTCTTATTTTCTTCAAACGTTTGTGTAAATTTACATCCTTTATGATAATAATACGTACTGTATTGAGTATTAGCTTTTCCCCACGGCTTTACTTTAAGGTTATTTTCTGTACTTTTTCCTCGTTAAAAGGATTTTTTTTGTGCGTCTAATAACGTATAATGCAAACATTTTAGATGATTGGTTGAGGAGGAGTTTACATTCGCATTCATAATATACTAGCTGTTGCCCGCGACTTCGTTCGCATGAAAATCTTGGTGAAATCAATCCCACGGGAACTGTACATTTCCGGGATAAAAAGTAACCTATATGCTACATCTGTTAAATTTCATCCAGATCCGTTCAGCCGTTTTTGCGTGAAAGAGTCCAAACATCCATCCATCCGTCCTCACAAACTTTTGCCTTTATAATATTACAATAAGAGACATGCTTTCTAATATTATAAGCAGACCATATTTATCAACGATTAAGTTCCAGTTCCTATAGTCAAGAAACGATTCGTTTTGCTTACGGATGGTCAAAATTCGTTGAATTTTCAACGAAAATTTTACCGTCCTTAAGCAAAACGAATCGTTTCTTGATTATAGAAACCGGGCATAAATAAGCAGAATGATTATAAAAATATTTAATTATGATCACTAGAGGAGCTTTTAAAGGTTTGCGCCAGGTCTATCAGCCAGAGCGAGTGGGGCTAGTCATTACGATTACATCATCGTGCAATCCCGTCAACTAATTGTGGTCAGGCGTGTAAATAGCCCAACCACGGGTGTGATTGCTCAACAATTAATTATTATAGCGTACTAGGTGTAGGGAAGTATACCGCTTCTATCGATCAAACAATCATGCCAGCACTGACCTGCAACACCGACCAAGTCCCGATCCTCTTGAAGGCAGCGAGCAGCGGCGAGGTTTCTACGATCTTTTGAAACGTCCAGGTATTGACCGGCCGGTCACGATCGAAGACTGAAGCACTCCACAAACACCTTGTAAAGGTTACAAAGCGAGTCCAAACACTACACGGCTATAGGACTAACGGAAAATCAGCTTCTTGTCACGAGGATAACTGATGTCCGTGGCGGAACAAACTTTTAATTAATGCGTTGCGTTTTTCAGCGAGAAGAGATTATAGCAGGGTATGCCCGTTTTTCTTGCGCCAATCAGATGCAGCGCAATTGCATTATTTGAGGACTGCTAACGCCATCTCTTGAGATCGTCGAGTACATTGGTAATATTACAGTAGTGCCAGCAATAATTGCATTTGACAAACAGAAAGCGGTTTACTATAATTACTATAAAATTAATAATATAATGAAATATATTATGGTGCGATCATGTATGTATTTATAAATATATTGGCGCTCCACCATGCACCCCGCCTTGGAACATCACAGGATGTTTCAAAACAAGCGAACTTTCTAACTGATTGAGAGTACACAGCGGATGTATTATGCGAATAAATAATAAATATGATAAATATAGCGGCCTAAACTAATTAAATTATGTTTAAACTAAGTTGAATTTATTGTGTAGGAATAGGATATAATTTAGTTACAGCGCGTTTGTAAATTCCAGTTTGAGTTTTAACTATCGCCACGCGTACTACATTATCAGAGCCCCTGAATACGTCCGTAATTACTCCTAACGGCCAATGCAACGGTGGAGAATTCTCCTGCTCAAGAAGAACAACAGTTCCGATTTCTACTGGTTTATCGGGAGTAGCCCATTTTTGCCTAACTTGCAACGTGTGCAAATACTCTAAGTGCCATTTCTTCCAAAAGGATTGGACCATGCTATCTAACAACCTTTTACGTTCCAACAGACTGAATCGTTGATCTGATAAATCAGCAGCGGGTAAATGTTGCAACGGAGTAGACATCAAAAAATGCGCGGGAGTTAATACTTCAGGATAAGGGTCTGACGATAATACGCTCAATGGACGAGAGTTAAGAATACACTCTATCTGAGTGAGAACAGTTTGCAGTTCTTCGTATGTAAGTAACTGACTTCCTATCACTCTATATAAATGCGTTTTCATGCTCTTTATATTCCCTTCCCACATACCACCAAAATTTGGCGATCTTGGAGGAATCATCTTCCACTCTATGCGTCGAGACAGCAACTCATTCGACAGTGCATTTTTGAAGCTAGAGTTAATTAAAAAACTATACAGCTCATCTAAATGTGCCTTCGCACCTATGAAAGTAGATCCGTTATCGGAATAAAGACATGAAACTGGTCCACGACGGGAAATAAAGCGTTTAAAAGCGGCTAGAAAGTTTTCAGTAGTTAAATCACTGGTCACCTCGATATGTAGACTGCGTGTGACCATGCAAACAAAAAGAACGATGTACGCCTTTTGAGCATGTTGACCTCTGCGTCGAGAAAGAATTGTCCTTATCGGACCAGCGTAATCGACACCAGTGTGACAAAATGCCTTGGCCTCTGAAACACGGTAATCAGGAAGGTCAGCCATTATAGGCGTTGGATGCGTTGGATTGCATTTAAAGCAAGTGTTGCACTTTCGCAAATTGGACCTGATAACAGTTCTCGCATCCAAGATCCAGTAGCGTTGTCGTATAATAGACATAAGAAGCCCAGGTCCGGTGTGACAATTGGCAATATGAAAATGCTGTATTATTAAGTCAACGATATGATCGCGTTTTGGAAGGAGAACCGGATGTTTAGCTTCAAAGGGAAGCATTGAGCCAGAGAGTCTTCCTCCAATGCGTAAAATCCCTTCTTTGTCTAAGAAGACTACGAGGCTTTGCAGCTTTTTTGAGGGTAACTTATCAGCCTTGATCAATTTGATATCTTCACGGAAATGCACAGATTGAACGGCGAGAATTAACACATTCTCAGCACTTGTCAACCCTGCTATAGAACGAGGTTCGACCTTAGCTTTAGGCCTTGCGAATCTTAATACATATGCGGTGATACGTAGCAACTTTTCCCAAGAAGAAACACGTTGTGCTAACGTACACAGCAACGGCGGCTCTGTGTGAGTGATAGCAGCCAACACACTTGCCTTGAGTTCAGGTAAGTCAGAGCACTTATTAAGCGAGAATGGTTTAATCGGCCAATTCTCAGATGAGCTGCGAATCCACGGAGGACCGTTCCACCACAAATCGTGGGTCAAAAGTTGCGATGGAAGCATACCACGCGAAAGACAATCACTTGGATTACTAGCTCCGGCAATGTGATAAAAATGTTTAGAGTCCAAGTTTTCTTGGCATTGAGCGACGCGATTACCGACGAAAACTGACCAACGATGTGGCGAAGAATGAACCCATGATAAAGCAATCGTGGAGTCAGAAAACGCGTATATCCCAGCAATGGGCATACGTGTTGCATAAGTGTCTCGCACAGTTTTTATTAATTTTGACATAAGTAAAATAGCGCATAATTCTAAGCGAGCGAGCGTAGTGATTTTTGTCGGCGAAACCTTTGATTTAGCACAAAGAATGCGAGTTTGAATGCCAGACGGGTAGGTACAATGGGCGTAAATGACACATCCCAGACCATTCATGCTAGCATCACAAAAAGCAACAAGACGTAACTCACAACCAACTTCGACACCTACATGTCGTGGAATTCTTAAAGTGTCAAGCAATTGAAGTTCTTGAGCAAGAGCGGAAAAACATGTGCGTATGTGCTCCGGTGCTGGATCGTCCCAATCACACTTACTAAGCCACAGTTTCTTAATTAACAACTTGGCATAGAGAATCACAGGCGCGACCAATCCGAGCACGTCAAATAGTCGTGCAACCATCGAGAGTATGTTTCTCTTGGTGCACCTTTCATTCATTGTGGCGCATGTGAAGTGAAAATTATCTTTACATGGTTCCCATGAGAGACCTAAGACCTTAGAGACATTAACGTCAACATCAAAATCAAGCGACTTGCGGTGCGTGTCGGGAAGCGAGTCAAGTAGCGCTTGTGAATTGCTAGACCACTTCACTAAGTCAAAGTCACCCGATTTGAAAAACTTAATCAAGTTGTGAGCCAATTGCGTGGCAGTATCCTCATCTGCAATAGAAAGAACCAAATCGTCCATATACAGGCAGGTCTCTGCCACTTTCGCGGCATCAGGATAGAGCGGACTCATGTCAGTAGCCAGCTGTCGCACAGTGCGCATAGCTATGTAAGGGCTCGACTTGAGACCGAAAGGTTGCCTATTAAAGGCATAAGTGCGAATTTTTTCAGATTCGTTGAATCTAAATAAAATGCGTAGGTATTTACGTTGGTCTACTGGTACACCAATACGTAAATAATATTGTTTTATATCAGCGTTCATTGCAATAGGAAATAATCTAAAATCTAATAATAACAAAAACAGATCGGCCTGTAAATTGGGTCCGATATGTAATATATTATTAAGCGAAAGTCCTGTGTGCGTTTTAGCACTCGCGTCCAATACGATGCGCGGCATGGGTTTATCAGGTCGGACTACTGCGTGATGCGGTATATAATAACCATCAGAAGACAGCTCAGATTCTCTAACAGGGCTGAGGTAATTGTTATCAATATAATCCTGAATAACTTTGTTATAATTTTCGCGCACTATCGGTGCCTGACGTAGCTTACGCTCGAGTGAAACGAAACGGCGATAAGCGGTAGCGTGCGAATTACCTAGTTCCGAAGGGTCCCTACAGAACGGTAATGCAACTGTATAACGACCTACATCGTCACGGGTCACGGTAGCCGTGAAAATATTTTCGCACTCTGTCTCCTCTGGCGACAACAAGCGTTTCGTGGGTACTTCTTCAAGTTCCCAGAACCTTTGCACTACATCATTAAGCGCTAACGCAGAAAAAGACGCGGTAGTAGGTAAAATATCTTTACGCGGGTAATCTCCCATAAGTACGTAACCAAATGTTGTAGATAAAGCACACGGTGCGCGCGGCCCACACTCGACCACATTCCCTAAGTATATAAATGGGAATAGCTGGGCACCTAACAATAAATCGATTTTTCCCGGAATATTCCAGCTTAAGTCAGCGAGTGGAAGATTACGAAAATCTATGTCGCGATCACAATCGATGAATTTCGAAGGCAATTGATCCGTAATGCATTCTACAACTAACGCGTGTATAGTGTATTTCTGATCCGGATAAATACGAGATTCAATGTCCAAATAAACATACCCAATTATCGGACTTGAAGCGGAACCAACACCTTTAACATAGGAATTATTCAACGGTATTATTGGTAAATTTAATAAGCGAGAACAAGCAGATGTTATTAGATTATTCTGCGAGCCATTATCTATCAAACACCTAACTACAGATTTAATCCCAGCGCTACCTTTAGAGCGCGCGTATACCTGAGCGGTTGACAAAAGTATATCACCCTTATGACAAGAAGTATAAGACTGTGTTTGTGTAACTGGTTCTGTAGCAAGCGGGGGCGCTCGGACGCACGACGAAGTCGTGTGAGCGCGATAAAAAGGCGCGGGCGCGGGCGAAGCAATGGTCGCGCGATGAGCGTGCGGCGGCGAGTACGCGACGGCGGTATTTACCATTATCGCATGCGATTGCGAATTAGTACTATCAAAATGTAATAACTTATGGTGTCTTTTATTACAGAAACAGACTGACGTACTTTTACAATCCGGAAGTTTATGTAAAGTGCTTAAACAATTAACGCAACCGTGCTTCGATTTAATAAACTCATATCTAGCCTTTGCGTCTTGCATATTTTTAAACTGAGCGCAATCATATAAATGTCGATGGTTACCACTACACAAACAACAATTCGCGGTAATTACATTATTAGCAGACTCACTGGCGACGAAAGATTTGGAGGTGTGATGAGCGCGCCGGTCGCGTGAGGGCGACATAACAACAGCAGCGGGTTTCGTATATGACGAATTCCGCGGGTTTGAACGCTCTAAAATCTTAGCCTGATCTTGTACAAAAGCGATAAGCTGTTGTGTCGTAGGCACTTCCACATTCCGAATCGAAAGTTCAAAAGCTTGGATGGTTTGAGGATCCATCTTTCTCAAAGCGCATTGAAGAAACATAAAATCAGTGAGATCCGTTATACCTAATTCTTTTAGAGCTGATATCGAAGCGGAGTATTTACTAATAAAAGTATCGAGCGCGTTCGCAGTGTGCGTGCAAGTTTTTAAGTCCAATATATTATTGAGATAATGTGTACCTAATGAGCGTTTGTCGTGGTATTTCTTAACCAAACTATCCCACAGTATTTTATATGTTTCACCTGACGGAAGAATACCGGAAGTGAATTTTAGAGCGTCATGGGTGAGTTTAGAAATTAGGTACTGTACACGTTGCGAGTCAGAAAGTTGTTGATTCAAATGAATATTAGCTTTAAATGACTGAGAAAATGTATTCCAGTTTTCAGGGCGTCCGTCAAAACTCGGAATTACTAAAGGTTCTAATTTCACTACGGACTTGATCGAGCTACTTGTGTCGAGGGAACGCAGCTTAGAAGTGGTTATTATTTTATTTCTAACGCGTTTAACTCTCGAGTATAAATCATCAAATGAATCGAGGCAAGAATACTCGGGATTGACCGCAATCTTTGTTGACAAATTTATATTATTTATTTTGTCAACAATAGACTCAAATTTATCGCGTAAATCGTCTATTATCTCCGTTTCAGCCAGAAAGTTCTCGTTAGCTCGCGTTGATGAATCGAAAGAAATTATACCTTTCGAAGATGTGTACAAACGATTAATACGTTGAAATAATAATTCTTTCTTTTGATTCAACATAGCCAACATGACTTCGTAACTTGATTCGCTTTCCGTCATGTTTATAAAATAATATCACAATAAAACTACAAAGCGATATGTATACCTCGTTAGTGTAAAAATATAAGTTAAATTTAAATCCTAAATGACTTAGCGTAAAGTACACTGGTGGAGCGGTAAATAAGTGGGTAGGAATAAATAAGTTCAACTAAATTGAGTATAATGGATATTATTACCAATTAATACGTAATTCACCAAATATAACAATTAATTATATTTAAATACGAGTCTACCAATAATTAAGTAGTTCTCGTGCGTTTTTAAACACAGAATTTACCAATTTTACGTAAATCTGTGAGAGGTAAAATGGCGGTAAGAATTCACTAAAATTACGTGAATCTTTTTTATGTTACGTTATGAATAGAAAGTAAACCACGGGTGTGATTGCTCAACAATTAATTATTATAGCGTACTAGGTGTAGGGAAGTATACCGCTTCTATCGATCAAACAATCATGCCAGCACTGACCTGCAACACCGACCAAGTCCCGATCCTCTTGAAGGCAGCGAGCAGCGGCGAGGTTTCTACGATCTTTTGAAACGTCCAGGTATTGACCGGCCGGTCACGATCGAAGACTGAAGCACTCCACAAACACCTTGTAAAGGTTACAAAGCGAGTCCAAACACTACACGGCTATAGGACTAACGGAAAATCAGCTTCTTGTCACGAGGATAACTGATGTCCGTGGCGGAACAAACTTTTAATTAATGCGTTGCGTTTTTCAGCGAGAAGAGATTATAGCAGGGTATGCCCGTTTTTCTTGCGCCAATCAGATGCAGCGCAATTGCATTATTTGAGGACTGCTAACGCCATCTCTTGAGATCGTCGAGTACATTGGTAATATTACAGTAGTGCCAGCAATAATTGCATTTGACAAACAGAAAGCGGTTTACTATAATTACTATAAAATTAATAATATAATGAAATATATTATGGTGCGATCATGTATGTATTTATAAATATATTGGCGCTCCACCAAATTGTGCTAATCATAAGTACATCATACATATGCATGTAGTTCTTCGGTGTCAACATACACCATGTTGTTACTCTTAATTATATGTTTGTAAAGTAACCCGTGATATTTATGATGGTTATTGAGAGCACACCTACATGATAATTGATTCTGTACAGCATGAACCTAGATAGGTTTAAAGAATTTTATTCTCAACTAGCCGTCCCCGAAGTGTCACCTGCGTTTATGGTCACAGCTCCGCTCCTATTGGTCATAGCGTAATGTTTTATAGCCTATAGCCTTCCTCGATAAATGGGCTATCTAACACTAAAATAATTTTCCAGTTCGAATCAGTAGTTCCTGAGATTAGCGCGTTCAAGCAAACAAACAAACTCTTCAGCTTTATAATATTAGTATAGATAAAAACAAATACATGTCACTTACTTGAGAACGATTTTAACATAAGTAGATAGTGTGAGGTTTGTCACTTTCACTCAATCCAGTGCATTCAGGGTGATTGCGGTAAATATTTATGTAGTTCAGTCCTAAATTTTTTTATTCTTTTTTATTTTAAAAAGACAACTCCCGCATTAGGAATTACTCTTGTGTCGCGGGGGACTTTACAAACATACAAGGAACGGACACAAAGAACACCCAGACTCGGGTGGGAATCGAACCCACGACCTGTGGCATAGGAGTCAGGCTCACTAACCACTAGGCCAACACTAAACGATTTTACATTTTTTACACTCAACGGTAAGTTATTATAAATCTGTGTTCCTTCAGAAGTAATGGCTTTATTGCCATAGTTGTGGGTTCTTGTTTTTGGTAGGACTATGAAACTGATACGACGACTACACTGCGGTTAGAGATTTGTTTAAATATTGTATTTTATTAAATATGTTATATTACTTTGGATAGTTTTGTGGAGAACCCTACGGACAAATATGCATGTGTTAAAGTTATATAATTGCTTAATGTTCATTAATTTTGTTTCTTCGTAGATTTTATCATAAAATCATTTTAATTTATTTATTTTGTACTACTAGATGACTAGTTTTGATTAATATGTAAATTACCATCAACGTCATTTTACAATGAAAAGCCATAAAGCTCAATTTTTATTATCAGCAGTTATAGGCTATTCTGATAAATATGCTTACGAGCGTAATGACTAATGACTAAAAATCGCCTGACTTGCCTGCCCTTCACCAGTACACTACAGACGTGAACCAGCTCCTAACATAAGCATTTAGCTTTGAAATATACGTTGTCACGCCTCTCTAACGTACAATAATGCTGAGAATCTGCACTGAGTTATATAGAACTATATTTTTTACCTTACGAGCTAGTTTGAGTTTTAATTATTCTCCTCTCGCTAGCGACCCTGAAGTCCTAGTACCGGAACACCCCCCGGACACAACAATATATAAATATACAGGGTGTATAAGATAATGGAACTAAAAGGGCATGACTCTAGCATGCAATTACAAAAAGGATGTTTTTAAAAGTAAACTATCCATATACAAGTTCTATAAGTAAGAAAAGCCATAAAACTTAGATAACTTTAAAGTTACTTTTTATGGATTATCTCAATAACTGAGTGAATAGTTCCCTAATAAAAAATATGTTGTACGCTTTCAAATATTTAACCTTACACATTCCACCTGCTTTTATGAGACACGGAGGTAAAAAACCAGGAAAGCCCTTTCAGTAATTTAAGTTCATAAATGTGTTTGTTACGCTTTCACGTCTTAACTACTGAATTGATTATCATGAAATATTGCATGCATGAATGAATGCAAATTTTGGTTTGCCGTATATCATTTAAAAATAAATGTATTTATTTTAAGTTCTGTGCAAAGGACAAATCCACGACACGGAGATTGTAGTAGGGACTGCTGCTAGAAAAGATTATCTCTCTTTGAACACATCTTTTAATTTCTTATACAAGCTACGCTATAAACACTTATAGGTAGGTATTTTCCTCTTTATCATTAGTAGGTATAACGTAATAACACCGGCATAACCAATTAATCAGTAAATGTATCAACTTGGTACTTTAATAATAGAAGCTTTAATGTAATGAATGCGGCATCAAACCCCACCCTGTGCACTTCAGACCTGGAACCGTTCGATCCACGTTGGAGTGATAGGCACACAAGTGAGATAGGTCACGACTAAGTTCTGTTCGAATTGGAGACGTCCGACAGGGAGAAGTGCTTACTAAATAGCAAGAACACCGGTAGTAAACGGTAAGAGTCGCTAGACTTCCTAAGGTGGGGGTTACCAACGTTACCGCTCTTATGTGATGCAAGTATTCATGCACTCCGAGAACAGGTTACTATCAGGTAGGGCGCGAGCTTGTTTGAAACTATAGTCATTAAAAATTAATTTCATGTAGTTTGACACTGACATTTTTGTGTTTGTTATTCAGAAATACACATTTGATGCCGTTAATAGTACGTTACTGCCTTACCGGCTCTTCATTTAAAGCAAAGATCTGACAGAGATTAAAACAAAAGTGTTGCAATCGGTGTACATCCTTTGGCATCGAAGACACAGGCTTCAAACTTAAACGTCTCGACCTCTTTAGGCGTCCGATTAAAAAAAAAACGCTCTAAAACGCAATTCATTCTAAAACTATGCAATATCCTACTACAGTGAACAATCTTTATCTTTTGTAAAGAGTATGTATATTTTCTTCTATTAAACCTTAAGAGTCGTTAATAAACACAACGCAGATGGCATCTATTGTATCTAACAATTGTTTGTCTATTGTTTGTGCACTATCATTTCTTTTTCTTTATGAGATTTTTCCTCTTAGAAATTCTTAGGAAACAATGCTCACCGCTTACAATTAACTCCGAGGTCAACGTATCACTTAATATTTAGATATACAAAGAGTGTTAAATATCATTATATTTCCAAACTTGTTCCAAACCATTAACAGCAGAATGCTATATTAATTTTCGTGTCCTTGCAAACCTCTTCGAGCTAACATTAATTACTACATTCCTGAACAATATTAGAAATTTCTACGACGTTGACACACGCACGTAATGTTACATTGTTTTTAATTTTTTAAATGTGTTATTGCTCATTTAAATGCTCTTGAACTTTGAACTATAGTAGTCACTCTGTAATTAATTGTATCCCGTAAAGAGTTGTGTTGATAGTTTAAATAGAATTACTGAAATTGGTTATACGCTGGTCGCTGATTCTGAAATACAGCAAACTCGAATACGACCCGACAACACACGGTTACCTTTGCCTCTCGCTGGAGACCATGATTATGTCCATGGTCCAGAGCGAGAAAGCGTGGGATTCCGCCGCCGTATGCCAAGGAGGCGGCGGAAAGGGAACGGGAGAGAACTAGTACTCTCCCATCCCGCAGAAGGCGCACCAGGCGCCGGAGAGAACAAGTGGATCTCCGGCCTCCATGAGCGCTTGCCTGGGGGCGACGGACAGGGTTATCCGACGCCCTAGCAGAAGCAGGCCCGAGACGGTGGCGCCGTGTTCCGCGCGTGCCTCTGTTACTGATAGGGGACAAAATCCCCCACAACACAGTGGGGTCGCCTATTGTTTAACAGGCGGCCAAGTCTGCCAGGGTACACAGGGATTTCCTTCTAAGGGTACACCTGAGGCCCTGGTAGTATGGACTGTGATGGAACACCGTGTGGTTTTAGTCGGTTCGAGTCCGACATACCACCCTACCGCTTAGCCCAGGTGGGGTGACGACGCGTGGGCGTTTCCACACGTAAAAAAAAAAAAAAAAAAAACGGTTACCTTTGCCTGTAGGCACTTGCAAAAAGAACTAAGTTAAACTTACTGCGTTTCGTCATGAAGCTACATAGTTCACCAATTAACCTATGGGCTACGAATAACATGATATGTGACAAAATGTAACTGAAGCTCAATAGCTTTAATTTTGTCATGATATTGATCGGGATCACGCATTCTGTACCGCGGTGGGCTTTGCTTAAAGTGGCCGGTCCTTTAAGTGATGTGGTTGTGTATCACGAAGTTTCAACTTTGGTTTTTCTGGTGTTTTTGCGTTCTTTTGTACTGCGAATATAATTGTGTCATGAAGTCTTGTAGAAGAAGGAGATAATTTTGATATTTTTTTACTTTTAAAAACTTGTGTATCATAATAAGACGTCTATTAAAGTCGTCAAAAGTACGATATGTTAATCTAAAATTAAAGTGGAAATTGTATGACAGTAACTGTTCTTGATATACCGTTAGTCATAGCCTGTAGGGCAGCCAAATGCATTTAGCATGACGAAATGCCAGGTCTAGAAAGGTTTCTAAGATTAAATTAGTCATGTGACTAATTTTAACAACATGACTCCGAAGTGACTAAAATGCTGATGTTCAAAAACTTCTTTTTTATATAAAACTGTGTATATTAGAATAAGAAAACTGTATTGATACGTTTAGCGGATGAAGGTCATTTCTATCAGAAAAGGATAAATGTTGACGTTTTAAATTGATTGATGGATTCCAATGTATTCAGCTCGTTCGGCCGAATGGCGATGAATTCAATACCGTCTATAAACGGAATGTTTTCCTTCTGAATAGTTATACTGAATACTCAATGAATACCAACGCATTTTTTTTATTATCGAATGACTTAGATTTTGTTTGAATTAACTGTTCGGGGCCAATGATGCTCTGGCAAATGTAATCTTTCTCTAAAATCAGTGGTATGTTTATTTTTCATTTTGTTGTAATTTAAATACTCACGCCTCTATTCCTGTAGGGATTCGCAGAAGTGCAGGTATGCATAGACCCACGTAGTTAACTTTACAATTACCTGACACCGTGGTGCTACTGAGAATTTCCTAACATAAAATATTTCACCAATCTGGGAATTTCATCAAGGATTTCAGGATCAATCGATCCTTATGCCACTCATGCACATTTTCCTACTCCGAAAACGACGTTAAATAGTAACTCCGTTGTTGCGTTAAGCAACTAATATAGTTGCGCATATCAACTGTCGAAAGCTTCTCCAACTACGACGTCTGGACTTCTATATTTTTCACTTTGACAATGCTATGTTTAAACGTATTGTAATTTTACCTACACAACAAAATACCTACTTAATTTAATGTAACTGACATAAAAAATATTGAAAACACATCAAACAAAATATAGCTTTTTTATATATCTACATTTTATGTCGCAAAACGTGTCCGGTCGTGACGTCGTCATAAATAAACACCGTACCTAAAAAACCTACATGTATTTCAAAACCTGCAAGTTTAACAAACCTAGAGAACCTAATGCAAGAATTTTATTCCCTCGAGTTTAACTACGATTTGTATGTAGTTAAAAGAGAGCCATCTAGTGTCGCTCATACAATTCTATACAAATCGTAGTTAACCCTAACCTCAAGCGACTACGTAGAAAACCCGTACTGGGCACTTCGAAGTCTGGTGGCATTACCAGATTAATGGCTTAGCTAACAGTGCAAGATTAAGTGCCGATAAACGGAACACATACCTGGAATGGCATAAATAGGATATTTTATTATGATCAAAAAATTTTATATTAAGATAGTTTAGGTAATAGGTAATCGGAAAATGTTAGTTAGTTTATACATTTATAAATTAAATTTTATAAATAGTTTCAAATTTTTCAGTTTTTTTTTATCTGTTTTAGAAATATGCGAAACGCCGTACTATGAAAAATTGAGGTCTGTTTCGGATCAAAAATCGATAACTTTTTTATTTGTAGATAAAGACGATTGAAATTTTGCACAAATATAGAGTAGTATATAAGGCTTCAATTGTTATACTTTTGTCGAGATTTATTTTAGTATTGAAGTGCAAAGTTATCTCAAAGTACCCGAAGTTTGTTGATTGTTGGTGTTACTATTTACGCAGAATGAGCTCAAAGTGTCTTGAAGCCTTGCTGTGTTTTGTATTTTCTTGGGTTTGAGTAAGTAACACTTACTGAGACGACCACCATCTTAGTCTACCCGTGACCATGGCTGCTGAAAAGCAACTGAAACGTCGGGATCAGTGTAAATAGTAAAATAAAACCAAATAAATCGCGATAGAATCCGTTAAAAATAGTTTTATTTCAATATGGTAGCATGATAGTAAAGTTGCAAGTCATCGGCATAAACATTTTTCTCAAAAGAGCATTTTTCTCTGGCTTACGTTATCCATGAGATTCAAATATACCTTATATTTGAATCTCATACGAGTCATACTAGTTATATAGTTTATCTATTCCCTTAAAAGTTTCCAGGAAATTAATATGAATGTATTAAATCCATTAGACTTTAGAATCTATCTTTAGAATATATAATCTATTAAAAAATATTTTGAATGTAATTCATGTAAAATTATTAGAGTAAAGTTCAACTCATAAACTATTCAATAAATTTAAAAAAAAGATTATTGAAATGCCTTTGTTTACCATTTTCCATAGTGCGCCGTCATGATATTACGCCATCTGATCAGTAAATTGTGAATTCTGTTGTAAATTTTCGAATAATTTATTCCTTCCGTCTATTTTACTTAAATATTACCATGGACATAGGTTTTTTTAAAGCATAACGTCAAATCTATCCAGAATAAACTCTCATGATAGGATTTTTTTTGCCATAAATCACGAGTTTTATTCCACGAAATTACGGAATGCGTAAACATCGATATAGAATATACTGTTCTATCTCCATCACCAATCATAAGGATAATAACTCATTTTAAATTTAGGTAAATGGCAGTAAATAACGCCTTTACTGCCCACATGGCGTCACGACGAATGAGCAACATGGCGGTCTAGTGTTTTCATTTTAATGCCACTTATCGATTGAATTCAATTTTAGTACATTTTCTGGTGGTTTTGCCTTAGGATCAAATTAAAACACTTCAAAACACGGTAATACCCTATTAGAGCCCTGTGTTAACAGTCAAGTTGTGTGTTAAGAGTCAATCGGTTGGTTTGAGATTTCTTAAGACAACAAACCTCATGTGTCATTATTCACAAGTAAACACAAATTGTATAATTTACTAATGTTTGCTATTTGTTTAATATATTGATTAGCATAATCTGTTTTTGCCTGATACAAGGAAGTTAGTCTTAAATCAATAGAACATAATTATAAATACGTGCGACGACCTCGGTAGCGTGGTGGTAGTGCATTCGACTGCCACGCCAGGGTTTGCGGTTTCGATACCTTCTCAGTGCAAATATTGGTATGCATGAATATGTAAATTTGCATTGGTTGGGTGTTTCTATGTATAATATGTAGGTATGTGTTTACAAAAAAACCTCATGTACAAAAAAAAAAAAAGTAAATAACAATGGCGGTTTTGCAATTGACAGCCTCATCGCAATCGCAATCTTTTACAAGTAACCATGGGATGAAGAAAAAATAATTTCAGCCTCCATAGCGGTCTGTAATGTCTTAGAATTTATTATAAATCTATACTAATATTATAAAGCTGAAGAGTTTGTTTATTCATTTTCAATCTCAGGAACTACTGGCTCGAATTGAAGAATTATTTTACTGTTGAATAGCCCATTTATCGAGAAAGGCTATATAACATCACGCTACAACCAATAAGAGCAAAACATCAATGAAAAATGTTGCAAAAGTGGGGAAAATATACTAACGCGGACGAAGTTGCGCGGGTCAGCTAGTATTATATATAATATACATATCATCGGTGTCCTAAGAGAACCATGGCGAAGGTGAGGCCACAGAGGGACTGCAGAGGCATGTTTATTTATTTATTTACAAAAGGTACAGTTTGATGTTGTGATTAGTTTTTACAAGTCAGCGTTATTATGTACTGTTTAAAGCTAGTTTCTGGAATACACACTTGACTGACACTGCAGTGGTTTTAGTAGTGACCTCGTTGACTGGCACTGTGCCGAGTTTGTGACTTTGATTCCACATAGGACAATTATATAAATTATTTACAGATGGTGGTACATGGTCTTCAGGTATATCTATTTTTGTGTCCGCTTATTGCATGTAGGAATAGTTGTAGGAATGTTTGTTTTCCATTGCTCGGGAACAGTAGGTAACCTACCTTTAGCGAGATGAAAGGTACCTTATTTCCTGTTCGTTTGTCGACGGTGAGACCCCTGACAACGGTTATGCTAAATTTCATGATACCGATCATCATATTTAAACCGAGAAAGCGTAATAAACAGTGGCGTAACAATAGGGTGGCAGACCGGGCAAAATGCCACGAACCCCCGGCCCTAGGGGCCCCCCGAGACGCAAAGGCCCTGAACACAGGATGACAGGCGTTTTTGTACGCTCTAAACGTTTGAAGCGTCTACCTAATGCCATTATTCGGAATGAGCAAAAAACACGTTTTTGGGGGGTGTTAACTTTATTTTATTTTATAATTTTTAGTTATAAAGACTATGCTTATAGTAATACCAATAATAATGGATTATACATGGTGTATAGTAATACCCATTCCGTGAAAATGTCATGTATGTATTAAGATCGAGCAAAAACAAAAGTTTATTGTTTGGAAACTTCTTTAAATTTTAAAGTTTATTTTATCTTCATTATTTGTTGTTATAGCAGCTGTGGCATTACCCACTTGTAATGTAAATAACCCAAATGTAAATATTTTCGTATTTCACTTTATTTTTTAATTTTATTTTTTGTTTAAATAGCGGATATAGAAATATACATTCTGTTAAAAATTTAACTGTCTACCTATTACGTTACATGTGATACAGCCCGGTAACAGACAGACGGAAAGCGAAGGCTTAGTAATATAGTTCCGATCAGTGGCGTAACAATAGGGTGGTAGAGCGAGCAAAATGCCACGGGCCCCCGGGTCGAGGGCCTCCCGACCGCGGCCATGAGCACAAGAGGAATCTAAAATTTATTACAAAATTTCAGTTAGATAGACAGATAGATATTTAAAACAATACACGAATAATAAATCTTGAACACACTTTTTCTGAACAAAAAGCCCGGAGGAAGGGACTTTCAATAATAATTATTACTAAAGATCGCGTGGTGGTCGAATTTCGACCATGGTTTTTTTTGGCCAGTATAACTTGAACTGTATTTATATAGACTTACTTACCATGATAGGCTCAACACATACTGGACGAATGAATTTCATTAAGCCGTTTTCACCTAATTTTTAAAGTTGTAAGACATATTGTTTAAAATTTTAGCTTTCTGCACTTCTATATATAACCTGTAAATATTCCAAAATTCACGTTACTATGTTCGCGAAATTTTCTTAAAAAGGGTTACTAAGAATTCTCTTCACGTATTTATATTAATACTAGAGATCACGTGGTGGTCGAATTTCGACCATGGTTTAGGTATTTCATTGGCCAATATTACTTGACCTGTCATTGTATAGACTTTTGTACCATGACAGGTCAAAATATATACTGGACACTCATAGCTGTATGTACCCGTTTTTGCATTTTTTTTTTAACTTTGTAGCAAATATTGTTCAAAAATTTTAGCACTCGTCACTTCTTCTCTGTATAAACTATAAGTGTGCGAAATTTCATACTTCTCCGTCCGCCCAATTTTAGTAAAAAGGGATCCAAAGTTTACGCTTCACGTATTAATATATAGATAATGATTTTAGCTAGAAATATTTTTTCTTTCTAAACATATAATACCTACACTCAAAGAGTATACAAATACTAAACCCATCCAATAAATTTTGCTACGGGCCCCAGATGGTATAGTTACGCCACTGGTAACAAACAAACTGACTTTCGCTGTTATAGTAGTACTTCTGTACTAGTTGTTCTTTTTTTTTTTTTCTTAGAAAAGACAACTCCCGCATTAGGAATTACTCCTGTGTTGCGGGGGACTTTACAAACATACAAACAACGGACACAAAGAACACCCAGACTCGGGTGGGAATCGAACCCACGACCTATGGCATAGCAGTCAGGGTCACTAACCACTAGGCCAACAGGCCAGTCGAAAGTTGCTCGCGACTTCTTTCGCGTGGACATTTTGTTGAAATCTATCCCACGAGAACTGTACATTTTCTAAGATAATAATTATTAAAAGAAAACCGACTTAAAAAAAAACTATTCCATAAAAAAATTGTATGGGTCTCATGGATGCCATTGTCAGAACTGGACCAAATTAAAATGGGACCACACGGGAAGCACCAGTTTTCAAATAAAAAAAGAATCACCAAAATCGGTTCACCCAGTCGAAAGTTCTGAGGTAACAAACATAAAAAAAATACAGTAGAATTGAGAACCGCCTCCTTTTTTGAAGTCGGTTAAAAAGTAACCTATGTGCTCTATCCCAGATATACCCAATCTATTTCTGTGCCAAATTTTCTCCTAATCCACCCTCACAAACTTTCTCCTTTATAATATTAGTAGATAAGATAAGCTGGACGAAATTGTCATCAAATTCTATTACTAGGTGTAACAGTGTTGGTGTACACAGAAATAGTCATCCCTTTAAAATAAACATAACACAACATTACCTAATTAATTTCATCGCAAGTTTCTTTTTTAAATATTTAACACAGTAATAATTAAACACGTCTCGCTTGTTATTCTCTGTATACCGTACGATAAATACATACGTAATATAATAACTTAAATAAACACACATTAATGTCCTCAATCTCAAAGTCACGAATTTCAAGCACTCATTCATTACGCAAGTAAAATAACTCGTTTCACCTTGACGCTTCCTAATTATCAGAACGAAATGTCTCCCAGTGGAAAACGGATTAATATGATGTCCTTCCCAAA
Source organism: Euplagia quadripunctaria (assembly GCA_963859945.1). Classification (NCBI taxonomy): domain Eukaryota; kingdom Metazoa; phylum Arthropoda; class Insecta; order Lepidoptera; family Erebidae; genus Euplagia; species Euplagia quadripunctaria. The sequence goes on from OY982562.1 coordinate 23,914,171, forward strand.
TCTTAATTTCTCCACGGAGCGATGGCTTTTGTTCCTTTATGACGTGATATTTATTTCATATAGGCATTTCTTTGATATCTTATGGACTTTACACGAGCAACTCTATGATGTATATATTTATTTATGTATGTATTTATATTGCGGGTATCTCGAAAATGGCTCTAATGATTTTTAACCCCCGACGCAACAACGACGGGGTGTTATAAGTTTGACATCGACGTTTGTGTGTGTGTGTGTGTGTGTGTGTGTCTGTCTGTGGCATCGTAGCTCTCAAAGGGATGGACCGATTTCGATGCGATTTTTTTCATTTGAAAGTCAATTTCCTTGCGGTGGTTCTTAGCTATGTTTGGTTAATATCAGTCCAGCAGTATAGGAGTATCAGCTATTTTCCAAAATGATGTAAGGCATTTTGTAATCGTTGAAGGAATTTTCGAGTCGGGGGTGTTTTAAATTTTAAATTTATAGTTATGATGAAATTTTGTATACAGATACACTTTTGCATTTTAAGTTCAACTGCATAGTTGTATTTCCTGTAAAAAATACAATTTTACAAAAAAAATTACGATTTTACAAAAAGCTACCAAACGAAGCTCTGTTTCCCAGGTACTAATGTGTTATGAAGCAAACTATGTACAATGTACCTGCAGTTGTTTGTTTATATGCCTTAGCATTAGCAACAAATAAGTTCAATTCAATTGATATTAGTTTCCTCATGCTTTATGAGCCCTTAATGTGCCAGAAATTAATATTGATTGAATAAGTTAAATCTTGTGATGAACACGGGTAGCAACTTCTTTGTTAGAAATTCTTTGGTACTCGCAATAAGTAGTTATACCAAAGATAATAGATAATAATTATAAAATTGGCAATTCATTCATCATCTTGAAATAATCATTAGAGATGTAACGGATATCCGGCGACTATCCGGTATCCGTCCTACATTTACTATCCGGACAGTGTAAAGATTAACTTCTACTTTTATAAATTCCAACAGAATCGTCCGTCGAGCCCTTTAAGCTTCAATAACCCTTATCTACTTTTTTCTTTCTTATTAAACTGCTCCATCTGGTAGGCAAGGCAGGCCTATGCCACTCGATGTACTTGCGCGCTAAATACCTACCGGCCGCTTGTCCGCCGGCGGACCTTATACGCAGTCTCGCGCAGTGGGTTGCCAACAGCTGCTTTGCGCGCAAACGTTTTTATTTTCGAAGTACAAAAAACGTAATTCAATATCGTATTGATATATTCTTTAAATACTGTAAAATTTATAGTGAAAATTGACATGTTGTTTATGTGCAGTATAAGAATGTAGATAAATTAAGAGAATAAAAAGCCCAGTAGCGCTATTGCTGTATTTTTTTTAAATGAACCTTAATAACCCTATATGCCCTTGTTTCCCTCAAATTCTTCATTAAAACTCTTTGTAAGGTTTAGAATATTTTCCACCATTCAGTTTATTAGTCGAGATTTTAGAAAAGGGAAGAAGTTTATTATTTTTTACATAAAAATAAAACGCATGTAGGATTTTTGTACACTAAAACATTGGAAATGAAAGATAAGCGTTAAGTACTTAATGTACATAACAATTGTACATTTTTTATTAAAAAAATATTGAAGAGGTAACCCTACACACATTTAAAGCCCGGAAAGAGTACTTAGTAATCTGTGCCCAAGGCCACAAGACTTCAACGAGCTGACACAAAGTCACTTGATATTTGAAAATAGTCAAAGTGGTTTATAAATCCGCTTTGTAGATAGGCATCTCCTTTGTTGGCTTGCCTTTTGAAGTTGTTTGAAAATTGTAGTTCTTTTTAGTGAACGTCAACACAATATTGTAGAAACTTGTTTAAAATTGAGTTTTGTGATGTCATTCTTAAATGTTGTCTTATCATATTATGACAAAATTTAAGAAGGAAACTCTTACCTTTAATTTTTACTTTATATTTTACTTACATTATTTGGTTAAATAGAACAGAAACAATAAAAACCATAATAAAAATTGTTCAATATTCAATAAAAGACAACTCCCGCATTAGGAATTACTCCTGTGTCGCGGGGGACTTTACAAACATACAAACAACGGACACTAACCACCTTTCACTTACTGAGGTCTCTCATAACTAAAATAACACTTAATTTAATAAGCTTATTTTGAGTACATTACTACCCTAAAGAGCCAATGTAACTAAGTCTGGCCGTTTCGTAAATAGTTCACCTTTACTCGTGCTGTAGTATCATTTTATAATAACTATTTATACAAAATATACTTCAACAGACCTGTCAATAAGTTCTAAAGTGCTTATTACACTTGGCTAAATGTAGTCATCTAAATTCAGTCGTTACTGAATTTAGAAATTAGAAGCCACTGTCCTAAATTTACTTACTGAATCAATTACCAGTAAAGCGCGACAATGTTAGACATGTGCGTGTGCGAGGATGGCTCCAGTATTATCCAGACACCAAAAAATTGGTAGCCTTGGCTGCTGGTTCAATTAAAATAGAAAAAAGAAAACGAAGAACATAGGTGAAGGGATATTTATTGCTACGCAGAAAGTTAGCAAACATGAACATTATGAGTGTTTCAAGTCCGAAACGGGACAAAAATTTGTGTGATCCACAAATAGTTGTCTCGAGTCTGGATCTTCTTTGTGTTCGCTGTTTGAATGTTTGTAAAGCTCCCCGCGACACAGGAATATTCTTAATGCTGTCTTTAAAAAAAAAAGAACCAAAATATTAGTGCAAAAGCAAGATTAGTCGTAACATGAAGATTTTTTGCAACGGGAAACTCATATCATATTATATATATTTTACGCTTCTAAATAATTTAGTCAGTCAGAAACCATCCTAGCTTCTGAATTTAGGATGCTAACTTGCTAAATGCGATTATACTTGACTAAATTCAGTACCTAACGACTGAATTTAGACGACTAAATTTAGTCAAGTGTAATAAGCGCTTTATCTAATTTAATAATTATTCGTTTAACACCTAAAATTCTCTTATGTAACATGAAAATACATCAGATAATGATGATTGTGAAATTATTTTATTTATATAAAAGGCGGTGTTTGCGTTCTTGGTTTTAATTTAATTACTGTTTGGGTAATAATTTTTATAGTTTTACGGCAATGTTAGAAATAAAATATGGTAGAAAAGGTTCATAACGATGCCAATGTAGACACGTTCTTCGCGTAAAAAGAATGACATAATCTAGTTATGATGTTGGAACACGTACTTGTGTAGGTATATTAAGATTCTACGTATTGTAATTTTATTCTGAAGTTGAATCAAGTACCTATACAGGGTGTATTTGAAAACGGAACACTTACTTAAATCACTGAAAGGGTATGACTCTAGCATGCAGTTACAATAAGTTTTTTTTAAAGAACTATCCGCTTACAAGTTATGACCGTTTGAATTTCCAGGTATTTTTGCCCCCGTTTTTCATAAAAGTAAATGGAATGTGTAAAGTTTTTTAAATATTATTTTATACCTGAGTAAATAGTTCCAAAATAAAAAACTGTACTATTTAAAATCTCTAACTTTACACATTCCACCTACTTTTATGAAAAACGGAGGCAAAAATACCTGGAAATTCTAACTGTCATAACTTGTAAACGGATAGTTTTTCTTTTTAAATTTTAATTGTGCATGCTAAAGTCATAGCCTTTCAGTGATTTATGTTAGTGTTCCTTTTTCAAATACACCCTGTAGAAAAATCAAATCAGCAACGTCGTCGTCGGAATTGTTCATTCTTTTTATACAAGTGTCAGCTGTATAATATCAATCACTTTTAGATGGCTACATGAACTTCTTTATAAGGAAGGAAGTAGTCTGGCAAAATGTCCCTTTATACTTTAAAATATAGTATTATACAGATTTTATCTTTCCGTAATACTTACCACATTTTCAAATGAGTAAGACAGAAAACATACTATCATCCTCTAAATGGAAGGAAGCTATAAAAGTCAAAAAATAGTAGTTTAGGGTAATGGGGACAACGGGAATACACCAAATATAGGTGTATTCCCGTTCTGCCCATCACACGTGTGAATAATTGAAATGAAAATAATTAAAAATTGTTTCCGTTGTCCCCATTGCCCTGTCCCCATTAATGGGGACAGCGGGACTTGAATAAAATAATTAAAAATTATTCCCGTTGTCCTCCCTGCCCTGAACGCACATATATGCCCGTACCCCCATTGTTCTTATACTTTCTAGTATAGAACTATAGACAAATAAATTCCTACTTTCTCTATTAATAGGACAAACGGGAATAAAATTGGCGACTTGTCGTTATCCCCATTGGTAGTTCAGGGTAATGGGGACAATGGGAAAAATAAATACCTTCGTTTCGTTGTCCCGATTAATGGGGACAGGGCAATGGGGACAACGGGAATACACCGCACCAAAATATTGAAATGATCAGGGTAGCAATACTTCAATGTGTTACAGAAAGATGTATGGATGGGTTTTAGGGTTGTATAATAGACCTCTTGGATAATGTAAATCGCTAATTATAATTTCAAGAAAACAATAACTAGCTTCATTAAAACGAAAATAGTAATTTTTAATGCAGAAAGAATATTTTGTAACTAAACTATCAATTTGGAAGGTAAAGGTTTCAAAGGAGTTAGAAATCCACTAGCAGTGATTAGTAAACAGAAAACATTGGGTCCGCTGGAAAACAAATTTTGTTCATCAATCTTCTAAATCTGAATTCCTACATTTAAAGATACCTGAATTAATATATAGTAGTGATTAGTCGTCGTTATCACATTACTTCACTAAGAGTACTCTTTTAAAGCAATCGCGTTACAGTGTAAAATTTTATTACTTTAAACGAACAATAGGGTAGATGACTGTCAAGTCAAATCAGTATCTTTTTAGTAAACGTCAAAACGGAAGCTTCCGTACATTTTTGTATGAAATACTAAGGCGTGACGTCACACCTTAGTATTGTCAAATCATTTACTTTTAATGTTAATTTAACAATTATAATCTAAATTAAAAACGTTAAAATGAAACTGGACGACAATATTCACAGTATTTTAAGTTTTTTTATCGCGACACTTGGCGTTATAATTTATTTTGAGCATAGGCATCTACCCAGTTATTAGTATGTATTTATTTACTAGCAGCGCCCCGCGGTTTCACCCGCGTAAGTCTCGATCCCGTAGGAATATCGGGATAAAATTAGCCTATGCGTTAATCCAGGTCTCCAGCTATATATATACCAAGTTTCATTGCAATCGGTTCAGTGGTTTTTGCGTGAAAGAGTAACAAACATCCGTCCATCCATCCAAACTTTCACATTTATAATATTAGTGGGATTTATGTACGTATTTATATTTTGGGTATCTCGGAAACGACTCTAACGATTTTGATGAAATTTTGTGTAAAGATACAGTTTTGCATTTTAAGTTCACCTGCATAGTTGTATTTCCTGTAAAAACACAATTTTACAAAAAAAAAATCGATTTTACAAAAAGCTATCGAGCGAAGGTCTAGCTCTAGCTTCTCCCAGGTACTAACATTAAAATACGTAATTAAAAAATGTAAACCATCTCTATGTTCATATAATTTACATACAAATAAACATACCTTTGTGTATGGAATCTACTAAGCCTATTTTAACATTAATTGTTGTTCATTATCTACATAATAGTTTTAGACTTAGAACTTAACTAACATTCCCATTATAACATATTCGAGATTTACTAGGACAAAGTTTGTGTGAACAAAAACAATACTGGTTCTCTTTGTAAATGGGGTCATCTATATTTGGTCAATACTTCATCGATTACATAAAGACAACTTCCTCGTCCACCTTTCAGATATGAGAACGGGGTCAAAATGCCAAACAAACAGCATTTTTTTCCGGCGAAAATTACATCAGTGTTAGTTGGACCATTGCTCCGACGATCAGCTGTTGGAAATAGAAAGTGTTGCGTTGTGTAATGTGGAAAATTATGCGTTGAGAATGCCATGTGTACGCATCGAATACCCGGCTTTAATTAACCCCATTTCGCGTGTTGTGCTCACCAAGAACTGTTCTAGCGGTACGTGTTGCATACCGAAGGCATTGTTAGTGAGCTAAACAGCGATGTATATATCAAAAGGCTTCTGGGGCTAAGCATTTGTAAGTTAGGTGTATATATACACTCGACAAAGTAGAATCATGTCACAGTTTAAATCGATATCATAAGCTGACTCTAATTAATTTAAGTGGAAAGTTTTGGAACGCCCTGACACCGAGTTTTAGTGAGATTGGATGTTCCTTTAGTAAACAAATATACAATTAGGATAGAGTAGGCTACTAAGAGTGTTATCAATTAAAAAAAGTGTGTGTGTACTTATGTACGCACGTAAGAATTTATACTTTTATCTAGTTAAATAAAGTTTATTTAAATATCATAATAAATAATACATACCGTCAACTAACCTCAAATTCTACAAACGTACTAAAAGTAATATATAAAAACCATTTTTATCACTTATAATCACAGTAAATTATCATAAATAATACATACCGTCAACTAATCTCAAATTCTACAAACGTACTTAAAGTAATATATAAAAACCATTTTTATCACTTATAATCACAGTAAATTATCATAAATAATACATACCGTCAACTAATCTCAAATTCTACAAACGTACTCAAAGTAATATCTAAAAACCATTTTTATCACTATCGTGAAGTTGGTAACTTTTTTTGAAAAACTAAAATGTTGACTAGCTAACTTCAGGGTGTCGGTTTTTTGTGACGATGTGCGCGCGCATCGTAAAAATTTACATGTTGACTAGCTAACTTCAGGGTGTCGGTTTTTTGTGACGGTGTGCGCGCACATCGTAAAAATTGACGCTCATCATTTTTCCCTAACGCGCCAAAAGAAGTATAACTTCAAAAATGTATTTTAGAAAACTGTTTTCACCAGCTTATTTTAAACCTCACTTAGCTTCAATAGGTAAGTTTATTTATATCTTTAAATTCCTATCAGCTGAACTTTCAACTGAAATTGTGATTGTTTCGCATAATTAATTCTCGTACGCAGCTACAAGGCGATAGGTTTTGTAAATGACCCAATAAATTTGCGTACATAAATTAGAGAAGACAATGTTGTGAGCAAGGTTCTTGATTATTTCTCCTACAAAAGGACAAAGCAAAGAATAGACAAACGCCTATTCCATAACACAATTTAAAAAAATTGTCAGTATCTGGCGGTGAATATTTGCGTTGGAGATCTCATTTCACAATATTCTCAATTTCTAATATTCTCACTTCGTGCAATTTGCAAGTCCTCGGAGAGAGTCGTATTTAAAAGGATTTCCTCACAGAAAATTTCATATATTTCCCGTTAGTTACTGTAAAATAAAAAACATATTTAGACCAAATTATAATTTTTTCTTTCTAAATTCGATTTCTCGTGAAAGACATGCAAATAACAACATTAAGACAATTAAAACTCACAAGAAACTAGACAGTCGAATACAATTATCCTCCACTGCTATCACACTAATATATCTCCTACAATATAGACACAAATTAGCATCCTCATAATACGACTTCATTCTCAATGTTCGCGTGACCGATTCTATTCTTCAACACGCAACACTGTGTTATCTACGTAAAACCTACTGCGATTTTATATGGCACATTACCTGCGATAATGATGTATTTATGTCAATAATATCTGTCAACTTTACTCTTTCAGATGATGATTTATTAGAATGCAATGTTGTTGTTCATGTACTATATTATTTCATTTTTATAAATTATTTTGAACATTACCAAATGGCCTCAACTACGATCAGTATCTAAGTAAGACCAGTGTCTTCCTCTCAGGCGATATCTTGGTGAATTATTATAAGAATAGAATATAAAATTAATAATTACTTAATAGTTTTACATCTTTATACCATTCATCCGATTGCAATATAAACGGGGATGCCGGCAAGTTGCGGACTCCACTGGGGCCCCGTTTTCAAGGAGTGAAGCGTCCTGCCGCGACAGTGTCAAACGTCACACTCGTGTGTGAGTGTGTGAGAATAGTCTTTAATAAACATGAATACCACTCACGAAAGTTTTTATTGTAATATCCGACCACGAAAAAAGGTTTCTGAAAGAGTTAACTCCTAATTCTTGTATTTATCTGTTTACCATCATATAAACAACTTTATGCATAGTCTTTAAGCATAAAAATAAACTTATAGATCGCCTTGAGGACATAGTGCTAATTGAAGGCAGAAAAAAAACACGTAAAAGAATCTTGGAATCATAAAAATTTCAAATCGTTTGCAATTGCAGCGCTCCAAATTATCCAAAGTATGAGACCCGACTTGATGGCTGTCGCATTTTATAGTTTATTGCATCTATTTGAAGACGGAAACGATTCGATTGAACGGACTTATCATATATAGAGCGAAATCTAAAATATTTACGTAAATATATTAACGCAACCCAGTGTTTAAAGTAGTACTATAAAAAGTTAGTCTGATGTGACAACTGACGCTTATGCTATGAAGTCATCGTTTATTTCCGACATTCATTTAGTTGAAATAATAGCCCACACACTGACATTCCTCGCCTATATCCGAAATGCCAATGTTTCTTGCGTTTGAAATCTTGAGATGTATCTGAGACAGTAAGTCTTGTATGTTGTAATTTTTCTTACGTGCCCCAGATAGCTACGAATCTCGGGGAGTCTTTGAACCCCCAAAAAAAATTAAAAGCGAAACTCGTCGAGTCTCAGAAAGTCCTGGATTTTAATCACACACACGGTCAATGGAAAAGTTTCAAATCGTAACTTCACTTGCCGAAAGAAAACAATTATACAAAAAGTTGCCAACCAAACACGATCCGCATACAATATGAGAGTACCGGGGGCAATAAACACTAAGATAAAAAATACCGTAGCTTTACGTTGTTACGTTTACAAAACTAAGCAGCGACACACATGTGAAGAACAGACAGATGGCTTACTGTAATAAGATATTTAAATAGCTATTATCGCGACTAAAACTTAATAGTTTAATATTGGTTGGTGGCCAATGCTCTAACCTGCCAAGCTTATGCCTGCCTGGTCCCACGGGGCAATCTAATGGATGCCTAATTGCCACATCGAGAGGCACGTTATTAAATAAGTGTTTTTAAAATTAGTTTCCTTGACAATTTTCGTGAGGCGGGAGGGCGCTGGCCAACTGTTTTTAAGGGTCCGTACCCAAAGGGTAAAAGCGGTACCCTATTACTAAAACTTTACTATCCGCCTGTCTGTTTGTCACCAGGCTGTATCTCATGAACCGTGATGGCTAGACAGTTGAAATATTTACAGATGATGTATTTCTGTTGCCGCTATAACAATAAATAATAAAAATAAATTAAAAGTTAAAGAGGGCTCCCTTACTAGAAACGTATTTTTTTTGGCTTAGAGTATTACATAACATAATGCGCGAGTCCTACACGCACTTGGCCGGTTTTTTTTAATATGTTTTTTGCGATATCTCATCGTATAATAATACTTTTTAAATAAATAAATTATTAAGTTTTGTTTGTGTTAATTATTAAATTTATTTCTTAACTAAGTACTTTACCGTTCAATGTAGGTACTTATCTAAGTACATAATTTGATTTTGTAGTAATTTTCTATTGTTTCGCTAATTCTTATAACGTTTGTTTTTTTTCTCATTTAAGTATTTAAATAAGAAAATAAAACAAAAATATCGTGTGTGCTGAAGTACTTTATAATACCTACTACAAAAATTCTACTAATTATATAAATATCTACATGATCTTATTACAAACCCACATTTTATAAATTTTTTGTAATTTTTTTTTATAATTTATCTGTTCCCGTGGCATTTTTACTATAGTTCAGCTCTTACTGATCATAGCGTGATGTGCCCAAAATAGCTTCTTAAAGTAATGTAATAAGTAATAACCTTAAGGGATTGTCCATTAATCACGTGAGGCTCAAAAGGGGGGAGGGGGTTCGAAAAAAATCACGAAAATCACAAGGGAGGGAAGGTGAAGTGAGATATCACGTGTATTTATTTTTCGTAGAACGCGCGATTATACCTATATTTAAAGATAATATTTTGAATATATTTTGGACCAAAAAAAAATACACGTGATTTTTGGTAGGGGAGGTTGGGAATCTAAAACCTCACCACGCATCACCAAGGGGGAGGGGGGGGAGTTAAAAAGTTGCTAAAAAACATCACGTTATTAATGGACAACCTCTAAGTAATACTCTTGAAGTAATGGAATATATTTTAGTAGGTTGTTTCCTCAAATTAACACGGGTGAAACCGCGGGGCACAGCTAGTGTACACATATGTGTACACTAGCTGTGCCCCGCGGTTACCTATTTACAAATTTCCACAGAAGTGGCTCCAAGTTTAAAGACATATTCTCATTCAGATTTATTCTGTATTTTCCGTTTTGCACAATTCGATAATACCAACCCAACAGCTTAATTTACTGACAGCCGACAAAAAAATTAATTAAGTATTATTTTAATTTCAGTTTCATCGAACAAGATAAAGTGTCCGGGTTTTGGACATGGATGTTCGTTCTCTCGAAGCTACCTGAGCTGGGAGACACAGTATTCATCGTGCTACGAAAGAAGCCTCTGATCTTCTTGCACTGGTATCACCACATCACCGTGCTCCTATACACCTGGTACTCCTTTACAGAGTACACCTCCTCCGCGCGCTGGTTCGTCGTCATGAATTACTGTGTGCATAGGTAAGCTCAGCCTATATTTGTATGGATAAGTGCGTCACAAGTTTTCCCATCCTTCTTCTCCTGACTCCTGGTGCGTGAGGTCACATAAACCAAAAGGGGAAACTCGAGGTTTTAGATGAAGGTTGAGCTCATTTCGTAAAGCGAGAGCTTGGAAAGGACAATGCAGGAACATATAGCTTTTGTACATTGAATAAAATGGCATACTGGGGGGTCTACTTGACCTATAGCCATCTAATGACAGGCGTTATATGGATTTCCAGCTTGTAATTGAAAGTATGACAGGGCAAGACGGCGATGCGGCGTGAGCTGTGAGCGGTTAATATCAGGAATGTTACTTGTATGAAATTTCGGTTGTGGATATGGATTACGGATGTATGAATAATGTTATACTGGTTTCGGATTTTTTCAGTTACGGATATTAGATTTTTAAAGAATTTAACATGAAATTTTTTAACTTTAACGTTAAAATTAAGATTCTCGTCCTTTTTGAAGTCTGGTAACTTAACCTTGGCACAGTTCTGTGCGATTTCATTGAAGGTTTTTTTCAATATTGACTTAAAATAAGTGAGCAACCTTAAAATTATAAATGTGCACGCAGCGTATCTCGTTTACTTTATCGATATTCAAAACGCACATCAGCTTTCGATTCGAACTTTGACATATTAGGATTTTAATAAAAAATAAGTGCACATATCCGAAAACGAAAAGGTATACCTACACTGCGTGACTAGGCAGTACCAGTCGCCATTTACCATTTGGGTTCGTCCCACACGACGCTATAAACGGAGGTATAGACGTCTCGGGGAGTTACAATAAGACTGATAATATCTTAATCGTACATTGCTATTAAGATTCCATGATATTTTCTAGTAAAAAAATAGAAGTTCAGCAGTTCAATGGTCGTAGACTTACTTTGATGACTCAGATGTTGTTTAGACCGCTAAAAGTTTAGGAAAGCATGGAGCCAGGAGGCAACCATTTTTCTCAACTGTGTAACACTACTAATGTTAAGAGTTTATAGGTTATAGTAATCACCAGGGATGTTATGGAGCTCTGTAACTGTAACCGAAACACTCGGATATCCGAAATAAAAATTATCCGAAACCGTAACAGAATCTGATATAATTTGTTTTTTAATAATTCCGGATAGGGGCGAAGTATAAATGTGACGTGTTACGGCAGATCTTTAATAATTTTTTATGGGTGAAATGGTTGTATAATGTTGTTTTTGTTTATTAAAATTTCGTTATTGGATTTTTATTTCCTGTTATTATTATTCCCATGGCACCGGGACTTACCCGAGTGAAACTATGGGGCGCTGCTAGTTATTCATATATCTGTATCCATAACCAGATCCATAACATCCTCGGTAATCAGTCTAGTAGTCACACTAGCCGTGTATACTCGGGTGGAAATCATTATTTTCGATCAGAAGTTATTTTCGACATTATGTCACGTAAAATTTAATATTCTTTATTGTCAAGTCATTATTAATATACCAGCTAAACCCGGCCATCTTTTGCTGCGGTTCAGTAAAATTTTATACATGTAGCTATGACAACCGATGCTATATCAACAATTATCGTATCAACTAACTATGGTTAAATTATAAGTCGATCTAAAATGCATAGAATTTTCTATTTTCATTGAAACTTTGGAATAAAAAGTACACAGAAACACTTTCCGTTAAAATGCAATTCTACTACTTTCGTAAACGTGAAAGTTTGTGAAGGTGTATGGATGTTTGTTAGTCTTTCACGCAAAAACGGCTGAACGGATCTGGATCAAATTTGGCACAGAAATAGATTGTAGTCTGGAATAGCACATAGGATAACTCGAAATTATAATTGCGCCACCTGTGAAAGTTGCCCTAACTAATGTACAGATAATACAGGATATTACAGTAGTATCGCGCAGAATCCACAGATGGCCTAAAAATAAAATAAATCAACTCGCGGTTTTTGCATAGCATTTTTCGCACTTTTTTTTTTGCTAGCTGCAAACGCTCGGTGGCCGGCCGCCGGCTAGCCAAAAAAAATCATTATTGTATCAAAATTAATAATAAATATATTATTATGGTAACCAAGCTTAGGTTGCTGGTTAACACTTTTTAAAGTAAAAAACAAACATCTAAATTCCATAATCGTCTATCACACGCTATAATTGCGCATTTGTGCCTTCGCAGAATTCGCGGCGTTCGATTGCAACAAATATTGTCCTATACATGCGTGCACAATAACTATTGTCATTCACCTTATACATGTTTGGTTTACACGATTTGTAATTCAATTCAAGTATAGTTCCTTTATGGCATACTAGCTAAACCCTGCTTTGTTTATATCATTTTGATAAAACTTAAAAGCAGCCAAACAATATAGTAGAATTTTTGAAGTGAAAACTTCTTTAGCGGCGTTGTGCACTTTTTGGGATGGGTAAAAAATGTTAAACTCGCGTCAGGACACGTGACCTGATCGAAAACTCGGAAGACGGAGTCGAGTTTCTTATATTTAAAAAAATATTTTTACGCCATCTGTAGATTCTGATACTACTGTAGTTTGATATATACTTATGTAATATATAGTATAGATCCACTAGAGGGCGCTAATCTAAACATTGAGATTTGTCAGCTCGTTATTAATTAATCTTTAAAAAATGTGTTTTCACTTCTGACGTGCAGTCCTACGACTGACAATTTTTTTATAGATTTCTGTACTACTTACTTGTAATATACACTAGAAATCACCATTTTCTAAATGCTTAATAAGTTAATAGTTATTATTCAATGTGCTCTTATTTTAATCATTGAAATAAAATAACGTTGGCATTCAGTAAAACGAATTAATGTCTGAAATTACATTTTAGAACCAGTTGCAAAGACATCAAGAAAAAAACAAGGCTATAGAAACTTCCGGAACCTCTTGAATTGTCATTAATGTTTTTAAAACTAAATTAAAATTTTAAAAAATTGTATTTCATAACAACTTTATTTTGCTTTAATTACTTGAGAATTTATTCTTAATGATACCTTTTTTTCGTTCCAGTGTTATGTACTCATACTATGCGTTGGTCAGCATGGGCAAATATCCGCCAAAGATGCTGGCGATGACGATCACCGTACTTCAGCTCTCACAGATGATCGTCGGTTGCGCGATCAACATCTGGGCACACAACTACATGGCCAGTTCAACTCAACACTCATGCCACATCAGCCAAATCAACATCAAGCTCTCTATGGCCATGTATTTCTCATACTTCGTACTATTCGCACAGTTCTTCTACAAAGCATATTTATCCCCCAGGTCTAATAAAAAAGCCAAAATTGAACCAATTCCCGATGTTCCAGTTAAACAAAATAATTACAACAATGGTTACCCACGACAAAGGAACGGCGTCGTCGCGCACTAGTCGACGCCACCGTGTGATATGTACTAGTTATATTTAGAGGTTATGGCTGTTATTTATTTGGCCACGATTAGGCTAAATTTACGGTTCGATACGGTCTTCCATTCGTGCTTTAGACACGCGTAAAAAGCGAATGATACTAACATTCAATTTACGCGGAGCTTTTTTAAAAACCCTAAGTCGTAATTCGCGTTTTTTTTTACAATTTCAAGAATTGTTATTATTCTTGCTAAATATCGTTTCTATCTAATCTACGAAGGCAAAATATTATTTAGTTTGTTTCGATATATTTTTTTTAGGTACAAGTGTAGTAATATTATTATTATTTTAGTAAGTAACGTGAATGTATAGACCGGCCATATTGAATTTATACGTGCTCAAAATAAAAATTAATTTAATATTCCGTAATGAAAACGGATGAACGGACCGTTGATGAAGCCCAATCGTGGTCAAAGGGCTCTGGAGACGTCGCCGAGCTACATTCCACGCTAGACTGTTTGTTTGCGTACATAGCTTTTGTTATGCTACTCTCTTGTGACGACTCTCACAATTCCACGGTAGACAGAACAGCGACTTTGTGCTTGCCTGTACACGTACATATATCAATTAAAGTATTGTCGTAGTGCGTGGCGTAGCTTTGAATAGTGTGCGTGCATGTGCACGCACACTATTCAAAGCTTGTTACTGTTCTGTCTAATGTGGAATTGCTTTAGTTTTAGTGGATGGTAGGAGCTTTCTATTAATAATTAGAATAAATAAGAATATTTAGTATTCGAAACTTACAAATTTGAACATCAGTACATATTTGAGGCATCAGGAATTTCATTATAGTAAAAAACCTTAAGTACATTGAAAATATTTACATTTAAAAAAAATTCTGAAAGTTTTTTTTAGATATTAGTCGTCACAATAGGTTAGAGAAATTCATTGAAAATGGCGGCGTTCTCGCAGCGCTCTAATACACGCTTTTATATGGGATTTGTGTATCGATGATTTAGGAGGTGTTACTGTGAGTGTGAATGTTGTATCGAATTGGAACTTAGAAACATTAATAATAATTTACAATTGTTTAGTCTATGGATTGTATAAAACCAAGAGCCAAAACCGGACATGCCGTTTTTCGATTTTTATTTGGCAACACCATATTGCCCAAAGACAACAGAATGTATAGACAATTATTATTAATTATTAGTTTAATACATTTTTACAATGTATTATAACAAATTCGATGCATTTCGAAAGATTAATAATGTTAATTCGTAATGAGAAAATTATATTTTTTAGTATGAAACTAAAATAAAAAAATGTAAAAAATGTACAAGAAGCCATTATGTAAACAAGTACATATAATTGATTATACATTAATTTTTAACAGGGTCTCGTTAGTTTAGCTAAGATAATAAGTTACGTCATCTTCGAATTTACTCGGTTTATTCGTTTAAAAGTGATTTAACAGGGACCCTGAATATTTGTAAGTTATTAATTGGTCAAATTAATATTACTTACGGGTGATGAAACATTCCCAGTTTATGACAAGTGTAAATCCTACTCTTAAGGGAAGGGTTTAAAAAACACGTTGTTAATTATGTCAAAGAATAAAAGATACGCTATCCTAAATTATTGTTTCAGCAAGACCTATATAAAAGCCACGATTTGTTGTTATTATGTCATATTTATTACTTAACGAAAAAACTTAGTGATTTTTTTTTATTAATTTATTTTTAAAGGGATAGTTGTACCTATACACTTTGTAAATGTTGAAACGATGTTTGCGCTTCGTGTAAACCGCTTCACGTGCGGTGTGTAGGTGTAATACTTTGATATGCTTGTCAAACAAGTGCACAAAGTGTATTTATATGTAATTCATGATAGTGAAATAAGCAATATTAATGAGAAGTTTCCGTTAAAATGGCAGTTTATATTCGTTACATACACATATTCTTTTTTTTTAAATCAAATTTAAAAAAAGAATATGTGTTTGGAGGTAACGCGTCGCGGATATACGGGCGAATGAAAGTTCAAATCAACGCTTCCCAGCGGTAACGTATAAGTAAACGTTACCGCGCGAAAGCCTCTAAAACCGACAACGTTTACGTAACGTAAACGCGGTCATTGTGAACATAGACTTAACTAGATGTAGGTCGACGCTAATATTGGACGCATACAAATTATGATATAAGCGTCTATTTAATGTCCAATTGCGTTCACGATTGTATAATGTCGGCGTGTTAGTCGATTATGTGATGGTTTGTGGAATTAGAATCGTTATATCCTTTTAATAAAGTACACGAAACGCTTCGGATAAACGAAAAACGCTAAATAGCGGTATTCTAACGTGACTATTAATAAAATTAGGATAGATTTATTCCCTGCAACTGTCCGCTAATTGACCTTAATGTAGGTACCAGTCTGTGTTAATGCTTACATTTTAAACCGTGTTTTGTAACTATTTTTTGTGTAACGTTGTGTTCGTATATTGTTTAACACTTGTTATTTTCAAGAATGTGTTGTTACTAGTAAACAAGACATTGTTACTAGTAAACTACACATACATACTCAGTTTTATAGTAGTGTATATATTGAAGCAAATGAAGTGTAAGGTGTAGGCTGGGTTTTATACATATTTAGTAAATTTCATTTTTTATAAAGGTATATTTTTAAATCGCAATATGGATACACGTATTTTTTAGATGTTAAACTAAAAATTTCGTAATTTTTTTTTATACATATCCGCTGTGTGCACCAATCCGTCACATACAAATTAAATAATTTATTAATTACATATAAAAAAAAATCGTAATATATTATTTTCTTTGTATTTGCACATATTTTTTTAAATAACCAATACTTTTAAATTATGAAATAAAAAAAAAAACAAGCAATCCTATAATTTGTATTTACGCAATGCTCTGTAAGCCCTAACGCAGTTGCGGAGTGTAGTATGTAAGTGGTACTTAATACGGTTTAAAAAGTAAGCTATCAATAGTGCGGTACCTTTCAACAGTCAGTGTGCAATTTAGCATAGTTTTAGCCAAGGTCAATTTCGTCTAGTACCGTTTATAGAAGTCACAATTTAAATATAGGCAATTACAAATAAGCGGTTATTTTGTCCAGTTCATTGCTTTGTCATTAACAATGGTGAGTTTAGATTCATTTAGTATTAATTCGAATTTAGAGCGGGGAAATGACTAGGTAAGGATTGGGTTCTGGGAAACAAAGTGAGCTACACATGCGCCTGTGTTATAGTAACCAGATATTAAGTACATCGCAAAATAATTTTGTATTGTTATTATTTTTTCAATGATTCTTTGTATTTTTGCCCACTGTGATTATGTATATAATATGTATAAAAGTATATGTTTGTTACACATTATTTAGCCTATTGATATAAAATTGAAAGCAGTATCGCTTAAATTACCCTACGATCGTACAAAGCGCCAAACTCTGTCTGTCTTTTGTACATTTTCTATATTATTTGCTTGTTAACGTCAACTTACAAAAAATATATTTTATTACGATTTTTATATGGCCAGAGTTTGGAGCATGTGTATAAAGTCGCCGTATTTTCGACAGCCTCGCTGAAGCTTATTTATCGGGGATTATCCGCTTTATTTCGTCCGATTTAAACATTCCCAAATATGTATAGATACATTCTCAATTTTTAATAAATGTTTTTTTTAGATTTGAGATTTTTTTAAATCGCTTCCATTGAAATCGAGAAAATATAGTAAGGCGTTCGACATCACGTCTGGTTGGATGATCAGATGTGGTTGTCTAACGCTCTGTGGCTATTGAGCCACTTATTAGGATTAATAAGTGGCGCGCTCAATAGCCCTACAGTTTTTTAACAGGACAACATAAGTAGGTACTTGTACTGTTAAAATCCCTTTTCTGGCCAATCGAGAGGTCAACTGTCTAACTGCTGACAACAAGTACCTACACGTCGCACAGTGAGGACTGGCGAAAAGATTGACGATGATGAACCAGAAAATTTAAAAAAATACATGTAGGTATCCAAATACGCTTCTAAGAATAAAAACGAATGAAACTTCAGCGAGACTACTTGAAATACTCGTACAGGGTAACATAATTTTCATATAATTCAATATTTATTATGATTTTGTACCTTAAATGTATTCAGATTCTTGTCTCACTGTGTATGTATTGAATATTTATAAAAAAGAATGATATACCGAATTGTTTCTGAGAAATGATTTGAGCCAATCATAGTATGTAAAATATAATCAATTACGCATTTATTATTTAATAAATATTTTGTCGCATTTACGAGGAATCAAGAAAACTGTTGTTATAAACGTTCTCTATAGAACTATAGCGGTTACAGTTCCATATTCAAGAAAATATTTTTAAAATATATTTTTGTGAGGAATGTTTTGTGGTTACAACTTGTGCAGAGCTGAAGATTATAAATAGCGGCAGAGCATTTTAATCTACGATATTAAGTGGAAATATTCTTGCAATCATTCATTTGTACTTTCTGGGCAAATAAAGAGTTATGCGTAATCAGTAACGTGTTTTTTTTTATTATAAAATTATTTTAATAATTCGCTTTCTTACGACAAGAGTAAAACTACTGAAAGTCATCGTTTTTACGTACGTAACTGGCGTTTGAATATTTCGCACATCTAGATCTAAACGGGTAGAACGCATACAAAAAAAGCACTTTTTTAGAAAAGACTCAACTGTCCCTGTGCATTGCAGGAGTTTTCTGCATAGATTTATGGGTGTATGCCCGTTGTCCCCATTGCCCTGTCCCCATTAATGGGGACAACGAAAATGAGGTATTTATTTTTCCCGTTGTCCCCATTATCCTGAACTACCAATGGGGACAACGAGAAGTTGCCAATTTTGTTCCCGTTGTCCCCATTGCCCAATACCCTGCACGCAATATTACACACAACATTAAAAGCATGTAGAGAGGCTTATTATACATTTCTTTATTTATTTTATTGTATTCTTTACAATATTGGTACGTAATGATTGTAATTTAAAATTACAATAATTATTTACGTTTATTTGATACATTTATGTTATTAATTATTATGATATGATTGATTGTGATTTGTGTATTTTGTATGTTCCTAGTTTTAAAAAAATACACAAAATCACAAAGAACACTTTGATCTTTTAAACTTTCGCGTTCCATGATATAATTATGTATTTATACGGGAAGTCAGCCTATGACCACGGCCAGTGAAACCTGGTCGAAACGTCAGGCAATTCAGAGGTATGTAATAAATACCTTTTCGTGATCGCGTTAATTCCCATATAAATACATAATTAAAACGCTTTGATCATTTTTACATTAACAAAATAACCTAAACCTGCCAATAACAATTTAATACAAAATAGACACGAACAAGAGCTGCTCCGATCGCTACGACTGCTCACGATCAAATAACGCCTAATATTGAATTTCACTTCCTTTTATTTAAAATTTGAAGGAAGATCGACGACTCTAAGGGTGGTTTGCTAATAATACGTTTATATTATTATATTACCTGTTAGGTACAAATGACATGATTTAAAATTCGATGAAACGGAAGCATCACGATAAAGTTCATATAATCTTTGTCTTTGCGTCTGCGTACTGCCAATCTTTGTCTTTGTGCCTGCGTACTATATTTCAATGTCAACGTTGTGTAATTTTTGTGCATTTGCGTATTAAATTTATTTTAGTTGTTCATTTTTGAAGTGAAAACTTCTTTAGCGGCGTTGTGCACTTTTTAGTATGGGTAAAAATGTTAATCTCGCGTCAGGACACGTGACCTGATCGAAAATGTGTCCGAGTTTCTCATATTTAAAAAATATTCTTACGCCATCTGTGGATTCTGCAGGATACTACTGTAGTTTGATATATACTTATATATTATATGGTATAGATCCACTAGAGGGCGCTAATCTTAAGTTTTGGGGAGTAATCTAAGGGAGTTTTGGCAGCTCCTTATTAATTATTATAATTTTTTTTTATGGCATAGGGGGCAAACGAGCAGACGGGTCACCTGATGGTAAATGACTACCGCCGCCCATGGGCACTTGTAACTCGAGAGTCACAAGTGTGTTGACGCCCTTTAAGGTGGGAGTAGGAGAAGAGGAGGAGGGGGGGAAGAGGGGAGGGACGGGCATAGGGGAGAGGGAAAGGTTAGGGCCTCCGGTAACCTCACTCACGCGGCGAAATGCAATGAAGCATTGCTTCACTGCCGGTTTTCTGCGAGGCCGTGGTATCGAGCGGAGTCGAGCCGGCCCATGTCGGCAGTCCCACGACGGCCTACTTTTTTTATTATTTTGTAAGTTTAACAGATAAGTTGAAGCAATAAAACCTATCAAGTGGATGGCACATAAAAGTAAATAATTTTTTAAACATTTCAACAAATATGTACTCGGCATTTTTTGTGTTCTAATGATCTCAAACGTTTTTTTATTTATAATAATAAATTCTTACTTTTTCTGTTAATATGCATATGGCAATGGGGACAACGGGAATAAAATTGGCGACTTCTCGTTGTCCCCATTGGTAGTTCAGGGTAATGGGGACAACGGGAAAAATAAATACCTTGGGCAGCGCAATGGGGACAACGGGAATAAATTTTAATTATTTTATTAAAATCCCGCTGTCCCCATTAATGGGGACACGGGTGATGGGGACAACGGGCATACGGTTTTTATATGCAGCTAGAAGAGAAGAATTTGTTGGTCGTTAGGTAGTGTGATAAAGAGTTCGATGGTATGCATTATCTCCCTTTAGATCTATATGTGCGATTTATTTGTTGCATATTTCCAACTGCTATAAGAGGTAAAACGACAAACGAGTCTGTCTTTGTTTTCCCGAAAGCAGCGGCGTTACTATACCATCTGAGGCCATTACCTAATTTATCGGACGGGGCCCTCCCTTAGCGTGTCCACACACATCGATCGATCGATGATAGAATAGACCAGTTTTCGTCGATCATAAGTTATTACCACACCAATCAATCGATGCTATTGCCGTTTTGACCCATTGATGTGTGAAGAGTGCTAGTGAAGTTGTAAACAATTTCTTACGTTACAAGAAAACGCGATCTCAGTTGATTAAAGAAGCTTTCGGGAACTTGGAAACGTTCAACCTCGAAAATTTCATCAAATATACGTTTATGTACCTTTCTCTAGAGTCTAGAGTTGTAAGAAATGCAAGCTCGATGAAATTTTTAACACCGTTTAAAAAACTTCTCAATTCGACTAATTTTGTTTTGTGTGTAGGTATTTTGTATATTACGCGATATCATCGCTGAGTGTGAACCAATTTCAAGTACTCTAGGTTGCCCCATTTAAATTTGAAGAAAATACTTTACCTCTAAGGGTGGAACATTAATGGATGAAGACTACAGCTTATTATAATTTTTCATGATACTTTTATTACTAAAGTGTTTACTCCTCTTTTTAAATCTATGAATTCATAGCGGCACTTTTCCTGTTCTTCATAAAAAACTTGCTAACACTTCAAAAGCAAAAGGAGGCATTTAAGAGATCAGTATTTTTGGACTCACTTGATCGGAGGCTGCGCCTACATTCTACAGAATTTTGGAATGGAAACCATTAACATAATAAAGTTGAGTTTGTCAATGATCTAGGATATATAGGGATCTAGGGATAAGTTCTTCAGTGATTTAGGATTCCGCTAGTGCTGCGGCAAAAAAAAAACCGGATAAATGCAAGTCTGACTTACGCACCAAGGGTTCCGTAAGAAAAAAACTGGTATGTAGAAAGTAAGTCCATCTTGGGAATCAATTGTCGAAGATTTTTGCCCGACTTTTTTGAAAAACAAACTGCAGTTCTAAAAATACTCTCCCATACATCGATTTTCTTTTTTAAATAATAGGGGGCAAACGAGCAGACGGATCACCTGATGGTAAGTGACTACCGTTGCCCATGGACACCTGTAACTCAAGTCACAAGTGCGTTGCCGGCTTTTGAGATGGGAGTACGTTCTTTTCTTGAAGGATTGAAGGTCGTATCGGTCCGGAAATACCGCAGGCCATAATTTGTTCCAGAGATTAGCTATGCGAGGCTCGCCGTTGAATGCGGTCCAGAGGGAGAAGCAGGTACTGGGTTGCTTCTGGATAGATATGACAACAGTATTCCATATGTGGCTGAACCTGCGCCTTATAAAGTTGTAGGCGGTGGGCCGGGGTTGAAATACTGTCTCGATCTGTTCAGCACACTAATCTTCTTCGAGGCTAATTTGGCCTTAAGCTTTTTTTTTCAAAAATTCTTAATGTAACTGCATGCTAGAGTGTTCCGTTTTCAAATACATTATTTATATATAACCAAAAATTATAAAATAAAATGAAGTTAACATCACACAAAAACGTGTTTTTTGCTGAATTTTAATAATGGCTTGAAACATTTAACAAATCCTTATCGAACATTTCCGAACGAATTCCAGCTGATTGCACTGGCATGTGTGAACACTGTTGCCAGGTCGAGGAAATTTCCCTACTAATCTGGGAGCTTTTTGTATACGGAAGAAACTTTTGAGGGAAAATTAATTGTTTTTAGCAGTCTTTGCTAAGTTTAAGGGGTCTTAAAGCAGGCTGTAGTTATTTAGCCAGATAGATTGGGTGTATTATGAGCTTCAGAAGTTTATATCTGTTCTAATACTGATTGTGTTACTTAAGAGTGAAAAATCTATTTCAATAAATAAAATTGTAATGTGAATTAATCTGTAATGTCATAATAACAACATTTTACTAAATGCATCCTATTATTTACACCTTACATACCTACACCAAAAATATTAATTTCTCTCTGTCTGTCTTTTTGTTTGGAACGGTTGGACTGATTGATTTAAACGAGACTTTTACTAGAGTAACTTACGCTACTTTTATTTTGGAAAAAGAATTAGGGTTCCACGCAAAATATAAAAATATGTATACACGAGTGAGGCTGCGTGGTGAACAGCTAGTATTTTATATAAAGCTAATTTTCACATTCACCTTTTTACGATATCACATTTCACGTGGTTTATTCGTTTTTTAAATTACATTTTAGTTGGGGAGATCCACCAAGGTATCTTGTAAAACTGGCAACACCATCTGCCAAACTTCAGAATTCAGATAAATTTACTGAAGTTTCAGGATTTCGCTTTGTTTATAATAATATAATTAATCAACATGGATCTGATTGATAACGACATAAGGCAGTGGAGTGCCGAGGAAACAAAGGAACAGTTTGGGGATAACTTGACATTATTACCTTTGAATGATAACATTAAGGAATTGCAAACGATCTTGAGAGACAAGTGAGTGAGGTTAATGTACCTTGTGGCTAACGACGTGCAAAATTTCTTTATAATCTAATAATAGGTAGTTATTAATACCTTGATTGGTGATAAAATACCTATAGCACGGGCAGCTTTACTTTTATCAGAATGTGTACATATTTAAGCTTGCTGTGTTGTCAATTTTTTGTTCTTTTATTAGTGGCGAGTCCCCCTAAAGTAGCTTAAGTTTAGTATTTATCGTTCTTCACGTTCTTGTTTGTTCTCTGTATCACTCCTGGAATGGGTCTCTTCTTCCTTAGGCCCTAATGAGGAGGGTTAGACCAGTGTCCACCAGTACCAGACAAGTAGGTTTAGTTGGGGTTGAGACACTTAAAAAACCTTCTAGAATATCACAGAGAAGACTGGTATGCAGGTTCTTGCTCAATGTTTTACTTAATTAAACTTTGGAAGACAACGGCTAGTGGCTAGTGTTCGACCATCACTGTCTGCTGTGTTAGAGTGCTTTTCACCTTTAATTTCTTTATTTTACTAAACATAGGTAAGTTGACAACATCACAATAATGTAAGGTATATAATAATTATAGTTTAAAAAACTAAAAAACACGCTTTTATAGAAAATTTCACTAAAAAAATTAAAAAAATTAATAGAGTTATTGCATTGTCATCGGTCTTTGACACGTGTGCAAAATTTGTATGAAATCTGGGTGTTTAAAGTGGATCAAAATCGTGCCCAAAGAAGTCGGTTACAAACTACAAACAAACATGCAAGTGAAGCTAATATAAAGCGTGTAAATAGTCCTTCTATGCTCTGGCATGCAAATTTTAAGATCCAATACAATTTTTTTCTAAAAATATTACATACATATTTTGTATATTGTTTTGTTTTGTATATATTGATTCAAAGAATAAATGAAATGAATAATTATTAGCTTCTAAGGTGATATATTTGATAATACTGATGATGCATTGATGCACATAATGCATGCTTCTTTCACTAATATTACAAAAGTATAAAAATACTTTTTGTAAGTATTTGCTGCCATCACACTAGCACCAGCCTTTTTGTAATCTATATTTTCTAAATGACCATTGTCATGGAACCATGGACCATTGTAAGGAGTGTTAGTAATATTTTATTGCCATGTTCTCCATCTCTCTACAACATCGCTCCATCACATCTCCTGCCATTGTCTATTAAATTGCAAATTACGTTTTATAGCTGTCTATGTAAGTCATGTACTTGAATGTCTCAAAAGTTAGCTTATTAGTAGCACACCACCGAATGTCATTCTTCTGGGAGAAGTGATACCAATGATAGTATGAGGGAGTGAAGTCATCTATAGTGAAAATATCTACCTTACAATACCATGATATTTTTACAACGATAAGAATGAGTAGTCAGTTATGAAAGAAGGGTTTGCCTATGTATAATGGCCTAGTAAAAAACATGTATGTAACATACTAACCATTCCCTGTAGTTTCAACTGTGTTTATAGTGACTGCTCCGCTCCTAAGGATAGTAGTGTGATGGTAATACCTTCACCCTTTCTCAAGAATAGGGTATATTACTCTATGAATGTAATGGTCAAAAAACATAATAGTAAGATAGTTTAGGCAATAGGCAATCGGAAAATGTTAGTTTCAGTTCATTAATTTAGAAATTAAATTTTATACTTAATTCATTTTAAAGTTTTCAGTTTTTTTATCTGTACTACAAACATTCAAAATGCAAACTGCCATAACATTATGTCATCATATATCATACTAAATAAATTGTGAATTGTTTGTGCTAAATTTTTGATATTTTTCTCCCATATATTTTACTTAAATATTACTATGGACAACGATTTTTGTAAACACAGAAAGCACAAATATCGATATATATATATTGTTTTATCTTCATCATCAATCTAATAAGTATAGTAATGTTAAATTAAGCACAATTGCATACTTTATGCAATTATGACCACATGACGTCATGACGGGTGAATAACATGACGGTCTATACTTCTAGTTTTCATTAATTTACCCGCAGAAATTTTAAATGTGAATATGAAATGCATTTATGTAATTATATCTTATTCAGTTATCAAATACAACAATTATTTTTAAAATCAACTGCCAGTTTCAGAGATTAGCTCATTCAATCAAATAAATAAACTATTCGGTCTTATTAATATTAGTATAGTTTTATAAATGTTTTTCAGGAATACATCTCGCAGTGATTTCAAGTTCTATGCAGACCGCCTTATCCGACTTGTGATTGAGGAGAGTTTAAACAAACTGCCATTCACTGATTGTGAAGTTATTACTCCAACGGGAGCTCTTTATAAAGGTCTCAAATATGGAGCTGGCAACTGTGGGGTGTCTATTGTGAGATCAGGCGAAGCTATGGAACAGGTTTGACCTCAAACTCCTTTTGAGCATATGATATCACTACGGTACTAAGAGGAGGTTAAGTTGAACTATTATACAAGCCTGAAATAATTGCACAAATGTGACTTTGTTGTCTGCCAACCAGTTGTCAACCAGTTTTCTTTGATCAATTCTAGGGTCTCCGTGATTGTTGCCGGTCGATTCGTATCGGCAAGATTCTGGTAGAAAGCGACACAGACACGCATGAAGCGCACGTGGTGTACGCCAAGTTTCCCGAAGACATAGCCAGGAGACAAGTACTATTGATGTACCCTATTATGTCCACTGGAAATACAGTCAAACAGGTTAGTCCATTGTGTCCAAAGTGTGGCAGAGGCAACTTATAATTATTAGATAAACAAGCTGTTTAATTTAATAAAAAAATGGAATCGACGTTTTTTTAATGTGTCCGGGCAAGAATCTCGATTTCACACATGTGTCCGAGATTTTTGAAGAGCTTGTCCGGCGTCGGCAATTTAAGTGATGGCAAACCTACTCCTAGTTTAGGGCAGTACGGCACACCGTGTGGTTTTAGTCGGTTTGATATCCGATACACCGCCCCACCGAAAACCTCGGTGGGGTGACGGCCCGAGGGAGTTTCCAAACACACAAAAAAAATGTTTTACACGGACTGTTTGCCGCAACTCCGAATATAACGACGCGACAAATGACGCTTGTGCAGCCGGAGTGACAGTCTTGACAGCGAATGACCTATTTTCGACATTTCATAATTCATAGTAAGTGTTCTATCACGTTCCAGGCGGTTAATGTTCTAACCCAACACGGTGTGAAAGAAGACCGCATTATCTTGTCGAACCTGTTCTGTACCCCGGCTGCGGCACAGGCCGTGGTAGACTACGTGCCTAAGATGAAGATACTGACCTCTGAGCTACACCCCGTGGCACCAAACCACTTCGGCATGAAGTACTTTGGAACTGACTGATATGAGGATGAGTTTGAAGCATAGAAGTATTTATTTAGTTATAATTTCGTGTCGAGCTTTCTTGTTTAAGCTAAAGAAGTCGGATATAAAAATAATATTTATTGTAGCAAAAAAATGTGCGAGTCATTTCATTTTATGTTAAGTTGTAATTACACTTAAAAGATTTTATATGATTGACGAAAACCGTCACAATTTTCTGTAGCCATTGCAATTATACGGTATTCGAAGGAAGGTAATAAAAAAATTGCTTCTTTTAAAGGACAATAACCAAAAGTGGTGCCAATATTTCTCACGTCTTTTTTTTCTTCTTTCACATCTTTATATAACTATTTGGCTCAGAAATATGGTTTGTGAACAGGAGATATAATTTGAAAACAATAAAAATAGTTTTAGTATAAAATTAATTAATAATAGTTAGCATAAAAATTTATTTCTATTCATATTCTGTTCCTGTCATTCATGATTTATAGTTCCTGTATTTTCATTAGAAAAGTTATTAAAAATATATAAATAAACAAATAATTGGCCGAAGTAGTAAATTATTTGAAATCCAAATATATATATTTTTTATCTAAAGTAAGTATTAACTTTTCTTTTCCTTTAATCGTTTCGTTCGTTTGTTAAAACGAAACGGCCAGGCCTTCATGTCAGCTGTCAGCGTAGGCATTGTATTAGCATTCTATTGTACATTTACGTATTAACATAAATTATTTAAACACGGATATTTCGTTTTGCCACACGGAATCCAACGTACGAGCAATAGTATATATATGGTAGTTTTTAGATCAATTAAAATCAGGGATGTTATGGATATGAAATTTCGGATCTGGATACGGATACGGATATATGAATAATGTTATACCAGTTTCGGATACGGTTACGGATATCAGATTATTTCGGGTTATCCGATAGTTTTGGATAGTTTCGGTTACGGAGATCTTTAAAGAATGGAACCAGAAAATACAGATAGGTAATGACTTAGCATTATTTTTAGGTTATTATTTAGTAGTAGAATCACAATAAAAAATAAGCAATGGTCGGAATGTGTACAATTATTATAAAATAATATGTAATTGCAGTTTGATAAAATAAATTATTAAGACTCCACCTCTATCCGAAATTATTCGAAACTTTTATATAGGTTACGGTTTCGAATAGATTTTTATTTCGGATATCCGATAGTTTCGGTTACGGGTACGGAGTTCCATAACATCCCTGATTAAAATGGTAGTTAGTTTAGCTTATCCTCGATTTTTTAAAATGTAAAAAAAAACAGTTGTGCGTGTTAGTATACCTATTAAATGTAGGCCATGAAAAACCAAGTTTGGTTTTGGTGCAACTCTACAGGATTTCATACATTTATGAGCATTGTAATTTAACAAAATCATGCGATGAAAATCCTTTAAATTCTAAATACTTCCTTCATTGCCCTGTTAATAATTGCTTGGGTATTTTTTTCAAGAACACTGTTATTTGTTTGTTCAAGATATCTAGAGCTAATCTAAGCTAATAATTTGTTTTATATATTCAGTTAGTAAATATATATTCAGGTATCAGGTAATAAATGAAGAAAAAGTGTAGTTAATATGTAGATATTGGTATCATAAAAATATGTATTTTAGTTCAATTTGCTAGAAATAGTTTTAAGTAATGTATCTATTATATAAGAATGTTATACTTTTGTGATATTGAAAATTAAAATCGAATGATTGTATTTATATAGAAAATTTTTATATTTAAGTCACTAAATTCCTAAATGTAAATGAATAATAATAAATAGCTAAAGACCAGATGCTTATTTTTTCTTTTACTCATTTGAGTCTACTTGTTCCAATTAACGCACGCATCGTTACGCATCAAAGGTTTAAATACAACATACACACGACAAACGAACATGTAAGTTTCAATTCATAAATAAAATTTTATACTTAATTAATTTCAGTTTCTAGTTTTTTTTTTTTTTCTTGAAATAATACGTAATTCAAGCTATAAATTAATAATAATAAGTAAATTTTCGTATATTTTATTCCTCCCATGTATTTTACTTACCATGAACAACATTTTTTCTAAAGGCAAAAAGTACGAATCTACCCAGAATAAACACTTTCATGATAGACATCTTCTTTACGGAATGATGAAACATCCAACAGTACATCCTACGATGTATTGATCTATCTCTCTCACCAATCGTTAGATCGGTAGTAACTCATTTTAAATTTGGCAAAATTGCAACAATTTGCGTTTTCACTGCCGACATGACGTCATGACGAATGAGCAAAATTGCGTCTAATAAATAGACAATAGAATAGCAGTCATAGCCGAAAAATAGCAGTCATATCTGTCAAAGCCGAGTAATAACTCGGCTATGAGCAAATGTGCTGTCTTTAAGTTTATGTGGTATTAAGAATGCTGATTGGCAATTTTAGTACATTTTCTGGTTGTTTTGTTGTCTCAAACTTTAAATAATAAAAAAAAAAACCTATTGTCCCGGCATGCACGGTGCAACAGGGCACTTAACGTAAATAACAGGAAGGGAGCGCTGGCGACTCCACGCCATATCATTGTCAGAAAAAAGCGTCTGATGCTCAGTGTTAAAAGAAATCAGAGACTTATTGATATGAGAGTTGGTCCATAATTGAGTAGCTAAAGTGAACCAATATGCTTAGCAGTTTCTTCACGGTTTGAGTTGTTCTGACTCTCAATGTGTAACACAGTAAACCCAACACAGTATCTGTGTGTAAATGGTCTGACGTAGTAAATCAGCCCGTAGAGAAAACAGCTTTTTCGGGAATACAGAGAAGAAATCTTCTGAAAAAACACCTAGATGATCTGGTTATAGTAGGAAGCCCAGTTCCTCATGTAATCAGCGGGTCAATGAACGAATGAAATCCGAGCGCAATTTGGAGAATTCAGATGTGCAGGTTTCTTTTCGATCACGATTAAATCCTTGCATGTGATAAATACTTTCTGAAACGAACAATGAAAACCGTTGGTGTGCCGCGCCAATCATAATAAACCCTGTTTTAATCGCTGCGGCTCATTTAACTAAAATATCGTCGATTTATTCGGCCATCACCAATCTTACTCGGCTATGACTGCTAATACTCGGCTATGGCTGCTAATACTCGGCTATGGCTGCTAATACTCGGCTATGACTGTCATTATTCGGCTATGGCTGCTATTACTAGGCTATGACTGCTATTACAAGGCTATAGCTGATTAAAATCGGTTTCTAGTGTTACGGCTATAATGAAAGTAAATTGAGATAAATGGCATTCTAGATGTGGCCCACTACCTGGGCCGATTAGCCTAGTACAGATCAGATTCATAACACAGTGGACTACAGTTATCTATATATTAATACGTGAAGCGATAACTTTGGATCCCTTTTTACGAAAATTGGGCGGGCGGAGGAGTATGAAATTTCGCACACTTATAGTTTATACAGAGAAGAAGTGACGAATGCTAAAATTTTTGAACAATATTTGCTACAAAGTTAAAAAAATGCAAAAACGGGTACATACAGTTATGAGTGTCCAGTATATATTTTGATCTGTCATGGTACAAAAGTCTATACAATGACAGGTCAAATAATATTGGCCAATGAAATAAACTATAGTCGAAATTCGACCACCACGCGGTCTCTAGTATATAATTAATAGGGTATAACACAAATAAATAACAAACCATCAAATTTACTTTTAAATCGTTTATTTCAGTTTCATAGTTTACAATCTATAGATATATAGAAATATTTAATTAGATCAGATCACACAGCTAAGCAGTTGGTTTTTAAGTGTACACATTATTATAAATTAATAATTCAACATTCGAATAATTTAATCCCTAACAACAACGTTTAAAAAGTGTTCCCCAAACATTACATGGTCAGTTCGCTTCCGCGACCTAAACACAGGTGTTACTTCACTTACATACGACTCTAAATACTAAAATATTTTATCATCATGTAAAAATATCGATAATATTCAATTACAGTATTGTAACACGATTGTTTCTTATTCGAGAACAAAAATATTTTTTATATTATTTTTATTAGTAAAACTAGATGTCACTTATCATTAGTGTTAGGTAGCGACTTCCCGATGGCGTATATGGCAACACTACATCTAAAAATCTCATTTATTTTAATGTGACACGGCAACACCATCGGTGTCCCCACAGATAATAAGTGCGTACTCCCATATAAATAAATACTTAAAATATAACACGTACATTACTCTGTCAATAAATTTCTTAAAACTATGTTACATGACAAGCACTTATTTACCATCCGTTAGGACGTCTATTAATAAAGTGAAATTATATGTCTGGCAACCCCAGATTAGGTTATAAGACCTCTTTAGTTATAAATCTTGAACACAGTAGTTTGTCCTTTAGAATAAGCGAGAAAGGCAAGACATATGATCACAAAATTTATAAGTAAGGTGGCTATACAAAGAGAAATAATATATACCCTCCAAATTGACTTAGATATGTTATTAAGGCATCGTGTGAATCGCACTAGGTAAATTGACAATATAATCTAAGACTAATACAACAGCCAAAGCAAAATTATATGGCAATTATCTCGTGAATATATACCTACATAACGATAGATACAGGGCTCAAATATTGATCAGAACTATACAATCAATATATATAAATAAAAGATTTCAAAAAGCGAAATTAAATACTTGATAACACATTTTGTGCCTTCACATTTTTTTGTAGTTTTCGTTTTTTTTTTGTATAAAAAATAATCGTCAACAAGTTTCTAAGTAACTAAGGGTTGACATGGACCTTCCGTAAGTTTATTCTGTCAACGAGGTCGAAAAGCATATCGCTGGATGTATCCTGCTTTTTGGAAGTGCACCAGTCTCTGGCGTTAGCGATTATCGGTAGTATGGTTTTGTCGCTACAAAGCACATAAAACAAATATTAGTCACATTGATTATTTATTTGAAACAAAATCGATTGACCGTATCGATTACAAAATCGACTAAACCGTTGAGAATACACTCGATGATAAAGCTTGTTTATGTGTTTGCGTTAGGTGATGACATGGTAGTAGTGTATTTACATGAGCTTTTGCTTGGCGCACTCGGGACAGATGATATCTTGTCCGTCGGTGATGAAGCCTTTGCCGACCAGCGACGTCTTGCACTGGGCGCAGATGAAACAGTCGTTATGCCAGTGACGGTCCTCGAACGAGATGAACCGGGTGCCACCGATGCCTAAAAATATCAAGAATACCTGTTAGTCGATTCTGAGACCTATCTCTACGGTCCCTATGTACAAAGCGACATATCAAAAGCTGTGGTTTACAAGAGAGCGTTTTAAACTTTGGAACCGATCTGATTAGCTTTGGGATTCATCGTCTCTAAAATCTAGATGATCTGAATATAGCTTCAGGATTAATAACCTTTCTGAATACTGATATTTACAGAGATTGAGGTATATACTAACCGGTAATAGGCTTCGTGCAAGCCGTGCACCTCTTGGCGAAGAGTTCTCCGAAGCACTCAGCGCAATAGGGTTTCTCGTCACGAGAGGTGAATCGCTGGCCAGCTAGCGATGTGTTGCAGTTGGTGCAAGTGAAACACTCACGGTGCCATGGCTCGTTCTTGTAGGTCACGCCACCTTGCGTGATGATCTGACGAAACAATATTTAAATTAGTAACAAAAAAGCCTTCCTGATGTGAAATCATTCGCTTTAAATTTAATTTAATTTACTACGTTTAGGAGTGTAGTAGAATAGATACTAAATGCGGGTTAAACTGCTGAGAACGTCTGGTACGTCATATCAGGTTTTTACCTTGTTGCATTTAACGCAGCGAGTGGCAAACTTGTCTTCGTAACAGCCAGCGCAGTAGATCTCCTGCTCACGAGGGATGAAGCTCCTGGTGCCGATGGGGTTCTTGCACACGACGCAGCAGAAGCACTTCTCATGCCACTGCCTCGTCTTGTACTCCATCTTCTTGGTGCCTGGAACAAGGGGAATAAGAGTAAGGTTTTCGTTGCTGAATAAAATGTTGTCCCTTCAATCTTTTAGAATCTCGTCCAAGTCGTAGGACTACACGTCAGAAGTGAAAACATAACTTACATATACACACACACATCTGTATACAGCGTGTAAGTATCACCGTCGTGAAGAACTTACAAAAACGGCTTTCTTTGGCTACTTATCACAAAACTCAGTACATCATAAAAATGCGAGTTTAAGGATTTACATTCATTAATTTGATTTTGCGCTACGCAATGTAAACGCAACATACTAATACTACATACAACATATATAATTTTTGTGCGATACCTTGTTATTTAATTAATTACATTGCAGTTTTTGGCCATATGGGGCCGTATTAATTGATTTTTTTTTCGGTAAAATGTTCTGTTTACTTTACAGAATTTCGTTCTTTCGTTTTTACAGAATGATGGTCTGAATCTACTATTTCAAGATTCGGCAGGCCGTTACTTACGCCCGCTATATTTATCTGAGCGTGACGGTCTCGCGAGTTCAGTGCTTTTTCCCCATACATGTACTATTATGTACCAAAAGTGCCCAACGTCTAAGTGCTAGAAGTTTTCACTTTAAAAATGTTTTTCGTGTAAAGTACCTCAGTGTAAAGTATTTTTTTTTTTTATAAAAATTCTACTCCCGCATTAGGAAGTACTCCTGTGTCGCGGGTGACTTTACAAACATACAAACAACGGACACAAAGAACACCCAGACTCGGGTGGAAATCGAACCCACGACCTATGGCATAGCAGTCAGGGTCACTAACCACTAGACCAACAGGCCAGTCAATATGTATTACACTCCTAGATGTGGTTATTGTGCCTATTGTCCACAGTCCTATTTATTCAGCTTGCAATTTACTACATATGTTTAGTGTATGATGTTACACATCACTAGTCACACGAATTTTTAATTAAAAAAAAATGTAAATATCTATAATTAGCATTAAAACAACCCTACCATAATTATAAAGAATTATAATAATGGTAAGGTTAAACTAGAGATTAAAAACATATCATTTATTTTAGCTAATATAATTCTTTCAAAAAAAAAAACCGACTTCAACAAAAAAAACTATTCCATAAAAGACTTATATATGGTTTCCTCATGGATGCCATTGTCAGAACTGGACCAAATTGAAATGGGATCACACGGGAAGCACCAGCTTTCAAATAAAAAAAGAATCATCAAAATCGGTTCACACAGTCGAAAGTTCTGAGGTAACAAACATAAAAAAAAAGAAAAATACACTCGAATTAAGAACCTCCTTTTTTTGAAGTCGGTAAAAATACTAGACATTTTCTGTATTTATAACATTCGCGAGTTTGTTTAATACTCTTGTGTGATATCTCAGTCAGTACCTATCCTATCATCCTTTGATATATTCACGTTGTACATTATCAGACGTTTACAATAGCAATTTAAGGGGTTATTATGTAGATAGGGATGCCCTTGGTGGATGTGTTGCATTGATAGCCGGAGACAAGGCTGCCGTGACACGGAAATGACAACTCGGAACTACAATATCGTTATATTGAGACATAATGGAATTATTGGTACAATTTTAAATTTAGAATGTAGAATTTCAAAATATAAACAAAAGATTACAAAGTCA
The DNA here is from genome assembly GCA_963859945.1 of Euplagia quadripunctaria. NCBI lineage: Eukaryota > Metazoa > Arthropoda > Insecta > Lepidoptera > Erebidae > Euplagia > Euplagia quadripunctaria. The sequence goes on from OY982562.1 coordinate 23,948,593, forward strand.
TAAAAAGAAAAGTGGTATTAAAGTACGTCTACGTCTAAGTTTGAGCAAAATTATTGTCCTTTTTAACCGACGAAAAAAAGGAGGTCCTCTATTCGACCGTATATAATATATATATCAAAAAAACCATCAAATAAAAATCTTTTTATTATTTCAAATTAATCATTTTATTATTTAGCGCCGACACAAAATAAGTTTATGTAAAATTTGATAGTTTATGTAAATAAGCTCAAGACTTAGGTTTATTAATTTATTGCTTTTTAGTTATTTCGTCGGTTTAATTTTTTGTCAAAAAGATTTTTATTACACGCTTTATATTAGCTTCACTTGTATACGTGTAACAGACTCCTTTGGGCGAGATTTTGACCCACTTTAAAAATTTTGCACACGTGTCAAAGACCGATGACAATGCAATAATTCGATTAAATTATTTTTTTTAGTTGAATTTTCTATAAAAGCGTGTTTTTTAGTTTTTTAAACTATAATTATTTTATCTCATAGATTTAAATTTACTCTGCTATGTACCTAAGTCATTTTGTATTCATTATCATATTGTTTGCTATGGAAAAAATGCTTACAAAACGAATTGAGTACATTAAAATTGTTTTGTATTAGGTAACTTTATGAATTTAATTCGCAGTTACTAGTAATAAAGAAGCTGACAACCAATAATTTAGACGAATTAATACTGATTTATAGCTATAAAATCCATGTTAAACAAGCGATTATTACGTTTACATTAAAGGCAATGTGTAATTAAAAGAAAAAAATATGTGAGCATGATAAAAATTACCATATTGGTTATATAAGAACATCATTATATGAGAATACAACCTACATGGATTACGGACTGGTCAAAGTCGTCGAAATGTTAAATGGAGTCCTGAAAAATAATATTTTTGGATATTTTAACGTGGACACGTAGCTTTGCTCGGTTTTTTTTTTACGTTTTCTAAAAATGAAACCTAGCTAGATCGATTTATCGCCCCCAAAACCCCCTGCATACTGAATTTCATGAAAATCGTTGGAGTCGTTTCCGAGATTCAGATTATATCTATATATATGCACATATATACAAGAATTGCTCGTTTAAAAGTATTAGATATTAGGGTAAATTTAACTTCTTATTTTCCAAGACCCTACTTCATACCTTAACAAAAATATCTAATTGCCAACTGACAGAACTCGTAAATTCGTAACTGAAAGCTATTAACTCTGTTGGCTAACTTTTGTTATTTAAAGGCAAAGGCACTCCAATAAAAGGCCAATAAAACTTCTCAACGGTACCTTTCTATTAAATACGCTTCATTTGTATTCAGAATTTCAATGTCCTTATAATTCAATTAGAATTTGGCATACTTAAGTAAACTTTTTTTTTGTTACTTTGTACAACCAAATGGGAATTGGTATTTAATTTGGTGGACAAGAAATGTGTATTAATATAGTATATATACATGTCTATACATGTTTTAAAGAATTGAGAGGGGCCATAGACAATAAAATTGTTTGTACTTTTTCGAAATTAGAAAAGCTATTTATAGTATTTATCGTGTCAATAAAGTTTCCAAAATATGTATGTATACCTTACTACACATTGCATCGTTCGCGTGTTGATGTCTCATGATATTTTGACGTCCTTGAAATCAGATTGACATTGAAACAAAGGGATATTTGAATAATACACGCGACTGACAATAATGCATTATTTGAACGACAGGTGTGAAGCGGCAGCATGCATTTAGCAATATGCTATAGCTACACAATTTGTCTATGAATGTGCAATAGAATACATATTATTTTACGGTTTGTGAAGAATATACTTAGCTTTTTTTATTGTGGAATTTATTAATTAAATACTTCTTTTTTAACTCTCGTAAGATAGGATGTTGATATCGTACTAATAAAATTACAAAGAAGTATACCGTAATAGTACCCACTCGGAAGTTGACGGCACAGCACACTACCATTTTTAGTCTTATACAATCGACGGGACTCGCGAAAGTGTTTACGATATGCTAATGCATAAAGGCTTTAGTTAGAAATTTTACATTGAAAAGAAATAAGTCCATACTCTATTAAATTAGTTCTTCCAAACATAGGCCTGCCATCACTTAAATTACCGACGACGGACAAAAAATTAAAAAATTCCGAACACAGGTGAAATCGTGATTCTTTCCCGGACACCTTAAAAAAAAAGGCCGATTCCATTGAAATTTTTAGCTTGTTAACGGTTCCTCTAACAATTATAATAGTCCCCTGGCACAGAGTGTCCGGGTATTACCCGGACACTTCTTGAAAACCCCACCCGGACGCCTTCTAAACTAGAACAAATCTGGGGAGACCCGGACGGATGGCAGCCCTATCCAAACATAACAGGTTAAATAGTTATCAAGTAAGTATGATCAGTTTTACCAACATTCTAAGTCAAATAAAAGTAATTTATTATTTTTATAACAATAACGCGGGAGCAACAAATGCATTTAAACTGTCAAAGTTTTACGATTTTGCACGAAAACATACGTTAAAGTCATTATAATTAAGAGGGCAACATAATTGGAAAAAACTTTTCCATCACGATCTACCAACAAAGAATATCGTGGAAGGAAAATCGTGTCTGAATGACAATAACGAGTAATTTCGAGTAATAAACCTAGCGACATGGCTCTTGAACACAAATGTCATCCTTTGTACTGTTTTAATGTACTGCTATTGAGTATTTATAGTTCAATATTGTATGATAAAAAAATCTCAGACTATCATAAATCAAATATAGGAGCTTGAGGAAGAAATAAAAAAAATACAGATACATTTACCCTGTTTTTTAACCGACTTCAAAAAAGAAGGAGGTTCTCTTCCGGTGTCTGCCTTTCGTCAGAAATGATGTTTTCTCAATCGGTGCATTTCTACTAATGCTCGTTCATTGTGGTGTTTACTTAACAGTTTAGAGGGTTCTAAATCAGATAGAGCTATTCCTTCTAAAGTTTTGTCTCCGCTGAGAGCTACGTATACTTGCCACTTCGTTTTAAAAATAATTTATACTAAAAAAGATTTCAGTTCTGGGTGGAAAATTGCAAAATATGTGACGTCACAGTGAGGTACAGTACATTTAATATTATTTACATGTTCATTATAAGAATCAAAAATTTGTAAAACATTCTTGTACTTCTTTATACTTCATTTAATTGTAATATTGTATAATTACTTACCCAAAACATTAAAATACATTAAAAATTAAAAATATCCCCAAGACTAAAACATCTCTTCAACGATTAGAAAAGAGCTGATGATCTTCGAACGACTGAACAGATTTCATTGACTTACCTATAGCTAAGAACACTCTCAATCGAGTCACCATTCAAACAAAAAGAAACTAAATCCAAATCGTTCCATCTGTTTAGAAGCTATGATGCCACAGACAGACACACCTATACAAACATCAACCTTATAACACCCCTCCTTTTAGTGTCGGGGATAATAACATTTGGAAAAAAAAGTGTGTGTGTACTTATGTACGCACGTAAGAAGTTATACTTTTATCTAGTTAAATACAGTTTATTTAAATACCGTAATAAATAATACATACCGTCAACTAACCTCAAATTCTACAAACGTACTCAAAGTAATATAAAAAACCATTTTTATCACTATCGTGAAGTTGGTAACTTTTTTGAAAAACTAAAATGTTGACTAGCTAACTTCAGGGTGTCGGGTTTTCGTGACGGTGTGCGCGCGCATCGTAAAAATTTACTCTCATCATTTGCCATAACACGCCAAAAGACATATAACTTCAATAATAAAATTTTGGATCATTCGACGAAGACGAAGCCATTTCTAGTCGCTAGTCCAAACAAAAAGTTTACTATAGCATACTATCGCGTGTTTTCGACGGAAAACTATCTGGTTACGTGACTTGTCTCTGGTTACATCTGCAGTTCTGAGGTCTACGAACTTTCACTTCGTATATTATATTGATTTTCGGAATCTATGCAATAGGTTAGGTTAGATGTTTGAAACTTTAGTTTTCCCGTTGCTTTTGTAGACTAGTGAACAACATCAAGTCATCTAACCTGAGTTTGGAAATATACATTTAGAATAATATGTTACACTGTCCTCACATTTCATTTACGCATATAAGCAATGTAACCAAAAATTAAAAAAAAACATTTTGAAAAAGAGTGTCCTTGGAGTTTCTTGCCTGTTCTTCTCCATAGGATCTACGTATTGGAACAGGCAACTGGCTTCACGACTGACTTAGTCTGACTGACTCCTACTCCTGACAATTCAAAAATACCTATTATTGGTTTAATTAAAATAAATGGTTTTTATTTGATTTGATTTGATACCTTTGGTAGATAATATCATGTCACGAACACACTATACAGTTAAACCGTTCCACTTTTCCATTGTTTGCAGTGAAAAATCGAGAAGTAATGACATGACAGAGCTATTGTATTTATAAATTGTGACATTTGAGCAATGCCTACATGTGCGAAAAACTACTAGTAACTAGTAATCTAGTGATACCACTACATTTGGCCAATTGAAACTCAACTTACTGCGTTTTGGGCCAATGATTAATATCGTTTTTCAATGCTGCATTGAATAAAGAAGGTGACGGACATTGTCTTCACAGAAATAGCGTTCCGATTATACTTTTGGGTGCTTAGGTACTTAAGATTAGCTAAACAATTCTAAATCCTTGTGGGCGTAAGATTAGAATTCAAATAGAAAATAAACTCAGTCTGCTCTAGTTTTGCCCAAGCTGTAGTGATTGTACAATTCGCTATGAAGCTGTAGGAGTGGTAGTGCATCGGTAATTAAACAAGTTAAGTTAGGTTTTAGTGTCGCCGACACATGAGAAAGTTGTTTACTCTGATTCCGGTCTCGTAGGATGCGAATATGCTGAATATTAATGATGCTACTTCGATAATTTCTTGCTAATTAATGGTAAAAGTGGTACAACGGTTAAAATGTAATAATAATAATAGTGTCACATAATAAGGACGGAAAAAGTTGTACCTATGACCTACAAAGAACGGGAGCCCGAGAGAGTTAATCGTCAACATAGAAGATATTGATTGCTAAAAAAACCTATGTTAAATTGGGTAATCATAAATAGATATGTCTTTTATATTTTGGACGTGATAACGTCTTATAAATCGATGAAAGCCGGCAGCACGCACGAAAAAGCATGACTCATTGTCACGTTCCGTCTGACCCGAGCGTGCAAGCGAGAGCGCGGAACAAGCGATAGAGAGGCACGATCGGCCTAAGCGTTCGTTTATTGACATTGATTTGATTTCAGTTTATTTCTATAACTAATTGTTCGAGATTATATTTAAACAAATAATTTAAATTAAATTTGCAAAAACTGTAAATAATATTTGAAAATTAAAAATTAATGTTTGAGCCTCTCGATACCTCTCGCTTGTTCACAATGGTCCATATTTCAAATGTGAATGTTATATGCCGTATGAACGTTGCCTTAAACGATTGCCAAACATTAAAGCCGAAAAAGCGTACAGCTAATGTATAAAGCCACACTCTCGCGCCAGGTTTCTGAACGCAGTTGATCCACGCAAAAATTAACAAATTATTTGGAGTTAGCACTTGGATTTGATCTTCGGATCAAGGCCATTTAATTTTACTGCAAAATCTTTTATATTTTGACACCGCCGCTAAGTAGATAGCGGCGATTGGCGTACTTGGAACAATCTTCTTCATTTCGCCTCAAAATGTTTATTCTGTCTGGATATTCGTAATTGACATCGCATGTGGATGACAAAGAACATTTCTGTGAAGCATTCATTAATGACGTGATCAAAACTGAGATATAAAATTTAGGTGATTTTTGTACTGGGGTCCCCTATGACTCTGTCCGTTTAATATCATAGGTTTAGCTTGAATTGGCTGAACACCTTCTGCGAACCGGCATTAGAGGTAATGCACGAGGGATAAAAAAGTGACTTTCACGTTCTAAATACCTACCGGCCGCTTGTCCGCCCGCGGACCTTATACGCAGTCTCGCGCGCACACGCTTTTATTATTTTTAAAGTACAAAATCTTAATTCCATATCGTATTGATATATTCTTTAAATATTTTTAAATTCATAGTGAAACTAGATATGGTTGTTTATGTGCAGTATAATAATGTACATAACGTAAGAGAAAAAAGCCCGGCAGCACTATTTATGAAATTATGAAAAATGATCCTTTTAACCTTATTTGCCCTTGTTTCCCTCAAATTATTTACTTAAACTTTTTAGAATATTTTCGACCCTACAGCTTAATAATCGAGATTTTAGAAAAGGAAAGAAGTTAATTCATTAATCGTTACATAAACATAAAACACATGTTATTTTTGTATACTAAAACTTTGGAAATGAAAAGTAAGCGTTAAGTACTAGGAGGTAACCCTACACATATTTTAAAGGCCGAAAAGAGTAGGTATTTAAAACGGTAGGTATCGATATTTTTGTAGGGAGTGATTTATCTGTTACGTAGAAACTTCTTATACCGTGTTCCAATACTTCCAATAAACAAAAAACTATTCGTTTTGCTTACGGACGGTAAAATTTTCATTGAATATTCAACGAAATTTTACCGTCCGTAAGCAAAACGAATCGTTTCTTGTTTATTGGAACGCAGCATTAGTAATCTGTGCAAAAATTAAGCAAAAGCGAGAATAGTTATAAACTGTGAACACCATTCTTGTTTCACATGCACTTTGTGAATAACCTATTACGTTACAGTGCATTGTTACTAAATCAATATATGTTCAAGTTGTTAGCGAGTGGTTCAGATCGTGTATGAGTGAATTATGAAGGCCGGTGATGTCATACGATTAAGTGTGGGTTTGTGCAAATATCAAAGAGGCTTGTTATGAATAGTAGTCAATTGTAGCGAGAATAGCGTTGAATTACCGATGTAAAAAATATTTTGTAAAAACAAGCAGTAATTACACGTTCCTCATTGCTAAACTATTAGTATTGAAATAGTAGGTAATATGAGGGAATGAGATAACACGATTTTTATCGATACAAATAAATACATTTTAAGGGTCTGTGTGTAATGTTATAATAACAGCTTTTTATCGAGAGATTACACAAGCGAAAAAATGTGTTTTTTAGATTTTTGTTTGTCTGTCTGTTCCGGCTAATCTCCAGAACCGGTGGACCGATTTCCACGGAACTTTCATTGCTAGATAGCTGATGTTATAAGGAGTAACTTCGGCTTCTTTTATTTTGGAAAAAGAATTAGCGTGAATTGGAACCGAGCGTGGTGAGCAGGTGGCCGGCACAGCTAGTCAATAAAAAGGCACAGTGCAAGAAGTAGAAACGTTAATAATTTATCAATAGTGAGTACTTGATCCAAGTGTGATAATTTTTTCGCTTTGCACTTAGTGTTTGTAGGAACCTGTTCTATTACATATTATGTAAAGGTACGGTTTATTTGTTTGTAGTCGATAAACTCTGAAACTACTGAACCGATTTAATCATTCCTTCAATATTAGAAAGCTACTTTATCCAGAAGTAACATAGGCTCATTCAAGTAATAGCCAGTTAGGCCTATATAAAAGATAAATTAGATTCTTGTGAAATAATATTGAACACAAAACCATACACAATATCATTATATACATGGTGCACTAATATTTGCGGCTAAAAAAATAGTTAATCTATTTGTACTGTGTCACCTGTAATTTTTGTTTCAAAACCAAGCAACTAATCATTTGGTGACAATCAGAATGTCTTTTAAACAATACCATATTAGCGATGACGTAAATGTTTTAATACACACGATATTCGACTTTAAGGCGTTGTTGTAAAGTCAGTGTGTTGAATACATGCAAAATCGATTACTTCAACTTGATTTGTTCCGCTATGGTAACGTGACATAGCGGGACATAACTAATGAAGATTTACACACCATTGTTTATATGTTATGATATGAATTGAAGGCCTGTGGTGTTACGCTTCAATGTCAATGGTATATTATTTCTCAGTGAATAATAACACACAGACGGACAGGAATCCCTATTCCTAAAAAAAACATTCGATGTAGGTACAATTCAATCCGAGACTCTTGCAATAGACGCACTGGTGACGGAACACCGCGTGGTTTTAGTCGATTCTATTCGTCGATTAAATTGAGCACAACTAAAATAAAAATATTGGATAGCACTCATACCTACACTCACACACACACACACACACACTAATACAATCACCCACGCACACCGTGTAGAACATATAATTCTATTTTAGGTTTTAGATTTAGTAATTGCATTTAGTTGTATTTCTGATAAGTTATGCGCCCCACTGGGTCTAAGAGGGAGCCTGGTGATCTGTAACTCAGGTCTTTCTACTACATACACCAGTCTCTCACAATGGAAACAATTGTTGTAAATTGTAATATAATTGAATTGTGTTACCTTTGTGGAAGAAAAATAAAAATACCTATATTATATTATTCAGACATACCACACTTCACCAGGCCCCGGTGAGGTGATGACCCGTGGGGGTTTTCACACGACAAAAAAAGGTACATTGGCACATTGAACAAAAAAAATTATAACGATTCCTGTTTAAAGCTCTTATACCCAGCATTAAATGCATTAAATGCAACCAGGTGTGAAGTTTCAAATTCCTGGTAGTGTAATAATAGAATACATTATACGTCCCCCTCATCAAGAAAACGTATAAAGAACTTGTCCTATGTACACTTCAACATAATTCAAACAACTTTATCGACAGTTTTGCGGTTTTTATGATTAAAAAACACTTATTTAGTTGAAAAATCACCACTAGTCACCTAAAATTGTTTCCACTTTATTTAATTTGTCCTCCATTACTAAAGGTTTCATATTTTATGTAAAGAAAATGGCAAAATCCAATTTATACAAATGGTTAGGTACCTCTCCTTGCTATAAACGAAATGGAAGCAGTTTGTACCCAGAAATAATCAAAATGACAGTAATATAATTTGTACTAGTAAAATTGAAATACTACGTCTCGTTTTATTGCAGTAAAGTAATGAAACAAAATTCTAGCATGCGAATCGAATCGAACTTTCTGAATGTAAGTGGTAGCCATTTTGCGGTATTCGTCTTTTAAATTGATTATGAATGCACGTGTTTTGGCGAGTAGTGCACACATGTTTGTATACCCACCGTCGAATCTGATAAGACTTTATGCCATTGTTTGATTTTACATTAGATTTTTATAGGAAACATTTGCAACAGCAGCGCACTTCTTTTCCTTTCGTGCAATCGTTGATTACTTGTCATTTTCAAATGTCATTTGTTGAGTGTTCCTGATTTCCCGCGCTTCCGTAAACAGAAACAATTTAATCACTTTTTAATATATTTTTTTTAATTCTGACAGTTGACGAAAAAGTTCACGGTAATCCGGCCTTGACCTTAGTTTTGTCGTAAAATGTTCGATTGACGGTTGTAAACAAGGTTCGGCACGACCCACATCGGCACCAGCCCGCCTGCCACTATAAAGCTGAAGGGTACCACATGTTTTACACGCACGCTTTCCATACTTCCGCATACATTTATGACTGATCGAACTATGATTTATTGGTAAGAAGTTTTACCTAACGGAGTAGTATTTAGTGAGTTACTTACTACAATAAGTTATAAACTAGTTAATTCACAAATATTAATAACAATTTGTATTCTGCGGTGATAATATAATCTTCCTGCTCTATTCCCAATTTTACTTGGTGTCGACGCAATGTGTAATGGCCGGTCGCCTGCCTGACGCCAACCCTCCTTGGAAATATAATCGGTTTGAGACGGGAAAAATGAAGAATATAAATGAGGTAAGGAAAACGGATAGAGCCAGGGAGTTAAGCAAAGGGATACCGCATACTAGGGTGGGGAAACAGGACTGAGACTGCAGTAGCTCGTAAAGGCTGGGGTCGCGTACCCATATGTTCGTCCTGCGATTGGAGAGACTACTAGGACAGGGACATCAACTGGATTGCGGCGATAATAATCTATTAAAATGTGACAATCAGTGGAAGATTCTCTAGTTCTCTTTAAACCAAACTTGCAAAAAAGATACAACATCTAAAATAATTGTATACTAATAAATAATGTAAATTTGTACGAAAGATACTGAGGCGAACTTGAGAACTACTGTTATTGTAAAAACTAGACATCTGCGTACAAGTAGTCTTAATTAGGGTTGCCAACATTGATATAGGCAATATATTTATATAGATTTAGGTAGTGCGTAATCCCAACGAGCACAAATCAGGACACCCACTTGGTTTTATCAAAATATAAGTCTATCGGTCAATCAGATAACAAATCAAGAATAAGTTTTGCACGAATCTGCACGTATATGAAATTTATGATATGGTTTTCAATTATATTATATTTTTGTTTTTAATTAAAAAAATATCGTGTACGACACATGTGTGAAAATATGTCGGTTAAATAAACTATTCCTATATCCACTGTTCAAATGCCATTGATTGAGCACGTGTAATTGATACTATATTTGTCTAATAATAGTTGGCAGCCCTACGCATAACGCTCCACGTGGACATCAGTAGAGACTTTTCTAACATCGACTGTCTATTACATGACTTATGAGGTTATGCGCAAGGAGATAAGGAGGCCGAAGGTCATGGCTATCCACCATCTGTTCCTACAGCCATATACAGCTGTAATGCATCACTGTCATAATAAATTTCAATGCAACCTTAATGCTTCGATATAAGGTGTCTTTTTGTGAATCAGGTGTGGTGACGTCATTGTAATTTAAATTTAATTGGTAATGAGAAATTATTGGGACCTTGAACCGTGAGACTTAAGGTTGTCCGAAAGTGGGGTAATGCCGAGTTAAAGTATTGGGTAGTTTTATACTAAAGATATCACAAAACTTGAGATATTTTAGCACTAACATTTTAAAACAATTTTTTTGGAATCAGTGACTGACAAATTATTTGCCTATAATAATAAAAACAACTTGATACATCTCACACACGGCCGTCTGATCCCAAACTAGGCTGAGCCTGTACTATGGTAACCAGACTGCTGATAAACATCCTACTAATATTATAAACGTGAAAGTTTGTGAGGATGTATGAATGTTTGTTACTCTTTCACGCAAAATCTACTGAACCGATTGCGATGAAACTTGGTATGTAGATAGCTAGTCACCTGATTAACACATAAGCTACTTTTTATCCCGATATTCCCACGGCACCGAGACTTACGCGGGTGAAACCAGCTAGTAATTATATATTTCTAAATACATACATATTATAGATAAATTACACCCAGACACAGAACAAATGATCATGCTCATCACACAATTATTTGTTCCTGGGTGGAAATCAAACCCACGACCTCTTGCTCAGTCTTCAGTAACCACTAGACCAACAGGCCAGTCAAGAATATAACGTTTATATGTTTATAATACCTAATAATACCTATTATATTATTATTGTGTATATTAAGTATTATACAATCAATACTGTATCATTTTAGTTCCTTAGAGGGTTCGGACTTTCTGGCAACCGCCACAGACTGACTCGTCACAGATAGGAGACCCTGGCCTGCTCAAACTATTACTTATACTTCTCAATTCATCATCCTCTTTCCTTTCCCCTTTCAATATACTTGCTCTAAATTTCCTATTTTCAATCCCCAAAGTGCCCGATTGAAGGCAATAGGCCATAGGGCAATGAGTGAGACCAAATTACATATAGTATGCAAAATGTGGGTCTTTAATACACCTCTGCCTGTGTCTTCGGGGATACATGTATTATTTTAGTAAATAAATGAGTTTCATCAAGCTTTAAAGCATTGTATTAAATTTAAGAACAGTAAATCACATTTGAATGACTTATACGTACTAAACTGTAATAATCTCGAATTCCTTGACATTATACAAAATATATAATTCAATTAATCCGACAATCAAACTAAGATAACGTGTTTTAATTTGGAAATTATCGACAATGTTGACAGGTAGGTCGCACTTTTATTGTCGTAAATGGTCGTTTACAATGGAGTAATATTTACTTGTCAATAAAAACAAAAATGAAAAAGTAGTCCAAAAGTGATCACGTTAATTCCCGTACAAGAATTACAAACATTGGAGTCTGTGTAAATGTTATGGGTACAAACTTTTTCTTTTACGATAATAATTAATAAATAAAGCAGTTTTATGAAGAATGTCAAAGCCTTAATGAAATTCTGCTTGTATTTAAAAACATAATGTGATTGTGTACTTCAGAATCATGGACTATGTGGTCTTTTTAAAAAAGTCGTAATGTGTAAATGTTCAGAATAGAGGCAAATTGAATAGAATTAATAGAGACATGTGAAACAATTGCTGAATCTGCAAATAAATGTTTATTTAATTAAATTCGTAACATTCATTTAAATTCCTTAAATAAGTCTCATTCAATAAATTAGATTACATATTAATCTATGGTAAAAATTCTACTAATATTATAAACGTGAAAGTTTAATGGAGGATGTATGGATGGATGTTTGTTACTCTTTCACGCAAAACTTGGTATGTAGATAGCTGGAGACCTGGATTAACACATAGGCTACTTTTTATCCCGATATTCAAACGGGATCGGGAGTTACGGTGGGTGAAATCGCGGAGCGCTGCTAGTAATATAATAAAGCTGAAGAGTTTTTTATGTTTGATTGTTTGTTTGTTTAAACACGCTAATCTATGGAACTACCCGTTGGATTCGAAAAAATCTTTTTGGATACAGATTTTATTGAGGAATGTTATAAGCTATGTAACTTCACGCTTGGACCCATAGGAGCGGAGCAATAAACGCGGGTAAAATATTTTTTTATTAATTTGTTTATACTTTATTTGTATAAAACATGACTCGATTTCGACGACGCGATTCATGGTTGGTACACCAAATAGATAAATTATCTGACCGTTACATCCATTTCAATACGTCTGGATATGTCAATATGTCAATGTATTTGTTTAAACAGACCCCTTTGGGGGCGGGACACCGTAATTAATATCCATTTAGGGAGCGTGAGTAATGAATATGTGAGGCTAGAATTAAATTTGTTACGTACATTATAGAACAATAGAATTTACCTATATATTTGAAGTCCTATCGCACGCAGTTAGACTTTATAATAGAAAAATTTAGTTCGAATTGAAGAGATAATAATTGGTATTTTTTATTACATAACGTTTTCACAATAATGACTAAAGTTAATATCATGTTAATATATAATTCCGGGCTGCTTTTATAATATTGGGGAACTAAAGATGCCCGATAAGGCTGTATACCATAGAGTTATAGACACAAGTCATTGGTCAAAACAAATTTACATAATTATGTCTATACTAAAAGGAGGACTTTATATATTTATATTTTAGTGTTAGGATTTTTTATGAGCTATGTTGTTGTAAATCTTTACCACCTACTAGAACAATAACAGAGAATTGTAAATTATATTATAACATCGACCTATTCTTCGTTTAATTACATAAAAGCTTGTAAAGTTAGCATTTAAAAGAAAAAAGATACGATTTTAATATTCCGATTATGGCGACATTTGTTGTTCTAAATTTGAACTTGACTGTCAAAGTCCTACGCATGTTAGCTATCAATAAAAATAAATAATGTCTATGGATTGCCTTGATCTTGTTAGTTCCAAATATAATTTTATAATGTTACTCGTAAAATTTGCGTAGGAATTTGGAATTTTTACTTACTAATATTATAAATGGGAAAGGAACTCTGTCTATCTATTACGTTTTCAAGCCCTAACTATTCAACTGATCGTCTTGGAATTTTGCATACACGTTATCAGAGGTATGGTAGGACAGGTTTTGTGATATTCGGTAAGACGTACCTCCAATACCATATTATTATTTTGTATACTCAACTCCATATGACGACTACATCAGTTATTGTGAACGATAGCAAGAATTCTATACACTATATTGTAAAACACTGGTAAGGCAAATTAATAGTATAAAAGGAAATATGGATGTCTATGGTCGTTATTCAAAAATATATATTTAAGTACTAGTTGTTCCCCACGCGGCTTCGCACGCGCGTTCCTATTTATATATTTTGGCGGGATCCTAATTCTTTTTCCAAAATAAAAGTAGCCTAAATTACTCCTTATAACACCGGCTATCTGCCAGTGAAAGTCCCGTGGAAATCGGTCCACCCGTTCCGGAGATTAGCCGGAACCAACAGACAGACATAAGTAAAACAGGTATAAGTACCGTGTAAACATTCGGATACATTTAGTAAAATGCACCCGAATGTACGTGCATTATAATGACATTACAAACAGACATTTAAATTTAACTTATCTGTATAGATAAACAGGTTTTCTGCCTATAACACTGCGCATCCTTTCAAAATGTATTTTTTTATAATCGCTATAGTTATAAATAATAATTAATAATTTTTAGATTTTGAAGGGCTTATTGTCTAAATACCCGGAATAAACATTTTTCCAAGCGGATATTACGGTATTATACAGAACCATTTAAGTTTCCGACTTGTTAAACACAACGTCTTTTTTCAGTGTTGTTTTTCATGGTAATGCCTATAAAATATTTATGAGATCCATTTGTGTTTTTTCTTTAAGTTATGTGAAACGTAACGAGGCGTAGAAACGTAAGTAGAAAATACATATTCGAAAAAAGAAATGGATAAATATGTTATCTATGTTTTTTTAAAGTATTTTCACTAGTCGTTGAGATTTATTTTTAAATTTATCACTGGCCAATAAAACGTTTTCCTATTTAACCTTTACCAGAGATCGCGTGGTGGTCGAATTTCGACCACGGTTTATTTCATTGGCCAATATTACTTGACCTGTCAGTGTATAGACTTTTGTACCATGACAGGTCAAAATATATACTGGACACTTATAGCTGTGTGTACCCGTTTTTGCATTTTTTTAAACTTTGTAGCAAATATTGTTCAAAAATTTTAGCATTCGTCACTTCTTCTCTGTATAAACTATAAGTGTGCGAAATTTCATACTCCTCCGTCCGCCCAATTTTCGTAAAAACGGATCCAAAGTTTCCGCTTCACGTATTAATATATAGATGCTCTTAAATTAGGTCATCGACATTAGAACACATTTGGTTGTCTATAAATAGACAGCTTTTTACAAACAGCTTTGAAGTTTAAATTAAATTCGTCAGTCGTTAAAATTATCTAAACTGTAAAAACGTGATTATTTTTAAGATTTAGACATCCGTGATCCGTTATTTCCTGTCCATAGACCACAAATTTCATATATCGAATAGTTGTTAAAGCCCGTTATTCTGATTTTAAATTGCTTCGGTGTTGTTTAAATCTAGGATAGTATACAAATTAAAATTAGAATAAAAAAAGTAGTTGTGTAAGCGATACTTAGCCATAGATATTCTTTGAACATTTTAAAATGCATTGTGGATCATTGTGGAATCAGGTTAAGGATAATGTAATGAAAGGTGAACCGCTAATTAACATTGACTATATATGTATTTGTAATCGAAGCATGTATTTTCACTTAATGAGTAATACTATAAATATTGACGTTTTATGACTTAACTACATAAAATAAATGCAGTTCACATATTCTTTATACGGTTTTTCAGACACCTACTTGCAATAGTTGTTTTTTTTTGAAGTGAAAACTTCTTTAGCGGCGTTGTGCACTTTTTGGGATGGGTAAAAAATGTTAAACTCGCGTCAGGACACGTGACCCTGATGGAAAATTCGTAAGACGGAGCCGAGTTTCCTAGCGCAGAACTTCCAGTGTACCTTATGTATACATTTATATATGTTATTACCTACTTTTAATTTTAACCTAATTATATATACATATACAGATATGTGTGTGTGTATGTTTATGCAAATATATTGTGAAGTTATGTTTTCACTTCTGACGTGCAGTCCTACGACTGACCGTTTTTTTTAAATTATCTAGCAAAGCAATGGAAACAAGATACGAGAATGGTCATCATACTTCGAATTTGGAGGAATTTACCAGAATCAGTAATTTGGTAGCGGCGCGGCAGTTGTGACCACACTTCCTTAAAAGAGGTCTTGTATTACGTTTCTAGAAGGAAAGATGACTAGGAAGATCTTAATTAGTAGAGCTGTAGAGAGCTATTAATGATGAGATGGATGTCGAAATAAGAGAGTGGACGTAGTAGCGGATACGTTTAGAATTGCGGATATCATGGTATAGACATCTGCTGAGAAGTAATATATAGGAGTGAAACAGTACTAAGTATGCGATGAGGCTAAGGAATAGATGAGAACCCAAGAGAAGATGAAGGCTGTGCGAAAGATGAAATGGCCAGAGGCGGTGGTTAAAGAAATGACGGCTGCTAAAAATGTTTGGATGCAAGATTTTACGCCGCTCTATATCATTATGACTTTTTACAAATAATTGTCGTATCCGGTGCAATTATATATTTAATTATAGAAACATATTTCATTAATGCGATACGGGCGTGTTTATCCTTTGTAACTTTCAAGGTATTTGCAGCTCAAATGCGTGTGGATCTGTCAGCCGTCAACATGCCATTCATAAATCATTTGTTTAAACTGTTATTGGTACAATAAAACTTTAAAAAGATCTCTTTCGTTATAAGCTATATCATTAAGAGGTTATGGTTATCGAAGACAAAGTTACCTGAAACTTGTTTTGCAAATACAAGTGTTTTATTAGTTAATTATGTAGGTGTGAATGTCTGTACGTACAATTTAAACACAAGTCAAATGTATTTACACATCACCATTTACTTGACATACACACGCGTGTCAAAATGAATTAAACACGACCTCCGTTGAATAACAAGATTAATTGAATGAAAAGATAAGAGCTGCTCATTGTTCATTCAATTAATGAATGAACTAATGGTTATGGCGGCAATTAAGGACTTTTGTAAATTAATGTAAATGTATTCCTTTATATTCAAATATTCGAATTTGAATAAGACTTTTCCTCGACTCTAATTACTAGAGAAAATGGTGCCTTTCAGCTTTTATAAGTCAAACATTTTTCGTAGATAACTACACGCTTATTCGACAAACTAATTTATTTGATTGATGCGTCTATAAAATATAAATGGCGAATGTGACGTTCAAAGACATAATAATATGTTTCGAAGACAACAATGTGGAAACTTTGAATTCTATAATAACAGTTATTATAGTTTCGTATTGTTTGTGGAACGAGTACGACCTAGACAAAATAACTTATTTGAACTTGTAGGTCCTGACTGCTGTAAGAATCATCAGTTCTACGTAAACGTTATTAAAATAAATTGTCAGCATTTGTCGTTTTGCCACAAACGACGTAATAAAAATTTTATATGCAATTTTTATAAACATTTTTTACTTACTTTATAAATTCAGTCATACAAAGAAATGTTCATGATAACATCTCTTAAACTTATATGTAGATTCGTGTCACGATTTTAACCGCCATTGTCGTTTTAAACATGGAATAAAATAAATACATTTAAATTTAAGAATAAGACGCAACATTCTATTTTTAGTTTGTATGAGATTTGGTTTAAAGTTTAAGATCGTTCAGTAATATATTCTACAGAGAGTCGTGAAAACATGAGATTTCTAGACGTTAGATTTAGCGTAATGTCAGTCAGGTCTAGTCTGTGTTGAGGCTTTTAAACCTGTTTTAATTGAGGAAACATGTTTCGTGAAAGTGTTACTTTCATGCCTATTTATTAAGAATATTTAGAACAACGACATGGACATAAATTTTGGTTTTAGAACAACGAAAATTATTATTAAATAATCATACATTCATTCATAACACCTGTGATCTATTTTATTTTTGAGGATCTGAATTTATTACATCAATAAGAACAGATAACTGAAGAAATTAATCAATATTTAAAAATATACACCTGCTATTGTTTTCCTTGCATCTCCAAGTAGACACTGATCTCGTAATGCACAACAAAATTTCTTGTTTTCCCTTTCAGCGGTCGCATTCGGAAGGAACATTGACAGTATGGCGACATCTTCATTATTTTCTCTCGCCCTTCGTATTCTCTCCTGCCCTACGGTTTTAGTAGTCAAATGAAGGCGAGATTTTAAATCTTCACTTAAAACGTCCGCTGACATTGTGGACTTTATGGATATAACTTTGCAACTGTTTAAAAAAAATAAAA
This sequence comes from Euplagia quadripunctaria, assembly GCA_963859945.1. Classification (NCBI taxonomy): domain Eukaryota; kingdom Metazoa; phylum Arthropoda; class Insecta; order Lepidoptera; family Erebidae; genus Euplagia; species Euplagia quadripunctaria. The sequence continues at coordinate 23,966,775 of OY982562.1, forward strand.
GCGCGCCAAGTTTGACGTTTCGTCGAGGAACGCGCGTGTGTAGGCTTCGCGGCTCACGGTGCGGTACTGAACCGTTTGGCGGACTCCGAAGATTGAGCGTGTTGTGTAGGCACCGCGTAGGCTGCCGATTGACTTAATTGATCCGAAGCGATAAGAAATGTTTCGGATTCTCTTCGGCGATATTATCTCGTTAGTATGAGGAAGTTCATGACTGTTATTAATTGTTGGTGGAGGCTATAGAGGCGATAGAACTGTAGATTCGTGGCAATTTAATATTGTTACCAGGCTTTATGGATATAGTGATCACTGCCCTGCTTTCGAACTTTTTTTAAAACGTAAATTCTTAAAGATCAATAATAATTGTTGTTTTTAACTGACACTGGATTCAGAAACCTTGGTCACAAGTGTTAATAAGGTTAGAAGTTGAACCATGTCGTAAACAGGTTAAAATTAAAGGGATTTGAATGGGAGATTTATTTATTTATTTTGTTTGATGTGGGGGATGATGGGGCTACAAGTCATGTTAGTGAACGGCTTTTACTTGTGTTAAATAGTATATCTAGCAAATTAGAATTCCATTAGCTCACAATTAATTTAATGTCGCTTTATCCTTATTACAAATCATCTAGATTGTATTTAATACCCAGTAAGTATTATTTGTAAGATTACATGAAAAATCTCAAATATGCATAACAACGAAGTACTGAGTTTTAAAACAAAGAGTCTATGAACGGCGTACATAAGTATGTTACTGATAAAAGTAAACGCACGTGTCTCAGTTAGCTAATGTCACGTTTCGCCAACGGATATTCATCACAAACATACTAAAAACATGCAAACTGACCATTGCATGCCTTTATTTTTCTTTAAAAAAAAAAGTTAAAGCCCAAACTTATTTCGAATGTAGTAAACATTTTAACATTAACATGGGCTTTAACTTTTTTTCAGAGAGTTTCACATTCCGAAGATAACTACCTCTGTATTTTTTTGCATAAGTTGATACATGTATGTCATTATTATTATAATAAAAATTATAAAAACTAACTTGTTTATGATCTAATTAATCTATGGTTGTCAGGACGAAATCAAGGCAGTGTACACGCTTTCTTTGACCTTATTCATTAATGTTTAATATTTAAAAAAAATAATGAAATTCAAAGGAAAAAAGATAACGCCAAAGCTGACGTCTATCAGTATCATAAAAAATAATTTAACAATTCACGCACTATTTGTAAAAAAAGAAAATTAATGTACCTAGTCTAGGAACCATTCTATGTACCTAACTTTAGACACTCCTACATAATTCCAAAATTATATTTCTATTACACGTTAATTAATGTTGAAGATGTTCTTGTAACTGCTAGATAATATACAATTTTATTGCTCATAAGACCTAGTACTGGCATTGCTGCCTACGATCAAATGCTACTTATTTAACGATTGATGGAGGCTAAATACGTATGTGGGTTAAAACAGTTTGTTCTAAATGGGCGGGAAAACATTAAAACTGTTCGGAAATTGAATTTGCGGCATAAAGAGGCTTCTTACAACTTTAGATGTTATAAAAGTAGAACATGTTTAAAAATGGAACGCATGTAAAAAAAAATATCAGAAATACATGGATTCTTAATTGATTGCGTATTTGCAGCCTTCAACGTTTTATAGGTAATCAAGAACAATATTGCAGTAAAACAAACGCATACGAGACTATTGAACTGTTTACCACATTATAGATCGAATTGATGCTAAGGATTTCAAGTCTTTTAAATTCAACTATGAGTATGAAATGCGTTCCGAATTTTCACATCTTAAGCTGAAATAAATATGTAAGTTACCTAACTAATGAAACGAATCAGATATTTAAAACACAGCCTTGTTGGTCCCGTGACATTGAAAATATGCATGTGATCGGTCTGGGGTTCAATCTGGATGGTTTGGATTGTCCCTGGTTGGCAAATTTGGTTTAAGGTTTTTCTTTTAGAAAATACTTAGATACTGCATAAAGGCTGGTTTGCCCGGCAGAGGTTTGCCCCTATTACGTGGGACAAACAATATAACTGCCGAAATGTGGGGTTTGTATTATATCTCTGTATAATCCTTCGAAATATACAGCAGTGAGCATATAAATGACTTGTCATAAAACATGTCAGAAATCAACTTGAAGAATATTTATTGGAGGTCATATATCGTATGGATTGTGATATAATCTGTGCACGAATATTTATGATCAATATAAATAATTTAAAACGACACTAGTAAATATACCAGGCAGTGTTTAATAGTTATAATATACTTCTTTCAAAAAATTAAGAAACGATTCGTTTTGCTTACGGCCAGTAAAATTTCGTTGAATTTTCAATGAAAATATTACCGTCCGTTAACAAAACGAATCGTTTCTTGATTATAGGAACCGGGTATTAAAGTATTCAACCTATTTCTATTAGATCTACTCGTAAGATAAATTCAGGCAACCGAATATAAAAAGGTAAAAAACTGTTTGTACCCCTAGGGGTACAAACAGTTTTTTAGTATATGAATACTATACTATATTTTTTTTATATAAATAGTACTAGTACTAACAGTGTACAAGTTACCAAAAAGAATTTTCGCGCGCTCGGTTAATGCACTTGTTACGTAAGTAAAGCACTCAGTCCCCGTAACCCTAAAAGGTCTTTTGCATTAAATTTGCGATAAAATATAAACATGTACCTATAAACTAACTACCTTCATCGATACTTTTTAAACATTAAATATATTGGAATTCTTATGAGTCACGTAAGACTAAAAGATCATGAAATGCGTCTTATAAGGGCACGTGTGACGCAAGGTCGGCCTCCCATAGTAAGGTGTAAATAACAAGAAACAGGGTTGCCATTTTCTTACTACAGATGTTACCTAAAATTTGAGGGTAACATTTTATAAACTTCACCTAAGTTATTGATAGTTTTATAACTAAGTACGTATGTACATCATATGTGATGGTGGCATGTCACCAATATTGGACGAATCGTTTAGATCACCAAAGCGGCCTGCATTATAGTAGTCTGTAAAAATAACGTGTGAACACTTTCAACTCCAGGGATGGCAGGCAACGCAAAGGACAAACGTAAATACGTATTCACTTAACTGGAGATCGCCTGGTGTTCGAATTTCGACCATAAGTCTTTATGATTTGAATGTTTTGTTTTCATTGACTAGTATGATTTGAGCTGTCATTGTAAAGACTTGCTGCACCATGATAGGTCAACATATATACTGGACCCTTGTAACTTTTTCTTGACCATTTTCATATTATTTAAAAAGAAAAACTAACTGATCCAATAAAATATTGTTTTCACTAAAACTCGTCAGTAGCTACTAAATAAAAAAAATTAAGAACTGTATGTGTTGCCTATTTAAAAATGAATTAAGAGCAGTTTTTTATTTTCGGAAGTTGCTTTTCTTAGTGTAGGTGCACATTTCTAAACAACATAATATTTTCATAAAATTTCAACACAAGCAACAATTTCAATAATTTTATTTTTTTTATGGAAAAAATTGGATTCCACCATCATCCTTGGCATTAAATACTAATAGTTTTATTAATGTCAGCCCTTTCTCTTACGAAATATTAGCTTTATCGGTCAATTTGCCAGTTTCAAAATAGGATTGCTGCTTTAAAAATCAATCATCATGTTTCATCTATCATCGAATTTTCATAAAATTGTTAGCGCTTTACGTTATTTACGGGTTTACTATACAACCTCACTAACATACCACACCTTCCTGTATATAAATCATGACAAACAACATAGCAAAAAATACAAACACTTTTAGTTACTACGAAATGATAATGATGCTACGATGCTAGCATTTTACATCGTGTTTTTTACAAATTCGAATATCGAATAGAATTGAATAGAATTTCGCTCATAGATTTGATTCAGTCAGACAAATATTTGGGCAAATTATGGCATGCCCTTTTGTAGACATAACGTGTAGGTTCTAAAGATATTAGAAGCGTTTTCGGCGCTCTGGTGTACAAATATCTTAACACTTGTATTTACTTATACAAAGTGTGTGACTAAATAAATTGTTAAATATAGTACCGGCTATTTCAAATACGGATGTTAATGTTTTATTCTAAACCTGTCTTTATTATTAATGGCAACATTACCATTAAAAACAAATATTGTACATCTCGCCCACACTACGATTAGTCACTTTATTTTGTCAGCGCGATAAATAGATGATCATGTTAAAATTTGGGGCGTCATCACTGATCAATCTGATCATAGACAATCGTAGTTTTTCTTGTACAAAGTTAAGCCACGTGGGTTGTGTAAAACTGTTCAGATTATTTTAACGGTTATTCATTATCAGGTCATTGAATAATGTTGCTATTGTATAAAATAGGTATCGACAGTAAAAAATTTTATTGTAGTCATTATAGAAGTAAAAAACATACATGACAAAATAGGGACACTATTAGTATAGTATGTGACGGTAGGCGACACAAAAATGTCGAAAATGTGCGGGTAGATGAAGAACCTTCTACCTCACGATCTCGACGACGGAGGACGTGCGCCACGGCCAGTGCAACCTGGTCGAAACGTCAGGCAATTCAGAGGTATGTAATACCTGTTTCGTGATCGCGTTAATTCTCGTATAAATACTTTATTAAGTACATCATGGACCGCGAAAGTTTAAAAAGTTAGTTCTAAAGAAGTTATTTTTTTGTTTTAAAAAAAGACAACTCTCGCATTAGGAATTACTCCTGTGTCGCGGGGGACTTTAAAAACATACAAACAACGGACACAAAGGACACCCAGACTCGGGTGGGAATCGAACCTACGACCTATGGCATGGCAGTCAGGGTCACTAACCACTGGGTTATTTCTCTATTATTACGTTCCATAAAAAATCTACATACAGATTTTATTACTATTCAAGTCGTCTGCCCTCAGTTTACCGTTCGTATAGGTAGGTTTGATAAAGCCTAATATTTAAACAAAAGTTTTTGGGTACATTCAAGTACGTAACACTTTTTGTAGATGGCTCTTGTAGCCTCTCAAAAATGTATCGGAGGAAGGATTTATAACTGTTACTGTACTTTGATTTGGGTTATTTCTAAATTACACCAATTTATTCGGTAAGTAATGGCGCCCGAAGTCATTCTTAGTAATTTCAATTCGCCGTATAGTTTTTATATGAACTTAACTGTAAAATTGAAGATTGAATTCCTAGTATTACCATAGCAATACGTACTTAATACATGAATCGAATACTTAATCCATTTAGAATTTGTTTTAAGCGTTATTTTATAAAATGTTTTTTTTTAAGTGAAAACTTCTTTGGGCACGTTGAGCATTTTCGGTATAGGGAAAAAAGCAATGAATTCGCGTGACCGCCACGCTTAGATACTTTAATACAGATGTGTGTGTTTTTCATTCCTGCCGTGCAGTCCTACGACTGACAGTTTTTTTTAAGTGAAAACTTCTTTAGGCACGTTGGGCACTTTTGGTATGGGGAAAAAGCACCGAACTCACGTGACCGTCACGCTAAGATAAATGTACCTTTACAGATATTTGTGTGTGTTTTCACTAACAGTTATTTGTTTGATTTTAAACGCTGGCTGTAAAAAAGAAATGACAAATAATTGAGTTACCGAAAATTTGTCGACAGGCTATATGAGTCCTGTAAATTTATTGGTAAATAAGTTGCCGTAAATAAATACAAATAGGTATACATTTTTGGCTTAAAGACTTTGACTTTAATTAAATAAGCTGATAATATTGCCATATAAATAAATAAAATTCGAATTTTAAGGAACAAATTACACTATTCGTGTTAGCACACCATGTGCTAGTAGCTGGCAGCTAAGTGCCAACATCAAACTTATCAAGTTCACTTCGGCCTTCTTGCTTAATAAATACATCTGATTATGTACTTCGATGTTAAATATTTAATATTTAAGATGTTGTGTTACCTTGTGTACATAAAGAATTGCCTTATTAGTCAAGCGGTAAGAAAGAATGATCATCATATTATCATGATCATTACTGATAACATGAATTCATCTCAGGATGGTACTAATGTATCTCAGTCCAATCTATTTTTTCATTAAGATTGTTTTTGATACTAAAGTAAGCAACGATAACCAACCATAAATGCCTTGTTTATATTTTTATTAATAGTCAATAAGAAGTCTGTAAGAAGAGCTAGCAAATAAATATAGAAGTAGATAAATATAAAGAGCAATATACAATGATTAATGATGATTAATTACCAGATTCATCTCAATTTTAAAGTACCACTCAGGTTCCACAATAACGTCATCGCTAGAAGTGAGTGAGTGTGGGAGTCATTAAACGTATTTTTTTTTGCAAAAAACACTTCACTATGAAGTTCCGTTAGGTGTATGAATGTAATTTTTTTGTTATAATAACCTTTTGCATTTCTTAGAAATTCGGCGATGGAACTTTCTTTTATGTTCTTAAAAAAAGATGACATTAACAAAAAAAAACATTAATTATGGTTACCTAGGTCCCGTAAATAAAACAAAATATTCAGAATAACTTTATCTATTAAATGGAAACGTTGACATTATGTTATATGCATGTGTTGCTGTCGTGTACGGTAACAATGTTTGTTATTAAAAAATTCTAACATATTAAACCTTAATTTTTTCACATTTAAAGCGAAAATAAACTTAAAATTGTTTTGGTTTTTACTGTGAAACACATTCGGAGACAAACAATGGGTCTGAATAGTTAGAAATGTATCACATCAGTAAAGCTGTCTCCTCTCTCCAATTACGGAAGCCCAACCGTCTTGTATGGTATCATTAGCTACATACAATGTATTCTATTACCAACAGTAATTGGTTGTACATTCACATTTAGTTTTTTTTTTGTAGATTGTATATATTTGTTTTGTTTCTCTGTAAACCTATTTGAAGTACGTACGTGTCTTTATTTGGTTGATGTGTATCTAAAGCTTCAAAACAAGTGAAGATCGGCAGTAACTTTGATTACTTCTATTTGTTTTTTTTTTTATACAGAAATCGCATAAAACAGAAAGTATAAATGGATAAAAACTATCCAGCATTATAAGATTTATATTTTTTCATGATAAAATCTTCGGAAAATTATCATTTCGAATCTGTTTTAAAATTCACGGGCGCAATTTTTAATTTCATTTTTAGGTCTGACAAGGCTAGACTTCGAGCCAGATGTTCCGAATTTCAACCTTAAAATGTTGCCATATCGAAAATTGAAAATTTCATTTCCACTTATGTGCATGGAAGCGGCTACGAGGTTATAGCAATGACAGTGGCCGAGTTTTTTCTTGGTCTTTACCTTACAACACCATAAGCAGTGAGGGTAATGACAAACCGTATATGGTGATGACTTCACAATGATATTAATTTGTGGATACACAAGTGATAATATTAGATAATTGATTTATTGTTTTCGTGTAAAGCGAAGGTGGTGATCGCGATGTCGAATCGAATGTTATGATTTCGCCTCGAACATTTTCAAGTTCTATAAAGAAAGGCGACGGTAACGTAATTGTACTTGGCGATAATGGTGTATGTAATTGTAATAGCGTAACCCAAAAGTTCAGGGCTCGAACCCACGGCTAACAGAATTAATTTAGCTTAGCGGAGTTATTAGAAATGTGTAGCAAGAGTTTTTAGCGCCTTTCTTCATTAATGTTCAGGGTATTTTAATAAATACTTATATAGAAGTTCCAGACAAACAGCTAAGGAGGTTTCAACGAGCCACTGTTTCTTTTCTTTTAATGATCAATAACTATTCTTTTTTTAAATATACATATATATACTTTTTTAAATATATCTTTTTTTTTGTTTTTGTTTAATGGCATTAAATGGCAAAAGAAAAGCAAAAAAAAAGAAGGGAGTTTGGGACCGTGGGAGCAGAAGCCCGCTCTTTATTCGAGTCATTAGGCCTCTGTGCAGTGTATTCTATGTATACGATACTGAAGAAATATAAATAAAAATCAAACAAAGTTTTAAACAGTGTTGCCCTTTCAATAAATGACGTAAACCTTCCATGTCTGTCATAATGATATTAGTGTTAAATGGTATGTGACCAATGAATGCGTTATTAACAGGTGATATGTTTCACCTTATTGAGTTATTGACAGATGTTGATTGATGTATACGTGTTAATTATGTTATTATACTTGACTGTAGCCTTAATACAGTTGTTTTATGAGAATTGTCTATAGGAAATGTAGTATTGTAACGTAACGAATATTAGTTTAGATAAGAGATGAGTCCACAATGTTGTGTTGGTGTATTGTTTACTTAAAACTTTTTGTCGTTGTTGAGATTTTGATCATTACACTTTTCACTATAATTTTGAAACAAGTTTCTGTTTCAGACCTTGATGGGTTGAAGAGCTAGAGTAATACTTCCAGCCTTCTCTTGTCTGTAAAGATGCAGCCACATATTTATGTGTCAGAGCTACAAATGTTCGAGGGCTCAGACTCCCCGGCAGGAGAGAGTTCGAGTTACAGGTATGAGACCTTGACCTGCTCTAGTTATTGTTTCCACTTCGTTCATCTGCTTGTATGATTTCTAACTCTTCTATCATCTCTACATTTTCTTCAGACCCTTTTCAGGCTTGTTCCCCATGCCTAACATAAGCCATCGTGTATAAAGAAGTCGTCAATAATTAATCAATATCGAGAATGTCGGTAATATGGAATGTCGAACGATCATTGACCCAATTGTCCTATCTGATCATGGGATTGATAGCTAAAAACCTCAATGAACATCTTCCCATCTTTAATTCACAAAGAGCTTGCTTGACGGCAATAGGCTTGCCCCCTATTACGTGAATGGGACCAAATTATATTTGGCAAAATGTGGTTGTTTAATACACCTCTGTGTACCCCTTCGGGAATATAGGCGTAGATATATGTTTGATGTATGTATATTGACTTTTAATGTAATGTATATTGACGAGCTCTGCAGCGGTAGGACATTCGAGTAAGACGCAGCGATTCCCGCTTAGTGTAAGACGCAGCTATTCCCGCTCAGTGTAAGACGCAACGATTCCCGCTCAGTGTAAGTATTAATTTGTATGCATGAATATGTATATTTGCATTAGTCTAGGTGTTTATATGTAGATATAATATGTATGTATTTACGAAAAAAAAATGTAAGTATGTTTATCTGTGTTCTATATGTCCCAGGATTATTATCATTATATGTGGAAGGGCGGTAAAGCCATTGATTGCAATGTCTGAGTCTCGGATTCGATCGTAATGTATGTCTATTCCCATCGAACGAAATGTTACACTGTGTGTTGTACTTTACAGATAACCACATAATCGTATGATATTATAGATTGATTGATGTGTTCCATAATGGAAAGTCTTAAGACTTTTAGGTTACTAGTTCTGCCCTAAATTCGTTATCTCGATAATTTAGACTCGATCAATTTCGCTCACGGTATTAGCTTTATTTATTTTATATTATAAGTTAAATGTGGAAGCTTGTAATTGGCATCTGCTACTACGTATTTTATTTTAATACTGTTTAAGCCGTAAGTATCTCAAATAAAATAAAATTTCGAACATATTTTATTTCAACAATACGTTGCTGCTGTTATTTGACGCCAAAATGCAATCAATCTTACCACTATACGACCTAAGTGTTAATTTTTAAAATTTTAAATATCGCACATTATTTTTTTTTTATCTGGCAACTCTATAAACTAAATGTCATTTTGTACATACCAGCACGGAACACCTCGCCGCATCCGTCGCAGCGGCTGGCGAACTGAGCGTCATAGCAGTTGCCGCAGTAGATCTTGTCAAGTTTGGAGCCGAACTGCTTGTCTACCAAAGAGACACGACACTTGGCGCACAGGAAACAGGCCTCGTGCCAGTGCTTGTCCTTGTACGACAGGTCCTGAGAAAAAAAAAAAAAAAAAGTGTTTAATTTATGATCTACGGAGGGTTATATTATATGAGATAAAGAAAACTAATCCCGTGGTTATTTGTAAAATCGAAATGCAGAGAGGGAGACAAACATTCAAAATTTAGTTTATTCAATAGTTATTAATTTCATTAAATTTTAACGGGTTTTTTTATTTATTTTATTACGAAGTTTCTCTTTTAACAATTTCGGAAGTTTATTTTTTTTTTTTAGAATATGCTCATCCTGACACAATTATTATCCGTAATGATTTATTAGCGTTTCAATAACGGCTTGTTTATTAAATTGACTACATAATTTAGAAATGAATTGGCAAATAAAATAAATCGGCTACATTTGACGACGCCATCGACAAAAATATTGTTAATACAATATTAAAATTGACTATAAATAGCCATGACAATATACAACTTAAATAAAAGCTAACCTTTACAAAAAAATAAGTACCATAAACATAAATTTAATGTTTTTAATTCTAAGGCGGACAGAATATAAATCGTTATTACGTCAGATGGGTTTTCAATTGCGCGGGAAACCGGATTTAAAAACAAGAATAGGTTTTCTAGCGACAGATGTTCAGTTGTGTATGTGGGCGGTAATTGTGACCTTTAACTTGGTAGTCTACGAAAAGTAATCAATTGTTAATGAGTTTCAACTTATATGGAAACATTGCCATGCCTCACTTGTACTTAGCATGTATCATGATGACAAAGTTTTTAGATCTAAAAAAAAGTGTGTGTGTACTTATTTACGCACGTAAGAAGTTATACTTTTATCTAGTTAAAAAATAAGCTTTATTTAAATATAATAAATAATACATACCGTCAACTAACCTCAAATTCTACAAACGTACTCAAAGTAATATGTAAAAACCATTTTTATCACTTATAATCACAGTAAATTATCATACATAATACATAGGTACCGTCAACTAACCTCAAATTCTACAAACGTACTCAAAGTAATATGTAAAAACCATTTTTATCACTTATAATCAGAGTAAATTATCATACATAATACATAGGTACCGTCAACTAACCTCAAATTCTACAAACGTACTCAAAGTATTAAGTAAAAACCATTTTTATCACTATCGTGAAGTTTTTTGAAAAACTAAAATGTTGACTAGCTAACTTCAGGGTGTCGGTTTTTCGTGACGGTATGCGCGCGCATCGTAAAAATTTATTCTCATCATTTTTCCATAACGCGCCAAAAGAAGTATAACTTTAAAAAACTTTGTGATTAGTCTATTTATTTACCAATTTCTCGCCCGGTTTCTGAAAGGCTGATCAACGCAAAAATTAAGTAATCGTATGTCAAATCTCTTGTCAAGTATATATCGAGTTGCTGAAAGCATTATTAGGGCACTTTGATTTGATCATCGGATCAGTTAACGGTGCTTATGTCAAATTTTACTGCAAAATTTTATGTCAAATGCCATTCGAATGTTCAATGAAAAATTGATCATGGATTAGTAAATTTATCTTTGATCAACGTTACAGAAACTCGAATTGATTTGACACCATTGTTTCAATTCAAATTGTGTAATAAGTTGTAATCGAAGCACTGAAATAATTGAGTATTATAAACAGCTCTTAAACATTTTAATAATGCTAATATGGATACAGCCTACACAGTTCAGCGCTACCCAAAATGTCTGCTGCAAACAATTTTTTAACCGTCGTTGCTTAACGAGTGTTCTCTGTCTGTCTGTGGCATCATAGCTCCTACACGCATGGACCCATTTCGATTTGTTTTTTTAGAGTGTTCTTAGCTATAATTTAAGAAAATCTGTTCGAAGATCATCAGCTCTGTTCTAATCGTTGAAGGGATTTTTGAGTCGGGATGTTTTTAATTTAATCTTACTATTACTTAATCTCCAAAATAAACATTTCTTAAAGGGTCCTTTTTGTCATAATCATAATACATGTCTTATTTTGTTGGCTTCCCATAGATGCCTTATCTAATGATATCTGTATCCGATTAAGTTTATCTGGTATGTTAATTTCGCTTAATTAGAAAATGTAATTGTTAACATTTTTCATATAATTTATTAATATTTGCTTGTTTAAGAGGAGATATGCATAGTAGAAGCCATAACATAAGGTATGGACATTTTAATTATATTATTTATCATTACAAAAGTTATCGAACCATTATGGCGGCAAACTGGCATACGACATTATGCTTAACAGTAATCGGTTATTGTAACCGAAAAATCCTTGGATCGGCATAACTATGGTGCCATAGACAAACACACCGATACATAACACTTATAACACCCCTCCTCTTGCGCTTAGATTCAAAATGACAAGAGTTGCCAGGGCCTCCAGAGTTGCCAGTTGTACAGAGCCTTCTTACAGGGAAAGATTATTTTAGTTGTCAGCTCTTATAGCGACCATACTTCCTAGTATGTTTTGCTTTAAATTTGAGCTGCGTGTAATTAATATGAATCAAAAATATGACGTCATATTTTAGTACTACCGTGTATAGCAAAATAAATATAATTATATAAATAAATATCCCTGTAAATATGCTTTGAAACAATGGTGACATGAAAATTTAGCAAAGACCCTTCTATACTTAGAATCTCGTCAATTTCAATTGTATATACCGAGGTATTTCAGGTTGTGATTCATAAGTAGAAATAAATGATTTCATATAAACACTCGAATGCTATTTGTTGCAGTTGCATCAGGTTCAGTGGCCACGTAACGGGGCCACATTACACGAATCCTCGCTACGTGCCTACATAGGTATATTTATCTTAGTATTATTTTCATATTTTGGATCACCCCAATCATTGTTAACAAATAAAAACTGTAATACATTCTCTCACGTCGTATTTGAGTTCGAATTTCAAAATAAATCTCCCCTCATTCTGGAATCTATTCCTGGTCGCGGTGAGGACCGCAAGAACGCACGTTTGAAACCGAATGTCGTAATGTCAATAAAATATGAATGTTTATTTTGGCTGATTACGAAACTCTTAAAGCTCTTGTACCGCGTAAATCTTTTAAAGAATCGCCTGACAGATACACACAACGCTTTTTCAAGGTTGGCTCTAAACGAAAACATCAAAATATTGTATCCGACCCCGAAATAGTGCTAGCCAGTCGCTGTAGGCAAGCGTCGATTTGTTCAATATCCTCTTTACAATAAACAGAGATTTGCTAACAATATCGCTGGCGACGTAGGTAAACAAATTAATGTGTTCACGATGGCTTCAATAATCCATCAGGATCACTTCTATTTATCTACCTACAATTGATTACGTCAAAACTGTCATTTGATAATTATTACCATGTTTAAATATCGAATCATCCATCTATATTGACAATGTTCTATCAGTGCAACTGCAATTGTTTCTCATGACGCAGTTTTTGCAATAATTTCGACAGTGCGTAAGGTAGTTAATTTGAGGAACGCATTATTATGATGAGCTAATGGTTTGCGTGAGAGTTTACAGCTGTGTACAGACAAGAAAAGTCATTGGTTAGTTAGTTTGGCGTATCGTTATGTTGGCTTGGCAGCCGTCGACTTGGGGCCGTGTGCAGAGGTGCGCCCGAAGAATCTGGGCCGCCTGGAGTGACATTACTAAATTTGATCGGTGAAACAAAGCTGACGAATGCTTTAAATTCTAATTCTACAGAGATCCCGAACGCGAATAGAACAGGATTCTGTGTCAATAACAATTTCAATGAAAAATATATGGTTCCGGATTAAATTTCGACTTGGCAATATTACAGAATATGAATTTGTACCGATACACTAGTTCAAGTTGTCGTATATATTTCCAATTGGTTCTCAATGAAGCTGCCACAGACCGAGTGTTCTGCCAATTTGTGTTTGTTGCCGATCTATCTGCGAGATTATCTGTTACCCGAGACTGTTTGTTGACTCGAAATAGCTTTGTCTCACAATATGGAATCGCATTTATTATTTTAAATTCAAATCACCCAGCGGCTGAAATTTTTATCAAAACAAATACAATTTTTACCGGCGATCTGTTTCATTTTATTGATTTGACGAAAGCACAAATAATTTATAAGAGACAATCTGCTTCGTGTCTAATAGATACAGGTACATCGTTAGAAAATAATTCTTAATGGATTTTGAGCTCTATATCCTCACCTTAGAGTCGATGCCGATGGTCTTGTTGCACTCCTCGCAGCCGTTGGCGAAGACGCTCTCGTAGCACTTGATGCAGTAGGGGTGTTCGTCACGGAGCACATAGCGCTGGCCGGTGAGCGACTCATCGCACTGCCAGCAGCAGAAGTGGCCGCTGTGCCAGTCCTTGTTCATCGCCTTGGTGTATTCGCCACTGAAAATAAGCTGTGGACAAATGAAAGTAAGGTTAGAGCTTTAGAGAAAAAGTTTAGCATAGACAACCGACTTTTTTAACTTTTACAGTAAATGTTTTTTACAGTAAACTTTTTTGAATTTACTTTCTTTCATATGATAATTAAGTTTAAAGGTTTTATGCTACACGCAGAAATTTCACTGTCTGAAATTTTAGATGTTTATACCGTTAAGGTAAGACTCGTATGAGGTTAAGCGGTCACCGTAGCCTTTATAAGTCAATGTTAAAATTACATTTTATCCTTAAAATAGTTTCCATAAACAACATATTTAAGTGTGGTTTGATAAATAGTAAATTATCAGTAACAAACATCCAATATGTACCTTAAATTAGGTCGGGTATGTGAGGGTGGCCAAAAAACACGCCTAACCATGTACATATAAACAATGTACATTTTATAGTCACTAAAGGGTCACTAGACACACACTGTCGTCACACAAACACGGGACATTGGCCACCACAACACATACCCATCGTCGTTCGTAGTCGAAGTGTTGGCTTGTTCGATTTCAGTAACGGTAACTTCGCCATCTTTCGACTCCCTGCGCTTGGAGGTCTTCTTGACCTTCCTCGTCTTGCGCTCCGTGGTGGTATACTGGACTTGTACGTCAACGTCGGCCATGGCACTTGTTTAAGTTCTTTTGCGAGGTACAATATCACTGGACGCGGTCGCGACCCGAAATCGAATGGCGAGCAACGGTGGCCGAATCGCAGGAATTATTCCAGAATGTTTAGCGAACAGACGGTGGGGGGAGTTTGGGATTTAAATTTGGAAGAGTGACGGAGAGGGCAGGTGCGCGGGCGGCGTTTCCGAACTACGGCGAGAAACGCGCCGTTTTTCTATCAAAGTTCCGTTGCTATCTTTCCCGGTTTGTAAGCGATATGTTGTTGGCTGGAATTACGAGTGTCGTGGTATTTCTAATTGTTGCTTTATAGGTTTCGTTTATATATGGAGAACAATTAAAATGCTATGCAAACCGATCTACAAATACTGAGCGTATTTGTGCACTAAAAAGCCGGCGTTGATTTTGATGCATTTGGCACACATGAAATCCCCAGATTGTATCTTTAGAGTTTGATGTACAACATATGTATAACAGTTGTTGTGTTAGACTCAAAAATATCGCTTCATTGTTCATCTTAAATGAACAATGAAGCGATATTTTTATATGATACTAGCTGCGCCCCGCGGTTTCACCCGCGTAAGTCCCTCGTTAAGTTTTATTTTTTGTGCAAACTTCACATAAACCATCTACTAAATAGTCCGAACAAAGCCTAAACATTTGGTTTGGATAGGTGAGCCCGTTCTTCAGTTATAAAATTACAACGAAAAGTGGCATTGATTTTTATATATATGGATATGCATACATATTACTTGCGGCCAGTATTAATTGCATTTTAAAAACAAAATATTTTGATGTGTTTGAAATAAATGACATCTTTTGATGTGTATTTCGAGTGACATTTGACATACCAACACCAGGCAATACACATCTAACGGCAAAATTGAAATCTTTACATGTCAGATTATAATCACTAATTAATTATGACCGTTAGTAAAGATCAATAAACAGCAAGACAATATTTTTCATTTTTTTAATATAAATAAAGTCGAGATCTGAAAAGAATCATCAAATGAAACTAAAAATCGTATATCTATATTTATATATACTGTTTGCTCAGGTTTGGAGAAGATACAAATAAGACACGGTCATTTTAATCCTTCTTATCTGTGTCCTTCTATCAAATTCTTGATCGAAGTGTGTCATAGTTTTATATTCTGTGCACATACATATGGAGTTGAAATCATCTGTTTGAATTTTGAATAATTCTGCATTAATTATTTAAAATTCGAACATAATTGCATAAATGATTACGCAGATGTTGACGTTTACATACAAAGAAAATTCAAAAATGGAACAAAATCTTTGAACTTCGTATTTAATGAATCTAGATACATTGTGGATAGAGTAAAACTAGCGCCTATAATTGAATGAGCACAAAGCATGTATTTGTAATTTCTTTTCTCATATTAGTTATATGTATCATTTGTTGACAATCCTAATAAATAAATAAATATTTTTTCTTCTTTCTTTATCAACAATGAAAACATAAGAGGAAATAAATAACATATCGGTAAAATTTAACAAATAAATCCGTAATTATAACTCTAGCTTCTAGCTTTACAGCTGTTTAAAGCTTTTGCAATGTTGCTGTTCACATTCTTCACGGTCAATTCCTTCAACCATATTTCAAACAGTTTTATTTTTCTAACATTTTACGTCAATTTTCAGCAACTTTATTACTCTTTTGTACCAATTTTATGAGTTGAAATCACTACATATTATAAAACAAAGTCCCCCGCCGCGTCTGTGTGTCTGTTCGCGATAAACTTTAAAAGTACAGAAAGGATTTTCATACGGTTTTGACCAATGGACAGACTGATTCATGAGGAAGGTTTATGTGTATAATTCATAAAAGTTTTGTATAAATTTGCTGAAATATGACAACGATTGTTGAAGATCTTGCCGACTGGGAGCTTTACTGGCGTAAGCCGCGTAAACCAAAAGAGGCCTATACGAAAACAATGTATTGCGGAATTATTCCTCTTAAAACTATCTGTCATGACAGGACAGGCTCTGCTACCCATACGAAGCCGGGGCGGGTTGCTAGTCACGACTTCTTTCAAATGGGCAATACTGACCGCAATCAATTTCCCTACCTTCACGGCTAATCGAAAGATAGTGAACAATTGACCCACGTGACTCGGGTAGAAAGCATCTGGCATTATTTAACATAGTATTTGAGAGACAGGATGGTGCCGCGGACGATAGACTTTAATATCATTAATGCCGCGTTCCTATAATCAAGAAACGATTCGATTTACTTACGGACGGTAAAATTTTCCTCGAAAATTCAATGAAATATCCATTCATGAAGAATAAATAGTATAGGCTATGTAACATTACGCTACGACCATTAGGCGTGGAGCAGTGACCATGAACACAGGTGAAACTGCAAGGAGCGGCTAATTCTCTATATACGCACTAGATACTTTTAACAACAAGAAGTATGAACAGCATGGTATTGATAATGAAAGAAAAGAAGCGGCGATAGCGTAATGCTAAGGCGTCGGACTTGCGATCAAGTGGATTCTAACCCCACCCAGTGCACTACCGACGTGAACCCACTCCTAACACAAGCATTTAGCTTAGCTGGAGGGGTTAACAAGAATACTAGTAAGGGATTGTCCATTAATCACGTGAGGCTCGAAAGGTTGGGGAGGGGGTTCGGAAAAAATCACGAAATATCACAAGGGGGAGGGTAGGTATGTAGTGAGTTATCACGTTTATTTATTTTTTCGTAAAACGCGCTATTATATGTGTATTTAACAATAATATTCTGAATTTTTTTAATAAATTTGGAAAAAAATACACATGATTTTGGTTTTTGGGAGTGGGGTTAGCCTAAAACCTCACCACGTATCACGGAGGGGGAGGGGGGAGGGAGAGGGGGTTAAAAAGTTGATAAACAAAAATGTCGTGGTTAATGGACGGCCCCTAATGTGGCCCCAACGCTACTGGTATAATTTAAAAAAAAAGACCGAGACCTAGTAATGGATATAGCATGGTATTTGTATTCATTTGCTGGATTAGTTTTTAAGTAGGCCTAACATGTAACATATTGCATGAATTAAGTACCTTAAACGTAAAAAGTGCCACTGTGTAAAAAAAAATTAAACTTTGTAAGGAAATCTCAATCTGACCCTCGGTAGTAATAAAGCTCTGTAAAGATTTATACAAGAATGAAAATAGTCTCTGAAATTTCACGGATGAAAATAAATTAAAAACAATATGTACTACACGAAGGGCATTAACCCAGGTGTAAAATATCAGAAATGTAAGTAGCCATCTCAAAAATAGTTCGATGAATGGAACAACACTGACCAAGACCTCGCTATGAAGGTCCAATAGCATCGACAGTATGTCTGCAACATAATATCAAAGCTTCATACGTTAAAAAAGTACGAAAAAATCTATGATTCATAGTCTAGTTTTATGAGGAGAGCTATTTTTCACTGTTTCGCAATTCTGTGAAATATTTTCCGTTATTTTGCGTTCAAAATAAATTAATTTTAAGACGCATTTTGTTTTCCGTGAACAATTAGAATAATAACACAATTTTTATATTAAAAAAAACAATCGTTCTGTTTCCTTATTGCACTTGTTTTTTTTTTATAATTTTCGTACAATGAAGGTCTATTTGAAATTGGAAGGTATAGCGAATGCTATTAATTGCGTTCACAGATTAATTATCATTAAAATTCTTTGTTTAAAATAAATAGTTACTTTGCTGTTTAATCCGATAATTACAAGAGCAGACGTTACATTTAAATCTTATTGTCTACTAGTTTCCGCGCCAATGCCTAATAATAATAACTAGAGATCGCGTGGTGGCGAATTTCGACCATGGTTTATTACATTGGCCAATATTACTTGACCTGTCATTGTATAGACTTTTGTACCATGACAGGTCAAAATATATACTGGACACCCATAGCTGTATGTACCTGTTTTTGCATTTTTTTTTAACTTTGTAGCAAATATTGTTCAAAAATTTTCGTCACTTCTTCTCTGTATAAACTATAAGTGTGCGAAATTTCATACTCCTCCGTCCGCCCAATTTTCGTAAAATGGGATCCAAAGTTTTCGCTTCACGTATTAATATATAGATATAGGTAGAATAATTGAAGTGGCATATTTTTTATTATTGGCAGTATATTTTAATAAAATCGTTTAAAAATATATTTATAGTACAGGTTCTGCCTAGTTTGGGATCAGACGAGCGTGTGTCACATGTGTCAGGTTATTATTATTAAAAAAAAAAACGTTTTTATTAAACAAATCAACATCTGCAAATGCTACTTGTTTCTAAAACGGTAAGAGAAAACCACTTGAATAATGCATTCAATCACACGTCTTATATTTGACCTACAAATTCTGTTGGCTTAGTAAATAATTGACACGTTACTACATTTTCCTGCAATATCCAGAAGCAAGTCCCGTATTATTTACATTTGTAAATAAAGTTGTAAATCTATCATTGCTTTTAAACGCCAATACCTATGCTTCCCTAAGTTTGTTTGCGAAGTATTACACGAATATTTCTTTGAAGATTTAATACTTTGTAGTTTCTTTGAAAAGGGTAATTAAAATCGCATAACTTTAACAGTTTCTCCATGTTATAACTACTTGTCCTTGAAGACTATAGGTCATCTTTAAGATTTGTAAACTTTTCTTGATAGTACAAAAATATTTTTTTGATGGAACATATTATAAGTTAGTTAAAAAGTCTTTCGTTCTTTTTAATTTAAATTCATCGTAGGTAATAATGACAAAAACGAAAGAGCTTCTTAATTCAAACCGTATATTTGGTTTTTTTTTTGTATGACCACTGATGAGTCTGATGACCACGGATAACTTTTTAATATATGTGTTCGTGATAATGAGTCCACAGGAAATAGAATTAAGAATTTGTTGGCATAAGGGTTTGTGTTTACCTATATCTGTTTTTATACCTATAAATATATCGTTACGTATTATTTTAAAATTACTAGAAATATTATGAGAGCGGGGTAATGTAAGAAAGACGAACACATCGGAATCTTCTTCAATACCTATCCGATTAAGACAGTGTCTCCACTCTACATAGATCGCAGATAAAGTTTGTTTTCATATGCCTGTGGTGACTGTGTAGGTTCTACAGAGGTAATAAAGGGTAGAAAGACGCAACAGGTGAATTACCCTTTTTCTTCTGTTGGCTAAGCGGCCAATCTACTTTTATTAGGTAAGTAATATCTGAGTGATGTTCCTGTTGTTTCAAGTGGTTATAACCTACGATAACCGCTTACCATTCATCAGGTCGCATGGAGTTATATAAAAACAACAGAACTACAGAATGGTATGACCTAGTAACCCATTTCCCTCCGTTACGACAACTCTGTGTTGACATAGCTAGTAATTTGTTCTACAATCTGGAATAAATCGCACATTTTAAAAACAGAACAGGTGTAAGCGAGATAGCAATGAATAAGTATGTATCCTTTTCTATCATCTATTCCAATATCATTACAATCTACCAAACAATACTAACCGAACTCGCTCAAATACGCACATGAACATATGTCTACATAATTATGTAGGTGTGTGCGTAATTTTGTACATTATTAGTATTTAATTAAAAATAATAATATATTGTGTTGTGTATAAGTGGTTGGAGTTCTTTAAATTACATATCACTCCAGCATAACTCGCCTAAATTACTATAATAAATAATAATAAATGAATAGATAATTATCATAATCATAAGAGAAAATATAAAGAAAAACACGCCATACTGTCCCTAATTATTTCACTTAATTGGTAAGTCCAAGTCCTTTTTCCAATGGCGCCTTTCGAACCCCCGTAATTGCAAACGGTATTTTATGAAAGGGTTGATTACGACTGTAGGTTAAATGCCCGAGTTCTCTTTTCTACGGAACGATTGGGATTTTTGGTTTTACCCGGAAATGGTGTCAAAAAGGTGCCTAAACCTGATTCACCTTTATCGATATTAACAATTTCCTATGGTAATATACAACACTATGTGAATGGTAATGACTGGTTAACGAAAATGTGTTTGTATTCTGTTGTAACAATTGCTATTGGTGCTATAAATAAGTCATATGCTACAAATACGTATGAAATTTATGTAAACAATATTTATGAAGTCAAAAAGTGACACTGAAAAATAGATAAACTATTAACAGAACAACTATATATTTTCTCTATTATTTAAATTTTTATTACAAGGATATGTAATACATTTTAAGTTTAAAACAAACTATGTCTATGGTCTGGTAACACAAAACCGAGTGTAAATCCGATCAAGAGTGCGTTTAAAAATAGAATGCATCTATTATGGTTGAAATTCTTAGAATTAAATTTAAAAATCTATGCGACTGGAGTATTGGGTTGGCAACGTATCCCGTCTAATAATAGAACCACGAATGTAACTCGGTCCAGTAGAAAATAGAAAGAGGATAGGTAATTTGGTCTTGATATATGTAGATATTTCTCGACCCGGGATGAGAAATGGGGTGATGCTTTTTTGGCTCTGTTCTGAAGTTTGTTCTAATGTCATAAGGAATGACGAAATAATTTATGTCGAGTAGAAAGGAAAGGCATACCCCGATGAACATTAATTCTTCTGCCTACGCAGTAAGGTAAGGCACGCGTTGTTTAAAAGCAGTGTGTTTTTTAATAGTGTACGCAACTAAAACTACAATGTCAAAGATTGGAAGGAAACCAAAATAAGTCAGTCTACAAATAAATTATTTGACGTTTGACCGGCGACATACTGTCAAGATCAAATCATATTTAAATTTAGAATACAAAAAAGAAAATTACAAATGATTTCAAAAGAAAACACATCAAATTTAAATCTAGAACGAGAAAAAAAAAACAAAGCAACGACAAAGGAGTCGTGTCGTGTCTGCATAAATTTTACATTTTTATAAAAAACTAGTTTACCACGGCTGAGTGCAGGTTTCCTGTCGTAAAAAAACACGTAAGTTTTCAGAGCTTGCGGCTGGATGTGTGAACAATAGATATGTGACCGCAGTAACGATAAACTTCTCCAGTAGCGTTGATGGTGGTTGTAACTTATACGAGGACATTTATTAAACGAAAGTATTAGATAACAAGCTCAAGAGAAGTTCAAGTCCTGTGTCAACTTTTATGTGTATGTGAATTTGAGTACCTACATCAGGATTGTTATTAAAATACTGCTACGGTAAACTGTGGTCTGTAGTTTTATTTCTATTTTGTTTTACATACTGGTTAGACACACTATCCATAATTATCCTGAAATGTTAACTTTTATTTTAATAATCTGTATTCGACATTAAGACAGTTAAATAAATAAACAATGTTGTTCTAACAATAAAGAAAATAGTTGGAATACTTTTGTTTACTAACCAAATGTTTTAATATACATTCTCCTTACTAAAGAAAAATCATAAAAGCACACGTGCCTACAATAAGCATTTTATGAATGAACAAAATTATACCTTATGTCATAGAATAATCATACGCTACATTTTAGCTTTATGGTATAGGCTGAATGGAGGGACGCCAACGTCAATTGCTACTTTGACGCCATGATGATTTGGTTGTCGGAATTTGGCGCTCATTATTTTTCTTGTTTGACTGATATTGTAGATGTAGCCTTTAATTATTAGTAATGCAAAGAATTTGATTACTTCAGGTCATTAATAATGTACATCTAGATAGAGCGTCACTTGCCAAAAAGGACACCTATCTGTTTTTGAAAGGTTCTCAGGTACCTAATAACAACAACTACCTATTACGATTTTTTTTAAATCTGTAGCTTCTTAAATTAGAACTTCAAATACAAATATGTACTTTTTAATAAGCTTTTTTTAACTAACTATAATGCATGCTATGTTAGAAAAACATTAATAAATTACTATAGGTTTATAGTATCATTATAATCCATGGTATCGTCGCTAGATGGCATTAACGCAAAGGTCGCGAGTGAATTTTAAGAACGAATTTAATGAGACACATCTGGGTCGAGGTTCGGTGTATTTTTGGCCCATTGTGCAAGCTTTATGATTAACAGTTTTTAATTAATAACTTGTTTCATATCAGAAGAAATTTGCCCTACTTAATGATGATATATAAATTTGTTACGAATCATAATGGCTAATGACCAGTTATCAGGTGTGACGCGAGTCGTGACAAATGTTAAATTTGGTATAAATGCGAAGTGGATAACGTAGTTAGTGACTAAATGTTACCACCGATCACAATAGTCATACTTGGTCACTAAAGAGTTAACCTAGTACTTACAACGACATGGGCAATCGAAGGTAAACAATGCCGACCTTCGAGGGCCGATGTCAACACGTGTCGAATGAAACATCAAAGTTAAACAATGTTTTCGAGGTCACGTTCATGGATCATGTTGTGATCAGTTCAGGTGTGACCATAAATTTAAATCCGACCGTTCTGTCAGTCAAGATAGCTCATACAATCTCATACTCGTATCGACTTCATTTGTATGATGATAGCTCATACAAATGAAGTCGATACGATATGAAATCATGAGACTATTAAATTTTTCATCCTGAAACAAGTAAGTCATTTAACGCGTTCGAGATTTCATGGATACAACGTAGTCAATCGTGATGAAATCAATGTTCCTCATGTGTCACATTTATGCGGATCTCCGCGTAACTGTGACACATGACTCCTGGAAGTTTGCATTAAAACTTGATAAAAAAAGTACATCTAATAGACACAATCGGAACCAAAATTCAGATCTCAAAACGGCTTAATTTAGTAAATTAATCAATTCTAGAAATTAGAGTACGCTAGTCACGCGAGAACTTATCACGGACCATCACTAAAATGTACGCTGCTGTAACACCTGATGTTGTAAAGAAAGGGATGGACTCTCTAACCTAGTGTTCCCGCTCTCATTTCCGTTCCGCATTCACTTCCATACACGTTTGATAAAACCACAGTTTAAAAATCGTACAACGGTCTTATTTAAGAATAAAAACTTTTAAATAATTAAAGTTAGAAATAAATTAATTGAATTAATAAATGTAAACTACAATATTTGATTTCTAAAATTCGGATATGTTTAACAAATAAACGGTACTAAAATTATCTGTTTCTGAACTCGTTCGCGAAGGGAAATAGGTCATTATAAATCGTGGCCGCTGAAATATTACAATTGGTCGTAAAGTTCGGACATTTGTTTGTATGTAAATATAATGAAAAGTAATAAAAAGACTATTTCAGTTACTGTGTTTATATCTTAAGTTGACAAAGAGAAGAATTCAAATATATTTAAAAGGTAATAAAAACCGGAGACGGATGTCGGATATATATGACGGAAAAATTGTTTTAACCTGTGCAAGTAAGCAAGTTTAAGCCTAAACGAATGTTTTAGATTTGGGATCCATGTCCCACTTAGATTAAAGTGTATGTTAATGACATTTACATGAGAAAATAACTAGAACATGTTATCTTAAGAACCTATTAACCATACTGACCACAATATTCGCGTCTTGTTACGTACAGTCTTTTTGTAAAGTGCATATCGGGTCTTAATTTGTAAAATATTTATTGCATTGTGTTGAATTTGGTGCTAATACAATTATTTGCTTAATTCATTTAAACTAAATAATTGAATATTTGTCAAAACATTACCTGAACATAATATAGGAACGAGCCAATTTACATTCTAATAATAAAACCAGCCTCAAATTGTCGCGCAGAAATTCAGCCAATCAAACTATAAACATTTTATGTGTTTTACTTTTTTTCTATAATTAAGCCAATCAGATTAGAGCCTATCTCGGATTCCTGTCACATAGGAGATCACATCCTGTTATTACTAAAGGGATTCAAAGAAAACAAATCACAAACCGGGGCATAATAATTTAATAATTCAGTCATGCTTTAAAGCTTACAATACAGTGCGTTCGTGCTACAATACACTGAAGGCTAGTCCCCAGAATTACCCCAGAAATCTACTTCATCTTCCTCTTCAATTACCTCTTTCGTCTCTTTCGTATCTTCTTCGAAGGAGTCGAGTTTCGGAACGTCTTTCAGAAGCAGCTTTCTCGTCGCACTGTCGTCAGATGCCGTGCTGTCAACTGACGCTTCAACGCTCCAGTGTTCGCGACGCCCCTCCCTCGAGTTTTCCCTCGACCGACTTCTGGAATAAGAACGCGCTGATAGATTAGGAGTGCTTCCGAATGCTTCGACCTTGTCATTTTTATTCATACGCTCGAACTCAGCTTCCTCGAGTGACGTGAACATCTTAAGTTCCTCCTCACGAGACGCCCTCGACTCTCTGGAAGAATTCGATGACGAAGAGTGACGCTTTTTGAAACTTCGACGTCTGCCACTCGGGTCGCTTCGTTGTATCGGTCGGAACTTAATTCCGTCAAGTGATCTTAAACAAATTCATAATATGAATCGGTATAGTACAGATGGAGTTGGTGAGTCCATGATTTAGCTTTCTACGCGTGCATATGTCGATAATGTTCACTTATGATGACAATGGAATGTAGCTACTTCACTACCATACTGTAAGCATGATAGTCTAAGTGAAAGATGGACGTGCTGAAATCAATGGATATTAACCTGAGGAAGTCTTCGCTGTAAACACCTCTTGTATCGTCATCGAATGATTGGAAATGTATTTCGGGCAGTGTTTGCTCGGTTGTGGGTGGGTTCATAGGTCGGTAATGCCATGTCAATTTCTCTTTATCCCCGTTTTGCTCGCCGTCGTTATCAGGCTCAACAGAATTTGAAGTTAGAGTATTCAAATCTGAAATATTATCACGAGACGTAGATGATCGGTTTCCGTGGCCGACTTTGATTGAATCTGGTGTGTTCGTTAGTATGGTTTTCGTCTGTATGTACCTTTCGTTCCCGTAGTCACCGTTGGTTTGGATTTCACTGTCATCAAGGGACTCCTGGCCGAAACTGGATATTTTCGTAGAGAACAGTATCGCTGTAGAGTTGGTTTGGTTGCCGTAATAGTTGACGGCGACCGATTTTAGTTTTCCATTTTCATCCTCAGTTAAATATAGGTATCCTTGACTGCTTTCCTTGGTCCAGTCCACTGCTGTTGATGAGTTGGCTTTGTGGGATTTTTTGAGCAGCGCTGTGTAGTACTCTATAAGGTCTTGAAAGTTGGGTTCTGTGTTGGGGACGATACCGCTGAGTATGTATTTCATGCACTCGACCGCCTCATGCATGCCCGCGTACGTGATAACGACAGACAGCAGAAGTCCCATTTCCAAATCTTCGAATAATCACAACTGTATAAAAAGGAATGGAAAAGGGGTACTTTAAGAAAGGGTTTCGGGGGAGCGGGACGGTGCAGCGCTATTACGCCGAGACAAGATTTGAACAACTGAAATTAAAGTGTAATAGTTGCCAAACCGTTGTGTCCCAATTTAGAATTCATTTGGCTATGTAGCCAGACATTGGGTTTATGATTGTCGTTCTATCATCGGTCGAGGTCGATGTAGGGTTTACGGGACGATAAAAATGTTTTCCCAAATGATTCGTTAGCCGCTGCTATTGAACTGAAGTGAATTATAGTAGGTATAGAGCGAATTTTATGGCGTCGTTATAAACGTATGCATCTAGTTTACGATGCATTATTGCATTAAAATGGTTATTTCGTGTGTGCACCGATGTTTTGCAAAATACTTAAAGATTTTACTGCTTGTATCAACGAAACCGTATGTATAAGCGATATCGTGGGTATCCATCTCAAAATAATGGCAACTAATTAGTAAGGAGTGAAGACACTTGTTACTTGATTCTGTTTAATACTCATTTAATTAAACTAGATCCAAAAGTAGATAAAATTGTATCAAAACTATACTTTTAAAAATAGCATAACTGAAAAGTTCCTCCTCTCTCCTAATGCTGTCCCGACAGGGTCCATAATTGTTACCTACTTTTAAGCCTACCACCTGTAAATGTACATTATGGAATGCAATAAATTGACACATTTTAATAGTATTAGTTAGAGAGGTTTAAAACATCATGGGTGTACCGTATCGTAGGAGGGAATCAGGGGGAGGAGGAGGCAGTTGAGTTTCTACACGAAATAATAAAGCTGTTTAAGTACGGATACTGGTTGGTCTGGGACTTGTTGCCAATTTACGGGAGACGACCCACTAAAGTGTTTTTTTTTACAGTGAAGCAATGTCTGCATTGCTTTTTGCCGAGTGAGTGAGGTTAGCGGAGGCTCCAACTGTTTCCCCCCCTCACCCCCTCTTCCCCTACTCCCATCTCAAAGGCCGGCAACGCACTTGTGACTCTTGAGTTGCATGTGCCCATGGGCTGCGGTAGTAATTTACTATCAGGTCACCCATCTGCTCGTTTGCCCCCTATACCATAAAAAAAATGTTTTAAGAAAGGAATCAATAATAATATTATTTATTTATTTATTAATACTTCCTGCTAATACATTACAGAAGGCGAACTTATGCAATAGGCATTTTCTTCCAATCAACCTTTGGGTGATGCAGAGCCGTGTGTGGCAGGTGTATATTTAAAAGTCATAAGATGAAAAAAAAATGTGTTGCAAAAATAAGCCTACATACATGTACTAGATATACATACAAATACTTAAATAATAAAGACACCGCGACGCCGCCCATAAATATGTGTAGAGCTTGCGTACTTTGGTCTTAATAGTGAACCGGTTAGTGGATATCCTTATTTCATCAATTGATTGATTATTTCAATATTACTGTGGGACATAGATAGATAGATAGACCAAAACTTTGACACAAACAAGAAAAATAATATAGTCATAGTACCACAATAGACGAACTTATCACATTCTGCGATCTCTTAAGGCCGATTCACACATATCAGTGCAGTCACAGTTCCGTCACAGTACCGGCACAGTTCCGTATCAGTGCTACAGTGATGCGGCAGTGCTTCAATTCACACATGTCCGTACTCATTTCTCTACGGATCTTCAGGCAAGACGTGTGCGATGTAGATTGTTGCTATGGCTCTATTCAATAATACGGAATTGGCAATGATATCCATTGCTTTAGCCGAAGAAGAAGAGCAGTATCAAGGAAAAGATAAGAAAAAGAAAAAAAAAGAAGAAAAAGATACTTGTTGGGTGAACAATTGGTTTTGTATTTTGTAGTACTTTGCATTAGACAAATGATACAAAACAATATTTTCACAAATCAATTGGATCAATCACTCATCCTCCATTTTGGTTGTGATGCAGCGGCGTCCGTGATCCGTGATCCGACACAAAATATCGTCGTTGACGATTACGTCCGTGATTGTCGGCGCCGGCACTGACACTGAGAGTACTGTGCCGTCACTGACACTGACAGGTGTGGATACGTTCATAGAGAATGTATGAAAGAATAATTATCACGGTTGCTGTACTGTGCCGGAAACTGTGACTTCACTGATATGTGTGAATCGGCCATTACAGTCAATCTTTGCCTGGACTATACTGTATTACAATAGGTAATTTGGTGTGCGCATTTTTTTTATAAATTACTTGGGTAAACAACTAAAGGAAAATAATGATAATAATGACATTTACTCAAAATAAAAAATTTCACCAAGTCGGGTTATAAAATAACTCAAAATACTGTGGAAATTGTCGTCCAGTTTTATTTTAACGTTTTTCATTTTTATAATAACCAAATTAACATTATTATTAACGGGCCTGTTGTTCTAGTGGTTAGTGACCCTGACTGCTGAGCCCAGAGGTCGTGGGTTCGATTCCCACCCAGGACAAATAATTGTGTGATGAGCATGATCACTTGTTCTGTGCCTGGGTGTAATTTATCTATAATAATTTAGAAATACATAAATATGTTTATCAGCAGTCACGTTACCATATTACAGGCTCTGTCTAGTTTGGGATCAGACGGCCATGTGTAAGGTGTGTCAAGTCATTATTCTATTATTATTATTAAAAGTGATGCTTAACAAATGACAACAGCAAAGAGTGACGTCCGCGTCTTACAAAAATGTCCCAAACCTTTTATTTTCACGTTTACTAAAAATATACTAATTTGATTTGAGAGTCAATCTACCCTATGTGAACAATCACATCTCATAGACCTATTCATGGGACGTTCCACAAATTATATAGAATAGGAGATACGTGTAAGTCACACCAGGAGTTTAAGATATGTTGTTGTGCGTCAGTACTGCTTGGCGTCAAGCGGGTCATACATTTGTTAATCAGCATAGTAGAAAACAATTATAAATTAAAAACCTAAAATACCCGCGCCCCAATAATTTCTCCAACGATTAGAAGACAGTTGATTTTCGAAAGACTGAACAGATTTTCTTAAATTATAGCTAAGAACACTCTCGATGAAGTCACCTTTGAAATAAAAAAAAACTAAATCAAAATCGATCTATCCGTTCAGGAGCTATTGTGCCACAGACATGAACACGTGAAGCAATGCTTTTGTTCTATTATTACTACACTCGAGACTAATGAATCCGGGTCATGTTAAGATACCTTAAAATCCCGGAAACTAATAATGCCAGCTTAGTAAAATAAATTGTGTTTAATATAATATTCCTTAAATAAAACTAATAATACTTCTGCTGTAAACTTATGCCATCAGAATAGAGGAATTCCCATTCCTCTATTCTGATGGCATAAGTTATATGGGAAATATTTTCCGAGGTTGTATAAGGAACTTGGTGAACAACATGCCAAACCGCAAACTACAGTAATGGCAGCAGGTGGAAATAACACAAAGTAATAAGATTTGAGAAAATTGTAAAGTTTTAGAAAAATATGGTGTTTTTCTATTTTTGTTTTAGTTGTTAGGTAATTTTTTTCTAAATTCTTAATACAATACAAAGTTTATTACTTTCATTTAAGCAGTAGTTAATTGTCTATTAAACACAATTTATTTTACTATCTAGCATTATTAGCTTTCATTATTCGTTTTTGATATTTTAAGGTATATTTTTGTGACCCGAATTCATTGCTCTCGAATGCAAAGCATTTAATAATTAAATTATTTATGTTATAACACTTATAACATATAGTTTCATAATTTTAGTAGCGATGGGATGATGTAATGATATCATCTAGAGAGTAAATGTCATATGACATGTAATCAAAACAAGGTCTATTGTCGAGATTTATCTATCAACACGTATCGTATCTGATTAGTGATTATACAAGATGTTTATGAAATATATAATTGTTTTTAATTTCTACGAGTCAAGATTCAGGCCCATGCAACACCTACCTTTAAATAAAGGTAGGGCCTGCATCTTGACTTTATTTGTTGTCAATGTTGTCACGGTAATATTATCTATCCAGTATTGTGATTCGGCGCTGTCCTTGTAATAATTACCTACAGCCGCGCGGTACGTAAACACGCGAAAGGGCTGCCCGCCTACAGTATTTTAATTTCATCTACCTACTTGAGTAAAAAATACATGTGGCTTTTTTATTTGAAGATTTAAGAGTGTCTTTCTAGTTTTGTGATTGTTAATATTATAATTAGTATATTAAAAAAAAAAATGAAAGTTGTTGTAAATGAACACTGAACACTGCTTGTGTTCATTAAAAAGTCATTAAATAAATAATAAATAAAAATACATGTTGTGCTCCTTGATTAGTAGATTTAATAAAAAAAACCACCCGTGCTTTAAGGCTGAAGAATATTTGCGGTTCGACTGAGAAGTATGAAAAGCTTAATTGTTAAATTTAATAGTATAAAAACACATTGCCGTATTAAGTAAGTACTTGTACTTATTTCAATCAAATACACAAATCGCAAGCTTACTGCTTACAAAAGCATCACACCGTTCGTTCGTCACAGCGGCGCATTCGCGACTGGTTGTGTGCCGAGTGTATACCGAACTTGAGACGCGTAGGTATGACTCGCTTTCCGACCGTTTGTATGAAGATAGAATACTGTATAGATAATATTACCGTGATTTTGCTGTTGGTTGTCAATGCTTATCAGTATATTAATACGTGAAGAGAATTCTTTGTACCCCTTTTTAAAAAAAATTCGCAAACGTAGTAACGTGAATTTTGAAATATTTACACATTATATGCTTTTAACCAATATTTGCCATAAAGTTAAAAAAAATGCAAAAATGGTTACATAAAGCTATGAGTGTCCAGTATATATTTTGGCCTGTCATGGTCCAAAACTCTAAACAATGACAGATCAAGTAATATTGGCCATAGAAATAAACCATGGTCGAAATTCGACCACCACGCGATCTCTAGTTAACATTAAATTCAAAAACAGCAGACCCGACTTACTAGTAAGAATATCAAGTAATTAGCACTTTTTCGGCGCGATTTTATATCTTCTAGTTTTTTTACTTACTAATAAAAGTTGGCTGACGACAAGCATAAAAATTAGGCAATAAATTAAACATTAAATGTGGAAGCTTGTAATTGGCATCTGATACTACGTATTTCATTTTAATATTGTTTAAGCCGTAAGCATCCCAAATAAAATAAAATAAAATAAAATAAAACATTACACATACTAAAAAAAACACATATGTACCTACTTCCTTAACTTATTAGCGCATTGAGCAAAATATATGTATCTCTCCGTTGTTCATTGGCAAAGAAATCGTGCGGATAATAA
This sequence comes from Euplagia quadripunctaria, assembly GCA_963859945.1. Taxonomy (NCBI): domain Eukaryota; kingdom Metazoa; phylum Arthropoda; class Insecta; order Lepidoptera; family Erebidae; genus Euplagia; species Euplagia quadripunctaria. Next base: position 23,998,341 of record OY982562.1, read on the forward strand.
GCCCTTGACGCCAAGAAATAAACATACGAGTACTTCAGTTATGTCATTGACCTCGGATAGAGAAACCATGAATTGTAAATTAAAATTCTTATACATTTATTACAACGGATTTGACGACACAAACACAACTGTTTTCGCAAATCTAGGCCCTAAAGATAGTATACTCCAAGGATTCCGTGTTTTAAAAAAAATATGTGTTGACTCTTGCAGAAAAGGCGGAAAAAGTGTCAATAGGTGCGATAAAGGTACTAAAATTGTAACGTTATTACATTACAGTTTTACCGAACGGTGACTATTTGTTTTTATTGATTTAATTTTGCAGCCGTCACTAGCCAACGCATTGAATATTTTTAATTTATTTATTGCACAAAACAAATATCATTACAGAATTACAGCAAAAGTATGATGATTTTTTATTTATTATAGACTATCGAAACATGATATTGTCGAAAGTTTACGCGAATGTTACACATTGAAATAAAACTATTTTTAACGAATACTATCGCGATTTATTTGCACTTACTCAAACCCATGAAAATACAAAACACAGCAAGGCTTCAAGACACTTTGAGCTCATTCTGCGTAAATAGTAACACCAACAATGAACAAACCTCGGGTACTTTGAGATAACTTTGCACTTCGATACATGAGACGACCACCATCTTAGTCTACCCGTGATCATGGCTGCTGAAAAGCAACTGAAACGTCGGGATCAGTGTAAATAGTAAAATAACACCAAATAAATCGCGATAGTATCCGTTAAAAATAGTTTTATTTCTATCGATATATTTTAGTTTTAATAAAACATTTCATAACATAAATAATAGGTATTTCATTCGCATTAGAAAGATCGCGATCACGAAAAGGTATTATATATGTCTGAATTGCCTGACGTTTACCTTTTCGTGATAGCGTTAATTCCCATATAATTATATCATGGAACGTGAAAGTTTAAAAGTTAGTAGATACCTACTGTTTCTATAGTTTGCAGTTTAATACACTAGCGCCTCTTACGATATATTATGGTACTATACTTCTCTATTAGTTCCAAATTTGGCCACTGATATTATACTAATTAAGGTAGACCTTGAAACACGTATAATGTCATTGATCTTTAATGAACTATTAACAATTAAAAACTCCTTGCACACGTAACTAATGTTTTAAAAAAATACACAAGACGTGTGGAAATAGTTTCAGATCTTAAAAAAAAAGCAAGCAGGCTTTTGTCAAAATGCCAGGTATTTTATAAAGATTATAGCTTCTGAGATATTTTTTAAAATCTTAGTGTAGTATTGAAGATTAATGATTATGACCTTTTTATAGGATTACTTTGATTTCTGTGACAGATGTTATACTTCACTTTGATGACACTTGTAAGAAATACTTTTGCTACGTGTAAACGAACTTTTAACTCAAAATTCTCCAAATACGAGACTGGTTCTTTAACATACCTACATAATGTCATGACTTATCTCTATAGAAGGTGCATAATAGTCGACATATATGGCGCTGTGATTAAACATTGGACTAAAACCTCAGAGGTCCTGGGCTCAATTTCCACTTAGTTCAAATATTAGGTAGTACGCGTTGCGTTAGTACAAAAGACCACGATTGATCAGCCATGCAGCCAACAGGTTTTCACGCGCGAGAATAACTTTAGATCTGTCAGTGTCATTTAAGCACTGTCAAGCATATGTGCCTCTCGATCCCTAAGAACCTCTGTAGAACTTACATCTCTTCAGATATTAACCTTCCTGTAACCTGCTGTAGCGCAACTATGTTAAAAGTTCCTTGAACAAATTAATCGGTAAATCAACGCAGGCGCCGTTACGTCACAAGCCCTCCCTAAGATTCATTCAATAGTTATTCAAAACGCGTCTGTGCGTAACTCGGCTTTGGAAAACCATATTGTGTCTAATTACAGTATCGTGACGTCACACTGACGTTTTCAAGCGAGAACCGTGTGAACAGCGTGGGCGCACCTTTAGGATTCAACGGGGTTTATTTTTAAAGTTTTTGTTTGATTGGTTATGTAAGATCCAGTGCGCGGGCGTGGCTTGAATCATGGCTTTCGGATAAATTTGCTGAAGAATTTTTGCATTGATTCTGCCGAAGATACTCCTTGTTCTATATAGACACGTGGACAGCACAACTAATGTGAAGATTAGCTAAACGGCATGACGGCCGATGAAGAAAAGTTGAAAAAAAAAACATCGTCGAACTGTTGTTCATGCGGCTAGCAGAGGACCGTATAGCGTGAGAAGGCGCCCAGTCTCTCAATGCTGTGGTGAACGAACACGGAACTAGAAATTTTGCTATTACGTACGCTGGTCTGCTACCAACTTATCTATTTTTTGCAACACTTTCAGTTGCCATGTCGCAAAAAAAGACAGAGATAATATTTATAGTTTCTAATCGAGCGTTGTTTCAGCAAAGATTAAAAATCTGAATCACTGAAACACAAAAAAAATTTGGCACACCGGTAATTTTCTACACAAACTGAGCGCATTGACAACTTTTCTGTTTGATGTTTAACTTTGAGTATTAAATCCCAAATCGGTTTGTTTCATAAACATCTAAGAATATTTTTAATACATATACACAGCAGTAAATAAAAAAGAAATTGTCAGTCGTAGGACTGCACGTCAGAAGTGAAAACACACACATCTGTATCTATATGTACCTGAGCGTGACGGTCACGCGAGTTCAGTGTTTTTTCCCCATACCAAAAGTGCCCAATGTACATAAAGAAGTTTTCACTTCAATAAATAAACTATGAAATGAAACTTATTGGTAATTAAATATCCATATTTCTACTGCAATTTCGAACATTTAGAGAAAAATATTAGGATTTTCAATATATTAACACGTGAAGAGAATTCTTTGTACGCATTTTTAAGAAAAATTTCGCCAATGACTTTGCCAAATTGCCAATTGCCAAACGCCAAATTTGGAATACTTAAAGCTTAAATATGTATAGAAGCGTAGAAAGCTAAAAAATTTCAAGAATATGTGTTACAGAAAATTACATGAAAGCGGCTGCATCAAGCTACACGCGTCCAGTATATATGCTCACCTGTCATGGAGAGCCTAACAAACTAAAAACGAAAGCCTAAAATAGTGGTTTCGTGTGGGGCTCGTGACTAAGTGGTAACCGAGTAGGTCAGTACATTGCAAGGTTAAGTACAAGTAGCCAGATGGGTGGTGGTGGTGGATTCTTAGGATGAGTGAACATTCTTAACACATTGAGACCCCTCCGTGCCTCGGAGAGTACGTTAAGCTGTCGATCCCGGTGGTCATACGAACATCTGTGGCATTCGTTACGGGTAGTTAGAGCCCTAAAAAAAGTCCGACAATCTGGTGTAACTACAGAACTTCGATATCGAGTACTTGAGTTGTAGAGTCTGATGGTAGCCGCTTCACGTAAAATATCGAAGTTCGGCCGTTTCGTAGAGCTACAAGCTGAACTACTAAAAGCTGACCAAAACTTGGGAAATGGCTCGGAGGATGAGGAATACTCATAGTGGCATAGGCGTTTGTCTTCCAACTCACCTGATGGAAAGTGACGATGAAGACGAAGATGGTACACGCCTATCCAAGAGAAACCTATTCACTCTACACTTAAACGTTCCAGGATTATAATTGACTGGAAAAATAGACTCAGGCAGCTCATTCCACACCTTGGCAACTCGAACAAAAAAGGAGCTGTCAAAGCTTTTAGTTCGACTTTTGCTATTAGTTTTGGTGTTTCGACAACGAAAGGATGGAACCTCCGTCGGCGCCCAGTACTCCGATAAAAGAATGCGCCGAAAGAACACTATGTACGAGTTGTACATACATACATATGTATATGTGCATATGCATCTCACTCAGTACATAGTTAACCGCGTGAATAGAGGTGTGATCTGACCAGCCATGAAAGGACATAATTATTTGAGTCAAGCATCATAAGTGATGTAATATTTTTCATGTTTTCGGTTTTCAAATTGACCGTACGTTTCTGCAGGGACATAATACTAAAATGTTTTTATTTCATAACACAATATTTAAGTTTATTTAAGTTTTTCAACCTGTCGGCTTCTCAGTATTCTGTCGTATTCATAGTCGTCAACATTAAAACATTAAAAAAAAATAGTCGTGCCTTTATACAAATACTCTGGTGACAGAAGTGGGACATGCCGCAGATGAACTGGTGTTGTTTCTCTATTTAGTTTTATTAGTAACCGACCTATTTGTGTGTGTGTGTGTGTGTGTGTGTTTACAGTGTTTCGATTCTCACTGACTCTGATTTTTCAACTTTTCGTATTATAAATGAATTATTGAACTTAAGAGTAGTTATTTCAATGTGAGCGTTATCTTGTGTTCCATTCAATTACAAATTGTTTTTAATTCACTCTATAGAATAAGGATTCAACTTCTTGTTCCTATCCTCAAATGAACATAATACAACAAAACTTTAAACAAATTATATTTTTAGCAAAATGCAAACCACATAACATTATTGTAAATATATATTCTGCATTTTTTTGTGAATTCGTTCTTAATCGTTCAAAGATTCAATAAAAAATCAGTTTCTAAAAAATCTCCATATAGAGGAGGATATAGGTTAATAAGCACCAGTAAGAAATTACATCAGACGGGCTGTGTCCTTGTTTTCCACCTTGATTGTACAGAAAATATCCTGACAAGTGTCAAAAAAGTAAACTAAATTATAAAAAAAAAACGTCTGGAAATCCAATGTCCATGCAATAGGTTTCAAAAGTTAAAAAACGGCCGATGTTTTAAACTAAATTGTTTGGTAAAAAACAAAACTGACATCTTCAAATAACCCCATAACGTTGAATGGTGTCAAAGGCAAGGTCGCAGTGAAAGTTACCGTCCGAGTACGGCTCTGGGCGGGCGGCGCGCGCGCCGTAACCCGATATCGTAGTGACGTCATGGCGGGCCGTGCGCACTAGTCGAACTGCGCTACGTGAAACTGAACCAAGATGTTAATTAAATGAACTGTCTGATGTGTACACTCTTTTTTTTAAAGTTCCTATTACAAAAAAAGTAATCTTAAGTTCTAAATTTGAAATATATTTTTAAAGAACTATAAAAAAAGAAGGTTAGATCTCGTTTTAAAAACATTATAAAGAATGTAGATTAACAACGGAAGCTTACGAAAAGTCTAATAAAAAACTCGGCGATGAATGAAAAAAAAATTACACATCGGCAGCCTTCACGATATTCGGGAAAGCCACACGGTTGCCAATAAGTCTAGCTCAAGTTCAATAAACTTAACATGAATGAACGAAATATTTTTTTTAGATTTTTTTTATTTGATTCGCAGCAAATATTGGCGCCTGAAGGTAAGTGGTTTCCTTTGCCTTAATAAATTAAACACAAGTTATCACGTGGTATGATACTTTATGTATTTTATTTACACTGACTGACACCAAGCAATTTTTCTTTTCTTGTTTTTCATGAAATATATATATAGAACACTTAAGACTTCCAAGTATCTAATAAATATCTATGATACTTTAGAGGTTTCGTTTAATTATCAGTGAATATAGATAAAGACGATAAAGTTACTGTTTAGTGCTTATTTGACGTATATTTATACGTAGTCTATGGCCAAGGTATATAGAAGACTTAAGTTTATGGTAATGGCAAACCAAAAGACATTTGGAATGCTTGTACTTGTAGTAAAAGCGGATGCAGGTTTACCGCATGAACACATTCTCAACGTTATTATTTCTTGTTGGCAAGATCAACACAAACATCGCCTAGTATCTTTGTATTTAACAATATTAGTGTTGTAATTTAGAGTAATTTACGATTACTATTTAAAAAAATTATTCACGTGATTGATGACTAGCACGTGTTAATTTTTATTGCATATTAAATGGAATGATATTTATATTATAGTATGCATATCGTCAAGATTAAAACAAAATATACTCGTATTTAATTGTTTTAGTGTGACAATTATCTTTTGACGTGTGAATTACATTGACAAAAGCGAAAAAGTGGGACTTTATGGTCACCAAGTTAAAACCTACTAACTGTTCGGAAATCCGTCCCGGAATTTTGACATTACAGTCTAGTGGCACGAAACGTGACTATTTCATAATTATGTATGTGGGAATAACGCTATTGATAGGTACATACATTTGAATTGCCTGACGTTTCGACCAGGTACCACTGGGCCGTGGTCACAGGCTGACGGACCTATGTAATAATTGATCACGTGTATTCCTGTATACATCCTACTAATGTTATAAAAGTGAAAGTTTGTGAGGATGTATGGATGTATGGATGTTTGTTACTGTTTCATGCCAAAACTACAGAACCGATTGCGATGAAACTTGGTATGTAGATAGCTGGAGACCTGGATTAACATATAAGCTACTTTTTGTCCCGATATTTTCACGGGATCGGGACTTACGCGGTTAAAACCGCGGGGCGCTGCTGGTAATTATATATGTATATCATGGAACGCGAAAATTTAAAAGTACTAACTTTTAAACTTTCGCCTAAAAGCAGTCCCGTAGCAGTTTGCTGTACTAATAGCAAATTGCTACAAGACTGTTTTCTTACGTAAGTACAAATAAATTATTCTTGTTCTTTGTAATTATTTGAGGTTATTTGACAAGACTGATGACATTCCACAGTACAGCAGTCTTAGATCCGATTTTAGCCACACGTAAGAAAATTATTGTCGAACTATACAATAGTCCTCCTTTACACCATGTATAAATAAAATTACATCTACAATTATATCCAAATAATCTCTTACTCCTTTGCCCTACACATAGTTCTTCTCTTATTCACTCTTCATTTGCTGTCCAGTCTATCTTGTATTGGAATGCGCTTCCCCCTGAAATTAGGATGTCCACTAGCCGTCACACTTTTAAAACTAAAGTTCGCGAGTTTTATAGAAAACAAATATCTTCATAATATCATGTCAATAGGTATATTTTGAATTATTTATTATATTTTCGTATTTATTTCCATGTGTCTATATAGTAGTAGTAGTATAGTTATGTATTATGGCACATGATATTTATTTATTTATGTATATTATGTGTTTGTTTATATGTACTTATTAATGTGTAAGGTATATGAGGTATAAGATTGAGCGTTTAATAATAATTAGTCACTTCTCCATATATATATATATATGCACCTGCCACGTCCTCTCTGCACCACCCAAAGGTTGACTGGTAGATAATGCCACTTGGCATTAAGTCCGCCTCATGTAATTTGAAATGCAGGAAGTATTAAATAAAATAAAAATAATAAATAAATATATCGCTACTACGGTAAGTTTAAGTTGTTGTTTCTAAATGCGGAAACAGAGCCCTTTACCAATACCAATACGGTAAGTTGAAAACAGTACTGTTCTAAACGTATAAATTCCTTATTGACGTGATAAAGTCTTATAAATCGATGAACGCTGGCTGAAAGCACGAAAAAGCATGACTCATTGTCACGTTCTGCCTGAGCCGAGCGTGCAAGCGAGAGCGCGGAACAAGCGATACAGAGGCACGATCGGCCTAAGCGTTCGGCTTGTGACGTTGCTTGTGGCTTGTTTTCTTATGACGTTATCACGTAAAATAATCGTCCATAAACCGACTTTACAGACAACCAATTTTTTTTTTAGATCTTATCCGTATTTAATATTTAAATATTTATTCTTAGAATCAATACGATTAGGTATATAAATACCAATTATTATTCGATTAGGTATGTAATAATTGAATTGTATGTTTCGACGCATGCAAATGTCAGTAGTTAAAGTACAAGGTCCTTTTTTTAATTGTAACAGAAAAAATTAAGAACATTATAAAAAAATACACAGTTTGACAGTTCTGGATCTCAAGAATATCGACTCATAACGCGTCCAATTTGCTGTCTCGTCTAATTGAACTTGCTCTGGATGACGTCGTTGAGAGGCGGCTTTTTAGTTATTAGTTTCAGATCCGGTTTACATTATATACCGATTTTAAATTCAGATATATTCTGAATAAGTGCTCTGACGGACTTGCTTACATTTCAGCTCAAACTATTTACTTGAAATTAGTGTTGAAAATTGATGTTCCTTAGCTGATTGGTTAAATAAAATGATTATACAAAACACTTTTCGGAGTTCTAAATATGAACCAATATTAATTATTAAATTTGTTTGAAAACTTTCTTCTGAATGTATATTCAAAAGAAAGTATCCAATCATATTTATGATTTACTACACAATGTATTCCAATTGTTGCCATATCTATATAATATATGTATAAGTAAACACAAAATAGTACAGTTCCTCTATTTTTCAACCGATTTTTTTTTTTTTTTTATAATAATGCTAATAACTACATTTAGGGTGGTCAATAAGAAAAAAATACGAATGATTTCTTTTGCTAAATTCGACGGAGATTGGGACTACCAGTTTTAGTTAAATTTCTTCAAGCTAAATAAATTCTTTTGTCCTTTAGAATAAATGTTATTTTACATTTGTTTCGTCCGTCTCTTTTGCACGCGTCTCTGTCTGCATTGCTGAATTACATCTGTTTATATAGTTAATTGATTTTACAAGATATGTTATTTTACCTGATAATAGCCCAACAAATAACGATGAGCATTGAGTATACATATCTAAGTGTTTTTAGAAGTGATATTATGTCAATACTAATAAGGTATTAAATGTAGTAGCGACGTAACGTTTGTTATTTATTTATTTTAATTAACTTTAAAGTGTATAAAAGAGTCGTGTAACCATTTAACGTCTCATACCTACCGTCTGTCGGTTTAATGCGATTGTCGGTCGCATAACTCTGATTACCAGTTAGAAATAATTGTCACTTGCTTTAATGGTAACGGTAATGAGAGTGAACACTATTAAACAATATCATAAAAGTATATTCTAGCTTCAAATCTGTTATAATTTTTTTATAACTTGTGAAGAAAATAAAAAGTTCAAAATACAAAAAAAGTTAAGTTGAGTTCTAAATTTGAAATATATTTTTAAAGAACTATAAATAAAGAAACCTTCTTTATTTATAGTTTTTTAAAAATATATTTCTCTCGTCGGATCTTGACTGTTTTGAGACGGTAATGCTTTACCGTCAGATAAATATCGTCAAAAATTACATCAGATTTTTTGTTTGAAGGATTATAAATAATTATTGATTATAAATTCGGTTCCTTTTTAAACCTATCCTCTATCTTTTACGTTACGTTACGTTCTATTTTAATTACTTTTCATTACAATTTTCAAGGAAGTCGCTGTGAGAGTTAGTAAACAAAAAATTGGCAGGTCATAACAGGTGGGTCGACGACACGACAGGTCGGTGTCATGGCAGACAGGTAGATTAACATTACAGTCTTGCATAGTTTTAGTATTCTTTTTCTATGAAAATAATTTAGAATAGAATAGAAATATAAACTTTATGGAACACCAATTACAATTTAAATTACAAGGAAATCGCGGCAACAATATGTATACTGGTCGGCCTTATCGCTTAAAGGAATTTCTTACAGGCAACCTTTGGCTGCAGAAAGACGACAGTAAATAAAAGAAATAATATATGAAAATAATTTAAATAATTTTTTTGTTACAATAGTGGCAAACAAACACACTAAACAAAAAATAAAATTTCTAAATATTACCGACCATCACTAAATCCATACAAAATTGAATTTAACGTTAGCGATAAAACCAGTAAGTAATATTTTGTATAAGTACAGTTATTTGCTAATAATATCCATTTGGGTAGAAACGGGGGAAGGTGAAGGGTTTACCTTCTATACATAAAGGCCCCGAGTACCTGCAAGCGGCTATCTCGAGGATAGGACAATATGTCGGATCTCTCGGAGGCAAACCTTGAAGATCGTCCTTTCGGAGAAGATTAGTCTTACACACAAATATTTCTCTGGGGTTTACGCGCGCCGGTTTTTCTGAAATTTTCACCTGATACAGGTTTCCCTTCCAACGACCAGCAGGCCATTAATGTGATTTTGATCGTGATAGCCTGTTCCTATCGTTGCCGCCATTTTTGAGTATCTCGGCGGAATAAGGACAAGCTCTCTACTACTGATTGCTACGCTAAGCGCCATCTATGCCTCGCCAAAGGAAAACTATCACGAGTTCGTGAATGAAGTCATTTATTGGAGTGTTGTATACAATTTTGTTACTTGTGACAATGTTACATAGAATTATTGAAAGGTACTTGACCTGCTTCCGACAAACTTATTTGTTTAAGAAAATTAAACTGTCAATTTCAAATAAAAGAAACAATTTTTTTTCAATACCTTTGCCAAAACAACATTCAGACAAATTTCAACTGTATCCTCTAGAGTTAAAGGTCAACTTGGACTATATTAAGAATTTGTAGTGTCAAAAAGCTAATTCTAATCCTAGTAGACGTAAACGTTAACTTTGTATTCGTTGGATTTGTTACTGAGAATATGACAGGCGTAGCCATATTTCTGCCAAAAATGTCTATGATAAATTGACAGCTATAGACGTTTGAATTATCTTCACTCATGGTTAAATTTCACTTTAGCCTGTCATGAAATTGACAACATTAAATTAATCTTTACTAATATTATAAAGCTAAAGAGTTTGTTTGGTTGAACGCGCTAATCTCAGGAACTACTGGTTCGAATTGAAAAAATATTTTAGTGTTAGATAGCCCATTTTTTGAGGAAGGCTATAGGCTATATGTGTCGCGTAACTTCAAACGTAGGTAAATCCATTTTATGTAATTTCGAGCTATAGGTAAAAAATCAATTCTTATCAAGATTTAGATTTTTATGGGAAAAATTAAATTATATTTGAGGAAATAGATAGTTAATAATTGAATTCTGTAATTAAAATATAAATACACATCCCAGAAACAAGAAAAATGCGTATTTACTTTGGAGTTACCCTTGTGCGTTAGAACAGGGTGACATTTAGGCATTATTGAAAAAGCAAGGCGAGGAGTTAACTATGTACCTTAGTTGGGGATTCAATTTTTATAAAGTTCCACCATTTAAGTACCATTAACTTTACTGTAAATTTAATTAAACACGTAAAATCCGGGAGATGCGATGAGAAACTTTTGACGTGTCTAAGTCAACTGATGGCCATGTTGCATAAATGGAGCTTGCACATTGGTTCAAATGGATTTGCCTTCATCAGGTAAAAAGGTCCTAATGGACTTGTCTTTGTTTGATATAATTTGTTAATTTTATTTGCATTTTTCTTCAAATTTAAAGGGGTTTAGCTTTATTTGGTAAAATAGGTAAAATTAAATATTTTTCAGCAATCTCGGCGTACCAAAAAGTCAAATATTGTATTTTATGGATTTACCCACATTTGATGTTACCCGACACATATAACATTATGCTAAGACTAATAGGAGCGGAGCATCAAATTTTGCTTTGACATTAAATTGAATGCATCCTTAAAAGTACATTTCTATTAAATTGCTCACTTGAAAAGAAAAATATGTTGTAATTGAGTTTTGTACTAAGTTTTTTTAAATTATCTATAAGATACAGTCTGCCATACATCACTGGTATCCAGTTACCGTCGGATAGGCTGCGAGTTTCTTTGATACCTTAGTAATATAAAAAGGAAAGATGAATACGCAAATAGCCTATTAATAGTATATTTTCGTAATAGTAAGTATATAATGGTACCTAATTTCATCGATGTGAGTCATTTCTGGGTACGTCACAACTAGCCTTTTTATTTAAATGATAATCAATAGATAAATGAAGCTCTCAGTGGTAAGATAAATTACTATTTTTTTAAATTATATATATCGGTTTGATAAAATATATCAATATCTACAAATTAATATGAGTTTTATATAGCGCCACCTGTCTACGAGTAGCTGAACTGACAATAATAAAGTTTGGTCTTGTGGGGATAATAACAGTAATGCAATACCTACATATTGCAGCATATATTTTTTGAGATGGTTAGTTAAAGGGGTATGACGGAAAATATTCTTTGTAAACTTAGATAACAGTTATTCCAGTCATTTAAATCCACAAAACCCATTTTATTAAAACAACACATATTACTTATAAATCAAAGAACATGCAAATTTTCAAACCACTCACACTAACTGATTTCTTATTCGGCCTTTATCCGAACACCACCAAATAGGAAAACGCGCGAAATTTTAAAAATCGAATACGGCTGAAAGCACTACGCGGTCGTCGTTTACAACTCGATCGACACAACTTTTTAAATTATATTTTTAATTGCAGTGGAAGCCAAAAGGTACTGAATTATATTCGCTGGAGGCGACACGTCCTCGGTAACTGTCGAAAGAGTATTGAGTTCACAGTTGGCGAACGCTGTCCGGTTAAGAGATGGTCCTTGTCGTGTGTGCGCGTCGATTATATTTATTACATCAGCTAGTGACTATAAACAAGCTTAGGCGACAGAGACTTCAAAGAGATCGATCGGTTTTTAGAATATAGATAGATGGAACATCGCCTGTTCCATCTAGACAACCATCCACGTCAACAACTTGTCAAAAATAGATACCTGACAACTCGACATCAAAAGCCCTTCTTATTTTAAGCGATTACGAAAAAACCTTAAGAATGCAGAGTTAATGATCTGGCCATTAATCAATTTAAAAATCTATATTACTCATTCAAATGCAACCAGTCAATATTGTAATGTTCGGTATGAGATTGAAACGTAACTGACATGATATAAACAACGTTCGCAAGAATTCGTTCCTTGCAATGTAGGCCAGCACTTCAGGCGTTTCCATTACGATACATTGGAAAATATAACTCATAATTTGTTCAAGAGATTAAACGGAACGCTAAAACAAACACATGTAAGAATAAAAGCTTACCTTAATTTCAAATATTTATATTTAGAACACCGGACAACTTAACACTTTTTAAAAATTCAAAATGGTTGACCCTCAAAAAAGGCGCGCAAACTCGGGGCGTGTGCTAACTAAAGTGGATAATACTGACTCAAGTGTTATGGTGTAAACCAATGTAGTAGTTACTAGTTAACAGTTTATTTTTGTTCTGTAACCACATACCGCACATATTTCATTGACTAGTTTTAGTTTATTAACCCATTCGTCCAGACGTAGTGCGAATTAACATAGGTTTAAGGAGGATGTTTAGAAAAAGGTGAGTTAAGAATGTGCAATGAAAATAAATTTAGATGTTATTAAAAACCCATACTATTAAAAGTATTTTTGTTCACAGGCTGTATTCTGAAATAATCAAGGTTTTCTTTGCAATAAGTGGAGTGAACACAATTTTATATGTAGTCGTGTGTGCCCTTACATATAGGATTGTGTGAGAGTCGAACTATCGAAAACACTGATTGACAGGCAACTTGCAACTCACTGTGTCATCTCTAATATTTAATTTTTTCCTTGCACTACAAAGTGGTATTACAAATAATTTCAGACGTATACTATTGTACGAATAATAAGTAAAATAAATAAACTTGTACAAAAATTCGTTTAGACACAGAGAACTCCATCTACGAAATACTTATAGGAAATTCAAATAATCAAATACATAGTGTTGAACTTTTCAAATATTGCAATTTTATTTTATTCTTGTTTAATATTTATTTTCAACTGTATTTATTTTGAAATAATAATAGTATTTTTATTTTACTTCATAATGACGTAATGTAGGGTCGATGTAGAAAATGTCATCATGATACGTCACAGTTGGTGACAATTATTATTAAAGACAGTATTTACAAAAAATAACCGAGAAATTAATCAAAATGTCGTCACAAACACAAAATGTCGGTCAACGTAATCAAAAATCGGTATAGATTTTTTAGAGATTAAAAAACAGCGCAATGCCTCGATGCAACCAGTGTTGGCAATAATCTCCCTATAAAATATGTCGAGATGAATGAATGTGAACAGTTGGGTACATCAATATTATTGTCATTAATATAGCATGCAGTGCGTGGCACAGATATTCGTCTTATAACGTACCACGCTAAAATTAACCCACGCATTGCTCTTTGTAAGAGTTTGCAGCACTAAGGCTTAGAACTGTGCTGAACAACACCTTCCAATGAAACCGTTTCTTTTTTAATTTTAACTTCCAACTTTATTAAATTGAAATTTGTTCAATTTGTATATACTTCATTTTATAAGTGATTGAGTTTTTTTAATATCTAGATGAATTTCTATTATTTACTTAAATCCTAAAGACTGTAAAAACTATAAGAAATTTAACCTACAATTTATAAATTTCACTTCTGTTTCCAATTATGTTTAATCAAATTCTTTTACAGTATTTTTTTTTTTGTAAAATGATATTTCTCCGTCTGGAAAAAATAAATGTTGCATTCAGATTTAATACATTTTCAGGTAAATACGTAGTATGTACAGTATCTTTAAGAAACAAGCTGACAAGGACATTATGAAATTTAATAGTGCGTTATTTAACTACTCTATTCACACAAAACTTTACGGTGACCCGTCGTAAGAGCTGCATTGCAAATAAATATCACCTTGCCAAATATTAATACGCACCACAACGCTCAACTTTTTAATCGTGTGAGACCATCCGGGTACCACAATATTGTAGGCACGATGGAGTGATTATCTCAGAGTCAAACTAACTAACACAATACGGCGTCTTTGACTTTAGACGTGGAAAGGCTGTTTTGCCCCGGCGCGAAGGTATCAGTCGTCAGATCGCCACGTCTTGTTGGCCAATTCTCACAACCTTTGCTACCCTCTTGAGGAGGGATGATAAGTGAACCGCATTCTTCAGCTCGCGTGATCGTACCACCCCTGCAGGCTTTTTGGGAGAGTTTTTCTTGGTGTTTTCTAAGTGTGCGAGATTCACACTGTAAAAGTACAGTTTTCAAGAGAGTTAAACCCATTCAACAACGTATTTCACTCAGTTTACCAAATTATCCATGTACAAAATTTTACAATACAATTGTTTAAGTAATACAAAATTAGGTTTTTGAGTTGATAAGGTCACTGTGGAACTTTTCAAAATATTTTTTTTTATATATTTAGTACTACCAGCGCCCCGCGGTTTCACCGGCGTAAGTCCCGATCCCGTGGGAATATCGGGATAAAAAGAAGCCTATGTGTTAATCCAGGTCTCCAGCTATCTACATACCAAGTTTCATCGCACAATCGGTTCAGTAGTTTTAGCGTGAAAGAGTAACAAACATCCATTCATCCATTCAAATTTTCACATTATTTTATAAAGTTTATATTTTATTTTTATATTCTTTGTAAAGATCACAGCTGGATGCAGACTACTTTAACCAGTCTTCTTGGAAGTCAGTGAGGATGTCCTAAGTGGACGTCCAACTGCTAAAACGATGATTCCAATTTTACGATTAAATTACAAACGTGACATGTTATTTCCTAAGCAAACATGTGGTATACGTAGACTAATTATGTTTTCAATTTTATAAAAAACGATTTTTTAAGTTTTTTGGAGTGAAAACTTCTTTAGGCACGTTTGTGCACTTTTGCTATGGGGAAAAAACACTGAACTCGTTACCGTCACGCTAATAATACATATATAGATCCACTAGAGGGCGCTAATCTAAACATTGAGTTTCGTCAGTTCCTTATTATATATTTATGTGTGCGAATGTGTTTTCACTTCTGACGTGCAGTCCTAAGACTGACAGTTTTTTTTTTGTCGTCACTAACTATATCATACGTCGTATGAAGAAAGTGATCAAATCAGCATTCTCAATTAGTAGGTAGGCGCCTAGTTGTAAAGATATACACATCGCACATAGCGATGTATAACGGGCGCTGGCAAATGTCAGGCGTTAGATATTTCACCGACGGACAGGAATAAACTGCGTGATGGATTTTATTGTTTATTTGGAATACTGGTCAACAACTACTTTTATTTATGTGTGCACAAAACCCATTTCATCACTAATGAACAGATATTAGGCAGAGTAAAAGAAAAAGAAAGGGTTTAGAACATACAGACTATCCAGAGAGAAGAAAGGACGTAATGGTTATTTATTAAAACACGATTCCTTTGTCACTTTCAATAATATAATCTAAAAAAGGAAAATAGATTCAGAAGAGATAAAGAATCTAAGAAACAGAGAAAAACCTATTTAGAGAAATTACGATGAAAACCCAGAGGACGAAATACAGAACAATGGAATGCTGCACTGGAAATATGCTTCTACAAGCACATTTTCACTACATACCAGTACTGGTATACTTAAAGGTTATCTGGAAGAAATTGCTTTTAGCGATAAGGCCGCCCTTTGTAGAAATTCACCTGGTCTATTCCTTGAAAAAAAAAAAATTGTTGGTGAACAATAAACTTTATTTCTATTCTATTCTAAATGTTATGAACGACAATAAATAATCCTGTTGCATTAAACTGATTATAATATTTTTCACTTCAATTTATATTCAAGTGTAGTAACGATCGGCGTGAACAACCTTGTTCACGCTAAGTCTAAAATTTTGCGATATGATACTGAATATATATCTTCAGACTTCAGACCGATCTCAACAAACCGAATGGACAAGCCACCTCCGTTCGGTAACATGTTCACCGCCGTCGAAACTAATGATGTTTTTGGAACGACACCAAATTGAAACAAACTGATAATTAATTTGTTTTTTATTTTTGGTAACATTACAAATTGGCTGTCAATTTTGACAGTTGATTGAAAACTGAAATTTAAATAAAGAAATTGGTATGTGTTTTATGAATATCTCTTTGTTGTATTACGTCCGCTACAAATTCATGTAAAAAAATTGAATAGGTTTAGGATCTTCCTTACATTACAGTGTATTTTTAGATTTTTTTTTTTTTAATTAGCTTCGAATGAATAAAGTGTTATACTTATTTCATTTATTGTTTTAAAGCTAAAAAGATGTATATCTGATTGATATATATGATTTACTCATTTAAATACTTTTAAATGAAACAAATTATTTGTTACTCTTTACAACGGAATAGATAGTTATAAATAATTTTGTTTTGTTACCTACTGATTTAGTTTTATTTACTTCTAGTTGCCGTATAACTACAACATCAAGACGAAGATAATTATGAAGACGAAGAACACCTGCCATTAAAATATATTGAAGTAACTTACCTCGTCACAAGCATGACATCTAGGCTTCAATCTTTCCGCATAATGTCGGACACAGTACAACCTTCCATCTAACGCACAATACGCCAATTCTACCAGCAATTCATCACATTCCGCACATGAGAAGCATGATGGGTGGAAATATGCCTGTAGGATACAAAAAAATATATTAGTAAAAACAGGTAATAGCTTCACGACAGGGACTGCTTCCTAGCGGCGAATAGCGGTACTAAATCAGTAATTTGAACGTTCTATAGAAAATTTGTAGATGGCGCTACTTACATCTTCACCTATCCGTGGAGCTTGGACTGTAATGCTTCCACTTCGAATTGCTTTATTACATCCCATACAGTCCATTGATGCACCGTGATATTGACTTGCAACGCCTACAAACAAAGCAATACACCACAAATATATGTATCGCTAGATGGCATTAAATACGTATTAGGTATGAAGGAAAAGGATTGAAGTATGACATTACCAATATCGAGTGCAATTTCGTTCCTAGCGGCAACAAAGTCTTCATATTGCTTGCGATGGCCCTCGTCTATATGTCTACAATGTGCTAACGATAAGTCTTGCTTCGGTAATTGCGAAGCTAAAGCTTTAGTTCGCCAGGCCCTCCACGCTGCTGCGCCGGTGGCGCCACCAACAGCTGTTGGTGCGCGTTCTCCTAACGATGACCAAAAAAGTTCCGTCTGAAAGCAAATACCGAACATTATTATACTTTTAAATACTGAACAGAAATTATACCGCGACATCCTAATGCTTGCAAATGATTGTCTGTAATGTTTGTGTCATTTTTCTCTTTACCTCAAGATTCGTTTTAACTATTTTGGAGTAATGTGAAAAGCGCTAGTATTTAAGTAAAAGGTCAACAACAGACGTTGTTCATACTTAAACTTACTTATTATTGGTACACCAAAGTGAATAGCTAATGCCATCTAGCGAGACACACACCAATTATAAAGATATTATTTTCAACAAAGTTCAATAAATTGAATAAATTCAAACATATTGACTTTATTACTTTATGTTGCGTTAGTCAGATTCCTTTCTTTAACAGTCTGGTGACAAACAAGTATACATACTGACCAACGATAAACAATCACATCATTCAGGACAGGATTTTGACGTGACAACGTCTTATAAATTGGTTTGCCGGGTGACACTTCAAGAAACTGCGTTACGCTCCGCTCACGTTATGCGCTCACAATGAGAGCGAGTGAGAGGCACGCGTTTTAAATATAATTCTTTGTATAAATAAATGTTTTAAATTGTTACTATTATTTCATCCTTCTTCCTACTATACGAATGAATATTCACATTAAAATTATTTTACCACTCAAAGTCGTTGTCACGTAAAACTTTCGCCCGTATACCGACTTTACAGGCAACCAATTTTTTTTATAACCCATTTCAGAACTCTATATCGTTGATGCTTGAGAAAATCATGGCCACAGTGAGCGCCTTACCCGCTCTTTGTGGTGAGTTGGAGTTAGCTTTGAGAGTAATATTAAATCGATACTAGATGGCGCTCTTTTCATTTCATAACAAGTATAACCGTATGATGTTTTTAATTCACGATATGTATGGTAAATCTCTTAATCCAAGAAAAGTAGCGTAATCGGTATAAAAAGCTGACCTGCTTAGCAGTAAGTCCTGGTGGGCTATCGTAGGAATGGTGGTTGACCCTGGACTCCCGCAGCCCTAGGCGATCCCGCACTGAGCCTAGCTCCTCATGGTACACCGAGTGCTTCAAACGATCGCATCCACATGACTTGCAGGTCTTTCTGTAAAAAAGAGAGAAATTCGTTACGTATTGCTGGAAATATATTTTTTTAAGTGGCTTTATGTGGGAGAGCCATGCTTCGGCACGTATGGGCCGGCTCGACTCCGCTCGATACCAAAGCCTCACAGAAAACCGGCAGTGAAGCAATGCTTGCATTGCATTTCACCGCGTGAGTGAGTTTACCGGAGGCCCTAACCCTTCCCTCTTTCCCCTCTTCCCACTCTTTACCCCTCCCTCTCTTCTCCTACTCCCACCTTAAAGGGCGACAACGCACTTGTGACTCTCGAGTTACAAGTGCCTATGGGCGGCGGTAGTCATTTACCATCAGGTGACCCGTCTGCTCGTTTGCCCCCTATACCATAAAAAAATATATATTAATTTCTCTAAAAGTGTATCCGTAGTATGTATTTTATGAGTTTACGTTCACGATGCGTGTCATCAACATTCGTATACATTTGCTGACACCGCCCCTTGTTCAATAGGTGGCTCACTAAAATAATGAAAGGAAAGATTCAATCCATACCTAAGTTGTTAAGATATTAGTAATATATTAATCACGATGTGAAAAGCCTATAGGAATTATATTAAAAATTAAAACATTTTTGGCTGTACGGATGGCGCAATGTTTAAAATGGTCACCTCGCCACTACGCCGCGTCGAGTGTTGTTCAAATCCTACACGGGACAAAAAAATTGTGTGATCCACAAATAGTTGTACCAAGTATGAGTGTCCGTTGATTGAATGTTTATGAAGACCCGGGGGACACAGGAATATTCTTAAAGCGGGAATTCTCTTTAAAAAAAAAAAAAAAAGCTATACTTATTTCAGTACGGCCGCGAAATTATCAGCAGCTCCTTGTATGGATTTCTTTTTAACCCCCGACGGAAAAAGAAAGGTGTTATAAGTTTAACGTGTCTGTGTGTCTGTCTGTGGCATCATAGCCCCCTAACGAATGGACCTAAGTGCGTTTTTTTTTGTTTGAAAGGTGACTTGATCGAGTGTACTTAGATTTAATTTAAGAAAATCTGTTCAGTCGTTCGAAGATTTTCAGCTCTTTTCTAATCGTTAAAGGGATTTTCGAGTCCTGGAAAACGGTGAAGCATTTAATTTTATTGGACGTAAACTTTTTTAATGATACATCGTGTCGTCCTTGAGATTTTACGTCTTGACTGCAATTAGCGCTTATGTAAAAAATTATGCAACAACGCTAACTAAAGATAATTATATAATTTTATTCTTTTTTATTTCTTTAAATACAATCTAATTTGTTCTCTTGTTAATTTACACTTTCTGAAGTTTTAATTAAAGAATTAATTTTAAATTTTTGATGAAATAAGTTTTTGATGAGACGTAATAAAAAGTAAATAAAAATTTTGATTTTTTTAAAGTGAAATGTATGTTTATACTTTATTGCCGTCTATTGGGCAAGTCTCCGGAATCCGTAGGAAAAAAAAATAACAGGCCCGAAACGGTGGCGCGACGGTTTCCGCGAGCGCCTTTCTAGACAGAAGGGGGACACGGCTCCTACTCACGACTGCGAGACTACCTGCTTTGTGGACAGGTGGTCATGTCTGTCGGGGATCCACACGTAAAAAATTAAATAAAAATAACAACAATTTGTATGATCCTGGAATCGAATTCGGGACCTCACGATCTCTCTTGTGCAATGAGACCAACTAAGCAGTAAACAGAACCAATGTGTATATTTATTTAATGGATTACTATATGTTTATGGATTTGTTATCTTTTCATTATTCATGCTCATAGAATATGGTAATTTTGCGAAGCGATAATTCATTCCAGGGATAAAGTCGAACCACAATCCTTCACATAAACCAAACGCAGCAATGTATTTAACATTTCCACATAACAAATCAGTACTTTCTTCGACGCGGATGATCAATATCTTCCGAGTAAGCTTGTTAGCGGCGCAACATATTGTCTGTTGTCACGACCGAGATGATTGTCATATTAGATATAAGTGATCCTTTGTCAAGAGCGGTTATTTTTAGCATGTTCATGCATGTGCAAATGGGATATATTGTGGGTTATAACTTGTAATGGCGCAAGTACGGCTTTTGTTTGTTAGGTTCTTGTTTTGCGGCCGATCGCGCGCTGGTAAAACCCTGTAAAAACAAAGTCATGTTTTGACAGATGTACTGTCAGATACCCTACACCTCTTACCACATCAACTATCCCACTAATATTATAAATGTGAAAGTTTGGATGGATGGATGAATGTTTGTTACTCTTTCACGCAAAAACCACTGAACCGATTGCGATGAAACTTGGTATGTAGATAGCTGGAGACCTGGATTAACGCATATGGTACTTTTTATCCCGATATTCCCACGGGATCGGGACTTACGCGGGTGAAACCGCGGTGTGCTGCTAGTAAGAACTATAGACGGATGAGAGGGATAGATAGAACTCAGGAGAAAGAGGTCTAGAAAGACCTCTTTCTCCTGACGCTACTCCAATACACTTTCATTATGTTCAGTCAGATTTATAGAAATTTGTTTTTTTAAGTAATTACATCATCATCAATAAAAATAACATAAAATTGAAGTGTCTGTCTCATACAGTTATTGGCACGATACCTATGCCTAAAAATAAGTTTTTAAAATTTTCGTCAGTCTATTTGTTCCGGCTGATCTCCGGAACGGATGGACCGATTATCACGGGATCTTCACTGGCAGATAGCTGGTGTTATAAGGAGTAACTTAGGCTACTTTTATTGTGGAAAAAGAATTAGTGTTCCACACGTAAAATATATAAATATGTACACGCATATATATAAATATACAATATATATATATAAATATAAACCGTCCGTCTATAATAGCTTTTAATCCTAAACTGAATCGAAAATAACTGTGGTCTTTTCACATATGTTTTTGGTCCTAGCGCCCTGCCTAATGTTTCTAATTCTTATCACATTGCCCAAGCAGTCATGTAGCAATATTCATAATGGATAGACAATGTGATAAATAATTATGTATTAATTACATATCGCGAGTTTACTTGTCATTATTCATATTGCCCGGGAATAATAAATAGTGCAATGTTAAATCACTATATGTTATGGACATATACAATATATATAGTAGGTAGGTGGAAATAACGCATTGACTGTTGTCAAAGGAATCAGATATACGTTTCACCCGTTGCGATTATTGTTAATATCAAACGTCTATGGTGATCAAAGAACACCATGTTCTTTGATCACCATAGACGTTTGATCGCCGCTCAAAAAATAGCACAACTAAAGTGTGCTTAAACGCAGTAGTAAGCACAGTTGAGCTATCAGAAGCTTCGCGCCCGCGCTAGCGGTAAGACGTTTTAGATGCTTAAGAGATGCATAAAAGGCATGAAGTGTCGTACTTTCGTACAAAAATAATATTTTTATTATGGCTTTTTTTTAAAGTAATAAACAACAGACGCTTTACATTGCAGTTTTTCTATCAACATATTACAACATATATTCACATAAACATTCATTGTATGGTCTGGTTTATTATTACGATTGCAAATTAAATGCATGCCCGTAAAGTATTGTATAATCGAATTCCTCAATTTGATGCGATTTTTGTAGAGGATCCTGTATCCATGGTTTATTTGATCTAAGCAGGTGTGTAGATGGATAGATAGATGTACTCTTTATTGTACACAAACCAATAGGTTACAATATTTACTTACTAGCTGATGTTATGTACAATTGGCGACCTTATCGCAATTTGCGATCTCTTCCAGGCAACCATTGGATGGATAGAGAAAACATAGGTATAACATGTGTGTATAACCTTTAAATGGTTTGATGACTAAAAATAGTATTAAAATAACTGATGCGCGCAATTAAATAGTTTATTTTATTATAGGAACCTCCTATTCGCATTCTAAGAACTGACGTCTGACGTAAATGTGATCTGATTTTGGCATTCACTTACTGCACAGTGCAGTTATGACAAATTAGCTATCATAATAGAATTTATGGGCGTGAATGCATCGTTATTTATCTATGAGAATACGCTTGAACATTTGAGAACACCAAGTGTTCATTCAATGTAGATTCTTGTAATTTACTAGCAACCCGCGCCGCCCCGGCTTCGCACGGCTAGTAGACCATATAATTATGCCAACATTTTTTCGTTATTTTGTGTTAATTTTAGAAGATAGACATATATATATATATAGCTTTGCTATATTGTAATAGATCTTTTTAAGAGGAATAAACCTTTAATACATTGTTTTTATATAACTCTATTGATTTACGTGGTGAAATAAAATTAAACGCAGTAAATTTTCAACAATCGTCATATTTCATCAAATTTATGCAAAACCTTTATTGAATTATATATCTAAACCTTCCTCATGGATCACTCTATCCATTCGAGAAAACCGTATGAAAATCCGTTCGGTATTTTGGAATTTATCGCGTTCAGACAGACAGACGGGTGAGGGACTTAATTTTATAATATTGCTAGCAACCGCCTCGTCTTCGCACGGGTAGCAGAGACATCTTCAACAACTATCATCATATTTCCATCAATTTACACAAAATTTTAACAAATTATACACCTAAACCTTCCTCATGAATCACTCTGTCTATAAGTGAAAACCGTATGTCAATCCGTTCAGTAGTTTTTCAGTTTATCACGAACAGACAGACAGACAGACGCGGTGGGACACTTTGTTTTATAATATGTAGTTATGTAGTAATAGTGATAACACGTTTAGATTTTTTTGTTGAGTTTTACGTACATTTATATTTATATCTAGACCAAAACTGGCACTTGGCTCAATGAGATTGTGGTATCATACCTGCATACAAATATTCCGGAATCACAATAATATAATATATAAATTTTTATTTAATCACAGAAATGGGTTATGTAGTACAATTTAGTGAACAAAGGTGTAATTCCAAGTTAATAGCTTACAAACAATTTACTACAATAACATGTGGGTGCCATACTGTTCTCCTAGCTAGGCTAAAAAGTATAGTATTTAGGATTAACAGTAATTGCAATCCCTTGAGTTAGCAAAATATAACATTCAATGCCTTTTTCCAAACGAAATGCCGGAATTAAAATGCCTTTATCCTAGCGGGACTCCGGAATGACGATGCCTGTGGCGTACTGAGAATCCGGAATGACAATACTTGTTGAGTACTGGAATCCAAAATGACGATGTTTGTCGCGTACGAGATACCAAAGTGACAGGCAGCCTGTCGCGTGCATAGATTTCGGAATGCAAGTCGGTCTCATACCTAGATTCCATGTGCAATAACATCAATTTTATCATTATTTTATTCATCGTTTATAAATTAATCTTAATCTTTCATCAATTAACCCAGATACCTATATAGTGTTCCAGGTTCATAGTAGGATACTTGGGCATTAGAATCTATTATAGCTTCCTGAGTTTAAACAGGTTATATTATCAATCTATGCGTAAATTTTTTTTTATGGTATAGACAAACGAGCAGACGGGTCACCTGATGCTAAATGACTACCGCCGCCCATGGGCACCTGCAACTCAAGAGTCACAAGTGCGTTGCCGGCCTTTAAGGTTGGAATAGGCTAAGGGGGAGAGGAGGAGGGGGTAACCTCACTCACTCGGCGAAAAGCAATGATCACTGCCGGTTTTCTGTGAGCCCGTGGTATCACTCCGGTCGAGCCGGCCCATACGTGCCGAAGCATGGCTCTCCCACGAACGAACTTACAGTAAAACTAGATGGATAAAACCTATATTACGTGATTAACGTGTAATATCAACGAAATGTATTTAATTACTTATGTAATTTATAATTTTGTATGTATTTGAACTTTTATGTACTTATGACTGACGGACTCGCAATGTTTTAATGAGGTACTTAATAAATATGTCTATTTCTTGTAGTTTCAACCATGCATATAGGTTTTTTTTTTAAATATATAGTACTGTCTGCTATTTTATATTTAAACGGTGTGTTAAGTTGTATTCTAATCGCTGTTAATTTAGGTCATCACTCACGACTAGTATTTAAAAGGAATACAGACCTTCGATCTTCCACATTAGGTTTGGATCATTACCAAACCTGGACGTGTGAAGACAAGTTCTAGACATCGCCGGTCTATTTGTAGCATGGTGTTAATATGAACGCCATTGGACGAGAAAAACTTTATGTTTATTTCTTAATTTGTTTTTTTTTTATGCTGCGAAACCTGACTGCACGGGCGGCATAGTGGTTTAAGGCCACTGCCGCGTCATTAATTTTGCGCTTGATCCCCACATAAGAACTACCTATTTTATTTGTGCGACTCAAAACTACTGTAAGTTTTGAGTCCCAGTGTACCTACCTATTTTCTGTTCGTCAATTGTTCGTCCCCCGTGACACAGTGATATTTCATACATAAAGTTCTACAAAAAAAGGGAAATTTATACTTAACATGATTTTGTAAGTTCCCAAAACTGAGAATGCGTCTGTTTTAGTACAAATTTGAAATTAATTACGTAGTTCAAGAAAGTGTGACGAAGATTCTACGTTGTTTCAAGCAATAGAGTAGTCAATTTTGACTTTTTGACAGACTTTTTGGCGGCAACATAGTGAAGAGGAACAGAAGCACAGATAAGTCGCGAATTTTTTTTTTAGTATGTAAAAAAAGTGGAAATTCGATTCGATTCGATTTCATTCATTTATAGAATGTAGTCGTTTCTTTAAATTATTTATATATAAAAGTGTAGCTTTCTGATCACAACAATGCATCGGAGCGACGTACCCTCGACGCGACGTGATCTTATTGAAATGCTAAGTGAGACAATCCTGTCATCATGATTGAATGCTCACAGGACTGATTTAATACGATATGGTGAATTGGATATGAACAACACACTCAAGGTGGAAGCGAGAACAAGCGATGCAGAACTGACATTTAGACATATCATGGCCTTTTCAAGTTAGTGAAAGCTCTTTAGACTAGAATGATGACCGAATATATAAATGAGGTGGAAATAGTGCACTATAGATAATTTTGATTAAACCCGGGGCGGCAGGTCACTTCAGTAGAGCCGGCGTGTAAGCGGCGGTAGCGTAATGGCTAAGGCGTCGGACTTGCGATCAAGTGGTTGCAGTGATTCGAACCCCACCCAGTGCTCTACCATCGTGAACCCACTCCTAACACAAGCGTTAAGCTTAGCTGGAGGGGTTCACAAGAATACTAGTAATGTGTGACCCACGTTGCTAGTATTCTTCATAATAAAAAAATTAAAAAACCGTACCTACATGAAAGAAAGAAAGAAAAGGTTTATTACATAATAACTATAATAATAACTTCACACATCTCACACACGGCCGTCTGATACCAAACTAGGCAGACCCTGTACTATGGTAACCAGACTGCTGATAAACATACTTATATATAAATTACACCCAGACACAGAACAAATGATCATGCTCATCACACAATTATTTGTCCTGGGTGGGAATCAAACCCACAACCTCTGGCTCAGCAGTCAGGATCACTAACCACGAGACCACTAATAAATGTGATAATTAATACATACCTCACTACTCTCAGTTATTTTGTTGAGAGTTGAGAGGTTTTAAGTTTTATACTATGTGTACCTTTACCATCACTTGTGTAAACAGTAGCACTGGTGGGATGAGTGATAAACGCCATCAACGATATCAGGTGGGCAGGTGTGCTTGTTCACCTTACTATTAATGCTGATCAACATACTTATATATTTCTAAATACACATCATGGAGGTATAAAAGTCCATGTTACACACATATTATAGATATATTACACCCAGACACAGAACAAATGATCGTGCTCATCACACAATGATTTGTCCTGGGTGGGAATCCACGACCTCTGGCTTAGCAGTCAGGGTCACTAACCACTAGACCAACAGGCCAGTCAATATTTAATTAATATGAAGTCCACTCACGAAAGTTTTTCTTCTAATATACACACAACAGATATAAATTCTAAAAGGATTTGTTAACATCTTGGAATCCCGTCAATAGCGAATGGAATAGTAATCGTAAACACGCAAATTGCACTCAAACGGACGTCGTAAGAGGAGTGTGTCGAAGTACCGACAGTGCCAACAAAAATTAAGACCAATGGGGTAGTCAACAAAACTCACAACTCTCGGAGGTGTTGCTGAGCTCTGATTACACCACGATCGGAGCAATTCGATAGGCACTGAGCAATCAAAGAGGTACGGTACCTTATGTTATAAGCCCCTAAGTGGCGAAAGATTAAAATGCTATGTCCTTTCGCCTCAAAGGAAGAATCATCACAGCAGGTTCGGGGATCGTGCATGGCGGACCGCGGACTAACGGTTGATGTTGCTACTAATCGGCGCGAAAACTTTCATAGGGCAATACAGGATCTGAATCAATCAGGAGTAGATTGGTTCCTGTGTAGTTTGGCTTTTTTTCGCTAGATGGCGCTGAAGTATGTTTAATATATTCAAAAATTAATTAAAATTAATAACATATTATTACAAGCATTAGTTACCTACAAAATAAATAAAACAACATAAACTTAACGAAAACACATTAAAACAAAACATTTTACACTCCAGCCAAGAAAACGTTGCATCTCTAATCTTTCAATCATAACGAACCAACATCAGGATGCTGGCACACGAACAGTTAGTCCATATACACAAAGCTGCCCTTGCCGAGTTAATCAGCATGACCTAATTACTGGCAATAAAACAAACTAAAATATATTTTATGACAACACTCGTCTCGGACGTAAATAATGCAGCAAGTGACAGACTTATGTTTACACGTGATGATCGGATCTATCTTTGCTTGTAATATGATCTTACTATTCATTTTTCGCACGCTTCTAGGCGTCTGATTTATTCAATGAAGTGATAGGAAGAAAATTAATGTGCGAGAAACCATTTTGCGGTATTTTAATAGAAAAACACAAATTTGACACTTTTATAATTGTATTTACATGTTCATTTTGAAAAAAGTCTGATTAAGGTTTTTAGGAAAAGAAAAGTTGGCCGGAAAATTGACAACTTCGAAGCAAACTTGAAATGCTTTTCCATAAAATGAAGACACAACTATTTATTGAAAGCTTACCAGGACAAGGTTAGCTGGTTACAAATAAATTTCAGAAAATTAAGTACAAACTATAAATAAAAACTAGAAAACTGAGTAGTCTTCCATGGTGGTTATGAGAATTTGAAATATACTTAAAATTGGGTACTCTTACCCCTTCCAGACATCGATTAATTAACCCGTACGCCTAACTAACCGAAAGTGCACACCGTCACCTTTACACGGCAGAAATAAAATAGTTTGCATAAAGAGTCAACGAAAGGCAGTAATCTGTTACTCAATTAAAACCACCTGAGTGTGTAAATCACAGGTTAATCTTCTAAGTATCTTAATTAAAAATGATAGATCAACACACACAGAGTCAGCGCAGCACTAGATTGCTTTGTGAAATGTAAAACCTTAAAAAAAATTGGATAACATAATATCATCAACATAAATTAATGTCGATCTATAATCCTCCGTTTCCAAATGGTTGACCCTTGTGAGAAAATTTACCTCAAGCGGTACAGTGATCAAACGCAAGCCTTTCGTAAATAGAAATAAATCTTTTCCGCGAGAATAAGCATTCCAGTATTGTATCTTGTATCCGCGAAGAGAAGAGAATTACGTTAATGAAGCCCACGCACAATTCGTAACAGTTGCCGGTATCCATCTGTTCACTACGGAAACGGACCATCTTGTAGGACTGTCTGAATTTAAAATACGCAAATAGTATTTTATAAGTATTGTCATCGGCCATAGCATCGTTGTGCTCCAAAACAGTAAATATTCTCATAAATTTGGGGATGTAATCATTATCCTAACTGTATTATAACTGCGAATGTGAATTATCATGAATGTACGGTCTCCATTATAACGTTAGAGGAACTTTTTTGCTGTTGTTTGTTTTTTGCAAATTATTATTTGCTTTTAATAACGTGAAGTTTCGCCGCCATGATGCATAAAAAAAAACAAACGACATGATCACTAATGAATAAACTTTGACATTATCATGAAGTACGAATGTTTCATCTTGCACATCGTGAAGTTGTTAGAAATAGTCTCACCACTACTGCTATGAACTATGAAAATCACTAACAGTAACTACCATGTTGTTCGTACCTCGATCAGCAGTCAAGTGATTGTTATCAACTTATAATTTAAAACATTCTCAGCCTTTTATAATCCCACTATTCGTCAATATTTATCAACCGACCAATAGCATTGCTTTACCGGTATAACTAGTCATAATAATGTCTATTAACTCATTTTTATTAAATAGTGAACTGTTTCATCATCTATCATAGCTTGCCCCTATTTTTAATAAAATAAATAAGAGTTTTTGATGTGGCGACAACAAAGTGATCAATTTTAAGATCTGGATACGACATGGACAAAAAAGATTCTTAGTGTACTCGTTGGAAGTATAAAGCCAAACATTTAGGTATCCAAATGGTTACGAGTAGATATGCATGTATTGATTGTTTATTTGCAGTTTGGTGAATATTGCATAAACATTTCCAATATTCGCTTATGCATGGAGATCAAAGCTTCATGCTTAATATGATATATTGCATAGCGTTCGTTACATGTCTGAACACTGGTTGAAAATAACCTTTAAAATGTTATAGAATTAGTACGAAATCAGTAAAGAAAATTTTGTCAATACAGACATATGTTAATACTAATTTTCGAGGACATATAATCCAAACTAAGCATATCTTGTACTATGGGGTCTAAATATACTTCGATAGTTTTTTTGTAATAGGTACTTGTCTTGGCCAGTTCATGTCCCTGTCCTAGTGGCCTCTCTAATCACCGACACGCGGTACGCGACCTCGGCCTCTTCGAGCTATTACAGTCTCAGTCCTGTTTCCCATCCGAGACTTGAGGTATCCCCTTTTTTTCTGCGATAGGAGGCAAAAACGAGCAGACGGGTCACCTGATGGTAAGTTACTACCGCCGCCCATGGGTACCTGTCACTTACCATCAGGTGACCCGTCTGCTCGTTTGACTTGCCCCCTATACCATAAAAAAAGAAAAAACTACATTCCCAAGGAGGGTTGGCATCAGGCAAGCGGCCAAAAAGCACACACACAAAACCGAAACCCTTTGCAATGTCCCCCCCTCCATCTAAAATTAGGAAAAAGTATCCTAAGTAAGGGTAAAGTAGTTTTTCCCAACGTCACCGTCGTTGTTGGTCACATTCGACTGCTTTATTCTGCGAAGTACATGGTCTATGGATTTGTTCTTGGAGATCTCGGGCCTATGAACCGGCTTGTAGTGGCGATTATTAACTACATTGATAGCTTTGGCCATGCGCTCGCTATTACGGTCTCGTGAACTCCTCAATTACTTATAACAGTTCCAAAAGGAAATGGTCAATAGAAACACAAAGGAGTTATTTTAAAGCGGGTCATATATATATAGAAATATATCATACAGACAAATTTTATGGAATACGACACCAAGAGCGTAAATTTTCCACCAAATCAAATAAATAAATAGCGACTCTCGTTCCGACACAATAAAGTCGCAATTCAGGTTGCAGAGCGCTAATTACCTACAGTTGTATTCACCTAGAAGTTGCCTCTCTTTCTATGCTGTCACTCTTATCTGTTTCTTTGTAGGGCAGGCTGGTCTTTAAAAAAAAAAAATCTGAATATTTAATTACAAGTAAGTTATGTGACCTTTTACTCTATTTTTGTGAACAAATAAACTTAGGCTAGATAATAATAATTCGATAGTCTAGATACAAATGGATGACGCGGCGCAGCGCGTGAATGAGCATGGAACTAATGTGCGGCCCGGCCGGCGCGGTGCAGCCCACTGAATTCTGGCACGATTAGTCGACCCCGCCGTGTACTTGTTTTTATACTATACACTACACTGCAAAGCGCACCTGTCCTGGTTGGACCAACCTGCACACAGTGTGCAAAATTTCATTACAATCGGTTAATTACTTTACGAGTTCATCGCGGACAAACAACGTGACATGAAATTTTTACTTATAAAGATCTTTCATCGTCCTTAAATTCGAAAACAAAAATCACAGCAATATCTCGTGCAATTAAAAATAAAATTACATTCGAGAAAATATCGGAAGTGCTTTTACATCACTACTTATACCACAGATTACGAATGTCGAAAAGCGAATGTAATTATAAAAGGGTGGTGATAAGTTAGTCCGCCATACCTAGGCCTGCAATCACTTAAATTGCTGACGCCGGACAAAAACTTAAAAAAATCCGGATACATGGGCGAAATCGAGATTCTTTCCCGGACACCTTAAAAAAAACGCCGATTCCATTTCAATTTTTAGCTTGTTAACGATTCATCTAACAATTATAATTGTCCCTCGGCACAGAGTGTCCGGGTTTTACCCGGACACTTTTTGAAAACTCCACCCGGACGCTCCCCGGACGCCGTCTAAACTAGGACAAATCCGGGGAAACCCGGACGGATGGCAGCCCTAGCCATACCTCAAAAGACTCCACCATGTACTTCAAGGCACCGGTAACCAACATCAAGCGAGTGTTTATTTCTCACCTTGTAGTATAATAAAAACGGACGTGACGAAATTGCAGAGTATCCGCTAATCACGCAGGTTCTCCCCTTATATTACCATCTACTTAACTACGAAATTAAAGTACTTGCCTTACAACAAGTTTAAGTCGCAGCACAACTGCCCTTCTTAGTAGTTATGAGTAATTCACAGTTCCCATAGCAATAATGTACTTAATTGGTATGCGTGGACAATGTTGAGAATGCGCCGACGCATGCGGGGTCAATGACATTGGTTATCATATTGTGACTTCTTGATTCGGAAGTGACATAAGGATACAAGGAAACAATAAGGTTAATCCTTATTATATAAACAAGATACAACTGGATACAAGTTTTTAACAAACTTGCGAACCATTTAATTCTCTCTGTAGATCTCTGATCTCTTCTTTTGAGCTACTGTACCAGGAATGCTGTTTAAGACGGTAATTACAGGGATGTTGCGGATATTCGCACCCGCGTTCGCAATTGCGGGGCTTCCGCATCGATTTGGACATCTGTATCCGCATGTCGCAACAAGAAAGAAAGTGAGTGGGGCTGGCGAATGGCGCTTGCCGTAAACACGTGCTGATTGACCAATATGAGCGAAGATTTCGGTGACGAGATCCGACGCGTCTGTTATTGTGTATTCAGGGATGTTACGGATATTCGCATCCGCATACGCATGCCTTCAAAAAACCGCATCTTCGGATGGCTTCTATATTCCGCATCTGCATTCGAATTTGCGGATGTCAAAAATTCTGCATCCAAAACATCTCTAATACGAATTGATAAATGCTACTAATATCACAAATGTGAAAGTTTGAATGGATGGATGGATGGATGTTTGTTACTCTTTCACGAAAAAACCACTAAACCGATTGCGATGAAACTTGGTATGTAGATAGCTGGACACCTGGATTAACGCATAGGCTACTTTTTATTCCGACATTCCAACGGGATCGGGACATACGCGGTTGAAACCGTGGGGCGCTGCTAGTATGGCATATAACTTAACCATTTAAAATTAAATAAATTTAATTTTCACTGCACGCAACTACGCTAAGTTAGATAAATATTCCTAGATATCGCACTCGCAATGGAATCTGTTTCTAATCACTACACGCGAGATCGTTTTTGTCAGTGATTGCCATTGATCAGTTTAGATCTCGCGACGAATGTTATGAACGTCATTAACCCACTTACAGTGTGAGAGTAGAGCACCGTCGCCGTCATGCCGAAATCGCGCGTTTTCCTTACTTAGTGAGTCGCTGAGTGGCGGTTGTGCGACGTAGATGTAGTTTTAGTACTACAACTCTAAGCGAATCAAGCCTCGCCTTTAGAATGTTTCTGCTTCACGTTACAAAAGACCTGGTCCTAGCGTATTGCTGTCATTTTGGCCTAGAAAATAGGGTGAAAAGAGCTTCATAGGTGTAGGATACTGTTAATGATGCCCAAGTGACTCTCTTGATCTTTCAAGTGTGTAAAAGCACCCTTCATTTACCCTTAGGCAAACCTTATCTGTCTGTATGACAACTTAGATTAACACTAAAGATTAGTGCGATAAAAATCTGTAGGTGTAGCCGTCCGTCCGTATTTTTACACTTTAACTCTTAAGATGGAAGTATTTACAATGTCAAAGAGCTCCGTTCCAAAAAAAAATTGGCCTAGTACATCTGTTAGAGTCTTCTCTTGGCATCTTCAGCGCCAATATTGCAAATAGGTATCCGAAATTTCTATATGTCGCAGTAAACTGGGAATCTATCGAACATACAAATATCAAAGTTGGCTAACAGCTTAAAATAAATGGTCT
Organism: Euplagia quadripunctaria; assembly: GCA_963859945.1. Classification (NCBI taxonomy): domain Eukaryota; kingdom Metazoa; phylum Arthropoda; class Insecta; order Lepidoptera; family Erebidae; genus Euplagia; species Euplagia quadripunctaria. The sequence goes on from OY982562.1 coordinate 24,031,654, forward strand.
ATCTGTTCAAACGCCAATGATATAACTATTTTCTATGAAATAATGTTCTCATACAACTATTTGTAATTTTAGTGGCGTGTAATTCATTTACATTTAAATAGCTTCTCCAACGTTTCGGCTCGTTTAGATGAATGTCAGTCGTTAAACAGGTAACCGTTTGTGACGCATCCAAGTCATAATAATTTATTTCCGTTTAAATTGTTTCTACTCAGGTACCATGATAGGACCTTGTGGCATTACTTTGTAATAAATGAAGAGCAGATTATAACTTTATGTTAATGCTTAGACATCATCATCTGCCTACCCTTGTCCCAATTTTATTTGGGGTCAATGCAATATGTTTTATTCTTCCATTCTACTCTATCGTTCATTTCACTGCTTGCTCCCTTTCTAGCCGTATCTTCTTTCACACAGTCCACCCATCTCTTCTTTGGTCGTCCTCTTCTCTTGTACCCTTCAACTTCCATACATAAAACTCTTTTTACGACATTTTGCTCATCCCTCGGAATCACATCTTCTTACCACGGTCCTGAGACATTTTCTCAAGAAATGGTTTTATTGTTGTATGGTATTCATATTTGATATTTGATTTTTTCATTGTGCTTGCTGTGGTCTCCTGTAAGTGAAGGAGTACACCAACTCAAAACCCCTTGTTGTCAGTTTCATTAATTGTGTAAATCTTTTGTTGAAGATCCTAATAATAAATAAATATTTATTGAAGACTAGCTGCGCCCCGCGGTTTCACCCGCGTAAGTTCCCAAGTTCCTTTTCTTAAATTTTATAATTTTCCGCGCAATTTTCTTTCATAAGGACCTTCTCCTGGCAATAACAAGCAGAAAAAAAAAAGAATTAGCGAAATCGGTCCAGCCGTTCACGCGTGATGCCGTGACCAAGGGGAAATAGGGATTCATTTTTAAATAGGTATATAGATATTCGGTGTTACTCACGTGTATAATTCGGAGATGCCTGACTAATTTTGGACCCGACGGGACCCTTTTTCAAGGAGTGAAGCGTCCTGCCGCGAAGGTGACAGGCATCATACAAATAGTAGGGCATCCACGCAATACACACGTGAGTAAAACCGTATATCAATACAAATAAATAAAAGTCTGTAATATCAAAATACTAGTTATACCTATGCCTAAAAAGATGTTGCAACACGGTTGTGGAATGCATTGTAAAGCTGGTGTTATAAGGAGTAACTTAGTCTACTTTTATTTTGATCAAAGAATTAGGGTTCCGCGCAAAATATTTGAATATGTACACGCGAGCGAAGCCGAGCGGGAACTGCGTGTTTAATAAAAATGTTCCATTCTAATGCTATGACTCAAATGCTCAACTTAAGATGAGCGGCAAAAATCTAAAGAATGAAAAATGATTTAAAAAGCAAGTATAGTTTAATACGCTGTATAACATGAGTGAACCCGTGCGATGAATACTTTATATATCAGCTTCCTGTATGATCGTTTATAATCTATACAAATAAATAAAATTAAAGTGTCTGTTTGTAATGTCATAATACCACTTACTATATACATCTGAATGTTTACACGGTACATATATCACTAATTCAATTTTTAATCTGTCTCTCTGTTTGTTCCGGCTAATCTCCGGAACGGATCTATCGATTTACAGCAGATTGCTGGTGGTATAAGGAGTAACTTAGGCTACTATTATTTTGGAAAAGGAATTAGGGTTCCGCGCAAAATATACACACAGCTAGTGTCTCATAAAATTAGCCCTATTATTAATTATGTTAGTACATAGACTATCGCGGTGGACAGACGATCTAGTACCTAGATCGCAGGCCGTCAGTGAACGCAGGCCGCTTCCAACCGGTCTTCTTGGAAGTCATTGAGGGAAGCCTATGTCCAACAGTGGACGTCCTATGGCTGAAATGATGATGATGATGATGCAAGACATATCAAAACAGTTGTAACTCATCCGTGGTAAAGAAAACTAGCAATAGATAACGATTTCTTTGTGGTTTTTAAGGATTTCGATATAAAATATTAACTTTAAAATATGGTAAACTAGCAGCGCCACGCGGTTTTACCCACGTAAGTCCCGATCCTGTGGGAATATCGGGATAAAAAGTAGCTTATGCGTTAGTCCAGGTCTCCAGCTATCTACATACCAAGTTTCATCGCAATCGGTTCAGTGGTTTTTGCGTGAAGAGTAACAAACATCCATCCATCTATCCCTTCATCCATCCATCCAAACTTTCACATTTATAATATTAGTGGGATTCTCATGGATGCCATTGTTAGAACTGGACCAAATTGAAACAGGAAGCACCATCTTTCGAATTAAAAAAAGAATCGGTTCAACCAGCAACCAGTCGAAAGTTCTGAGGTAACAAAAAAAAAATACAATCGAATTGAGAAGCTTTTCATTTTTTGAAGTCGGTTAAAAATATGGTAAATATATTTATTAATGCATGTATTTTTATTAACCTGAATTGCCGTTTATTTACATAAACAAGCATGTGTATGACGTTCAGTGTAAAATTTGAATGGATAACTATTCTCTTGGCTATTTGCATTTGTCCGAGTACCTATTATATTGTGAGAGAGCCATGTTTTGGCACGTATGGGCCGGCTCGACCGGAGTGATACCACGACCTCACAGAAAAATAGCAATGCTTCGTTGTGTTTCGCTAAGTGTGTGAGGTTACCAGAGACCCTAACTCCCCTCCCCCTACTGCCACCTTAAAGCCGACAACACACTTGTGACTCTTGAAGTGCAGGTGTCCATTGGCAGCGGGAGTCACTTAGCATCAGGTAGCCCGTTTGCCCTCTTCCCATAAAAAAATGTTTTTTTTTATGGTATAGGGTCAAACGAGCAGACGGGTCACCTGATGGTAAATGACTACCGCCGCCCATGGGCACCTGTAACTCAAGAGTCACAAGTGCGTTGCCGCCCTTTAAGGTGGGAATAGGGGAAGAGCGGGAAGACGGGAGAGGAGGATTAGAGGGGAAGAGGGGGGAGAGGGGAAGGACGGGAATAGGGGAAAGGGCAGGGTTAGGGCCTCCGGTAACCTCACTCTCGCGGCGAAAAGCAATGCGAGCATTGTTTTACGGCCGGTTTTCTGTGAGGCCGTGGTATCGAGCGGAGTCGAGCCGGCCCATACGTGCCGAAGCATGGCTCTCCCACGTAATATAGATTTATATAGCTTTCATTCAAGGACCAAATTGCTTGCTCCGTGAAAAACGTGATCTTGATCTGATGCAGTCCTTGACGTACCCTAGAATAAGTATCATGATCCCCATGAGAGTTATTCCCAAGAGCCGCGGAACCGAGCTAGGACACCGAGGAGGATGAGTCATTTTATCTCTTCGATGAATATTATGTTCAAATACATCGTTCGATATTCGTGTAACGTTAACATGAAACATGAATATAATCTGATGATTAAGCCTACTGGCTTATCACATGATAAGGTACATTGGAATTTCATTACTCAATGTCTACCAAATTGTCGTGTTGCACTTTTTAAGCAAAATTTAGCTCCAGCTGGTTAAATAAATTGTTGACGGACGTTCATAGTCCGTCGTAAAATTACATATCTTAGCTACCAGCTGTTGCCTGCACCTTCGCTCGTGTGTTTTCCGGGATATATATCGTTTTCCGGGATAAACAGTAGCTTATGTGCTATTCCACACTAGAATCTATCTCAGATCCATTCAGTCAGTTCTGGCGTGATTGAGTAACAAACATCTCACACCAACATCCATCCAAACTTGTGACCGTCGCCGAAGTTCAGTGGTTTTTGCGTGAAAGAGTAACAAACATCCATCCATCCATCCATCCAAACTTTCACATTTACAATATTAGTAGGACTAGCAAACTTCGCAAGGGTAGCAACAATACAATCAACACATTTTAATCAATTTACACAAAACCTTAACAAATTATACACCTAAACCTTCCTCATGAAACACTCTGTCTATTAGTGATAACCGCATAAAAATCCGTTCAATCGTTTTTCAGTTTTTCCGAAACAGACAGACAGACAGACGCGGCGGAGACTTTGTTTTATAATATGTAGTGATTAATAACATTTTTAATTCTACATCTAGCTGTATTAGTCTGAGCTTTTATTAATACTAGAGATCGCGTGGTGGTCGAATTTCGACCATGGTTTTTTCTTGGCCAGTATAACTTGACCTGTCATTGTATAGACTGACTTACCATGACAGGTCAACGCATATACTGGACGTTGTAATTTCATTAAGCCGTTTTCACGTAATTTTTAAAGTTGTTTAATATATAACCTGTAAATAGTCCAAAATTGACGTTACAACGTTTGGGAAATTTTCTTAAAAAGGGGTACAAAGCATTCTCTTCACGTATTAATTTATTAATATTTTTATATATAAACTTCACTTCCTCAAACGTAATTACACGAACTCAATCAGCTAAAAATATCTAGTTAGTCAAGATTAACACATACATATTTACTTTACATCTGCTCACCGTCTTCCTCAAGAGCTTTCAATAAATCAGTTACTCCAGTAGCCAATAATAGAAGCCATCAACGTTCACGGTGAAGGCCGAGCGATAAGGTAGCATCTTTATATCCACAGCCATGGATTGGACTGATAAGAATGCATTACTGGGTGTGGAATTCAAGGGCATGTGGCATAAGGACCATAGTTTAGATACGCGGCAATTTGGTGTTGCTATTTATCGGTTAGGACTTTTTTTATTGGCAATACTTTAGCTACAGTCCGAAAAATGTGTAATTGTTGCTAATATGTGTAAAAAGAAATCTGTTAGTATGTGAATATTAAAACAATTTAACTTATAATGTAAAGAAAGGTTTTGGAAATTTTTCTCGCAAAGCCATGATTATTTTTTAAATAATTTCCAAAGCTATAATCAATAGACATGTATTATCTATGTATGCATATAATACATTTATATTATATTATATTAAGTTACTGGTTTACCTGGAAGAGCCATGCTTCGGCACGTATGGGCCGCCTCGACTCCGCTCTATACCACGGCCTCACAGAAAACCGGCAGTGAAGCAATGCTTGCATTGCATTTTGCCGCGTGAGTGAGGTTACCGGAAGCCCTAACCCTTCCCTCTCCCCTATTCCCGTCCTTTCCCTCTTCCCCCCCTCCCCCTCTTCTCCTACTCTCACCTTAAAGGGCGGCAACGCACTTGTTACTCTCGAGTTACAGGTGCCCATGGGCGGCGGTAGTCATTTACCATCACGTGACCCGACTGCTCGTTTGCCCCCTATACTATAAAAAAAAAAAAAACTATTTATTAGTGTGTCTTTAAAAGCATTAGTTGTTTTTGAACAATATGGTGTTATGTGAATTTGAGAATAGGCACAGGAAACCATGATTTGCGCCGTATGGAAAGTATTAAGAAAATCATTGATTTGTTCTATGAGAAGTATAAAAAATATTTAAAAAATATTTGATAGAATTAAAATTGTCTATGCACACATCCATGATAATAACGAATACCACTACCTACCATAAACAAAAGATATTTCATGTTATTGTCCTAAATTGAAATTACGAATGTCAAATGACGTAAATTACTTGATATTATTGAATAGGTACTATTATTTATGGTCTAATATTAGTGACTCATACAATTTACCACTAAATGATATGAAATGAACTAAATAAATGACTCTGCGTATGCGCAGAGAATGCGTTATACACACAATCATAATTTCTTTGTCAGGTATTCCAAGAATAAGCAGAATGATTAATATCACACTTTTTAATTTTTTTTGTATCTTGCAAGTTTGACATAGGACGTACATATAACAGCATCTTTAAAAAAGATTTGATGGATGTAAAAAAAAAATTATAGAAGTTTTTTTTTTAAATAATTTTAACATACTTATATAGCATTTGCTATGGATAAAAAGTAAATAATAAAAGTAATTGAACATATATATGCAGTCTATCCCTAACAATACATACATATTCCATAAATATTTGGTTTAAGGTTTTAGTACCTAGATGACCTGGTTTTTTTAACGTTTTCTAAAAATGAAACCTATCTAGATCGATTTATCGCCACCGAAACCCTGCACACTTAATTTCATGAAAATCGTTGGAGCCGTTTCCGAGATTCAGATTATATATAGATACATATATACGAGAATTGCACGTTTAAAGGTATTAGATTAGATAGATAAATTTTGATGTATCCTGTATCCTGCTCAACAAAACAATCTGTCAAGGACATTTAGTTGCTCCTCATTTTTGAAGTCGGCCTCTGTAGCAGTGAGAATGGAGTTGAATCGGTTTATTAGGGTTGGAACACTATTCCTTCTCAGTTTTGTATTAACAAACTGCCGGGCTTCGATAAATCAGCACCCAGGGAGTTGACGTATTTGGTTAGTTTTTTTTCTGGTAGTTTTGGCTTTGGGCAGCGTTTTTCTACTTCACCGTTCTGAACTTCAGATCTAGCAGTATGTAATTATTGTGAAGGCATTATAGCTTTGGTCTGAAACCTTTCCAGGATGTCAATATTGCTGTTGCTTGCTGTTCTCTAAAGTTCAATTTCATATATCCAATCCAGTTTTAATATAGTTTTATATACCGCCATTTTCTTTATGTTTTTTCGAAATCAGGTGAGTTGGAAAACAAACGCCTTCTCCATCACTCAATTAAAAAAAGCTAAGGAGTTTGGTTAATTTTTTTAAAGTATGAATCTCTGGAGCTGTTAGTAGAATTTGAGAGATTCTTGCACTGCATCTGATAACCCAAATTTTGACTAAGGTTATTCAACATCACGCTATGACTCTTAAGAGCGGAGCTGACTATAAACGATTGTGAAACTACGAGTAATATTTAGTTTTTATTTTACTTAACAGATATTAAGTCTAGTTGGAACATCAAAACCAAAAGACTAATAGCAGATTATTATCAACTAGCAATCCGCCCCGGCTTCGCACGGGTACAAATTATACACCAAAACCTTCCTCATGAATCACTCTGTCTATTACTGAAAACCGCATGAAAATCCGTTCAGTAGTTTTTCAGTTTATCGCGAACAGACAGACAGACAGACGCGGCGAGGGGCTTTGTTTTATAATATGTAGTGATTCAATCAATCAATCAATCAGCCTATCATAGTCCACTGCTGGACATAGGCCCCTCCCAATGTGCGCCATAGCACTCGGTCCTCTGCCTTCCGCATCCAGTTCATCCCTGCTACCTTCTTCAGGTCGTCGGTCCATCTGGCTGGGGGGCGTCCTACCTTCCGTTTACCGATTCGCGGTCTCCACTCTAGGACACGTCTGCTCCAGCGGCCATTGGTCCTTCGGCATACGTGGCCAGCCCATTGCCTATGTAGTGATTAGTAGTCTCAAAATTTTGACCATGTCTTCCGCACCACAATGTAGGAAAGATATTATAATTTATACAGTACCGCAGTAGCGCAGCCGTCCATTTTTACACCAGAGTTAAAGCAAATTGTAATAAATGATTATTATAAATTACCGACAGATTTATCTGTTTGTTTTGGACGAAACCACCGATTAACCGGGTGTTTATGACAGCTTTTTTGTTAATTAAATTTTTTTGTGTGACGAATGAAAGACATTTATTATTGTATTTCAGTTTCTCTTTGTTAAGTAATACGAAAATCAAAGCGAAGGTTATATACATGCGAAGGTAATAAGTAGGGAGGGACATATATGTTTATATATCAAGAGGAAAGAGTTCAATACAGAGTTAAAAACTATCAAACAAGTCCTAAAAACATGAAATACTTTTTCGTGATACAATTTTCAAATACTTGAGAGAGCCATGCTTCGGCACGTATGGGCCGGCTCGACTCCGCTCGATACCACGGCCTCAGAGAAAACCGGCCGTGAAACAATGATTGCATTGCTTTTCGCCGCGTGAGTGAGGTTACCGGAAGCCCTAACCCTGCCCTCTCCCCCATTCCCACGCTTCCCCTCTCACCCCTCTAATCCCCCTATCCCGTCTTCCCGCTCTTCCCCTATTCCCACCTTAAAGGGCGGCAACGCACTTGTGACTCTTGAGTTACAGGTGCCCATGGGCGGCGGTAGTCATTTAACATCAGGTGACCCGTCTGCTCGTTTGCCCCCTATACCATAAAAAAAACGTAATGGAAGTTCTCCAAAATGATACCACACTATATTTAGTCTTCATATCATTCACAGATTTCCCTCGAGAAATAACAGCTGAGGTATTTCTCATCATGATAGTTTTGAATGCAAATAAAACAAAATCAAAGTATATAGATATAATTAACTAAAAATATCTCCATTGAATCGCGGAAGCTGAAAAATTCCCGCTAAATAATTGTGAACACATGGCTTATATTGTTTATTTTTTACGACGGAAGCATGAATGAGTTTTGCTGCCATCTTCTTCAAAATATTTATTGTTGCTTTTATTTATGAATGTGACTATGCTGGTGTAAATTAACACTACGGATATAAAATAAATAAATCTCATAATTATTCTTATAATAATAAATTGTTTTATGTGAAGAAAATGTTTGCGTTTTTTATAATTTTTTTTTGCATTTGAGTCTTTGCAGTGAGTCTTTCTCAATTTAAATTAAATTCGATTTTCAAAAAATTTAAATGTAGAAGCAAAATAATAAACGCAAAATCTCGTAAACAGTTTTATAACAAAATTACACTGGAAATATCTTAAAGAAAATGTTACGTGCTTAATGTTATATCGTTATCTGTAAAGAGTGATTTCTATACCGTTATTTTTATTACAATATTTTATTGGGATAAGGTATCCCTTGCTCTTAGTTATCGACATAAATCATATTTGCCTATTATACTTGATTATACGACGGCGACAGAGAAAAATAGACTATGTTAAATGTTATTCAAATATGCTTGTAATGAAACGCTTGGCGTTTGTCCAAACACTGGTTTCCATCTATGTCTAGTTATTTGGTCCGGGAGATGTTTTACATACTTATACGTAAATAACGTATTATTGACATTCTCAATTATCCGCAGCGGTTACGAATTAAGTTCGATACATTTTAAACGTATGTATTATATTTGGTACAGATAGAACAAATCACAAAAAATAGAAGAAAACAAAAGCAATAAAGCCTCCTTGCTATACATGTACTTGTTGGTCTTTTGCAACCAAGCATGAGTACCGTTTCAAAGAGATCACGATTTATCACATTTGGACCAATTGAACCATTTACTGGGTTATTTGTCAAGCTTCTTAATACTTTACCCTGGGGACCAATTATTTCTAGTCTAGAATACGCGAAATATGTAATCAGCAGTAATTAATATAGTTTAAAGCTAATAAAAAATAGCGGTATCGATATAAATGTTATAAATAGTAATCATGTTAAATACACAGTTACATTATCCTTGTAAAACGGTATTACGGTTAATGACATAACAATTATGTGAGTGACGTTAAATAACGTTATTTCGTTATTCTTTGTTCGTTATTTATTACAAAAACAGACATCGACATCACAATAGTTATTCATGGGGTACAATAGGGTATTTAGCTATTATTATTGCACCATAAGCTGTTATCAGTAGGAAACTAACGCAGTTTTCCTTATAACCTAGATGTAATTCATTATTGTTTCCTCAAACAGGTCGACAAACAAACTATGTAAATGTTTGTGTACAAGCAAATATAATTACATCGTTTGATAGAACCTATTGTTTGTCTCCAAATCTCGGTTACCGTCTCATTTTTTCACCGTTAAATTATTTATTAAACTTAAACGTTATTCCGTCCGCGAAACGTTACTCTGTTTATTATTAACAGTATTTTCGCAACACGCTATTTCGCAAAGGTATGAGAGTACAACCGTGAGTATGTTTATCTTGTTAACCGCAATTTGTCCTGTAAATAGACAAGCAACGTTCGAAGTAGACGCACTGAGCTCCTGAAGTCAATAAGTCAGAAAGAATAATAAAGCATCAAGAAGTCTGTCCATAAAGTGGTTTGTTGTTTCTAGAGTTAGGAACCAGTGTTCACTATCTGCGAATTTATGATATCTTAGTAAGATGGACAAATAAAATGAGTTCTACAAATCTAAAATGGGAGCTAATATATACAGCAAACCAATTTTAAATTTAACTGAATACAAGCATATTACAGAACTGAATCATAGGAATTTAGCTGTTGCCCGCGACTGTGTTCGCGTGGAAATTCAAATGTTTCCCACGGGAACTGTACATTTTTTCGGGACAAACAGTAGCTCATGTACTATTTCAGACTTTAATCTATCTCTGTGCCAATTTCCTGATCCGTTCAGTCGTTCTGGCGTGATTGAGTTACAAACATACATCTATCCAACATTCCATTACCAACAATTGTCATATATTATATGTGGGTGAATAAGCACTTATATGTCTGTGTATGAGTGTAAGCGTACTGGAGTAGACAAAAGTTTAATGTAATGCGAACGAATGTAATGTTTCTGTATGTATGTTATTAATATTACCTATGTATACTAGGTGTACAATGTATATTTAAAGGGAGTTGCATCTGCCAATAAACTGTTATGCAGTTTGGCAGAAGTATGATATTTCTGTAACACTTTAAGTTTGTTGATAAAAAATTTTTTTAATTTTTTTTTTAATTTTTCTCTTCATATTTTTTTTTTTTTTTTTCATAATCGTAGTAAGATTTTAATCACTTACCAACAGATCCACATGTAGAGGTAAGACAAGTACTCGTATCTTTTAATTTTAAATTTTGTTAGATCATCTTTCATCACTGCACTTAAACACTACATTTCACCGCTGACAAGAATCTTTGTATCTATCTACGTGTGAATCCAGAATACAATCTACCAGTATTTCTAACTTCATCCAAATTCATTCTGCTATAACGGCTTTGGAAGTATTTAAACACACTTCTAAACAGCTATTCACAACTTTACACATGTATTTTAAAATATTATTAAGGTACATTAGGATTATAATGAACACTATTAAATTTTTAATTTTAAACACGATAAACCAAAGCCAAACCACGTAGATGTACCTACAGCTCACAAAATAAAATGAACGGCTCCCATTTAGTAGGTTAGCTATGAGATATATAATTTATAAAACAATAAAAATAACCAATAGTCAAACCAATTGTGTTTATTCGACACACATACAGTCATGTTTTTAAAACAAAATGTCGTTCATTCATTGTTTCCATAACAATAGCTGACGGGTTTAGAAATGGAGTCGTCACTTTAGTATTAGTGGACTTATAAAATAAAATTCTTCGATTACCAGTCATCGAAGATGTACTCTTTATCTTTCAGTAAGTTTATTTGAACACCGAACCGGCAAGATGTGTTTTCGAATGCCAACAATTTAAACAGTATCTCTAGAACCTACCAACTTTTTACACAGCGAATTGAAAAAGTTTTCAGAACTCTCATAAACATATTTTGGTGTATGTAAGCCACTAGGAGGGTATTTCTCATGTGAGCCGCCATCTTGTTTCTGTTGAGATCAATTTTTTTAACGTTAGGTGACCACCTGGAGATATCAATGCTACATACAAATAAATAAAATTGAAGTGTCTGTTTGTAATGTCAAAATAATAGTTTTCTATAAGCTCATACAGTTATTGACAAGATACCTATGCCTAAAAATCAGTTTTTAATTTTTTTGTCTGTCTGTTTCTTAGGGCTAATCTCCGGAACACCAGACACGAAACAAAAATACAGTGGAATTAAGAAGATCCATCTCCTTTTTTAAAGCTGATTGAATGAGAATCATTGACGAATAATGATATTCCTTTTTCACGTCGCTAAAAGGACTTTTGATTCCTTCAGTTCGAAATAAAATAATAAAAAATATACCTAATTTATGAAAATATATAAATAACTAGCAGCACCCCGCGGTTTCACCATCGGTATAAAAAGTAGCCTATGCGTTAATCCAGGTCTCCAGCTATCTACATACCAAGTTTCAACGCAATCGGTTCAGTGGTTTTTGCGTGAAAGAGTAACAAACATCCATCCATCCATCCAAACTTTCACATTTATAATATTAGTGGGACAGTGGGATTAGGAACTTGTCGAAGAAATTCCCAGTCTATAACAATTCTTTAAGATTCATCCGTATTCTCTGAGTGCGGAGTTTTCACAATGTAACTCCTAGTTATTCAGTTCACACAGTTCACACAGTTCATATTCAGTTACTTAGTTATTTATTTGGAATTTGTATGGAATTTTCAGGGTGATATATAATACATATCGCCTCCCGGCAAAAAAAGTGTCATATCACAAAAAAGTGTCATATCACATGTTAGGTACGTTTTGACATTTTTAGAGCATTGAATAGCGAATGTTGCATTTGGTCAGCTGTAAAAACATCGTTATTACCTCAGTGAAAAAGTGAACGAAGTTCCTTTTTTCACTGAGCTGTTTTGTTCAATTCACCGGCATAAAAGTAGTGTTTTCTCGAAATAGCTGTTTTTGTACTATGACACTTTTTTTGCCGGGAGGCGATATAGTACATATATATGATGTAGAAATAGATACATATGTAGAAATTAAAAATAAATCGTATTTAACTTTAAAGTTATTGTTAAATTCAACGTTGCCGGCAATTTTACCGTCAGTTAACGTTTAACGCAATAAATATGTACGTAAAAATCTCATACTAGATACTGTTATACAAATATGTCTGACGGCTCATCGATGTGACCTCAGTTTGTTTGATGGTTTGCCAGACAGTCTGCTCATATTTAAACACCATTAGAAAATTCCATACAAATAATTAAAACTCACGGATCTGCATAGAAATAGTTTATAAACAAACTAATTATGAGTAAATAAATAGCAATGTCTACAGACTGTCAAAGTAACTATCTGGTTAGAACTTTATTTCGTATAGTTTTAGCATTCGGCGTGGGCAGCGTGTTTAGTTTACAAATAAAAATAAAGCTTTACAAGAAGGATGTATGATAAAAATACCTTTGCGTTAAAATATGTTGATTAGCAATAAAACGGCTTTGGCATTACCCGTTTGTTGTCTACGTAACAGGAAAAAATAAGTGTGTGTGTGTGTGTGCAATTCACACACGGCAGAAGTGAAACTTCAAAATAGTAGAATAAATTTAATTTTAGATAAATTATATACAAGTTATTGATCAAATGTATGCAGATGTGTTAAATAATTAACATAAATTATTTAATCAACGAATTTTAATACGCAATTGCACAAAAATGATAGATACACGTCAATGATACACCACGTTGACTATGACGCATTTTCTGAAGTTTTCGTAGTACGCAGGCGCAAAGACACGTACTAGCATACGAAGATTATACGAAACACTATATACTTGTATTCTATCGCATTCTCTAGCAGGCTAAATCCTATTTATGAATATGTTTGTCTCTTTTTAGTGTGACTTTTCGTTTCATCGAATTTTCAAATCACAACGATCCTAAAGAAGTTTCACTTCAAAATGTTGTTTTTATAAAGTTGATTGAAAACATATTATTACGTAATGATGAGTCTATTTAATAAATTTCTCTTCAATCAATCAATTAGCCTATTCTAGTCCACTGCTGGACATAGGCCTCTCCCAATGTGCGCCATAGTACCCGGTCACTCAAGGATCCGCTTGCTCCAACGGCCATCGGTCCTTCGGCATTATTATTAGGACAAAAAATTTCTATTACTAGAACAAATTGTTGTCTGTGGTGATATGACGGAAGAATATAAAATTTTTAATTCGTTAATCTTGTTTGTGTAGTATTTCGCCTTGTATTTTTATATTAGCATTTACGTTAAGCGCGTTCGTTTCATGAAACCTCTCCCGTCAATCATTTGTCAACTAAATGTTTAAAATGAATTGGGAGTGTTAAATAAAAACGGAATTCCCTGGAAAATGGAAGCGTTACATAATGTTTAAACTAAAAAAAAATCAACTGAAGTAATCGAGACTTGGTTTATACATCAGATACGGAATCCGATCCTGATTACCGGAGAAAATCGCGGTATAAGAACCAGATGAACGTATCTATATTTTCTTAATTTTACAGGAGAGCAAAAATACTTTGAGAGTTTACCTAGTTCCTTGTGGTTCCTTAGCTATTTTGTTTTTTGGAATTTGTGAAATATTGCATTTACAATTACGTCGTTTTGGTATTTCATAAAAAAAAAACACTTTGTGACCCGTATTATGAAAAAAAAACGATTTTTTACTTTTTTTGTAGATACGTTCATTTGGTTCTTATACCGCGAAATTATTGTCTACATGATAATTAGAAACAGCAAAAGATCTTAGGCCCGGTGCACACTTTAATGGTAGAAACCTACCAATTTTTTTTTAAATGAAGGGATCACTATCACAGCATTACGGTGTAAATTTTAAAATACATTTAACAATAAGTAAAGTAATTTGAACGACAAATTACTTCTAGACCCTCATATCTATCTATACAACCAACAAATACGGGTGCGATTGTCGTCTAATTTATATGCAAATAGATTGAAAGAATGACGCAATTTTAGGAAGTTATCGTTAAAACAATAAGTACATTTTCAAGGAACAACTACCTGCCCACTAGGTAAATAAACCACTACGTTTATCTAGAGACTTAAAGTGACACATTCGGTGACATCACCATCGAAAATACTGCGCCGGCTTTATTATCAGGCTTCTGTTGAATTTTATCATATCTTTTAAAACTATTTTAGCTGTAGAGACAAAAGTTTATGGTCAGATTACATAGCTATTAGTATTATCATCTACGTGAAACAGTGTCTAATAAAATACTCGATAGATATCGTGATGACACTGATAACAGAACCAAACGTCATTTTTGAAGCTTTGACAGGTCAAGAATGTGTTGCTATTCCAAAAAAACAATGCTTTATCAGTTTGGTTAATTTAACTCTTAAGTAGTCCCGGATTCTCAAAAGTAGATACATTTAAAGTTTACTAGATGGTAGCAATATCAAAAGATGAGTGTGTTTCCTAATGGGGCGAGGTGCATTAGGATACCTGGAATGACTGGCCTGTTGGTCTAGTGGTTAGTGACCCTGACTGGTGAGCAAGAGGTCGTGGGTTCGATTCCCACCCAGGACAAATAATTGTGTGATGACTGATGAGCGTCATCATTTGTTCTGCGTCTGGGTGTAATTTATCTATGATATGTATGTATTTAGAAATATATAAGTATGTTTATAAGTAGTCTGGTTATCATAGTACAGGCTCTGCCTAGTTTGGGCTCAGACGGCCGTGTGTGAGATGTGTGAAGTTATTATTATTACCTTTTCTGCATTCGTAATGAAGCATTTAAAGTAGTGCCTGTTCATGAAATTTCTTGTCTTCTTGTGGTAAATTTTTCTGACGTTGCGTCGGTCGCGTCGATTGAACCAACGCTAGGCATTTGATGGATATTTGTGTGATAAAAAAGAAATTATTATAAAAGTGTGCTAGTTCATTCGACTATTGTCTAATCTTTTTTTTTTTTTTTTTTTTTTCGTGTGGAAACCCCCTCGGGGCAAACCCCTCACCTGAGCTAATGGTGAAGTGGTATGTCAGAATCGAACCGACTAAAACCACACGGTGTTCCGTCACAAGTGGGCCTATTGCAGGGGACCCGGGAATATTGTCTAATCTGATATCAGGTGATAAAGAGGTGTATGTTAAATCACACGATTTCATTGGCTTCCTTAATATACCTCTTATTTCTAAATAAAATGATTACGTATTTTTATCAGTTTTAGCTAAGTATGCGAACGACAGTCAAAATATTTTCGCAATATCGACATCAAAGTTTGATAGTTTTGGCACACAAGACGTCGAATCGAAGGTCTTCTTCACAGATGCTATGTTGTCATCCAAAATCCACAATATTTACTTCTAAATCAACCAATTTCGCGAAATTTAAATAAAGTTGCCAAAAATATTGGAAAGATCAAACGTCCTGTATTCCTGTTGATACTAAACATACTGTGTAGACCAACTACGTGATTAAATAAATTTAGTTACATTTCCGTAGAGCGTGATAGTGTTTTGATTTCATTAATATGATTTAGGATATAGTCCTCATAAAAAGTTTGTTATACAAGTTTAAAGAAGAACTACACTCAATGGACTATTATTATGATTAATGTTCTCCGGAAGCACTCGCAAAAAAAATACTATTTATATTTTATGTTGATGGAGTAACACAGCTCGTGTTCCTATCTCAGTCAGTGGCGTTACAATAGGGTGATAGAGTGGGCAAAATGCCACGGGCCCCTGGCTCGAAGGGGCCCGGGCACCAAAGGTCCTGTACACAGGAGGCACTAATTACAAAATGTATTAATGAATCATTCATCAATTTATGACATAACTTGTCCGTTCGAGAGGTATTGGTCTAAATTATACAGACTGTCTGTTTTCCTTAATGGAGATTTCTTTATTTTTTACATTTACAAATTCATCGTAACATTGAAAGACTGTGACTTGTGTGGAGATGTAATAAATCCGACTAGATCGTGTTCCTGTGTGCCCCTTTTGATAACATGCAAAGAAATCTAGAAATAGCTATATAAAGTTAAAATAAAAAATCTTACTTTGACCAATAATAATATAATAGTAAACTATAACTGTCTATTTATTTAAACTAGAGAATCCGTGGTGGTCGAATTTCGACTATGGTTTATTTCATGGCCAATATTACTTGACCTGTCATTGTATAGACTTTTGTACCATGACAGGTCAAAATATATACTGGACACTCATAGCTGTATGTGCCCGTTTTTGCATTTTTTTTTAACTTTGTAGCAAATATTGTTCAAAAATTTTAGCATTCGTCACTTCTTCTCTGTATAAAGTATAAGTGTGCGAAATTTCATATTCCTCCGTCCGCCCAATTTTCGTAAAAATTGATCCAAAGTTTTCGCTTCACGTATTAATATATAGATAAGATACATGCGTGTCTATATCTATGCCTGTCTTTTTATTTAAATGAGATACATAAAAGTGCAATTGCTAAGTTCTAATAGTATATTTAATTAAGGTCAGTAAATTGTCCACTCCCTCATAGGTTTTATGGTGACGACGAGTTTGTAAAAGACGAGTACATTACGTCTTTTTATGTCTTTCAGCTCAAGCAAATTTGCGCAACAATGTAATTAATGTGCTTTTTATGGCACATTCATTTTGGTAGATTGCTCATTTAGAAATAACATTTGACATTATCGTATAATTTACGTAAATTAAATTATGTTTTGTGAATGACTATTTACGAAACGATAGGAACAGACAATTTTATAATAACTGGAGACCGCCTCGGCGGCGAATTTCAACCATAATTTATTAAGTTTTAATTTTTAACCCCTGACGCGAAAAGTACGGGGTGTTAGTATATAAGTTTGACGTCGATGTATGTGTGTGTGTCTGTGGCATCGTAGCTCTCAAACGGATGGACCGATTTCGATGCGTTTTTTTTTTCATTTGAAAGCCAGTTTCTTTGCATTGCATTTTGTAATCGTTGAAGGGATTTTCGAGTCGGAGGTGTTTTTTTATTTATAGGTATTTGGTTTATTTAATTGGCCAGCATAACTTGAATTTTCGTTGTATAGACTTATGTACCGTGACAAGTCAACATATACAGGTTGTATCTGCCAATGGAATACTACTTACTTAAACCACTGAAAGGGCATGGCTCTAGCCTAGCATGCAGGGACAAAAAGAATTGTTGAAAATAAACTATCCCTTTTAAAGTTATAGAAGTTTGAATTTCCACGTATTATCACCCCCGTTTCTCATAAAAATAAGCGGAATGTGTAAACTTAAACATGTTAATTACGGATTTTCAAAAACGAAGTGAACAATTCCAAATTAAAAAAAAAATCGATTTAAAATCTTTAACGTTATACACTCTTACCTGTTTAATGAGAAACGGAGGTGATAATACCTGGAAATTCAATCAATCATAACTTTTAAACAGATAGTTTTTTTTTTTCAAAAATTCTTTTTGCAACTGCATGCTAGAGTCATGCCCTTTCAGTGACTTAAGTGAATGTTTTATGGTCAGATACACTATGTACGTTGGACGCGTACAGGTTCATGCAGATCTTTTGAAGTATTTTTTAAATTTGTAACAAATACTGTTTAAAAATGTTTGTCTTTTGCACTTCTTCTATATATAAACCTGCGTTCCTGCGTTCGCGAAATTTTCTTAAAAATGGGCACAAAGAATTCTCGTCAGAGATTAATATACATATAGATTATGTCGATCGGAGAATGGTGATTAAATGTTGAATAATTTGCAAACGTAACGGAAAGGAAATTTAGCATATAGTTATACCAATAACAATATTTGGGACATATTACAGACTACTATCTAGACCCAAACTAAACATAGCTGGTACTTTGGGTCCTAGAAGACGAATAAACATACTCGGTTTTTTTGTAAATATGAGCGGAATGGAACCCTCGACACGCCAGACGTTGCAGTTGCAGTTAGCTTAATAAGGACGCTGTCCATTTATCCGTTCATATATCATATCATTCATAGCAAGTCTTAAGGTAGGGCTACATTAAGCTGACGCTGGCCACGTACGCCGATCTGGACGCGTTGGACCCCATATATTTAATATGGCAACTAGTTTTGTAGAGCTACATTAGATCCACGCCATGCGACGCAACGCTCCCTACGCGACGCCGATCCAGTGATCACAGATTTTCGTCGGATGGTGGAAGGGATAACCCACGCGTCTGACAGTATTTCGTATTTTTATTGTATGTTTTCTCCTTAATACTCTAAAGCGATTTAAAGCTATTAAAAAAAGTAAATCTTCTTCAAATTCACTGCCCGATTCATTTATTTTTAAGTAACAGAGTTGAAAACCAGCGTAAAATGCGCGACACGCGTCGATTTTAGATGCACACGTGTAAGACGTCTCATAATAGCTTACCATCAGACGAACTATATCATCATCCACGTAATCATCTTAGACATGTAAGTCTACTACTAAACGTAGTTCTCAGGTTAAGACCACGGAGAGGAATGCGAAGCAAAGCCGTCCACACTCTATTCTAGATGAACCGACTACCTGATCAAAGTTCTGTCACTGTGATCAGATAGTCGGTGTAGCTAGAAATGGTAAGGTCGAAGCCGAATCTAGGCAACTTTTTGTAGACGGAATATTAAAGAAAGATGATTGGCGATAGGTGGTTTAGCGTATTTTAATAAATATATATTTTACGATCTAATAATTTAGATAATCCCACATAAGTGCCGTAGTGTGTAGCCATACATATAATATATATGGCATAAGCTAGTAAAACTGCCACACATAACCACTAATATGATGTTAGATGGATCGTAAAAATACGATGAAAGTGAAGCACTATATCCTATACTATGAATAGTAAATATGTAATAAAGATATTTAAGGTTTCTACGTCGCTCAACCAATTCGCTGGTTTGCGAGAATAGCGACGGAACTAAAAAAAAATTGATTTTAGAGAATGGCAATGTTTTGTGATTTCCGCTAGAGTATTTTGTTCTAAATATATAATGAACTTATCGCTTTCGAACGAATGTTAGCACGAAATCGGTGTTGCATCTCTGTTCACCATAAAATATCAAAGATTTATGATCGTTTGGCATTCACATTGTTTAGAAGAAATAAGTATTTTCATGAAAAAGATAGATATTTAACTGCAAGGGTGGCGCAATGGTTAAAGTGGTTGCCTTGCGTTGTGGGTTCGATTCCCATGCGGGACAAAAAATTGTGTGATCCACAAATAGTTGTCCGGAGACTGGGTGTTCGATGTTTCAATGTTTGTTAAGTCCCCCGCTACACATGAATAATTGCTAACGCGGGTGTTGGCTTCAAAATTTTTTTTTTCCATTATTTACAATAAATTCCCACCAGAAACCTCCGACAGCTACAATGATGATGACAGTGACCATAACTAGGTACAGGAAATATAATCATGATAAGAGCTATGTACACCCAAATTAATCATACCTAGAACTGATGAACATGATTTTTTTACCTCTCGCCCGTGTGACGTAATTCATGGATGGCCCCTAACTACAAGCTTGTTAGTGGCGATACGACCCGCGAGCCATAAAGAAAAAAAAACTACAAGCTATATGTTGTATCATTAAATATGCCTTGGACGATGTTTACAAACAATGAAAATCTATTTCATACCATGTTTATTTCATTATACAAATGGAAAGGTGCAAAAAGGTCACTGTGAGATGCACCTTCTACGTTGTTCATGGTAAGTGCAGGGTTGCTACGTATAAAAAAAGATCGACTCACGTCCAAGAATAGAATAAAAAGGTTTGATAGTGTTGTCTGTGGTTTTATTGAAATAACTGATTTGCCTTTTTCGAAATTTAAAAAAATATATATTATAACGGTTCATCCATGTTAATAATAAACTTCATTCAGCAAATGATGTGATCGGTAGTTTTATTGATCTTGTTTCGTGTAAAACTAATGGCCACAAATTGATTCCTACTTCTTAATTTTATTACTGGTCATTTTCCACAGGAATAAAACTTCATTAAAACTATACACATTGAAAAATACAGCAATGTAAATTCATATGCTTTTAGATCTGACGGAAAGAACTATGGTTTTATAAACAATACATATTATGTGTAAAAATTTTGACATCAATGCTTAAAAAATACTCTTATTAGTATGTACTCAAAACAACATGTCTGCTAATATATTTTCCTAAAAGCCGTTAATAATAGCCCAATACTTTCTTTTTAATTTTAACTACAAACAATAGCGAACATTATAATGCATAAAAACCGTATTTTCGAAGATATTCCAAGTAAATATCACGCCCTTGGTTCATGCAAAGTGTTTTCAAAGTGCGAATAAATGGGTGGGCACGCCGTTCCATTAGATACCCGATGACGGCAAAGGTCGACAAAGGTACTGATCTAAGCACCTATGAAGTCACCCTTTGATATTTAAATTATAAATAACAAAGAAAACCTAGGAGAAGCGTAAAATAAAAAAAAATTGGTTGCCTGTAAAGTCGGTATACGGGCGAAAGTTTTACGTGACAACGACTTTGAGTGGTAAAATAATTTTAATGTGAATATTCATTCGTATATAAATTATATATATATTATTATTATTCGTATATTAATTCGAATATTCACGCGTGCCTCTCACTCGCTCTCATTGTGAGCGCATAACGTGAGCGGAGCGTAACGCAGTTTCTTGAAGTGTCACCCGGCAAACCAATTTATAAGACGTTGTCACGTCAAAAATATGGACAGGCTTAACGATAATATGTGTTTTGGCTGGAATATTTAATAGTCTGGTTCTCATATCAAGCACATCATTAATGTAAATTATTTAGGCGCATCGGATGTAACTATGTGTTACATCCGAGGCGCCTTATTTAGGAAGCTAGTTTTCAATCAATAAGTTTTCAAACTGTCTGGAAAAACTACTACGTGGGAGAGCCATGCTTCGGCACGTATGGGCTGGCTCGACTCCGCTCGATACCACGGCCTCACAGAAAACCGGCAGTGAAGCAATGCTTGCATTGCATTTCGCCGCGTGAGTGAGGTTAGCGGAGGTCCTAACCCTTCCCTCTGCCCTATTCCCGTCTTTCCCCTTCCCCCCTCTCACGTCTTCCCACTCTGGCTTCCCTCCCCCTCTTCTCCTACTCCAACCTTAAAGGGCGGCAACGCACTTGTGACTCTTGAGTTACAGGTGCCTATGCGCGGCGGTAGTCATTTACCATCAGGTGACCCGTCTGCTCGTTTGCCACCTATTCCATAAAAAAAAATTCAATAGGCGCAAATTCTGTATCTCAGAAGACAATCCTCTGCAAAATAGAACTTTTCGCGCAGACAAAAGAGACTACCCAGCCATGGTAAATAATTACTCTGAATAATATTTTCATGTAACGTTTGGTGATCTAAATGTAAACATAGAATTTCGTAAGTGTTATTAATTTAAATTAAATTCCCTTCTCCGCGCAACCGATTTGTCATCAAAACAATACCAATTTGTGGCACAAGCATAAAATTAAGTTTTTTTTTTTATAGCGGCGTTGTCGTCGTCAATCTAACCATAAATGTTGCCAGCAGTAAAATACAGAAAAGAACATTATTACAGCGAGTCACAATCGTCATTCGTTTAAATTAAGAAATGGCGGTAACAATCACCTAATCGTAAATGTCTAGTAGTAACAGAATCATTTGTTTTCCTCAATGACTGATGTGGGTCACGGATCAAGGTGTGTTTGATCTTTGAGTCCGTGTAGATACCTATCAGATAGCATCAGAGATTAGGTACGTAAATAGATTAACTTTGCCATTTTTATTAGCACACCGATTTGTGTATTGTAAGGGTAGGACGCATTTTATTCGAGTGTTTTGAATTACGTAAAGTTGTACTGTTACGGATCCGATGTTCCGAATGTGTAATTATCTGTTTAAACGCAAGCGGATTTTGCGTTAAAGCTAGCAGTAAAAAATACAATACAAGGCCTACAGAGTGTGTTCTAAAACGTGACGAAATTCGGACTGAAACTGTTCACAAGTTATTCGATTTTATCGTAGTCCCTCCATTCTGCAGACTACGAATAGACAACAGTGGTGCTGTTTTTGGAGTGAAAACTTTTTTAGCGGCGTTGTGCACTTTTTGGGATGGGTAAAAAGTGTTAAACTCGCGTCAGGACACGTAACCTGATCGAAAATTCGTAAGATGGAGCCGAGTTTCTTATATTTAAAAAAATATAACACTCGATATTCAAACATTTATGAGCGGCCAGGAGCGCAGAACTTCCAGTGTAATATACATTTAGATATGTTATTACCTACTTTTTATTTTTTACCTAATTATATATATACAGATGTGTGTGTCTATGTATATGCAACTACATTGTGAAATTATGTTTTCACTTCTGACGTGCAGTCCTACGAATGACTGTTTTTTTCTGGAGTAGTGTGAATATAGCTGCACGGGGAGGGGATAGGGTTCACAACGCACAAATGACTGAATGTAATTTAAATAAATTCTTAGTCCTCATTAGAAAGATCTGTAATACATTGTTTTAGCAAGGGGCTAGATAATCACTTAACACGTAGCAAAAATCTATTCTCATCCACCTGTTTCACCCCATATATATTAACAATAATATCTTCTAACGCTATACCACTCGTTACTGCAGCAATAACGTGTTACGATCTATCCGGGTAACGGTTTATGGGCCGCAAAACCGTTTTAATGTTACCGATTAAATTAGCTAAACACATCAAAATCGGGCGATTAAATAATACTATTAATAACGTTGGAAACATGTTGCGTTGTATCTTTTGCTATTGTAATTAGTGGAAAAATTACAAGGTAAGATCCTTAACCTTATCCTAACTTTCTACTAATATTATAAACGTGAAAGTTTGTGAGGATGTATGGATGTTTGTTACTCTTTCACGCAAAAACTACTGAATCGATTGCGTTGAAACTTGGTATGTAGATAGCAGGAGACCTGGATTAACACAAGCTTTTTATCCCGATATTCCCACGGCACTGGGACTTACGCGGGTGAAACCCCGGGGCGCAGCTAGTAATATTATAAATGCGAATTTGAGTTTGTTTGTTTGTCTGAACGATTTCAGACCATCATCATGAAATTTTCATCACAAATCATCAGCAAATAACACAGGGTAGCTTTCATCCATACCTGAATTAATTGACAAAGTCTACATTAAATCGAGCGAAGCCGCGGGCAAAAAGTTAGTGTAAAGTACGATTTACACCGAACCGTCCGCGCCGGAGCACGTCGAGTCGCGCCTCGGTTGCCGAGCGCATGTGGGCGGCGCCGACCGCCCGCGGCGGCAAGATGTTCCATGCAAAAATGAATTTTAAGTAATAAATATATCAATTTCCATCACCGTTTTAGTAAAAACGCGTTCCGATGCGCTCCGGCGCGGCCCGTTCGGTGTGAATCGTACTTTACTATAATAATAATAAGTTGACACACCTCACAACCTCACACACGGCCGTCTGATCCCAAACTAGACAGAGCCTGTACTATGGTAACCAGACTACTGATAAACATACTTATATATTTCTAAATACGTACATATTGTAGATAAATTACACCCAGACACGGAACATATGATCATGCTCATCACACAATTATTTGTCCTGGGTGGAAATCGAATCTACGACCCCTGGCTCAGTAGTGAGGATCACCAACCACTAGACCAAAACAGGTCCGTCAAAGTTACTAACAAAATTCCTCGAGATGTAGTGCGGCTTGAGGCAATACTTTTGCATGACAAGCGGCTGCGGAATTTAAAAAAAAAGTTTTTGAAATTTATTCTTTTAAGGGTTCCGTACCCAAAGGGTAAAACGGGACCCAATTACTAAGACTCCGCTGTCTGTCCATCTGTCTGTCCTTCTGTCACCAGGCTGTACCTCAGGATCCGTAATAGGTAGACAGTTGAAATTGTCACAGAATGACATTGACATTGATCACAGAAACAAAAAATAAAAATAAATTAAAAATTAAAGGGGGCTACCTACAGACGTATTTTTATTGGCTTATATTATTAAATCTTGTACGACGGTGCTTGGCCGGTTTTTTTAAAACTCGTTGGACAATGGCTCTGAGCGTTCTTACTCATTTTCATTCCTTTTTGTGCTCACGAATCGTTTCAAAATAGTTATGGCGAAAAGGTGTAAATCAAATCTGAAACTTTTATATGGCGTCCGCACAAACAGAATTCCTTTAACCTTTATTCATCGGGATATTTCTAATGGTAGAAGAAAACTATCGCTTTGTGATAGATTCTTGACAACCTAACCTGAAGTTATGTTATACGAATTGCAGCGTAGGAATCTCATTAATTATAAGCATGGCATTACCAATTCCAACAATTGGTTGTACGAAAGCAAAAAGTTTCTGGAGAACCGCACAGTGATGGATTGATTGAGGGACCAATTACCCAGGTGATGGGGATGGTAGTTTTCTTCCCCTCTGATAGCCATAATTATTGTATTCAATATTGATAATGGCACTTTAATTAAGCAAAAAATCAGAGCTAAATAACAGTAAATAATAATCACTACATATTGTTGTGATGGACCTCCGCGCTGCTTTTGACCTCCTTCAATTGGAAAAAGAACTCTTTGGAAATGGCGCGAAGAATCTGGCTGGCGGCGCCGCACTCGAATTTAGATTCGAGAATAGAAGAAATAGAAGAAGAAAAGAGAATCGTCTTGGAAGAATATATTTTAGTTTATGTTGGAAGACTGATGACACAGACGTCGTGCATCTCGTGCACGAATTCCTCAAGAAATATTAATTTATTTAATGTATTGCATTTAATCGTTGTATCATTATTCCGAGCCTAATCATAGTATCAGTGGTGCCTGCCCAATCTTTTATTTACTTCTCCTCGCAATATAGATCCTATCGAGTCCGGTACTTGTTACTACCCGGGCTCTGCAATATTATACAACAAAGTACCCCCCGTCGCGTCTGTCTGTCTGTCCGCGAATAAGGCAATAACTATCGAACGGATTTTCATACGGTTGTCACCAATAGACGGAATGATTCATGAGGAAGCTTCAGTATGGTTTTGTGTAAAATGGTTAAGTTATGACGATGATTGTTGAAGATGTCTGAAAAAGTCAATATATGCTTTGCTACCCGTGCGAAGTCGGGGAAGTTTGCTAGTTTGATATATAAAAAAAAACTGTCAGTCGTAGGACTGCACATCAGAAGTGCAAACATGACTTACATACACACACAGATATGTATGTATGTACATATGTATCGAAAGCAGCGAACTCGAGTTCGGTACTTTTTTCCACATACCAAAAGTGCCCAACGTGCCTAAAGAAGTTTTCACTTCAAAAACTGTTGTGTTGGGATAATTCTAGTACTTGAATCATTTTTTTTAATACCTATTCTAAATGTTACGACAATAATCAAATGTTTCAAAGAATGTAAGCACTAAACAGTTATACAAGTAATTCTCTAGGCGTCCAAAGTCAGTCTTTATTGAACATAACGTTTTATGTTCATCTGATTTAGCCGTGATCGTTTACTTGTACGATCGCTTTATTTCTTCATATATTTATATCTAGATTCCAGACAGTTCCTCGTAAACAATGTCTTGTTTTTTTTAGGTTCTAGCAATCCTCGTTATGTTTGATATTTACTTATGATCTCATTATTCGTATCCGGGATTCTGTTTTCTGTATTTTTAAGATGATAAATGTAGTACTGAAAGTCGTCAATCAAAGTACAAAGAAAACTATTTATAAAATTGCCTGATTGCTTTAGTACCTCTACCTTAAAGTAAAGAGCAGGAAGTTGAGGAAGACCGCGGGCGTTACGGCCCCGGCGACGCAATGTAAGCAGTTGTAATGTACTAGTTAATTATTAGAAGGTGTCACAAAGCGTCGTCGCGCTCGGTGATAGTACATTTCAAGCCGCTCACGCCGCGTGCCGTCCCGGCCCGCCCGCTGTCTGCTCCAACCTGTAGTGCTATTCACGGCTCCTAAATTAATATTGGCAACCGTGAGTGCTATTAACGTATTACCACAGATTACTAAGTAGTTACTACGTAACAGATAAATCACTCCCTACAAAAACGTCCATACCTACCATTTTAATTACCTACTCTTTCCGAGCGCCGACCGCTACATGTGAAAATGATCTTAAATGTTCTTAAAACACGATTATTATTGCCTCGCAATAGCGCACGGGTGCATTGCCGTAAGTGAGTTTGGGGTTACCTCTTTTTATGTAATATTCAATTTCTATATTTTTATAAAAAAGCCTATGTTAAAGTGAAGTTTTATTACTGACTTGGAAAAATGTAACACTGAATACCACGTCCCCGTAAGTTTACTAATACGAAACACTTAACTACGAATGCACGCTACCACCAAAAAGTTAACGCCGTAGCCATGTGATCTCGAATAACCAAATCTCTAATTCATCAATTCGAATCACTTAACAACAAATGCGCGCTTCTACGAAAAAAATATCACCAAAGCGCGACCTCGCTTAACCAAACCTCTAACAAGAACCATCAATAACAGTTAAATTCACAGTCTCAGAAACCAAAATAGCAAAGAAAATAGACAAGAAAAAACTACATCATTATACTACTAAATTATATCATCATACATTACTGGATCTACATCCCTATACAGCACATAAACTATCAGAAACCATGTCAATTTCCACCGTGAATATGACTGTATTTAAAGTATATCAATACGATTTCGAATTACGTTTTTGTACTTTAAAATTTTAAAATAAAAACGTGAGCGCTCGGTGCAGCTGTCGGCAACCCACTGCGCGAGACTGCGTGTAAGGTCCGCCAGCGGTCGAGCGGCCGGGAGGTGTTTGGCACACGTAAGTACATCGAGTGGCATAGGCCTGGTATTACTTTGATTTCTATTGGTGAGTACAGTGACAAGAGCTGAACACATAAGTATAGCTTATAATAAACTATAGCATTATGAGTATTAATAGGCGGCAATATTAGTTCCATTAAAAAATGAAACAAGCACCTAAATAAGTTTATTCATCGTCGAATTCGAATGTATTCCCTTTACTAACTATGCCAGAAACAACTATAAATTCAAAATTTAAAACACTCCAGAAAAAAAAAACAAAAATCCATACAAGGCTTAGAAAGAGAAAGAGCTCATGACCTTCGAACGGCTGAACAGATTTTCTTGAATTATAGCTAAGAACACTTTCGACCAAGTCACCTTTCAAACAAAAAAAACTCAATCGGAACAAATTCGGTCCATCCGTTTCGGAGTTATGATGCCACAGACAGACACGTATACAGACGTTAAACTTATAACACCCCTCCCTTAGATTATATATAGGTCCAGATACCGTGACTAGTACAAAAGTCACCGTTTACGTTGAAGCCACTTTTTGGTGCTGTGTGAGTGAACCCCGCCCAACGCGAGTGTCTACGTACAATGTTTATGTTTGTGTGCATTGACGGTTTTACTACCAGTGCATAGAGGTTACCCCAAAATTCAGGGACTTTTTTATTAAACATATTTTTTTTTTATGTAAGTAATATTAAATAACTACATTTTGAATGTATTTAAATCAGTTACAAATATTCGTTTATTTCATTTTTTCGTTTTTTTTCATTTAATTCGTTTAGTTAAAAAGACAAATGTAAAATAAAACTACTTAGTAGGAACTATTTATTTATCACAATATTTTTTGGTTTGTTTTCAAGACATTTTTTTTTAGAGTTTCCTCCTTAAGAATCGATTTTCATATAAGGCCGTATGAAAAAAATATGAGAATAAGAGTAATTTTTTTTTATGGTAAATGTAACATAAAAGTTCTTTTGAGTAATAAAATTAAATGCAACTTTATTCACAGGAACAGAGTAACAAAAGGTATTTTGATAAAATAAAGTAAATGTTTTGCCTTGTTTTGTAGGACTTGGATATATATATATATATATATATATATATATTTTTATAAAGTATCAAGAAACTAGCAAAATTTTACAAGTCCTAAGTGCTCTATAGCTGTGTTCGTTAGGAGTAGTAATAATAAGTTATAATACGAGTACAATCCCACAGCTAAAGTATCGTTTGACGGACACATTGAACTCCGGGTGCTAGAGTTTAGAAATTAAGAATATTTGAAGGATTCCAGTTTCGCGAACATTAACGTTAAGCATATTTCTCGTCTTTCTATAAATAACAAGTTTGGCAAAGAAAAATATATATATACTGCTAGAATGCGTTATGGGTAAATGAAATTCACGTCCTGGCAACATCTCTAGTAATGGCGTCGTAATTTTATTAATTTGAAATTTTGTTCTATTGTTTATAAATACATTAGGAAATAGAATACTTACATATGAAATGTGATGTTCGGACACTTAAGATTTTTTTTTGTATAATTTTTACAGAATGTGACAGCACAAGCAGGCATTTTTAAATATTATAAGTAGCGACTCGAGACGTACTTCAGCGGCGAACGTTCGCTCGCGTGTGACGAGTGAGACGCTTGTATTTATATTAGACGCTTGTATTTTTTGGCTTCAGTTTTGAGGCACGGATTAGGCATCTGGACCTATATATAATCTAAGACCCCTCCTATTTCTGTCAGAGGTTTAAAAATATTTTTTTTTGTTTAAAAGATAACTCCTGCATTAGGAATGACTTGTGTCGCGGGGGACTTTACAAACATACAAACAACGGACACAAAGAACACCCAGACTGGAAATCGAACCCCTGACCTATGGCGTAGCGGTCAGGGTCACTAACCACTAGGCCAACAGCCAGTCAATTATAATTATACTATACTTAATGTAAGCCGGGCCGAATCTTAGTCATTGGTGCCTCACTATGGAGTACCAATATTTACTTTATGGCCTCACACCGAACGTCACATCAGACTTTATGGTCTAAATAAGACCATCGCTAGGTCCTTCATACCTGATGAAGAAACGATTCGTTTTGCTTACGGACGGTAAAATTTCGTTGCATTTTCAATGAAAAGTTTACCGTCCGTATGCAAAACGAATCATTTCTTGATTTTAGGAACGCGGCATGAATAATTTTCTCGAACACCTGTAAAGTCTGTCAATCATACCGTGCGAGATGATAGACTGTGTCCAAATCTCATCAATTACCTGTTTTGACACAGTTGCTTTGAAGTGCTGTTTTATTCTTATTATTCAAGATTTTTTTTGGGTTGCCATAGCTTATTTTTTAATTATATAAGAATATTTTACTATACCTTTCTGGATTATTAAATTTCGATTTGTGATCCTAACTTACCTGTAACAAAAACAATAATATTACTAATCATTATTATTAAATTTTGATTAATCGTGGGAGAACCATGCTTCGGCACGTATGGGCAGGCTCGACCGGAGTGATACCAAGGATGGCGTAAATAAAATAAATGTACTCGCGGTCAGCATTTTTCGTTGCGCTAACATTTTTTTCCGTCTAGGCCCCATCCGCCGAGCGTTTTAAGTGTAACGTACGATAAGGAACTTCATCCCAAAAAAACTGTTATACCTAATATTCCAGGATATATTACCCTAGCGCTTCCCAAGCATTGCTTGCACTATTTCAGAACATAGATAAACATAAATAGATATTTTTCACGTAGTTCCATTCAAATAGACAATAATAGACATACAAATGCATGCAAGCACACAATATACTATTTGCAACGTGTGGGTTTGGGGTTGCAGTCGAATGATCGACTACCCCGCGACGTAGGTCCTCAAATTACTTTGATAAATACTTCAAACAATTAACTGTCACAACAAAATTACCTACTATTGACACGGTGCCTTCATATGTGTACATATATATGTATCTATTAATGAAATACGATAAAGTCAAACTCAGTCACAATATTACGTGACTGCAGTCACGACGACAACAGAGATGATTAGTATACTACAGTTACTAATTAACCTATGTATAATATTGCGATGAACTGAGACAAAGATATTGTCGACTATATGCTAAGACAATAACCTCTGTTAGTTGTGGTTAGCGGCTTTGGTCGCGTATAACTATTAGTCTGAGATTGTTCACAAGGTCGAACATAAAGCCGTGACTTGCACTAGGTCCACCTCGCTGGCTAGCGCTGGGTGCAACGTTGATGATATCCCAGCACTTCGGTCCACTAATTTTGGGTGTGCGTTGGTGTGGGTTTAATCAGTTCAATTCCGATACGGCCTCACCGGTGAGGTTATCATCACCCTTAGGGGATCCACACGTAACAAAAAATGTGGATGGGGCACCCCATTGCAAACGCCTAGCCGTCGGACGACTCAGTCTAAGTCGATCAAGACTCCCTTCAGTCTAAGTCGCCAAAGTTCGGCATCAAGCATCATGCACGCTTTGACTGAACAGATATATAACCTCTCCTAAAGTCTCTAGATATTTTCAAATATTTTCGAATTATTTCTGAAACTATTTCTACTTCCTTTCGCAACACAAACTGACAACTCATTGTGACGACTGTAGTCTTAGCGGATGGCTGTAGTGCCTACGGTAGTTAACGTCAATTCAGTTTTTCTTTATTAAATTACGGCAACATAAAAGAGGTTATCAGGGATCCATGCTTGTATATCGCGCATGGGTAAGGCAACGTACTCGGGAAGCGCACAACGGTCGCTGGGCCGACATACCTAACTGCAGGCAGTCTAAACTGGTGCTGACGGAGGTCTCACCACGTTTAACTTACAGACTGCTCAGTCTCAACCGACTCGACATCAGGATAGTTGTAGAAACCATTACGGGCCACCTGCCCCTAAACCGGCACCTATTCACTATCAATGCGACAGACAGCCCTATAGGCAGAGGATGTCTCAACGCGGAGGAAACGGCCCACGTTATCCTGAAGTGCGAGGGAGTAACCCACACACATGGGAAAAAAAAGCCTGTGAACGCCCCCGGAGGGTTCTTAGTTTCTGGAAGGAGCTAGGCTGGCTCAACTAGTCAGCCTTATCTGAACGCATAATGGACCGCCTAGGAGTCTAAATGCGGAAAGAGCCCTGTACATGTAAGTTTTAAATAAGTATACTTAACGAAGGATGAAATTATTTATAGAACTATTAAATTAAAAAATATTGACGTGTTAAGAAATGAAAATTTCTTAAATAATCCCTGGTCTCGTCGGCTTCCGGCGTCTCAAGATGTTCAAGCATTTTAGACGAGCATTACGCCTAAAAAACTTTGATAATACATAGTTTTGTAACAATGTAAAACTGTAAACGAGTTAAATGCTAAATAAATTAAATAGGCATAAAAAAGCTTATCATAACGTCATTGAGCAGGAACTATCCGTATCTAATATTCGTCAGACATCCTGACTGACGAATATTTCATTTTGTGCGTGGGTGCAATGTGCATTATATAAACGTTCAAACTGACAACCAGGGTGGCTAATGCAAGGTTTTAATACATATATACATATATAAACTTGTGTTTAAATACCTACTTATTGTGAATTAAATGAGCGCCATTCGCTATGCACCGCACTGTGGTCAATGTTAATGCGAGTGGATTTGTAAATCTGACTCCGACCTGTTTGCTTATGAATTTATGACTTATGATATGACATATCTCAACAAATGTATCAAGTCTAACATTTTTTTTATTAATTGTTAAATAAATTATTTTAACAATAGGCCGTACCCTATTCTCCTTAGCCTCTAAGGACTTAGACAATGTTTAGTATGATATTATTTTATCCTCTATGCACGGCAAATTATTGCTCTTTTATGCACGGTGGCTTTTTTTTAATCGTGACTTTTTATACTCTTAATTAGTCTATGGTAACGTAAGGACATTACGACTTGCCATGTCATTTTCTATATTTCCAAAGACTGAAAAAGAGTAATGGATGGCTTTTCCAAACTAAAATTAACTCTGCAACTATTTGAGAAACAATAAAACGAAATTACTAGTGTCATAAATTAATATGAACGTAAAAATACTTCTGCAACATGTCCGAGCTAGATTATAACCAGATGACTCAACGGTCTAGATATATTTTTTGATAAAGGCGCCAAGTAATTAAATGTTCATCTTGATTTTTATTCTACCAACAGGTGATGGTACCTCTGTGGCGACTTCCACATAGGTACAGGCCCCTCTCCTCTCCTCAACTACGTATTTGTGTATACTGCCCGCACCCCACCAACGCAATCGTTATAAAAGCAGGGTCAGTATACCTGCATCTCGTTCCCCAAACCAAGGTCCCGAGAAGCAGTTACCTTTATACGGCAGGTCTTACCTCCAACGCCATGGCGCCGGCACTATCCACATAGGTACAGAAAAAAAATACTTCAACATCATTTAGCGAAAACGAGCTGAACTAGTAACTACTGATCGGGCAACGCTCAATGAAAGTTCTCCAATAAGTATATACAATATAACTACCCAACTTCAACCGCCTCCGCGAGGTAATAATCCCCTAGCCTGGTCGGAGGATCCTCCCTTTATATCGGAGGGACATGACACTCATCCTTCCACACCTGTAATAAACACTTGCACCACCCGTAATGTAAATCATGAATTGCCGACCCCATTCCTCCATTGGAGTTTTGAACCATTGCACTGTAATGTATGATGGAGATACTACCCTAGTCTGGTGGTTCTGATGTGGAGAATTCGCGTACTTCTATCTGTATTTAAATAGACTACAACTTACCTAATAACCATATCCAGTACATCTTCTTTCTCAAACACTTTGCAGTACAGGTGTAGCACTTTTAAGCAGGTGTACTGAAGGCCCGTCCAGTTGACTTCTGCGGATTTGAGGGCCTCACTCCAAGGGCAGTTCTCGTGACGCGACAGGCACAGCATGCCGTCCAACGTGGTCTCCGTAGGAGGCATTTAACTGATAATCTTTGGTACCACTTTGGTATAGTTTTTAGGCAGTGTCATCGGCTGAAGAATGACGGCAAGAAATTTTAGTCACGAGGTGTTTATGTTAAGAGATTTCATTGGCAGCTAAATGGGATACGTCGACATAAATTTTCATCCCATGGCTATTAAATTGGGTGAGGAATTTGACGTAGTTAAAATAAAGCAGTCTGCTGGTTTTGATATATTTTTTTTGTTAACTTATATGGATTTCAAAAGAAAATATTTGAATGGGTATTCGCAGCAAAAAACAGTTATCTATGGTCTAGGAATGTAGTAAAGTATGGTAATGAAACGGGTAAGAATATTTTGTTTGATCTTGTACGGGGGTATATTTGCCGTAATCACAAAGGTATGTATAATGCTTCTTCTAAGTAGTGTACCCTACATTCAAACGTGAGTTGGCTTAGTTTTATGCTTGTACCTTACTCTATGTCAACCTCTTTTCCTATTTTAATACACAGCACTTCTGATAGACAAAAAGCATCTGTACCTAATTTTAACTCGTTAATCTATGGTTAAAATTGAAACGCCCCGCGATTTCATCCGCGTAAGTCCCGATGCCGTGGGGACATCGGGATAAAAAGTAGCCTATGCCTTAATCCAGGTCCCCAGCTATCTACATACCAAGTTTCATCGCAATCGGTTCAGTAGTTTTTCCGTGGAAGAGTACAAAATGTCCATACATCCTCACAAACTTGAACGTTTATAATATTAGTAGGATTGTGTAGCAGTAGTGTTAAAGTGGCAAATCGTTAATTGAAAGCACGATCCTTACTAGTAAGAAGTTAACTCAAACATTAAAATACTTAAAGACAGCCGGGCCAATGTCAGTTTCTGATGCCAACAATATTTTGATCTTCTTGCAGATGGCAACACAGATCATAGACTAATGAGTAACCAATGTAATGATGCTATTAACTATTCTAAAATCACATTTTAATGGATAACAAACTGTAGTGTTTATCAAATAAAACTGTTTTAACCAGTCAAATACTTCTTGCGATATCGGATTGCGTCTTCGGTGTGCTAAATTTGTTATGACTTAGAAACAAAACAAACGTTTTCTTACAGAGTCTATGGTTTAAATTTACAAAAACACAGTAAAACTCACAAACATAGTTGTATTTTGTTGTGTGGCAGTGTTCTCTGTTCGGTTTTATAAAGGTGTAGTTATAATTATATATTTATACGGGAATTAACGCGATCACGAAAAGGTATCACATACCTCTGAATTACCTGACGTTTCGACCAGGTTGCACTGGTCGTGGTCACAGGCTGACTCGCTCCACGGCCAGTCGTCGGACGATTATTTTTTTTAATGAAGATTTGTACTCCCTTCACTCATGGCAGAATATGCTGTGATTTGTAATATTTATTTTTTAAGAACTTTGTACCATATCCATGCAAATAAATGTATTGATTTGATTTGATGAAACTGCATTAAACCTTATTAGTACGTTTTAATCTACAAGGTGGTTGGTGATGGCTCAATAGGGAAAAAGCTCGCGACCGCAGTGACGTGCAAGGCTCACTGTAAGCAAATTATCAGCCATACGTTTTAAGTGATACGCTACATATTAGCTTCCGCGTGCGATTTTTTGGTATATTTAACACCAGTAGCAGGTTGAATATTGAACTTTATGCTTTTATTGCGAGAGTTGCTACTTATTTTAATGGCCCTCTGTTCTCCTATTTTCTGTGGCAGTGTGTATAATAGAAGTGAGTGAATAGAAATATACCTACCCAAGATATAGGTATTCTAATTTACTATATACATGTACTGTAACTATATACTAACATGGTATATCTAAAGTATGTGGGTAAATTAAATTCATGAACGCGCTGTGCTTGCAATATTAACCACGTAAAAATTTTGCGTTACAGAAAAAAAAACAGAACATGTAGTCCATTGACTTAGAATTCCGTTATTTTAATAGCCACCTACTTAGTAATAAACAGTTTTTATCACTAATTAAGAGGCGATTCACAAAACCTGGTGTACATAATTCATTATCTGATTTAGTAACCTTTGTCTTGGTAGTACCTTCATATACCGTCATATTATAAATTCATGAGAAATTTCAAATGCATGCCAATGTATGCCCTTATCCACGACTTGTAAATGAATCTTATGGCTGTCACCAGCAATGAAATAATATTATTGAATAAAAAGCAATCATCATTTTTACGTGGGAGAGCCATGCTTCGGCACGTATGGGCCGGCTCGACACTGCTCGATACCACAGTTTCACAGAAAACCGGCAGTGAAGCAATGCTTGCATTGCATTTCGCCGCGTGAGTGAGGTTACCGGAGGCCCGAACCCTTCCCTCTCCCCTATTCCCGTCCTTCCCCTCTCCCCTCTTCCCACTCTTTCCCCACTCCCACCTTAAAAGGCGGCAACGCACTTGTGACTCTCGAGTTACAGGTGCCCATGGGCGGCGGTAGTCATTTACCATCAGGTGACCCGTCTGCTCGTTTGCCCCCTATACCAAAAAAAAAAATCATGTTCCTACCCTTATACCAAATTTAGTTGGGGTCGGTTCAATGTGTTTTGCAAGCAAACACATTGCAAGAGAGTTTTGGCTGGTTTTTATGGCCGGCCACCTGCCTGACGCCAACCCTCCTTGGGAATCTAGTCGTTTTAAGACAGGAAAGAACGAAGAAGGTAAATAGGTAGGCAGAGGAACCTAGGTTAAGGGATACCGCAAGTCTTGGATGAGGAACGGGACTGAGACTGCAGTAGCTTGCAGAGACCCTGGAACGTCGCGTACCCAAGTGTCCTGTATTTCCTGTGACTGGGAAGCCACTAAGACAGGAGCACCAACTGGCATTGAATAAAAAGCAATGTATCTACATACATTCATTTCTAACTAGCAGCGCCCCGCGGTTTCCGTGGGAATATCGGGATAAAAGTAGCCTATGTGTTAATCCAGGCCTCCAGCTATCCACATACCAAGTATCATAAGCATTCGGTTCAGTAGTTTTTGCGCGAAAGAGTAACAAACATCCATACATACATACATCTATACATACATACATTCATACATACATACATCCATACATACATACATAAATCCATACATCCTCACAAACTTTCACGTTTATAATATTAGTAGGAGATCTACATTTATAAATAACAACGGATTTCTTCGATTTAAACAAGTTTCTTTTTGTAACGATTCAAGGATTTTCTCCATTCTCCCCACTCGTTTCACTTCATTGAATCGTGTTTATTTATATTGTAGGTTTCAAAGTGACAGTTCTGTCATGTCAAACGTCAATAATCACGTCACTTTGACATTCACACATTGACTAATGTAGAATGTTGACGCTTGTTAATTGAAAAATGAATGAAAAAGGACACGCGACAGTTCATACGATTTAATACAACTTACATTTGATTTTTATTATATTTCACAAGAATACATTTCTGTACTAACTTTTAAACTTTCGCGTTCCATGATAATTATAATGGTCTGTGACCACGGCCAGTATGCAACCTGGTCGAAACGTCAGGCAATTCAGATATATGTTATACTTATTTCGTGATCGCCCTAACTCCCGTATTATACATAAATACATTTCTGTTTTTCATAATTTTCTATACTTCGATACCGAAAGGATACACGACTCTAAAAGGTCACAACTGTTTTAATTACATTAATTTCAAGTGTTTTTCTTTGCATTTTTAAAATTCTTACGTGATTTGTTCATTTATGTCAGAGTGACAGCTTTGTTATGTCAAAAGTTAATGTCATTCTGACATTTACGTCCAGTAATGGTTTCATTTTACAAAATAATCATTAACGAGTAAGGATCATTCCTCTGCCGCAAAACTTAATAAAAAATAACCTATATAGGTAAATTGTAGATGATTTTATAAAAGTATTGATTTTTATAATCTGCATGAGGTCGGTAATGCCGTTTAACTAATTAGTAATTTAACAAGTAGCAGCCCACTTGCTTGTCAATCGACGCGGAAAGATAGATTCTAGTGCATACAAACGCGTCTGAAAACGCTAATTTTAATGTAAATATTTTAGTTGGAAA
Organism: Euplagia quadripunctaria; assembly: GCA_963859945.1. NCBI lineage: Eukaryota > Metazoa > Arthropoda > Insecta > Lepidoptera > Erebidae > Euplagia > Euplagia quadripunctaria. Next base: position 24,069,121 of record OY982562.1, read on the forward strand.
TAACACAATATTTGTTAATTTTTATTAACGCAAAGTTTCCGTTATTTAGAAGGTTAAATAAATTAGTGTCCCTGACGTAATGTCTACTCAAAATGTATTTATCTTTTGTGGCAGCTATCAAGAAATGAAAGGACGGACTGTTAACTTCCTAAAATCACACTATAAGATTTTTTAAACTAAATAAGCTCGAAAAACATATCCACCAGCTTCTAGCAATCTTTTTCTGCATTTTAACAGAAGGTCCTACAGAAATATGTAAATGTATTTAGTGAGAGTGGTCATTACAGTTTTATGGTGCTAACTCCATTTTATTGATGTTCACAGGCCACCTTGTCACACGTTTATTAAACAAGCGAATCGAACAAATAAAGGATGCACGATACAACAAGGAAGGTTCGGAGACTTCGAGCTGCGACCTCTTTGCGTCGGAAGTTCTAATTTAAACAATTCGCCGTTTGACAGCCATTGTCTCCATGCTACAGAACAATATTAGTGTTTACACGCTTAACGTACGCGTAATTTGAATTTCGAAGTACATTTTATAGTACTTTAATTTTACCTTTATCTATGGTTCGAAACGAAAATCCGAAAAGCATAGTGACTGGCATTGGGGGAAAAAGTTTTCGAGTAGTGACTGTGTACCTACTGGGGGGGAGTGTGGGGTAACACAAGGTCACATTGGTGGTTAATAAGTTAGTAATTATACAGGAGGCCTTAGGGTTGGATATTTTTAATTTCGATGCCCTGAAAGTGTAACCTGTCTAAAAAAAACCAACGTGCACCACAGACCACCCGGAACTAGACTTGTCAACATCCTTATAAAGGTTGTCTCGGAGAAATCACCGTGAGTGATAGATAAGACAGCCAATTGTCTTGCTTGTATAAACATAACATGTCTGCATTACAGTTCCCTCAAATGGTTTACAATTAAGAGATGTAAATAAATAAATTTAGCTGAATTTAAACTTCTTTTTTAAAATTGGTTGTAACCGAATTATTTAGCTGGTAAAACTGCTTCATTGTTGTGCATACGCTGACATTATAGCTATAACGTCACAGCCTCCATAATAAAATATAGTTTCCCAGTACATACATCCTTAAACCACATACGGATTGAATTTATTCCATAAGTAAGTCAATACTCAATTATTATATACCTAGTAAATATATTATTGCGTGTTACACATTTACGATTTAGAGGGTTGGATGCAAACGGCTTCAATCTACAAATGTTTCGTTAGAAACCGTTGACCTGATTAACTGTGCCATTGAAATTCATTCTGATATGCATTAGACATGTTTTGTTCCAAAATGGCCTGTTTGACTCACAAGCGATACAAGCGCACGTGCAAAGACACAATTTCGTAACTACTATCAAAATTACTATTTATACATCTAGATCTAAAAGAATTACTAATTATAGTTGACAAAATAAATCGTAACATTCTGAACGTGTTAAAATTGTCTCTGATTTTAAAATAAATAAAAAAAAAACAGTTTACGTCATAATAGTTTATGGCTCAAGTTGGTCTATTGTACCTATTTGGTACATTTATTAATGAGATAGATGACTGTCAGGTCAAATCAGTATCTTTTTAATAAACGTCAAAACGGAAGGTCAGGTACATTCCTGTATGAAATACTAAGACATGACGTCACGCCTTGGTGTTGTCAAATCATGCACTTTTAATGTTGATTTGAACATTAAATAAAGGTGGAGGTCAATTTTCGCAGTATTTTAAGCTGTTGCATGTACAAAGTAATTTATTGTGAACATAAGAATCTACCAAATTGCTCTAACGGTTCTACGTACAATTACAAAAAAACATCAAAGAACCACTATTAATCCCACTAATATTATAAATGTGAAAGTTTGGATGGATGGATGGATGGATGTTTGTTACTCTTTCACGCAAAAACCACTAAATCGATTGCGATGAAACTTGGTACGTAGATAGCTGGAGACCTGGATTAACGCATAGGCAACTTTTTCCCCGGTATTCTTACGGGATCTGGACTTACGTGGGTGAAACCGCGAGGCGTTGCTAGTTTTAAATAATACTAAACATTTTATTAACGAATTTAGAAACTGTGCAACAGTATTCTCGATATACCCATTGAAAAATTTGTATCCAAAGCCAGCGATTTATAAAATATTTGACCAACAGAGAAATCAAGAAAAAATTGTCGATTGGTTAACGTAATCGCATAAGTCTTAAGCGAGAGCTACATTAGGCCGAGGCACACGTCTGAGACGTCTTACACGTGTCAGGTTGGCGTCCACATAAAATCGACGCAACGCGTATCATTCAAGAATTCTTCAAATTCACTGTCCGATTCATTCATTTTTAAGTAACTGATGATAACAGAGTCGAAAACTCCACACACCAACCTTACACGTGTAAGACGTCTCAGACGTGTGCGTCGGCCTAATGTAGCTCTCGCAGACCTCTCGCTTTAAGCGATGCTAATTAAGCAAGCTCTGTAAAAGGTATTATAAAACAGTCTAGTTTATGTTTAAACGTATTTAACTACGTGACTCGGGTATATAATTATGTAGTTTCCCACCCAGTTACACAAGTCGCGAGATTTAAAGTAAAAAAATAAAAAACATAAAACCTTCCCCCACGTCCTTTAATAATAATAATAAACTTTTTATTGTACACCAAAAAACTGGTGCTTCCCGTGTGGTCCCATTTCAATTTGGTCCAGTTCTGACAATGGCATCCATGAGAAAACCATATATAAGTCTTTTATGGAATAGTTTTTTTTGTTGAAGTCGGTTTTTTTTTTTAAGAATTATCGATGTATCTTCCGATTTGGACTGGAAATCCTTTGATTTCTGTATTAGTCTGAAGTAGTCTGAACGAGCAACATGTACTTGAAACATTAGCGAGTGTATGAGCGAAACAGTTCTATTTCTTACTTTAATGGCGTTATGTAATCTTTGACCGCGCCACTGAATATATTGAATCATAAATCTGTGCTAAATGCAACTGTATGTATGTTTGTTTTGACATTATCTACTCAATATTGCAATGATTGAACTGAGGGGCTCGTGGCTAAGTGGTAACCGAGTAGGTTAGCACGTTACAAAGTTAAGCAATATTAACCAGGTCAGTATAGGATGGGTGACCATTCTTAGCACATTGACACCCCTCCGTGTTATAAGCGTCGGACCCGGGTGCCATACAAACATCTGTGGCATTCGTTACGGGTAGTTGGAGCCCTAAAAATCCGACAACGTGGTCTAACTACAGAACTTCGATATCGCCTAGTACTTGGGTTGTGGAAGTCTAATGGCAGTCGCTTCACGTCAAATATCAGAGTTCGGCCGTATTGTAGTTAGACTGAAAGCCGACCGCAACTAAGTTGGGAAAAGGCGCGGAGGATAATGATTGCAATGATTGAATTGATTCTAATCATTCCACCTAATCTAATTCATCTAATCATGCTCACACAAATGTTCGTCCCGTGTAAGAATCGAACCCACAACACTCGGCGTGGAATAACGGCGAGGCGACCACTGTAACCACCCGGTACGTTCTCCCAAGAGTATGTATATAAAAGATATACGTTTTTGCGACTATATCACCTGATTTTAGAAACGCTGCCGTCTACAAGTCAAAACACTTGTTGGAGTACCAATATTTACTTTATGGTCTCACATCGAACGTCACATCAGTCTCTATGGTTTGAATAAGACCATCGCGAGGTCCTTCTTACCTGAGTGTATTTAATAATTTTCTCGAACACCTGTAAAGTCTGTTAATCTACAAAACACAAATTCTTTCTACTTAACTCTGTGTTGCTGTGAGTCTAATTCTTAGTCGTTCGTAGTCAAAACAAAAATTGAAGTTTAGACATGGAGCCATGATCAGAGGTAGTCCTAGTACAAATGCAAAACTAGTAGTAAATAACTATTTATTTTGTCGATATTCTCAACGTTTTTTTTGAAGTAAAAACTTCTTTAGGCACGTTTGCGCACTTTTGCTAATAATACATATATAGATTCACTAGAGGGCGCTAATCTAAATTTTGAATTCTGTCAGCTCCTTATTAATTAATGTCACCATCCTGCTAATGTGACGTTTTAATTTCGTCGTTTCGTTTAAGTTTTCACTTCTGTCGGCAGTCCCATGACTGCCTATTTTTTTATCAACAACTAGCAACCCATAATACGCACGCTCGCACGGGTATAATATTGCAGCAGAGCATAATATTGATTTTTTCCGACATCTTCAACAATCATCGTCATATTTCAGCTATTTTACACAAAACCTTAATAAAATTAATTAACGCGTAAACCTTCCTCATGAATCACTTCGTTTATTGGTGAAAACCGCATAGGAATCCGTTGCGCAGTTTAAAAGATCTATGCGTACCTACAAAGGGCGGCGGGAAGCGACTTTGTTTTATACTATGTAGAGGTTATATTACATTGAAAGACTATTCAGATACTTAAACATCGTACTACCTTCAAGTTTAATAGTTGCTATATATGTCAGGATATACATACATATAAAATACCACCTAGTACGAAATATAGGTACCTAATACTAGTAAGTACAGTGCTCGGCTCATACGGTTTCCATTAAGCTATATTTGGTATAATTACATTTAAATTAACATCACGTATCTGCTGGTTATAACTCCTTAGATTTTAATGTACTTAGATATTTATAATTTATTGAAAAACTAGCTGCGCCCGCGACTTCGTCCGCGTGGAATAGTGTATTTATATCGCATCTACAGCCTAAAAAATAAGTTTCAAGCTTCTAGCTATATATATACTTCCATACAACTTTCATACCACGTTACACCCCTTTTAGCCTATGTCCTTTCTCAGGCTCTAGACTATCTGTGTACCAAATTTAATTTAAATCGGTTCAGTAGTTTTGGCGTGAAAGGGCGACAGACAGACAGAGTTACTTTCGCATTTATAATATTAGTAAGGATAAGTGTTTCAACAGCTACAAATGAATTAGAAGTCTTGAAACTTTGACATTGGAACACAAATTAATATTAATTTCTGTCACTAAATTGTAAAGCAAAACTTTTTCAGACGACTTAATTAATAGCGTTGTGTAAATATAGTTTTGATGTGAAGATATTTATTGCGATGTCCAGAAGTAGGTAAATATAGTTTTAAAAATAAATTTATTAATATGGATGCTGATCTCTGTCACCTGTCCAGTTTGTGGTGCAACGTAAGCAAATCCAGTACATTGCCGTGTGTTCATGGCTAAAAATAGAGAAGCCGCCCGACACCTTTCGGGTCGGTGAGGAGTTAGACCAGGAGTACGTGACTAGAGGTTAATGACGCCGTTAGCAGAGTCAGCTGCTTCCTAACCTAAGCTTTCATAGCTGTAACCAATAATATTTGACACCATTATATCTTAACTGTACCGGTCCTTGGATTTGAAGGTTTCCAATATGTATTCAGACAACTAAACAGTACAATAGGAACCAATAAGTAAAAACAAGAGTAGGATTTCTACTACTGCCACAGCTATTAAAATTTATTTACGAGTACTGTTTTCGTTTTATAACTTTTCAATTCACAATTCTATATAGACTAGAGATCGCGTGGTGGTTGAATTTCGACCATGGTTTATTTCATCGGCCAATATTACTTGACCTGTCATTGTATAGACTTTTGTACCATGACAGGTCAAAATATATACTGGACACTCATAGCTGTATGTACCCGTTTTTGCATTTTTTTTTAACTTTGTAGCAAATATTGTTCAAAAATTTTAGCATTCGTCACTTCTTCTCTGTATATACTATAAGTGTGCGAAATTTCATACTCCTCCGTCCGCCCAATTTTCGTAAAAAGGGATCCAAAGTTTTCGCTTCACGTTTTAATATATAGATATATATATGTACGTTAAGATAATTCTTAATACCCCTTTTCAAGAAAATTTCGCCAACGCATTATCGTGAGATGTAAATTACTTACAGTTTATATATAGATGAAGTGCAGAGAGCTAAAATTTTTAAACAAAATGTCTTACAACTTTCAAAATTATGTAAAATCGGCTACATCGAGTTACACGCGTCCAGTGTATGTGTTAACCTGTCACAGTACGTTAGCCTATACAATGACAGTTCAAGTTAAATTGGCCAAGAAATAAACCATGGTCGAAATTCGACCACCAGGTGATTAGAAATCACGTATAAATACATAGAGAAAACAGATACATCATTTCATACTCGTTAGTCAACAAAGATTATGTCTTAATAAATTTAAAATTTAGAACACCCCTGACTCGAAAATCCCTTCAACGATTAGAAAAGAGCTGATGATCTTCGAACGGCTGGACAGAATTTCTTGAATTATATCTAAGAACACTCTCGATCAAGTTACCTTTGAAACAAACAAAAACACTTAAATCGGTCCATTCGTTTGGGAACTACGATGCCACAGATAGACACACAGATACGCGAGATATCGCTCGTTTGCGAGAATATCGACATAATTCAAAATTCAGTCGAATTGAACTAAGTATGCCAAACGATCATAAATCTTTGATATTTTATGGTGAACAGAGATGCAACGCCGATTTCGTGCTAACGTTCGTTAGAAAGCGACAAGCTCATTATATATTTAGAACAAAATACTCTAGCGGAAATCAGAAAACATTGCTATTCTCTAAAATCAATAACTTTTAGTTATGTCGTTATTCTCGCAAACAAGCGATATGCGTCGGGGGTTAAAAAGTGATATTTAGATAAACTAATCATAATACAGACAGTTCTGACTACTTTTATTGGAAAAAAGAACAGTTTTTACCTATGAAGCACACAACAGTAACAAGGTACTCAAACATTTTATTTAGGTAAGTCTTGTTGTAAGTAGTGGTAAAGAAAAAATAATAAAAAAAATGTTGTAAAAATAAAAGTAGAGAGTATTAGAAGAGATTAGTAGACGAAAGTCAGTTGATAGCAAAATGATATCATTGCACAGTCAGTATGACATTTACAAGTTTTATCTTACAATAAACACCAGAAGGACTTTCATGAAATTGTCTAAAGAAACTCTAAAATATTTACCAAAACGCCTGATATCAAAATTATTATCACTGAAGCAATAATAACGAATGCAGTGAACGTTGCTACGTGACAGTTTATTACCTAAAGTGCACTGCAATGATTAGATATAGGCGAATAAAACGGACACATTTCTTATGCTAGCACCGACAAAAAAATTTACGTACATTATAGACTAGCAGCGCCCCGCGGTTTCACCCGCGTAAGTCCCGATCCCGTGGGAATATCGGGATAAAAAGTAGCCTATATGTTAATCCCGGTCTCCAGCTATCTACATACCAAGTTTCATCGCAATCGGTTGAGTAGTTTTGGCGTGAAAGAGTAACAAACATCCATACATCCATACATGCTCACAAACTTTCACGTTTATAATATTAGTAGGATTTTTAACACTCTCCATTGGAGGCTATCTTAGCAGATTTAATGCGTGTGTCAGTTGAATACTATTGATGGAATGTGCATGTATAAAAGAATAACTTTTCATTCGCGCTTTCCATTTCAAAGGAGTTTGACTGCGTAGTTCGTGGTAAACAATATAAAAAATACAACTGCCCTGCCAAATGCGAATTACGCACCATGCAGCCGCGATATTCATTTTTTTGAAGTGAAAACTTCTTTAGGCACGTTTGTGTGCTATGGGTAAAAAACACTGAACTCGTGACGGTCACGCTAATAATACATATATAGATCCACTAGAGGGCGCTAATCTAAACATTGAGTTTTGTCAGCTTCTTATTAATTAATCTTTAAAAATATAATTAGTTCAATAAAGTGAAAACAATATACTAATTTATCTGTGGAAGTGTTATCTTTACTTTAATAAACTTGTGAACTAAATACGTAGTGACAAAGATGAGATATGGGTGCATGGCTATGTTCCAATATAGTCAGTGCTCTGTGTCAAACTAACAGTCAAACTATATGTGTTTTCACTTCTGACGTGCAGTCTTACTCAGACTGGCAGTAATTTTTTATTTCTTTACACATATCAGTAAAATTATGCAAATGCTCAAAATTGTATTTATCTAAATTTTTTGAAACTGAAAAGTAGTTTCAAGCTTCTGATGTGAGCTTCTACACCTTGGAGCTGTAACTAGACATTTGTTTTATTTGACGATTGTAAATACACAATATACATTTTAGTTTGTTTTTTACAAAGTAAAGAAATTTTGTAGCGTCACGGGTGATGAAGGATGATGCGCCTTACATAAAATAAAACTATTTACAGTAAGAGCTACAGACTATTTTTGCAGTGAAACACCGATGTGCACTACCCAATCAACGGCAGAGTGAAGTAGTGAAGTGGTTATATTGCGCTTGAAGCCATTAAATCTGCACGGTCGCTTATGCTTCCTGCTTAAGGTTCCTGCATATTGGTGTATTACAAGATGACGATCCACAAAAACTAAGAAATTTTACCTATCTTGGGCGACTGTCCCACTAAAGGCGACCTGACTCTTTCCTAATTACCCAGCGCGGTGCCCGACAGGGTCCATGTACACATTGTGGAATGGTAATAAATATTGAGTATTGACTGTAGTAAATGCCCATTTATGATTTAATCAGGAGCGTCACACCACTCTACCGCTTAGCCTCGGTGGGGTGACGACCCGTGGGGGTTTCCACACGTAAAAAAAAGGGCGTACGTGTACAATCCCGTAGAAATCAGTCCTGTGTGGTCGTAAAAACATCGTTATTGATCACATAGCACCATTTTTTTACAGTCTATCTTACAGAAATTGGTGTTGCCAGAGTGGCTAACACCTAATTTTTCAATGTTGTAAGAAAAAAGATGTAATAAACTTGAGTTTATGGCTTGACAGCAAAAAGTTTTTAATTTGATAATTTTATAACTGGTAATTTCAATGAAAGAATCATTAATTTGCCCAGCACATTAAGCAAGAAGTTTTATCAATCTGCGACAGCTAATAAATAAGTCAACGATTGCGATTACTGTGGGCTAAATAAACAACTTTTTATTAGTACATGCCGCTAATAAGTTTGTGAATGTGAACATGTATAAAGAATGTGGCCACACTTGTCACTTAACAGCCGTATCGCAAATCATAATAATTCTAATCCACGCGAATTATAAAAGTAGGCTAACATTTTTTGCTGTTAGTCACCAGATAACCCTGAGAACTCGGTTATTGACACTAAATTGTATTTCTAGATTTTCTAGTGCCGTAAATCACACCCAAGGAGGCCTAACATTCGAAATATTAACACGTTACTACATATTAATGGTCAAATTCATTACGTTCCCGCCGTAAAATGTGTCAATGTAGCTGGCAACACTTTTAAAAATAAAAACCATTTTATATGTAGTAAAACCAAAGTTAAATATTGATGATATAAAAATTTGCTAGTTGACACGATTCCGGACTATATTTTTGGTAAAAATGCGTGTTTTTATATTGTTCTTACTAATTTATTGTGGTGTGGTCTGAGCGTGATTTATTGGCGGGTTAATCTGTTTTACTGACTGTGGGCTAAACGTCATTTGTCTATGCGACTCCAATTTAATTTATAAACTTACTTCTAACCGCTTTTTTCATTGAATATTAGGTACATTTTATTAATAGTAACAGTTTATGTTATATTTATCTACAAGATTGAGTAGGTATTTCTTTTTTGGTGCTTTTTTAAATTTAGTTTACTGCTGTAACTGGGCGGGAAAGTGCATTTAAAAAAGTTTGATCCTCACGATTTAATAATCGAACGCTTTCTTAGGAGTTTTTAATTTTAACTAGAGATCGCGTGTTGGAAAATATACATATAGCTTCTGACGTCGGCTAAATAATGTTTTTTTAAACTAACCTCACAGACGGGTAAAATAGATATGGAATCATTAATAATTTTCAAACGTTAATACACGAAATAAGTCCTAACATTTCATGATGTGATATCTCAATCATTTTTGACAGTTATAAAGACTATCTTCGTAGGTCAATGAACTGAAAATGTTCTAGGTTTAATCCTTACTAATATTATAAATGCGAAAGAAACTGTCTGTCGTCTTTTCACGCCAAAACTACTGAACCGATTTAAATTTGGTAGACAGATGGCCTGAGAAAGGACATAGGCTACTTTTTAATGCGAAAAAGGGGGTGTAAGGTGTTGAATGGTGGGGATGAAAAGTTGTAAAGTTAAAAAGAAAACGAGCTAGAAGTTTGAAACATTTTTAGGCTGTTGATTCGATATAAATACACTATTCCACGCGGACCAAGTCGCGGGCACAGCTAGTATTAAATCTATCATTCATACTTATATTCTGCTATTAACAACAGGAAACATCGAGCACCTTCCCATCATCAAGAAGCTACTCTGTGGAAGAAACCATCATTACATGGAACACCACGATTGAGCAGTAGTTCAGAGGTTTGAGTTGAGAACGTACAAGTGAGACCACTATAGTATTAAGATTGTTTATGGGGAATTGATAACAGCTTACCATCAGCGAGCCTGTTTGCAAGCCGGCAATAGAAGAAATAGAAGAATAAAAAACCTTCACACTCATGCCTACTTATGTGAGAAGTTAGAAAGAAGTGAAAGAGAGAAGTGCAAATGTTGTCAGGGTTCATGTATGTTTTTTTTTTATGGTATAGGGGGTAAACGAGCAGACGGGTCACCTGATGGTAAATGACTACCATCGCTCATGGGAACCTGCAATTTAAGAGTCACAAGTGCGTTGCTGGCGTTTAAGAAGGAAGTAGGGGAAGGGTGAAAGAGGGGGAGGGAAGGGTTAGGGCCTCCGGTAACCTCACTTACTCGGCGAAAAGCAAGGTAAGCATTGCTTCACTGCCGGTTTTCTGTGAGGCCGTGGTATCACTCCGGTTGAGCCGGCCCATACGTGCCGAAGCAATGCTCTCCCACCGTAATTGAGTTTCTTCATCCCATCTTAACCTATAAATGCCTCAGCCGATTTCGTTAGAATCCTAACATCATCCCGAGTGACATAGACTATAAATTAAAATAATAATAATAATAATGTGGTCGCTGTATGGTCTATTTTCAAATGTAAAAAAAAATCTTTACTTCGCTTTTGGCAGAGCAGTTGGTTTTTTAATTTTTTATAATTCATTTGTTAACTGTACAATGACATCTGATGGGTTACCTGAAGGGGTTTCCACACGCACAAAAAAAAAAATGTATTAAGTTCTGCGTTTACATCTCTGCGTAAGTACCTACCCTTTGACGAGATATTGTCGTCATGTTTACTAGCCGCAGTAAGTCAGTTACACTCAAGTCTAGGATGAGTTTTACTACTGTAAGGTTTCAGTGCCTTTTCTAGGTCGGTGCGTATTGTAAGATACAGATTTTTTATGTATGACAGAAGCATTATACATGGCTGGAGAAGCCGTTTTACTTAAATATATATAATTTTTTTTTCATTTATTGTGGATAACGAAGTCGGTGGATATTTAACAAAATGAAATAAACATTTAAATTACTGAATAATCAATTTACAGTGTTGTAGGGGATACTAGTTGGGATTGAAACCTCTTCAAGTTCAATTAGCAAAAATATTCAATACTTGAAAAGCGCAGTGCACAACCAATTATCACAGTAGGAGAGTCATGCTTCGGCACGTATGGGCCGGCTCGACCGGAGTGATACCACGGCCTCACAGAAAATCGGCAGTGGAGCAATGGTTGTATTGCTGTTCGCCGAGTGAGTGAGGTTACCGGGGGCCCTAACCCTTTCCTGTTCCTCTCTCCCTTATTCCCCCCTTCCCCTACATCCACCTAAAAGGCCGGCAACCCACTTGTGACTTTTGAGTTGCAGGTGCTCATGGGCGGCGGTAGTTATTTACCATCAGGTGACCCGTCTGCTCGTTTGCGCCCTATACCATAAAAAAAAAAATTGTAACGAACAATGAATTTAAAAGCGATTCCGTTAACAATAATAATTGTAAAGCAGTTATATGTATTTAGGTAGGTAACCTTTTTTTTTAAATAATTTCAATGTTGCCTGGAACGAAATATAGTACAATTAGTATCCAACAGAGTTACTATGTCGCATTGTTGTATAAGTGATGCTTTTACTGAATTATTCAACAATAAACACTCCCTTTCACTTAGTTTTCTAAGACGAGCATAACACATTTCTGTTAATTTGGAGCCCGACTGGGCAAGCATGACACGACTACGAAAAACTGCAGTTACTTTTATTAGTAGTCCGTAGCAGTAACCGGTAATAAACGAGCCGGATTGTCAAAAAATAAAGTCCTGTATTAAGCGACCTAAACACCTGTTATTTATTGCTCGCTTAATTGTGCATTTGTCATTGCACAGTGAGCGTTATATCGAGAAACTGTATCCTAAAACGACTATTAAATCGACATAAGATAGTGCGAAAGGTTTTATAAAAACAAAGAATATAAAGATATAATATATATTTTTGGAACGAAGTTCCTTATGGGGCGTTGCGGAGGGGTACCCTAGCCGGCAAAAAACGTGCGTACCGTAAGGTTTTTATGTATAGTCTATGTACGATGGCTATACAGTGTCTAATGTATAGTCTACGTGATGACTGTTATTATTATAATTATTATATATTTTTACAAATAATTGTTAATAAAAGAAGGTGGAAGGTGTTAAGATAATTTTGTAAAGTAGTTTTTTTTGATTTTCATCGATAAAAAAATCATAATAAAAATGTATACCCGAATAATTATTTTCTTTATACCTCGAATAGAACTTAAAATTAATATTTTTATAATAAGGAACTTCGTTTCTATCTGGTGTCCCACGACACCATATAGTTTTTTTTGTATTAATTTCTTAAACAACTCGTTATGGAACAATTAATCATAACATCCTTTTAAGCGTTAGTATAACAAGGGTCTTTTGTTTGCATTTATAGTTCTATTATATTATGTCAGTAAATGAAGTCTACTCGATTGTCTGAACATCACTGACCAAAAGAAACCTATTATATTACTACTAATTGCACTACGAGTATAACATAAAACTAGATATAAGTCTATAATAAATACTTTTTGAGAAGGAAACCCAAGAGTTATGTACATTTTCATAGTTTCTATCTACAAATCCGAAATCCGTCCCACAAGAGATAAAAACTCCTGAAAGCAATATTAATTGTCCACATTTTTTTGTCGTGTCGAAAGGTTTTCTCACTAAGCCCTGCTGCAGCTGCTTTAGGTTTATATAAAAACCCTTGCCACAGACATATATAAGATGAAATAATAGAAAGAGATTTTTACATAAATGTATAATACCACTTCAGTATTAAGGAACCATGAGTGTACAAGTCCTATTCGCGCTTGACAACTTTTTATAGTAGTGATCAAAGCATCTGTCGTAAATTATGCTGATTTCATGAAAATTCGTATAAAATATGTATAGTAATTTAATGCTGTTTAACATAGTTGGAGGTCAACGATCGCAAAAGTTTTACTCCAATTATTAAAAATGATCTTGAAAAAAATACATATAAATATAAAATAAGTATCAGGAAAGTCAAATTGATGCGCTATAAAAATACCAAGAATGATATACTGGATGTAAAGATCGTTTGTCGTCATACACCTCAATAAAATTTTAAGACATTGATTGGTGCACACTGTGCAGTCTCTTCTTGGTTTGTCTCCAGGTGTAGTACTTTCGATCGCGAGATGGTGTGAGAAAAACCCTCCTTATGTGAGTGTAAACTCAAATAGTGCAATTGTGTGATTCACAAGTAATTGTTTTCTTTTATTCTTTGTATTTTAGTCAATAATATAGTAAATTCTAGTTGAGTAGAACACGTATTAATTTCTAACATTACTGGTGGTATATCTCAATAATTTTTAACAGTTTCAAAGAATATCTTCATAGGTCACTGAATTGGAAATGTTGTTCCAGATCAAACTCTAATTTATATTATGATTTATATTAATTCATATTCACTTTCACTTCATTTCAGTAATATTTACTATCGTTTATAGGCAATTGATAACAGCGTACTATCAATGAGCCTTTTGCAAGCTGAGCAATAGACACAGAACTATAAATACTATAATGTGTAACCGTACAACCATATGTAATAAGTTACATCAAATAAGTTCTGAGTTTACATTTCTACCTACCCTCTGACGAAATACCGGCGTGATGTTTACTATCCGCAGTAAGTCGGCTACACTCAAGTCTAGGATAAGTTTTACTATTTAAGATTTCAGCGATGTTTCTAAGTCGGTGTGTATAGCAAGACTGATTTTGTAGGTATGCCAGAAGCATTATAGGCGCTGGAGAAGCCGGTTAATTGCAATATGTGATAAAACTGATTGTATTTGTTTTTATTTTGGATAACAAAGACGAAAACGGTTTCATGTAAACATCTATTTACATGAATCCTTCTATAAGTGATTATTTTAATGAATTATTCAACAACAAACAGTCCCTTTGACTGGGTTTTCTGAGACGAGCATACCACATTTCTGTTTAAATGTAGCCTGACTGACGGGCAAGCACGACACGACTACTACCAATGGTAACCGATGATCACTAGAGGTGTTTAAAAAAAAGTTTGTGTCAATGGCTTTTGCTATAATCGCTAATTTAATCATGTATTTCTCTTTTGATTTCCATCTAGTCATTTGACTAAAATTACTTTGTCCTTTTTTTACAATAGAATCCACAAGATTCGCTTGTGAATTAATATGGAATCTTCGAACAACGGGAAGCATTACACAAAACTTCAAATTACATCAATTTGGGAATCTACTAATATAATTAGAGTACTAGCGCAGTCTATGATATAAATTAAGTACATGTACTAAAGGGTATTGTCTATGCAGAATTATTTACATTCGAAGCGTAAATTTAATCACCAAACCGCATATTTCGCTGTCGTTTTTTACCTCATGACCTCATAGGAGTTTGACAATAACAGTTTGTTAGAAACGAAGGCCGAGTGCAGTCGTTCTAATAATTACTCCGTATTGACGGAATTTATAAACAAAAGAACGCATTCATTACTAGACGATGACGTAGTCAACATATGTTACTTTAGGTCTTATTAGATTTGAGATTGAATGCACATAAGGCAAGCCATATAATATATACATATCTAAAGAAAAAATAAGTAACTAAAGAAGAAATAATCACATCATATTTTTAGCATATACACAACGATCGCTTGATGTATAATTACAATTATACAAAAATAATCACTATAGACGATTGATATACTTATAGTGATTATTTTAACCGATAATACAAAATCGAAATTAGTCTAAACGAATTACGAAACTAAAAATACGTTTAAGTATGTTATAAAAGACAGATGGAATTCTGTCGGCATCGATGTAAAATGTAGTAGTTTGTCACGTGAACGGAATATTTGACCAAAGAAAATGGAACAGAACCTAAAGATAAGCGTGAGGTTTTTTTCTATGAATTTTCACTGATCGTGTTAAATTAATATAAAATGGGTTTATAAATAAGATACTAAAATTGTCAAAAGCCTTACATTAATATGTTGTATGTTTGCACGCAATACTGCAGGATTACAGGACCTATATCATTTGGACTCTTCGACTCGGTCACTGTAGGCTTCTAAAAGCAACTGGTTATCATTGTATTTATATTCGTTTACTTTTAGACTGACACAACCAAATGCCCCACAGTCTATTGAACCACTGGCGACTGACTATTCTAGAAGCCGGAGTCTTCTTCTATTACCGAGTCAAAATAAGTAAACCCCTCTTTTTTGTAGATATGTCATCCACATTATATTACCTGTAAACAAATTAAATCTGCAACATTTAAGGTAGGTTCAAAAGGTGAGGCCAACGTCACATTATACGCATATGATAAGCTAATTAATTAGGGACATACAATTATTAAAATTATACGATTACACGATACTGATGTTTGCGGTTTACACATCAGTTAAAATCTATTAAGCATTATTTTAAAAATTTAATAATAAATACAATGTTTTTTTTCTGCAAAAAAGTCTATTATGATCACTGTGCAGTAACCGTGTCTTGCTAGTATGTTTAATGAGACGATAAAAAATTAAATAATAAATCATACGATAATATATTTCATTCGATCAAAAGACTAAAAATAATGAACGTTTAAAATACTCGAGAAGCCAAACAAACATTATACAGCTGATTTTATTAGCGACTGGTAGCCATGGTTCAATTTATTTTTACTACATTACTTGTTCGGTGTGATTGTTGTTTGTAAATTTCAAACTAAATCAATACATAAATAATCTTGTGGCTTGTGCGATTGAGGAAACGGATTTAATCGTGGGAGAGCCATGCTTCGGCACGTATGGGCCGACTCGACCGGAGTGATACTACGGCCTCACAGAAAGCCTGCAGTGAAGCAATGTTTGCATTACTTTTCGCCGAGAGAGTGACGTTACCGGAGGCCCTATCCCTTCCCTCCCCCTCTTCGTCCTTGCCCTACTCCTACTTTAAAGGCCGGCAACGCACTTGTGACTCTTGAGTTGCAGGTGCCCATTGGCGGCAGTTGTCATTTACCATCAAGTGACCCGTCTGCTCGTTTCCGACTAATATTATAAATGTGAAAGTTTGGATGGATGGATGGATGTATGGATGGGTGGATGTTTGTTACTCTTTCACGCAAAAACTACTAAACTGATTGCGAAGAAACTTGGTATGTAGAAAGTTGGAGACCTGGATTAACGCATAGGCTACTGTTTATCCCGATATTCCCACGGGATCGGGACTTACGCGGGTGAAACCGCGGGGCGCTGCTAGTATACCATAAAAAAGATTACTTTATTTTGTGATTTGAATAATCAAGATCAAATCCCTAAACCCGTTACCATTTAAGGACACATTTGTAGAAGGCAAGGCCACATTTCAAGCAGTGTTTAAAGTGACCCTAACGGTATTTGTAGAATAATTATATTTGTGTTTCTTTCATTTTTGTATGAGGGTAGCTCACACAAGTACTTTTAACCGTTTAGTAATTTGTATGAGCCGAGCTTCGTTTGTTTGTTACTTGTACTCTATGCTGCACTGTGGGTAGAACAAAATGTTCCAGAGACTAAGCAGAACATATATTTATCAACAACTAATCATCTTGGGTCATGTTTACTTTTTGGTTTGCATAGAAAAATACCCTCTGTTTATTTAAATAGAATTCTATTCAGCGCAACTACGTGTAATAGTTACCATGTGCAACATTTTTACGAAAAAAAAAATAAACAATATTAACCTTGCTAGACTGCTCTTCAAAGGAGGTCAAACAGCAAGGTCGGGTTACTTTGACCAAAATATTTTACATCTTAGACGGCGCCACGTCACTTAATACTAACTATTTAATGTATACTCCTTACTCTTCCTCATTGTTGTCTCGTATTTGAAGGTGTTTTCAAGGTGAGACTAAAAAAAACTATAAAAGCGACGCCAGTGTTAGGTTAGTATGGGGCTTATCTAACCAACATTCTCACTGCTGTAACAGCTGTACACCATGATCGATATCGATACTAGGGGAGGCTCAGGATTTTAATATTTGTCCATTTCTAAAACTCAAAGGCTCTTTGTACCATGTGAAATATGTAAACCTTACTTTTTTTCTCATTTGTTGTACATACTTTACATGAATAAAAAGCTCTGCCTATCCCTTCGAAGATATACAAAATATTCGTAAGCGTTTGTGACCTCATAAACCTATAACGCCAAGTTCCATAGACGCGTCCGTCTAGCGCACAGAGCTTTGAAGAAACATGATGTCTATTAAATATCACACATACAACAATGCTATCGTCCAATAAGAAATAAGTCAACACGATTTCATTTCATGTTACTATACAAAATCCAGTATAATGTCACTTATGCCGCCATAAAATGACATTTTATGCTGTGGAATAAACAAAATGGCGTAAAAACATTTTATGTTCAAGGGAGGGGCCGTCCTTGGTGGATTGTTCCTGACAGTCGTGTGAAGACAGCTGTTATATTTAATTAGAATAAATGTATGAAAACGCTTTTATTAAATTGGTTTTGTATGTGCATAGATTTATGTTGACCTTTATCTATTTGACAGAAGTTTAAACGCAGATTTAATAAACCAGACGAATCATCCAAATTGTTTGTTTAAATCTCTAAGCGAGTTCGCTTGGAAAAATAAATGTAAATACTAGGTGTTGCCCGCGATTTCGTTCCCGCCCCGGGTTGCTAGTTAGTAAAATGAATTGAAGAGTCTAAGAGTTGTTTTTAACCTCGAACAATATTCGTCTCTCTTAAGTTTTTTTTTACATTCCCAACCTTCCCGTAATAAAAAGTCCTGTAAACCCAAGTACGGTCTTGGGTAAAGCGTATTTAACTTTATCTTTTATAAATATGTGTAATTTATTTTACAATAGCAACTAATTTCTTCATGTGAGTAACGAACTAATCGCGTAGTCAAATAAACAATAAAATACACAAACTAGCTATTGCTCGCGACTTCGTTCGCGTGGAAATTCAAATCTATCCTATGGGAAATTTTATGCTATTCCAGACTACAATCTATCTCTGTGGCAAAGTTCATCCAGATCCGTTCAATCGTTCTGGCGTGATTGAGTAACAAACATCCATTCATCCAAACATTCGCGTTTATAATAATTAAAATGAGACGTGTTGGAAAAACATAAGCCGTAACGAAAAACATTCTTTGATCACTTATAGTCAATTCTAATTCTGTATCAGTTCAGTTCTCGGAAACCGTAATCTTTCAAAGTGCAGATTTCAATTTGTCGAAGTAAGGTGAACAATTTAAAAAAAGAACTTAAAATGACATCCTTCAAAATTTTATTTTTCTTTTTTTGATCAGTACGCAGCAATATTTTATAGCTCGTGGAATAGAGGCTACATAACTATTATTTGGTTTTTAAATACAGAATAAGATTTTTTTTTTTTATTTTATTTGGTTTTTAAATACAGAATAAGAATTTTTTTTTTATTTTATTTGGTTTTGAGCAATGTGATTTCAATTTACAATTCATATTTTATTTCTGTACTTTGATATAGTATCCTAGTAATTGATTCTTGACCGTTCTCCCAAAATAATGAAGTAACAATGACGGACCGCGATGAACATTGTAGATGGCGTGTAATTAAAAGTTTGTCTGTTTACATAATCAAATTAGGAAAGATTGACAGGTTCTTAAGGTAGATAATAAGACCAAAGACAATTTAACATTTCATCTTTTATTTTCTATATAAAACATGCTGATCCCTTAAATTTAGACATTTTAGATGCGTAAGAGTTTTTTTTATTGTGTATTGGAATAAGCGTTTGTCTTCCAAATCACTTGATGGAAAGTGATGCTGAAGGCGAAGATAGTACACGCCTATCCAAGAGAAACCTATTCACTCTACTCTTGAACGTTCCAAGATTATAATTGACTGGCAAAATAGACGCAGGCAGTTCATTCCAGACCTTGGCGACTCGAACCAAAAAGGAGCTGTCAAAACGTTTCGTTCGACTTTTTGGTGTTTCGACAATTAAAGGAAGAAGGAATATTCTGCCAGGAAGGAAGGAAGGAAGGAAATTTCATAACTTTTTATTTTAATTTTATTTTTTTTTTTTGGTTAAAAGTGATATCACAATGAGTAAACAGAACATTTTACCGAAAAAAAAAATTATAAATACCCCATACGACCAAAAACTACAATGTAATCAATTAACCAACATTTATGCAATTAGCTGCTTCGACGACGCCGTACGTCTACTGCCACCGTACCGCACAAAAAGAATACCGCGTACATTGCGTAGCGCCAAATGAAACTAATGACTATAAATCGTTATCTCGCATTTTTATGATGAAGTGACTTTTGTATTGTGATAAGTTTGTATAAACCAAGAAAGAGGTTTTTGTAAGTTTTTCGCGTAGCTCAAACTTACACGCTGTATATAATATACAATTTAAAAAAAAAATAGGCAGTCATGGGACTGCCGACAGAAGTGAAAACTTAGTCGAAACGATGAACTTAAAACGTCACATTAGCAGGTTGGTGACATTAATTAATAAGGAGCTGACAGAACTCAATGTTTAGATTAGCGCCCTCTAGTGGATCTATATATGTATTATTAGTGTGACGGTCATGAGTTCAGTGCTTATTCCCCATAGCAAAAGTGCACAAACGTGCTAGAAGTTTTCAGTTCAAAAAATCAATGTATGTTTGTTCATGTCATCATCATGTAATTTTGCATACACGTTACTGGGGCTACAGGGAAGTATATGGAGTACATTTCATCCAGAAAAAAAGTACTATTCCCGAGGAATAGAAAATTTACTTTTACTCAAGGAATCAACATTTTTTCCAAATTTTTTTGTACAATTTACCCATAAAATAAACTAGAAGGTTTTACAAACAGTTGGATTATGGCAACTTTATTCATATAGTTGTACGCAGAACGCGATAGTTGTAAATCAGCACTATGACTCGGTTCTCTTGTCACTGATATGCAAATATAAGCTGTGAAACCATATAAATTAGCACGTAAGACACGACATATTCTAGATTCTAGACAATATGTTACTTACTGTTATACAATTACATATACAATTTTACATACCAAGAGTCGATATAACCACAAAAAATTAAAGACTTTCGTAAAGACCAGACTATATAAATATGAATCTATCTGTACTTTTTTAACTGCTTTCATGCACAGACTTTTGCTTTAATGCACAGACTTTTTACACTGTTATCATTACCAGTGCGAGAGTTGTCTATTAAAAAAAAAACAGTGTACTGTGAATTGAACCACGATATGTGTACCATATGTAACCATGTATACGATATTTGGAATACCCGGCGACAGTTATCTTTTAAAATACTTTTATAATTTATTACTTTTAATTATGTTGCTTTAATATTAATTTTGGTTTAATGCAACAAATTTATGAAAGATTTTTTTACCGGGTTACATTTTTACGTAGAAAATTTTTGACGTGACAACGTCTTATAAATTGGTTTGCCGGGTGACACTTCAAGAAACTGCGTTACGCTCCGCTCACGTTATGCGCTCACAATGAGAGCGAGTGAGAGGCACGCGTTTTAAATATAATTCTTTGTATAAATAAATGTTTTAAATTGTTACTATTATTTCATCCTTCTTCCTACTATACGAATGAATATTCACATTAAAATTATTTTACCACTCAAAGTCGTTGTCACGTAAAACTTTCGCCCGTATACCGACTTTACAGGCAACCAATTTTTTTGACTTGTAAAAGTGCGCATTCCTCCCACGCGCGTCGTGATCTTAAAACTAGTAAAATAAAGTGTAACTTACTATTTGTAATATTGAAGACATAACAATATAACAAACGATTAACGTTGACGGTTAATGATAAAATGGCTTTATTAAGTATTTGATGGTCAATTTTATGCACATTTTCAACGTACAGATTATCGTAAATTATTATTTATAGGATAACACATATTGTGCAAATAAAAACATGTGCAGTAAATATTTAGAACAAGCTCTGTATACTTGTTTATAAGATTCCGCACACCCCACTTATCTTATTCATCAGATAAATCAATGTTAGGTGTAAGATCTATCAGTGGACGGGAACATCCGGCAGGTGATATTAATACGTTTGTTGCACTTTAAAATGACGTAGGTAGAATAGATAATACATGTATTACGTTTAATAGGGTTTAAACCTGAATAAAATGTAAATGAAACACGAAAATTACGACGTGTCATGATGCCACGAATCTAAGTTGTGATTTCATATTTGGTTCGAGATAAACTACCAATTCGTCTTCGCGCCGAATTGGTAGTACATCACGAACTTCGAATAAATTAGAAAAATGTTTTAAAATCTTCTATCCTGCTCATGCTTCAGCCTCTAACTTAAAACTTACATAATTTCTATCACTAACAAGATTCTCATCTGCCAAGGTAACATTAAGATGGATGTCTAATTTTCTCTACAAGTGGAGGCCTCACTTTCCTTCCACGGCTAGGCACCTTCCCCACAAGTTTTTTTTTTCAGACCAGTCGTGATTCTGACAATAAGGTACCTACATTTCGATTTTTTTAAAATAAGTTGCAAATTTATATTTTCTATCAAAAAACAGTCAGTAATTCCTAACCTAAAAAAATTGGTTGCCTGTAAAGTCGGTATACGGGCGAAAGTTTTACGTGACAACGACTTTGAGTGGTAAAATAATTTTAATGTGAATATTCATTCGTATAGTAGGAAGAAGGATGAAATAATAGTAACAATTTAAAACATTTATTTATACAAAGAATTATATTTAAAACGCGTGCCTCTCACTCGCTCTCATTGTGAGCGCATAACGTGAGCGGAGCGTAACGCAGTTTCTTGAAGTGTCACCCGGCAAACCAATTTATAAGACGTTGTCACGTCAAAAGTTCCGACCAATGAAATATTTAATACATATCTAATAAAATTTGAATTTAGAATTCTTCTTTAGAACTCTCTTCTAAGTTAAAAAAAAGTTTATTTTATGTACAATCATGCAAATATAAATATTTGGAGTGTTTGATAAACAATTTCATCATTGATTCGTCCGGTATTCGATATTTGAGATCATCATTGTTTATGACATCACCTACATATTCTTTTTTTAAACACCAGTATTGCCTGATACAAATAGAGTGATTCTATTGTTTTAATATAGTGTTGTCAATCAATCGATTGTCTGCAACTCTAGATTGTAAATTGTCGTGGATGCAATATATTTTTAGTGCACAAAGTCTTTGTAAATAATTATTTGTTTGTCGTTTACATTCAATTGTTCAATATCACTCAGCTTTAAAACATTTCAGTTGTATTACTGATGTCAATAACATTACTAAACACAACTAAATATGTAATATATCACCGCGTCAGTTCAGAGAAATAGGCATACTTCGCATTAAATAAAAGCTTTGTCGGTTCTTCTTGTTTCTTGAAACTTTTTAAGTGTGATTTAATTAATAATTTTACACAACATTATTACTTAACTTGGTATTTACATGTATATACTATTGAATAACCAGTTAATAATGTCTTCAAAGGGCTTCACAAATTACTTTTCACTTTATTACGTATGATAATATGAAAACTTCATGGTTCACTTTTAGATTAATAGGTGCTTACTTTACAGGGCTAGCAGCGCCCCGCGGTTTCACCCGTGTAAGTCCCGATCCCGTGAGAATATCGGAATAAAAAGTAGCCTATGCGTTAGTTCAGGTCTCCAGCTATCTACATACCAAGTTTCATGGCAATCGGTTCAGTGGTTTTTGCGTGAAAGAGTAACAAACATCCATCCATCCATCCATCCAAACTTTCACATTTATAATATTGGACGTGACGAGGCTATTGCAAAATAGGAAAAAAGGTTGCCATCATATTAAACGCATTACAACCACAATCGCCATAACGTATTTGTATAACAAATGAATTGGTTCTTGGAACAATTTGCTTTGATGCCAATTAGTTAGAGAAACTAAACAGAATAGCGTCGTATGTTTTACTTTTGAAGTAAACGTAGAACGTGGAGCATGTCATTATACAATACTGGCTAGTACAATCCTACTTTATAGAAAACTTTGTATTAAGTAAAGAAGTTTTCTAGTATGCTATAGAAGTATAGAGTATAGACCTCTCGGTGTCGCTGACGTAGTATGACAGTAAAAAAAAAAACTGTCAGTCGTAGGACTGCACGTCAGATGTCAAAACAAAGTGATGCCATCTAAAACTGCAGCGACGGCTAATAAATAAAAAGTTATAGATAAACTTTTTGTTTTAGCTTTGAATTTGCTATAAGAAGTTGTTTGACCGCTTGCAATGCTACAAACCAATTATAAAGTAATTAACTTAAAGTATATATAATAACTAGACTCTTAAGAATTATTCTAGTCTAGTAATAATTAATTATTCATAACAAAGAGATTGTTAGGCAATTTTATGTGAGCATAAACTTTAATTTTATTACTATTATGTCAAGTTACAAGACAAAGTTTATAATTTCATACTTAAATTAATTTTAATTTCCTAACCATTTCATTACTTTGATACTCTGTGCTTTATGTTGCAGATTACCAAAACGATGGTACAGCTACTGGTGCCACCTATTGGACAATATTGGTTGTGAAAAAATATAAAATTACTGGTCTACGGGGCAGGGGAGGTTTCCAATTCGACAATTTTTGAAGTGAAAACTTCTTTAGGCACGTTTGTGCACTTTTGCTACGGGGAAAAAGCAATGAACTCGTGACCGTCAACGTCGCTAATCTAAACATTGAGTTCAGTCAGCTCCTTATTAATAAAATTAACCCGATAATGTGGCGTTTTAAGTTCGTCGTTTCGTTTAAGTTTTCACTTCTGTCGGCAGTGCCATGACTGCCTTTTTTTTGTGTATTTGCTACGTGATTTCTTCGCCGTGAACCGATTTCAATAGTTGTTTTTGTAATTAAATTGGTTGTAGGTACTCAAGGTAGGTCCGACATGAATTTGAAGAAACTATTCTACCTGTTAAGTTGGGAAATTAAGGGATGGCAAATACAGCTTATTACAATTTATCATGATTCAGGAGTATTGAAGTCGGTGATACTTTTTTGAAAGTTAATTATTTTAAAAAGACCTATGTATGCAAGATACAATCACACGTCCGCATGTGGGTACGTATGTCTATAAACAACCCGCAGCATCAGTGGTGTCACTTATTTGTTGCCAATCACAACAACCGTCTAGAAACTTCTGCGAGCCAGCTCACCAGCAGATAAACTGAATAATACTGTGGTCTTTTGTAGAAGGTACATCTCATGTCGAGCTGTTATATTTAGAGTAGAAATCATTCAACCACGTCTAGTAAAATACGATTTTGCTATGATTTCTCGAAAACTACACTTCGCAGTATGAAAACTCGAATAAGCCTACGGTTTATGCGAACTTTGGTTCTACTTGGTTCAATAATCTCGTTCCTGTCGGAATGACAAGTATTCCAATAATTTCTTGACGACTCACGAACGCGTTCGACTTGTTCTTTTAACCAAAACATGGGCTGAGTCACCCTGGTATGAATCAAGCAGCTACCGTTACAGTTGTTACAAAATTATTGACTTATAACACAAAATTATTTATTGTATTTCATATTACTGTTTACTATTGCCCCTAGCGTGGGTGAATAACGAAAACGACACTAATTCTTCCCTACTAAGGAAAAATTTATAATATCCATGTTTTGTTGCACTTGTTGAAGCCACGACTACGATTATAGTTCGGTTTTGACAAACATCGTGCAATTTTTGCTTAGTTGACTAACAAATCCTTACTAATATTATAAATGCGAAAGGAACTCTGTCTGTCTGTCTGTCGCCCTTTCACGCCAAAACTACTGCATCGATTTAAATTTAATTTGGTACACAGATAGTCTAGAGCCTGAGAAAGGACATAGGCTTCTTTTTAATGCGAAAAAAGAGGTGTAAGGAGTTGAAAGGTGGGGATGAAAAGTTGTATGGAAGTATCGTCATATTTAGAGCTAGAAGCTTGAAGCTTATTTTTTTAGGCTGTTGATTCGATATAAATACACTATTCCACGCGTACGAAGTCGCGGGCACAGCTAGTACAGCATAATTGATAACAACCTCATCAACAGATTAGCCGGAAAATGGTCCGGAACTGTTGGTATTTTCTGGCACAATTTCTGATAAGTATTTCAAACATATTTTGTCAATTTTAGGTTAATTAGTTGTCGCATGTGGATATAGCCTTTTTTACTGTACAGGTAATCTGAATATATAAAAATAAATCCCCATTTCCCTCGGTCAAGCGTGAACGGCTAGACCGACTTCGCTAATTCTTTTTTTTTGTGTTCGTCATTGTCAGGAGAAGGTTTTTAGGTAAGAAAAAAATAAGAAAGTTTTTCGAAAGATTTAAGAAAACTTAACGACCATATTAACTTTTCTAATGTAACCTTAAAGGAAGACCAAATAAAAGATGGAGAGACATTTTCAACCACATGTGGACCTGATTGAATGCGAAAGGCCCGGGAAAGAGATACATGTAAAGGTTTAGGGGAGGCCTACGCCGAAGAGTAGACTAAGTACTAACAACATGCACTAGTATTGTTTTAAATAATGTATAATATAAACATCTATAAAATAATATATTTAAGTACATAATAATAATATTTACATTACATATAATTGTGATACCCAAATTATTTTAGTGTAGGTTAAGCTTTAATTTCTAGATAACATGTAAAGTATTATTTTTATTTTTAATGTAACCTTAGCGCTTTTGACATAACTGTCAGTAGTTTGACAGTTGGCGCGGTTGACAGAATACGCCGTAATGCGCGCTGCAAATTATACCAATTCGAATTCAATATTCATAGTTAAGACAGGACAACGTCTGTCGGGTCAGCTAGTGTTCAATATATTTTTTATAATGTAGATTATTGAGTTTATTTATACTGGGTTTTAACGTCAATGCCTTAACATCTAAAACTAAAGTGTATTTTAAATTTCATAAAGTCCTAATAAATAATTTTAGAATTCACTAGTATATAAATCAAGACATTTTGAGTAAACTATAAATGTATTGTAAAATATCCATTTTCAAAGGCATTAAATCCCCACGTGTAAGTCTAAATGGCCGGCATGATGAATAACCACGTCTGTCATTTCTCTTGTTGGTACTATCTAGTGCCAAGTGTGTATTAGCTCATTCTATTTACAAGAAAATCATTGTGGAAAATCTCACCGAGAGCTAAGTACTAAAGTGGAGTACAAAGTACTACCGGATTTAATAGATACAGAACTCAACATGCAGAATATAAAAAAAGTGAAAACTGTCTGTGAAAGAATTACATAAAGTTCTTAAGCACAGCTTTATTTCTACCATAACTTATATTTATAACTGTGGCAACACGTGCGAGACGTGTCGTACCGAGATCTATAATCTACTAAGGGAATTATTTCTCTAGCGCTGATTTTAAAATAAGAAATAATTTGTAAATTTACCACTTGAATGCTCCGTGACTTTTTCGGGAAGTGAGGAAGTCTACAGGAAGAAATTCTTTGTTTGTTCTTATTTTAAAATGTCAGTATAAACTGCCAGATAAAGGCGGCAAGTCACAAAAGTGTGTATCAAAATACATAAAATAGTCACAATCCCCTAAAGCGCATTACAAATATCCATAGTGGTTCTTAAAAGCCTGCGTTGAGGAATGCGTTAACGTCGGTCGGTGATGTCATTTCACTTTTCTTTTCTTTTTTTTTTAAATTAGTATATAGCTGATAGGTTAAAAAATATGTACTAAAGCCTTTCTTACATTTTTCGAGCATCTAAGGACACCTCTCACTCTTTCTCTATTTCTTAATTTGGAACATAATTAGTGCATCATACCATTATGTATTTTGTACAGAAAGCTAATACAGTAACTAACAATAACTTTGAGGTAAAAAGTGACATAATGGTTCACTCACTGACATGCCTACGTCAGTGAGCGTATTTAACGCCGATAATGTTCATATTATAATCACAACATCGGTGTTATTTTAGACTAGATGCGTTAGTCAGGTACGCTGTAGAATGAGTTAAATGTTTATGACATATCTATATATACATAATCTGTGTTCATGTCAAACGGTGTATTAAAATTGACGTCACCTGTGTCAAAACTGTTTGACACTACGAGATTATGTTTGGAAACATGAAACGCGAAAGTGGTATTTGACAACACTTGATCGTTTGTAAACTTTCCACCTACATGAAACTGTGGAAATCTTTAACTCTTTTGTTCACCTTTAATACGAATAATTAAACAATAATCGTTAGATACGTTATCCTTACTAATATTATAAATGCGAAAGTAACTCTGTCTCTTTGTTTAATTGTTATTCTTTTCAACTTTTCACCGCAACCGAGCATGACATCCCGATACACAAATAGTATATGGGATAAAAAAAATGGATTGCAAGGAGGGAATTGATTGAATCAATCTGTATGGTCGTACGCCGCTATGTACACGAACGCGCGCGCTAGTGTTATCTACCTAGTGACCTGCTGCATCCAGCATAGGTAATTTTTTGGTATTACACCACTCAGTAAGGTAAAACCAGGCCTGGCCGACAACGCAAGACGTAGCAAAATGTACACCCTACAGATAGAAGAGGTGGCTAATGCCGCGTTCCAATAAACAAGAAACGATTCGTTTTGCTTACGGACGGTAAAATTTCGTTGTATTTCCAATGAAAATTTTTATTGTTATTGTTTATTGGAACGCGGCATAAGTGGTCAACTATACTGCTGTGTCCAGTACTGCGTGATCGACTCCCGCGTGGAACATTTTTTTTTGAGATTTATAGTGATATTTTCTCTTCAATTTGCGCTTATAAAATTACTAGCAGCGCCCTGCGGTTTCTGCCGCGTAAGTCCCTATTCCGTGGTAATATCGGGATAAAAAGTAACCTATGCGTTAATTCATGTCTCCAGCTATCTACATACCAAGTTTCATCGCAATCGGTTCCGTTGTTTTTGCAACAACGTGTAACAAACATCCATCTATCCATCCATCCATCCAAACTTTCACATTTATTCATATTTCATACATATTTCATATTAGTGGGATAGTGGGATGTCAGCTTAATTCCTGCAACCCATTATTTGTGTGTAATCCCTCATAGGTGATACCTCGCCAGGGAGAAACGTCGGTGCTGCGGTGTGTCCTCTACGCGCAACCCATCCATGGCCTACTATTATACTTCTAAACTGACTAACTGCAATCTTCGAAAGATACATCACTAGCAGGCCAGCACTCTCTTCGAGCTAAAATCCTCAATGCACCACCACGTTTCTTAGAATGAATCTATAAGCCGTCACGCTACGCACGGCACTTTCATTATCAATTAACTCTAAGCAGCTCGCGTAACTACCTAATTATGACTGTATACATCTACCTATTTAAACGTACATTGAGTATAATTATTACTATTTTTTTTTAAATAAAGATTACTAGTAACGTGGGTCACACATTACTAGTAATCTCGTAAACCCCTCCAGCTAAGGTTAACGCTTGTGTTACTTGATCGCAAGTCCGACGCGTGAGCCATTACGCTACCGCCGCTGTTAACCTTTAATTTTTAACCGACTTCAAAAAAGGAGCTCCTGTATACGATGCGTATGTAGTATGTTAGTATGACCGCAATTTAATATGTATCTTAAAATGTTATAGACCAATTTTAGCCCATTTCATGGTAAGTGGTAACCGGCGCTTATAAGCCCTCGCAGTGCCATGTATGATGTCCGGACAGGCTGTAGATGCACTAAAGAACTTGTCATAAAACTTAGGAGAATGATTAGGTACTGCTAGTTCCGGTGATTCCGATGATCTCAAAGATCTTGTGTGTGATTGAGAAACGTAAAACGTTGCTTTAGATAAGTTGGAATGGTATTATAAAGTGTAGTGAGAATATGAGTATTCCGTCGAAGGCGAATTGGGAGTCAATTGAGCAAGATGCGAAAATTTGATACGTGATCATATTTGCGTAAACCAAGTACAAATCTAATACAATAATTTTGAAGGCGTTCAAGTTTAACAAGTTGCTTGAACTACTGACGATACTTAGAAGTCAAGATACAACATTTAGAAATAGCGATTCATGCTTTCTAAAAGTGAGTGACAGACAACGCACATACTACAACCAATTGATCTAGATGCTTGAAATTCCAACTAATTTTATCCATGCGAGTGTGAGTTTATTAGTTTGATACGTTTTCACGCCTAAACTACTCAACCGATCAACATGAAATTTTGCATACACTTTGTCAGAAGTACAAAAAAGGACTTACGGACCTAAGGACTTTTTAAACAGAAAAGTACTGTTTTTAGAGATAATAATTTAATTGAAAATTCAAAACACCCCGACTCGAAAATCCCTTCAACGATTTCAAGAGCTGATGATCTTCGAACGGCTGAACAGATTTTCTTGAATTATATCTAAGAATATTTTCGATCAAGTCACTTCTCAAATAAAGCAAAACCGCACTCAAATCGGTTCATCCTTTTGGGAGCTATGATGCCCCAGACAGACACAGAAACACAGATACACAGCCACAGATACACAGAAACACAGTTACTTCAAAGTTATAACACCCCTTTTTGCGTCGGGGGTTAAAAAACTTTAATGCGAGAACGCTAGTTTAAGATACGATAAGATTTGTAATATTTGGGTAATTGTTAGGACGTGATTGACTCTTCTACTGGCGATATTGTCACAGCGCCATAGGGAGGCATAAAGGACCGTCTATAAACAAAAATATTTAAAAATGTACAACAAAATTCATCTTTCTGAATCTGTAATCCCAGTGAACACATACATGTATTGTAAGGTGTAAAATACTTCGTTAGCTTGCATGTTTCTAAACGTTTCCTACAGGAACGGACTATTTCTACCCCATAAAAGTAGTACGAAAAAGGAAAGCAGAAACCAACTTCAAAGAAAGTCTATTTGAAGGAAAAACTAGCCTACAAACTATCATTTAAAATAAAAGTATTTTTAAGTATATTTAGGTATGTAAACCGACATATTTTGTATTGTATAAAGTAATATAAGGGAGTATGGATGGTTTTATATCGACTGGGTGGCGAGTATACCCGTGAACGAGCATACATTAAACAATTTAAATACCCCCGACTCAAAAATCCTTTCAACGATTAGAAAAGAGCTGATGATCTATAAACGATGAACACTTTCGATCAAGTGACCTTTCAAACAAAAGAAAACTAAATCAAAATTGGTCCATCCATATAGCGCTATAATGCCATAGACACAGATACACTTGTTAGTGGCGATACGAACCGTGAACCATGAAAGAAAAAAAAAAATAGACACAGATACGCATAGCTGATATTAAAAACTAAAATACGTATAACGAGGTTTAACACGTTGATCATTGGATCATATGTATTTAGATTTAGGGGATAATCTAAACCCACCTACGGACTGTAGAGAAGTACACAGGGATAAAGCAGCCGTGAACCGAAAACATCGACCATGACACAGTCGTATGGAAAGTTAAATCTATTTGAAACAGCAAAGAACGAAACATAGGCGACTAAGGAGTTGATATGTACTTTAATATTATATTATATGAAAGATTATTTTATTATTTTGCAAGTTTTCGTAGATAATTCAATGTTTAGATTGATTAGCCGTCGGATAAGATAAGAACACATTTTCTTCTTATATATGTATACACACTATACACAGAGAGGTCAATAACCTACTGAGTAGATACCTAAATAGCGACTTAGAATTCTGTACAATTAGATTTGATACAAATATTAACGTATAAAGTTACGTGGGAACTAGTAGCTCAAAGAATTGGTTGGATAATATTAACGGTATATTGACTCCTTTGTTAAGGTAAAATAAACGTTATTGTTATTTTAATCATATGGAAAATATGAGAAACAATACAATTTTAAATAAACAAGGTATGTACCTACCTACTAGCTACTTAGTACATATAAATCCCATAATTCGACTAATAAAATAGCTTCCAAATTCAAATTGACTAACGTGAAAGTGTAGCCAAATACAAGATTTGTAAACTTTTGAAAATGGAATACAAAATAAAAGTTACCAATGAAATCTCTAAATTGCACCAACAAGCATGTAAACTCTTGTCAACTGCTTATCGGTCATTCTGCCATCATTTCCTTCATGGACCACAATGATTTCAAATTGACAACAAATATCACAAACACTGAATTTACCAAAACATACACTATAATGAATCTCTTTATCACTGGCTGAATGCACTGCAAATCGGATTATAATTCAAACACTTTGAAAGTCAAATCACAAATGATTTGTTGTTTTTTTTTCTTGCGAATTTTACGTCGCGTTCAGAATTTCCGAGAGCGCGCTACGACACTGGCGCAATGGCGCTGGCGTGCGTTCCAAATGACAAATGCGCGCGTCAACCAACGGGTTGCCCGACGCAACGATTGTTTACCTCAGTTCCGCTCA
Organism: Euplagia quadripunctaria; assembly: GCA_963859945.1. Lineage (NCBI taxonomy): Eukaryota > Metazoa > Arthropoda > Insecta > Lepidoptera > Erebidae > Euplagia > Euplagia quadripunctaria. Next base: position 24,101,166 of record OY982562.1, read on the forward strand.
CTCAAGTTCAAGGGATTAGAGTCGGAACATGCTAATCCAGTGAAGTAAGACCTCTTATTCATTGAATTTTGTACGAACGAAAGTGTCTAGTAATTTTGGCATTCTTTTTTTAATGTATGAACGTAATCATTACTGAGGGGCTGAGGACAGGCTGAAGATGATGTCATGCTTAGTCAGTGTTGTACTATGTTGATAATGGCAGTTGATAAAACTATGATTGTTTCAAACAATAGTGCTGTAACATACAATCGTTGTTAAAATCCGAGAACGCCTGGATAATAGAAATTTAAGGTACTTAAAAAAGTGATATTACTATAAATAGTCTAAAGGCTTAAAATTTAACTGTTATACTATGTGAGACTGGGCTACATTCATCAGAGCACGTAACCTATTATATACTTTGGTTATACGGTCTGTACAAACGCAAACACAAATTAGTGATAGTTGCCTTATCTTATGAACGTCTTGTTTACAGAGCAATGAATAATAATAGGAATAAAAGTATTATAGTTTAGTGCAACCGGATTGGTGAATTATCCGAATTGGTAAAACCTAGATTTGTTTTTAATCGTATTATCTAGAGTTCGATTATTAGTTTTGATAGTAGGGTACAGGAAGTGCAAGTACTTCTAAAACCATTTTTTTTGGGATTGGCAATACTTGAGGGACAACAAGTGTTAGAATTATTACCAGACGTCAAAATTGTGTTGACGGGAGTTGTCGAATGTAAAGATTCTGCACGCACTTTTAGGCATTCAATGAAGAATTGAAATAAACAAATGAAAAAAATATTTTGACATTTTATTACGACTGTAATAGTAATACTCTTATGTACTCTATTCATTAATTTATTTTCTTTTGACAATTGCTTGATTTGCTTGAGAGCGTAATTATGGTAGAATTCAACTTTGAAGCGCAAAGTACAAAAAATCATGTCAATCACGTAGTACATGTAGTATTTATAAAAAAAACTATTTTTGTTTATAAAAAGAGTTACGTTCTATTGTATGTAGGTACTTAGTAATGAGAACAATTAATGTTTCTACTCCATATTTATGTAATATTTTTCTCTTCACAAATGGAACAATATGTTAGTATAACAAATACAATAGCTAGGTAAATAGGTATAAAATGCATTTGTGAGAAACTAGTGCCCGTTATAGTTATTTGTATAACTGTGTATAAACTGATATTAACTATGCATTTCTAAATCAGTAAACACACCCTTATGTCAGACAGAAAAAAAAAACTGCATCTTTTAAAAACTTAAGAGGGACCGGTATTTGTCCCAATGGTCTCTCTTCTGCGGGATTGTTGAGATGATGCCACTTTTTACCATCGCACCTCTCTCTTATAGACCAGAAAGATTCCGTAACGTGCAGTTCTAAATTACATTTTTATGCCGACGCGAAAATTCTTGAATGCCATGATTAGGCCTGCCATCACTTAAATTGCCGACGCCGGACAAAAACTTAAAAAAATCCGAACACAGGTGAAATCGAGATTCTTTCCCGGACCCCTAAAAAAAAGGCCGATTCCATTTAAATTTTTAGCTTCTTCACGATTCATCTAACAATTATGATTGTCCCTTGGCACAGAGTGACCGGGTTTTATCCGGACACGTTTTGAAAACCCCGCCCGGTAGCTCCCCGGACGCCCTTTAAACTAGGACAAATCCGGGTAAACCCGGACCGATGGCAGCCCTAGCCATGATTAACAGTGACTACAGTAAGGTAACTTTAAACAACGCAAAGGTACCTCTGGGGTGCGATCGTCCGTTTGTTAAGGTAACTACTTACTGTCAGAACCGTGTGTTTCTTACACAATTGATGCTATAAAACTAAGTTGCCAAAGAATTACACAGCTCGACTAATGTTTAGCAATTTATGGTACCTTTTTTTTCTTTTTGGCTCACGGCCTGCGGCACGGCATGGCTCGTATCGCCAGTAACAATTTATGGTACCTATGAACCAGTGGTGTCATTTCAGTGTTGCCAACCCAATCCTATGAAGCTTTGTCGAGCCTACTGCCAGAAGAAAATAAATTTAATATTTAAAAATCCGTTCGTTTTCAATGTGAATTGCATATCACTTTTTTATCGATTTTATATACACAGACCTACTGAATTCAGTGTTCGATAAAATTGGGCCGTGACTATCTTATCTACAATATTATCATGACATTAAATGTTTGCTTAAAAATAAAATATTATCTATGCTGCCTTCATATCTATGTACAGTAAGCGCGCGAATTGAATGCAGTCGGGCCTTAGGTGCAGTGTAGGTAGACTAGTGCTGCTGTCCTTTACACTAACAACACAACGTCATTTCTGAGTTCTGCATTCAACTCGCGCGCCTACTGTACATTTTATTGACACAAATATTATAGAAAGGTATGGGCCCGCTCGACCAGAGTGATACCACAAAACCGGCAGTGAAGCAATGTTTGAATTGCTTTTCGCCGAGTGAGTGAGGTTACCGGACGCCGCAACCCACCCTCCCCCCCCCTTCACGATCTTCCACCCTTCCCCTACTTTCACCTTAAAGGCCGGCAACGCACTTGTGACTTGAGTTGCAGGTGCTCATCGGCGGCAGTAGTCATTTACCATCAGGTACCCCGTCTGCTCGTTTACCCCTATATAAAAAAAAACAAAAAGTAAATTAAAATTAAATCGAATGTTTTAGTCAATTTACGATCAGGTGTTCAATGAGTAAATACGTTCTTGTAAATTGATTTTATGTTTACTATAGATCATCCTGATGACTCACAAATGTAAAGAAATAGGTATTGAAAACGAATTAGGTATACTTGCCATAACAAAGCATAATATTGGTGACAAATGTCACCGAGACATGTCTAGTGTAGTGCTGCGAATGCTATAATTTATTCCTTAGAGGATATTCCTGTAGAAAGAACATAAGCGTGGCTGGTAATAACGTGTAAAAGGAGACGTGGTGTATCTTAAAACCTAACAGGACTAAAATACTTGAATGTACATCGCTTTATGTAGACAAAACAATAAAAATGTCAAAAACAGACACAGACAGATTTGACCCATAACCCCGCCATCGAATTGGGAGTCGTCTCTCGTCTGTAGATTAGTAATTAGTATTAGAAAAAATAATTTAAAAAATATTCTACAAGACCGCAGAGTGCGGTCTTGTAGAATATTTTTTTAATTATTTTTTCAAACAAACTCAATTTTCCACTTCTTATTTTAAATAATTGTATTTATTTTCTCAACTTTGAAAATTGATCTAACTTGGTATTATCGTCTATAATATCTTACTGATTTATACACACATTTCATTTCATTTTTGAGCTTTAAATGGACGATAGGCCTAAGCCTATAATAAATAATAACACTAAAAAGTAAATATAGATTTTACATTTTAAAGAATTTTTGGCAATTTATTTTCTTTTAAAATCCTAAGTAACATTATAAATACGAATGTGAGTTTGATTGTTTGTTACGCTTTTACACCTTAACTACTTAACCGATGATCATTAGTTTTTGCATAAACCTTACCAAAGTTACCAATGATACAGAAAAGGACAAAAAAAAACTGAATTATATTTTTAAGGCGTATGAAGTCGTGGGCAAGAGCTAGTTGATAATAATTTGTAATTATGATGATACACACATGCTGGGCGAAGGTAGTCACTTACCATCAGGAGACCCGTCTGCTCGTTTTTTTATATTTATAGGGGTTGCCCTCTAAAATATAAAAAAAACACATCACTACTCGTGTACTCTAATAAAGTATGACATACGCGCTCTCACACTTTACCGCCAAAAATACTTACTGAATTTTATAGTCATAGACTGTCACTAGTACATTGTGGCGAGCATAGAAATGTATAGTGGACAAAGAAAATGGTCCACCAGTTTTGACAATTTTTTTTGTGTAATCACAATAGCGATAAGGTTGAACCTATCTCTAACAATGAACTCTCAGAATAGGTACACAAGTTCTGTAAGTTATAAGTAAGTTATAAAACAACAAGGTTGATTTTCCCGTGCAATAACCTAGGGCAAATCAACCTTTTTGTTTTATGTTGTCAAAATGATCTTAAACCATAGAGTGGTAGACGAAATGTCCTACGAAATAAACTTATTTTCTGTCTTCTTTCTTTTCTATCTTTCTATAAATTTGGCAAAATATTGCTTATAGTGCTGTGTATAAAAAAGAGCAATACATTTATTTTAGCATTTGTAGATATTACATGTTTTATAACAATGTCCTATTTTGTTGAGGCAGGGCTTATCCCGCTTATCTAATGATTAAACCGTGTCATGACAATACCATAAGTAGGTATCGATATGATACGGTTTTATGTACGGTTAAAAAGAAGCAAATAAATTATATCATCAGGCAAATCGGAGATAGATACGAGCACGGTGGTTATTATAGGCAAGGTGTTCTCATGTATTTGTTCTTTCGTTTTCTTTCGTCATATCATAATTTGGTAACGGGCTCTATTGTGAGATTTCCCAACACCTTAAGTATAATTTAAACGGTTAATTAAGTAACGCTTGTCATGAATAATATTATAATCTTTGAAAACTACAATTTAAAAAGTCACTAGAGTGAACATGAGCAAAAGAATTACAATTTAAAAGTGAGTACAGTAAACTACTCACTTCCAAAAAGTATTTTTTAAACTTTACAATATATTATAATACTGCCATCTATCAACCATGCTTTGAACTAATAGCCTATTCATTAAGCGAATATCACGATAGATGTCGACAGACGGAAACAATGTACGTGACCTTTATCAATGTTAAGCTATTGAACAACAGATGGCAGCACTATCGTTAAATTAAAACAATTTATTTTTCTGTAAGAAACAGATGACTAAGAATTTCATGAATGTTTAAAATAAAACAATGCCTTTCGACATCTTAAGATATACAACAATTCCTTTGTCTTTCCTTTAAAATAGTGATTCATTGTATTTTCAAAACAATTCCGAGATTGGATGTTAATGTACACTTACGATGTGGATTAGGTATTTAAAAAAAGGTTTTAGATTTTATTATGGACACGTGTATTAATGACAAATTAAATAAAAAAAAAAACAATTTTTAAGTGTCCAAAATAGGAGGCAATTGAGTTACTCATATTTTCGTAAGTATACATAATTATTTTATAAACATAAAAACATAGATTTAAATATTTACATATTAAAATCTTAATTATAATATACTTAACAGTTAATTTACATTTAATAATGTCCAAACATCTAGTATTTGTTAAAATTTATGATTATTTTATGAATAATATGCTGTGTCCGTCAGGGGATGCTCAACTAGTTTCGGATACGACGAGGGACCTTTAAAAAAGGGTGAAGCGATTTTCGGCGTCGGTGGCAGGTGCTGCACTCCTGCTACTTCCCTGAAATACACACGTGAGTAAAACCATATATCACTACATATTATAAAACAAAGTCCCCCGCCGTGTCAGTCGCCGTGGTTACTATAGTACAGGCTCTGTCTAGTTTGGGATCAGACGGCCGTGTGTGAGATGTGTCAAGTTATTATTATCAAATGGCGGACCGCGGTCTGGATCCGGACCGCCGATCTGTTATCTTTCTTTTCTTTCTTTCCATTTGTGCGGACCATAGGTAAACTGTACAATAAATAACATACAGTTTTATTATAAATATTAGAACTCATGTGTAAGTATCATATTATTTAAACGGACCCCAAGTGAAACTAATTGGTGATCAATGACCTAGAGCTGCGTATTGTGTTCCTTGACGGTTAATTGCTTTGTAAAAGCTATGTTCACCCATCATCTTTCTGACAATATGATGATGATATGAAAACATGTAAGCGGTCTTAAACACTAGTCTTTAAATATCCAGTCCGATTAAAATAAAGATTTTTTTGTAGGAAGTTAGTTCTTCGAACAAAATGCTTATTTGGCGCTTTATAACCACTTTTATGTACAGTCATTTGAGATTCACTGAACAAGAAATAAAATACAAGGATATCTTATGTTCATGTAGGTACCTATGATGCATAGTTATTTCCTTATCGAATTTCCTTTTATAAAAAGAGAGACGATGATTTAAACAAGGTTAGTTTTAGATAAATAGCTTGGAGTTTTGTCCCTGTACAAAACAAATATACAGCTCACGTTCAGTCAAGTGTTCTACGGATGGAAAGAATGTACAATGTTATTTACGTAGTAAGTTTTACGTGTATATCTGTGTCTGTCAAAGTCATATATCTTCATTTCATAAAATTCTTTAAAATCTCTTTTTTAAACTAAAATTTAAGAATTATAGATCAACACAATGTCACCGCAACAATAGGTTGCTTTGTGATAAGTAAAACAAATCTATACTCTTTACCAGGGATCATCAAATAGCGGACCGCGGTCCAGATCTGGACCGCCGACCTATTTTATGCGGACCTTACGTAAACAGTACAATACACACACTTTTGCTCACAGTGGTACAGCACACTTTAGGTCTTGATTTTTTCATTGATATTTATAATATAGGTACCATTATATCAGTGTATTATTTGAATTTTAACAAAGTAAATATATGTGACGATATAGGCTGGGGTGGGTAGGAAATTGGCTTAAAAATCATCTGTAAAAAAGTAGAAACGGACCGCGATGGTCATATTATAAAAATAGACCCCAAATGAAACTAATTGGTGATCCCTGCTCTATACTTATATATATAAAGCTGAAGAGTTTGTTTGTTTGTTTGCTTGCGCTAATCTCAGGAACTACTGGTCCGATTTGAAAAATTCTTTCAGTGTTAGATAGCCCATTTATCGAGGCAAGCTATAGGCTATATATCATCACGCTAAGACCAATAGGAGCGGAGCAGTTACCATAAACGCTATTGAAACTGCAGGGACGGCTAGTAATATTTATAAATAAATAATACCGCGTTACAAATAGGTAAGGTCGTTATCTGCCAATGTCGCGATAATTATAATCGCCCGTTTCTAAGTAGTAGAGCCTTGACTGACCAATTTTAATTTAGTTTTTTTGTTTGAAAGGTGATTTGATCGAGAATGTTCTCTTAGCTATAATTCGAGAAATCTGTTTAGCATTATAATGAAAACCAAATCAACAAAAACTGCTCTCGTCAACAATATTTCGTATTTCCAGAAATTATAAGAAACAATAATCTGCTCGTATAATGACTAGGTACTTTATTTTACAAACTTTTCACACTTGATGTACTTTACAAAATTACTTCTTGGAAGTATTTAGCAAGTGCTTAGCATAATGTTATTCTGTATTCCCAAATATTCGAGTGCATGTTTACGAGTGCCAGAGCGGGCTCAATTCGTTCAAAGATCAGCTCCATTCTAATCATTGAAGGGATGTTTTAATTCAGGGGTATTTTAAATTTTTACATGTTTTTAGGGTTCAGTTTCTCAAAAGGAGAAAAGGAATCCTTATAGGATCACTTCGTTATCCGTCTTTCTGCTTGCCTCTCCGTCAAAGGTTTTTTTCTCAAGAATTCGATTTTTTCGATTCGCAAATAATTGTGTGATGAGCATGATCATTTGTTCTGTGTCGGGTGTAATTTATCTGTGATATGTATTTGTTTAGTAATATATAAGTATGTTTATCAACAGTCTGGGTACCATAGTACAGGTTCTGCCTAGTTTGGGATCACACGGCCGTGTGTGAGGTGTGTCAAAATATTATTATTATTAATAGTGTAGTCATTTTACCGTAAGACATCAGTAAATACGTGAGCGCTAACCGTGAAAAACGTGTAAAACTATGCTAATAAGACGCTATCAGTGACTGATAAGGACGAATAGTCGAATATAAACAGTAGGAGGAATCGATAATAAACATGCTCGTAATTTTAGGCTTGATGTGTCCATAAATACATAGAAATCTATAGTAATAATAATAATCCTAGATACGGCACGCATAGTGAGGAGGTTTCTGTCTCTGAAACCCTAACCACCGGTAGCTTGGTCCCTGTACCCGATTCCGGTGGGACACTATTTTTTATATTTGTAAATATATTTTGTTTTTTTATTGTGAATGTATTTAAAAAAGTAATTTATATGTATATTAAATAAATGAAGACAATAATAATAATAACTTGAGACACCACACACAAGGCCGTCTGATCCCAAACTAGGCAGAGCCTGTACTATGGTAACCAGACTGCTGATAAACATACTTATATATTATTAAATACATACATATAGTGTTTCATAATATTTTATGTTGTTTTATATATTTCTGTCAGCAACACATCGAACAGTAGTTGTAATATTTGAAATCAATAAAGTTATTTTGTAACGCGACTGTTGATGTTCTTAAAATGTACTGTTTTCACTATGAGTTGGACACATTTCTGTATCTAACATATTATGTACTAGCAGCGACCCGCGGTTTCAACCGCGTAAGTCTCGATCCCGTGGGAATATCGGGATAAAAAGTAAAAGTAGCCTATGCGTTAATCCAGGTTTCCAGCTATCTACATACCAAGTTTCATCGCAATCGCTTCAGTGGTTTTTGCGTGAAAGAGTAACAAACATCCATCCATCCATCTAAACTTTCACATTTATAATATTAGTGGGATTCTATGATATAGCTTACAATTTCAACATCATCTTCCTGTATTTCTTCTAATTTTCATTAGGGTCGACGGGTTCGGACTGGTTTCTTTTATGGCGACCGCCTGCCTGACGCCAACTCTCCTTTTTTAAGGTAGTTCGTTTTAAGACGGAAAAGAAATAAGAAGGTAAATTTGTAGAAGGAAAATAGGGTAGGAAGAGGAATTGAAGATCTGATACGATATATATAATATATGTACACACATAGACAAACGTAAATGAGTTACAGACGTAACTTAGATAACCTAGTTATAGATGTAACTATAATAATGGCATTTAAATGTCAATCAGTCAGAGTTAGAAGTGATCAATTTTAAGATCTGGCCACGACATTACTACTATATGTATATGAAAGTGTACATGTGTACAGGCACGTGAGTGTTATGTGTGGAACAATTATCGTAAAATTCTGAATAAGAGATCACGTTTCTCACATTAATTCCATTTATATTCGTGCTTAGCTTATTATTGAACATAGATATGGATCTATGTTGACTAATATCACAAATACCACTTGGGCCAAAAGATGGGTACGCCTCTTTGACCCAAGTTGGGGCAAAAACCAGCTATGCGGACCAGGGGGATACAAATCAAAAAAATTACGGCCAGGCTAAATTTTTAGTTTATTTTAATAAACTTAACACCTACGTAAACATACATAAAAATGGGGGGGGGGGGACGGGGGAGGGCTTCCCTGCTCCCCCCCTAATCTGGGTAATACCATGTATAGATCTATACTAATAACATGATAAAGCTAAAGGGTTTTTTCTTGGTTGAATGAACGCACTAATCACAGAAATATATTATATTTTGTATTATATATGTATTATTTATTATGTATGTTTATATATATAGTGTTCATGAATATATTAAATATTACAGAGTGATTACACTCGTTTCCCTGTATCACCTATCTAATTATATTGTATATCTCTATAGGTATCATTTATTAGTTTTAAGCCCAACATGTTTTGATTCCCACACCAAAACTACCCATTAGATTGTTATATTTCTGGTCATTATTTTTCCATCCCAAGGTTGCCTGGAAGAAATTACTTTTAGCAATATGGCCGCCATTTATACATATCAATTTTTGTAAACTTACTGTAAGAATATTTACTGGTGTACAATAAAGTTTATTCTATTTTATTTTAATTCCTGGAACTTCCAGTTGGCTTTAAAAATTATTATTTTCGGGATTAATTGGATTTATTCTGTTCCAGATGATTGATAGCCCAGTTCTTAATGAAGTTATAGCCTTATAGTCTATTAAATATCACGCTGCGACCCTTAGGAACGAGACAGTGACCATAAACATGAGTGGATATGGCAAGGAACGGCCATGACATATAATATCATTTTATAACAAACAGGCAACAAAAATATGTCTGTGTCATCATCATATGAATGAAATACGACACTTGTAATGATAAGATATTATATTGCTCTCGTACATTACACCTACTTGAACAAGTTTTAAATAAGATGATGACCAAATGTGACTGACATACATAATACTATATTTATATTAGCTACCCAGCGACGCGTTGCTGTGGCTAAGTATTTTGCAATTTAAAAAAACAGTCAGTCGTAGGACTGCACGTCAGAAGTGAAAACATAACTTCACAATGTATTTGCATATACATACACACACGCATCTATATATATATAATTATATTAAAAATAAAAAGTAGGTAATAATATATCTAAATGTAAACATAGGGTACACTGGAAGTTCTGCGCTCCTGGCCGCTCATTAATGTTTGAATTTAAAATGTCATATTTTTTTAAATGTAAGAAACTCGGCTCCGTCTTACGGATTTTCGATCAGGTCACGTGTCTTGACGCGAGTTTAACATTTTTTACCCATCCCAAAAAGTGCACAACGCCGCTAAAGAAGTTAGTTAGTTAGTAAGCCAAAGAATATTAAAAACCATCAAAAAGTTTGATTCAAAATCGTCTAGACAACGTCTGTCGGGGCAGCTACTATACAATAAAATAAAATAGGAATAAAATAATAATAATAACTTGAGACACCTCACACACGGCCGTCTGATCCCAAACTAGGCAGAGCATGTACTATTGTAACCAGATTGCTGATAAACATACTTATATATTACAAACTAATATAATAAATGACATCCAGACACAGAACTCATGCTCGTGCTCATCACACAATTATTTGTCGTGGGTAGGCATCGAACCCACACACATCTAACCCAGCAGTCAGGGTCACTAAACACTAGACCAAGAGGCCTGTTAATAAAACTACCTGCCATAAATTATTTAAGTAAAAGTATTGAATGTATACTATTTTTATGGAATCATAGAGAATATAGAAGACGATCATTGCCACAGAATATATAAGCTCTATGATCATTGTCTATGCCCGAATGCCGACTGAAATCCATTGATCTAATTATCGATCGCTGATTAGAATGATTAGATAAATTAAGTTGATCAAGAATGTGGGACAGTGTGATATTGTGTAATGTCAAATAAAATCATTAGGTTAACTATTAATTACATTGAATTAGGATTGAAAGGCAGGCAATTAATGGTATATGTATTTAATAACATTTCTTTTTATACGCTATTTCTGAGTTATACAATATTTAAGAATTTTAATTAAACGAGTTTTCAAGTTAAATATCCTTGTGATGAATTTATACAGGATATTGTTTCCACAATTACGCAATCGATCAGAAACTCATTCGGAAGCAAAGAAAGCTATTTATAACAGCGGTTCTAATAAAAAATCACGTTTTAAGAAAATAAATAATTAGTTTAAAAAAAGTATTTAATATTTTTTTCTTAGGAAAAAGGAACACTAGCAACGTTGGTCAAACATTACTAGTATTCATGTTAACCCCTCCAGCTAAGCTAAATGCTTGTGTAAGGAGTGGGGTCACGTCGGTAGTGCACTGGGTGGGGTTCGAACCCACTTGATCGCAAGTCTGACGCCTTAGCCATTACCACTGCCATTTTATTATTATTATATCCCATTAATATTATAAATGTGAAAGTTTGGATGGATGGATGTTTGTTACTCTTTCACGCAAAAACCACTGAACCAATTGCGATGACACTTGGCTACATAACTGGAGACCTGGATTAACGCATAGCTGCTTTTTATCCCGATATTCCCACGGGATCGGGACTTACGCGGGTGAAACCGCGGGGCGCTGCTAGTATATTATAAACTAGCAGCGTCCCGTGGTTAATCCAGGTCTCCAGCTATCTACATCACAAGTTTCATCGCAATCGGTTCAGTAGTTTTTGCGTGAAACAGTAACAAATATCCATACATCCTCACAAACTTTCACTTTATGTAGGTACGGCACGGTATGTAGATAGCTGGAGACCTGGATTTACGCATAGGCTACTTTTTATCCCGATATTACCACGGGATCGGGACTAACGCGGGTGAAACAGCGGGGCGCTGCTAGTTATAGATAGGCCTGCCATCACCTAAATTGCCGACGCCGGACAAAACTTAAAAAAATCCGGACACATGGGTGAAATCGAGATTTTTTCCCCGAAACCTTAAAAAAAACGCCGAATCCATTAAAATATTTAGCTTGTTAACGATTCATATAACAATTTTAATTGTCACGTGGCACAGAGTGTCCGGGTTTTACCCAGACACTTTTTGAAAACCCCGCCCGGACGCTCCCCGGACGCCCTCTAAACTAGGACAAATCCGGGGAAACCCGGACGGATGGCAGCCCTAGTTATAGATAATTTTATGATCTACAATTTTTGTCTGACCTATTTTATAATAAAACTTACCGTTTAACCACAGGATCGATGTCAACTTTTCACAATTTGTTTAAAATGGCGTTCCTAACATTCGTACCAATTTTCAGCAGTATACGAATGTTTGCAAACATGTCTGTCTACTTCGGCCGGACGAAATCGTGAGTGTCAAATTATTTCTTGATATTTGGGTATTTACTCAACCTTTTTACATATTTATGTTCACATGTGATGTCAAATTACAAGGATTACATTTAAAAATAATATTAGGAGGTATATAGAAATATAACTAAATTTAGTACTTACCTAATATATATCCATATGCGACAAAAGTAATCCGTACAACTAGGTTAAAGGCTTATTTTAGCCTGAAAACAGACCATTGCTTTCTCTTTAAATGTCTGTCTACTTATCCTAACTAAATCTATAAAATATGTGAAAATGAGTTTCATTGTTGGTTTGTTACGCTTAACGTTACGAGTTTTTGTAGTTTACGTATGATGAATGTTGTTCAATCAAAACTCAGAGATTACTGGTTGTATTCTTAACTTACCTGTAACAAAAGAAAATATTTTCATTAAAATAATTTATCTAATAAAAATATAGCTATGCACTTTTATTAAAGTATCTTCGAAAACTGCTAGCGAATTTTCAAGACAGAGATTACAATACTCCTGGCCACTCATAAATGTTTGAATTTCGAATGTTATATTTTTTTAAATATAAGAACCTCGGCTCCGTCTTACGACTTTTCGATCGGGTCACGTGTCCTGACGCGAGTTTAACATTTTTACCTATCGCAAAAAGTGCACAACGCCGTTAAAGAAGTTTTCACTTCAAAAATTTTTAAACAAGAGTTGTGTTTTGTCGATTTTGAGCATGGTCAGAAGAATAAATTAATTTCTGGAGTATATTAAAAAAACAATACTCAAATAAAGAAAACGCTTTTAATACAAAATTTCTGAATGTGGAGACTAATGTCATTATTGCTTAGACCCTAAAGGTTGTAGCCTGATTTTAAGTAGCCTTCCTCAATTTGGCTACCGAATGCAGAAATAATGTATTCGACTGGTATTTCGCTTTAATAATAAACCTTAAAAAAGTATATAACCGACTTCATTGCGAGTAAATCATTATAAAAAGTAAACATGTCATCAGATCTTTACGAAATTTAAATGGGACCATTTCGAAATAAACCTCTTTCGAATAAAAAAAATATTGCAAATGTCCTTCATCCTTCTATATATGACGGAGTTATGCCCGAACACACATAAAGAAATAATAATATATAAACATCCAAATTGAGAACCTCCTCCTCTTTTTTGAAGCCAGTTAAAAAAACGATTTGTGTAGATAAACCAAGACGAAACCTTTTTGTTTACTCGATTTTTCTATCAATACCTTCCTCTTAACAATGTTGCCAGCATTTAAAACTTACTATGGAGACTCCTTAGCATCTGGTGGACGGTATGTTTGCCGACTAACTTAGTGAAATAAAAAACAAAAAACGTATATATTACCTAATGCGTGAAGATTTCTTTGCACCTTTTTGAAGCAAATGTTGCACACTTAGGAATGTGAAATTTGCTATACTTAAAGTTTCTATAATGTAGACGAAGTGCAGAATGCGATGTAGTTCGTGGGGGAGCCATGCTTCGGCATGTATGGGCCGGCTCGACCGGAGTGATACCACGGCCTCACAGAAAACCGGCAGTGAAGCAATGATTGCATTGCTTTTCGCCGAGTAAGTGAGGTTACCGGAGGCCCCAACCCTTCCCTCCCACCCTCTTACACCCTTCCCTTACTCCCACCTTAAAGGCCGGTAACGCACTTGTGACTCTTGAGTTGCAGGTGCCATGGACGGCGGTAGTCATATACCATCAGGAGACCACCTCAAAAAAAAAAACTACAATTTTTAATGAATATAATGTTACAAGTTTAAAAATTTCGCGAAAACAGCTACAAGACACATTGCTCCAGTATATATGTTGACCTGTCTTGTTACGGAGTCTAATAATGACAGTCATCCTTAACTATATAAAAGAAAACATTTAAAAGTTCTGTTCGAAATTTGAACACAAGGCGATCTCCAATTATCATGCATCTGCGAAACTTCTAATAAAATGAAGTAAATTAAAGCCAATGCGATGTGTTTTATGACTTTTATGCTTATAAGACACGAATGAGGCCAAAACATGTTTTGCCAGACCGGCTCCGCGCTACTCGTATTAGGTAACAACCTGCCTCGTATATGTCCATGTATTTATGAAATACGTTCTGTTATACGTAAGTGTGTGTAGTCTTTGCCTCGTAAGCGTAGTTGACCTCCGCAGCCTCGCAATAACGCTAATTGCTAAGGTAGACTGGTTTTAGATATTTTAGTAGTTGATAAACATTTACGATAGGTTTCTATTGCAGAATAAAGGTTTCCGAAGGCGATTTAGCAAAACGACAGGGGATTACTGATATTAACGTTTATATTTTTGTGTATGTATAAATAACATACGTTATGCTTACGATATGGTGATGCTGAACCCATCATTTGGAGCTCTGAGAAGACTGATTTATGTATGTGAATCCTACGCTGAGGCCCACGAGTTGAGTGAGTGAGTTCACTATTTTTAAAGCAGGAAATAAAAGCTGTTATAGGATATCCCCTACCCAGTCACACTGTGCGGTATACTTCTTAAAAAAGTAAATAAATTTAAATATTTGCGGGCCACTGGGTCTCGGACGATTTAAGGGATAACTCGGATGGAGTGGAAGCGCAGGTCGCTGGCTGTCCGATATGGCATGTTTTCTTGTTGCAGTAAAGCAGTAAATGTCACACTTTCAAAGCATTCTGCCAATCTTTTTACACGTGCAGTCTTTGGGTGATATATACGCAGAAAGCATTAGCGATTTGAGCGTCTAGTACTACAACAATAACACGTTCCGGGTGTTATATTGAAGTGTGCCTAGCATATCTGCCGACGATAATGTCGACTGGTTTAGCACAATTATGCGCAAGAGTGTTTCTCTGTTATGCCGTGTACAGCCCCAACAACATCACAAGAACACTAACTAACAGGTGGGATTCTCCGATCTTGGGGCGACGGATGCAGCTGCATGCAGTAAAGTAAACATATCCCAAGGTGTCGAACTGTCTCACCCAGTTTTAGTTAAGTATGATAGCATAATAATAACTAAATTATGGAAGCAATACTCAAATTCATTTATTATTATTATTGCAAATGGCTATGCCACAGATAAAGACAGAAGTTTAAGCGGTAACAAGCACCCAGAAGCACTCTCAAAGCTACTCTTGTCACTTGTTGCGCATTTTCTATCCCGCAGAAAAAGGAATCGCACTTTGCTTGCACAAATCCTAGAAAAATATGGAACTTAGAGCGTAAACACATTTAATAATAAAACATAATTATAATGCTTTAATGACGATACTTCTGTCGTCGATGGAGCTGCTAGTGTTTGTGGTGTGTGGTTGGTTAGTGACCCTGACTGCTGAGCCAGAGGTTGTGGGTTCGATTCACACCCAGGACAAATAATTGTGTGATGAGCATGATCATTTCTTCTGTGTCTGGGTGTAATTTATCCATAATATGTATGTATTTAGAAATATGTAAGTATGTTTATCAGCAGTCTGGTTACCATAGTACAGGCTCTGCCTAGTTTGGAATCAGACAGCCGTGTGTGAAATGCGTGAAGTTATTATTATTATTAGTTCCTATAAATTACACTGGTACATGCAGCTCTGGTGAACCTACCGAGCAGTAGAACAGCAGTATACCGCTAGAAATACTGGTTATACGCTACGCTTTAGAAGACACTTCCTTCTAGTGGAGGCCTCCCATTTCGGACAGAAATGTGCTGCTTACTGCCTTTCTAAGTCACTCGCTATTCGTAATACGACAAAAGGAAACGTTTTTCAATATATGTATGTTTATGATATACCTGATGATATGATATGGGATCCCGTGGGAATATCGGGATAAAAGTAGCCTATATGTTAATCCAGGTCTCCAGCTATCTACATACCAAGTTTCCTTGCAATCAGTTCAGTAGTTTTGGCGTTGTAGAGTAACAAACATCCATACATACATACATCTATACATCCTCACAAACTTTCACGTTTATGGTGTTAGTAGGATTAGTATAGATTGGCAGGCAAGCGTAGGTAGTACAGAATACATAATAGTACCAGTACCTCTGGATCTTTTGCAGCAGCGGGAATAACACATAACAGAAGGTAGGCCATCAGCTAAAATGACGCTGACTAAGGAAGTATTTCTCTAAGAAAGACTAGGGATGGACATATACCTAATAGTTTTGAATTTCTCCTGGTGAGCATGGGAAGCCTTCATGTGAATGTATAAGAATAGATGGCGAATGGAAAAGCCGGGTTGGAAACTACGATTACGACTCAAATTGCAGGCACTTATCTGGTCTAGTACCTTCAACCGACGGAAGACTGAAGCTAGGCAGCGTATCTGCTAGGCTAACAGTTTCTGCTGGTAAGATTTCCAGAGCTCTACGGATGGAGGAAGTTTAAGTTTTCAACGTACAAGTGACAGACAGCCATACAGAATCGCCGTATCGTTTATAAAGTTTACAAGCATCGGTAACCACTTACTCGTATCATCTAGAGCACAGATACCCAAAGTGGTCTATATCGACCCCCAGGGGTCGACAGCGACCTGCAAGGAGTCCGTGTAAGTGAAAAAAATAATTATGTATCCATGAGATGTAAACGGGGGTCCATGATAGTGGATCTCATTTTAGGTAAGTCGTGACTATAATTTTGACTTTACATATTAATGGAATAACGCACATATACAGATTGCTTATTAGTTTTTCCTTGAAATGTAACACACAGACCAACATCAACAGCACTTAGTAGGTTTTGCAAAGAAACTTATTTTCGCAATTTTGTAATATTAGTAGCCAATTAGTATATCTCATAAAGTTGTGTATCCGGGGGTCTACCCAAACCCGAAAGACATGGTGAGTGGTCTGCGGGACAATTAAGTTTGGGGACCTATGATCTAGAGAATGTTGTTTATTTAACACGCTTTTATTAGCTTTCCTTGTAACTATGTAAATAATTTTTGGAAGTAAATTTTAACCTACTTCCAAAAGTCGTAGCGAAATTAAACTTTGTATGTATATGTAGTTTGGATGACAATATTATAATTTGGCATCTTGGAGTTGATCTGATGATGGATTTAGGAGGTGGATAGTGGAACTCTTCAGTGGCTTCTAGTAAACCCGTCGAGTTATGGCTCATATGATTTATTTCGACGAGTAAAACAAATTGGGCTATTTAACGATGGTCTGGTGTTGAAGCCAGGAGGTTGATAGTGGAGCTCTTTTTTACCTTTTATTAAAGAAAGGTTTAAGTTCCTCAATGACACACATGAAGGTCGTCTGAAGATTTAATACTGGAGATGCCCTTGCATTCCACCAAATTTTATGACCAATCTTTTACTGTACAAGCTGTACGCTTGTGGAATGCGTTGCCAGTTAGTATTAGGCGAGCGCAATCAATAATCACTTTTAAGAAAATGGTTCACGAACATTATTCGTCATTATTATTATAGGTACTACTTGACACTCATAATTATATATTTTTAGGTATACTTAATATGTATGATATTGTATTTAATATACTTAAGTTTATATATGTTATGTATGTATATTTATATGTGTTTATATGTAAATAGTTGAAAATACAGAATATCTTTTTATTTTATTACACCACCAACTATCCCTGAATCTCTGAATCATTTTGATCCATCCTAAGGTTGCCTGGAAGAGATTGCATCTAGCAATAAGGCCGTCCTTTGTACATTATCTGTTTGACACATGTATGTATGATGCTTCTCCTGTAACTATGGTGTACAAATAAAGTGTTATCTATCTATCTATCTATTTTTTTTCCTACTTTAGTAGAAGCGTAAATAAAACATCCTTTTTTATGTCAAGTGGTAACAATTACCGATTGACACATCTCATTGCTTTGCGGAAGAGTTTAATGGAAGCTAGATATGCATATCGTTCTGCCTTCCGCTAGTATAAATGTTCCGGAAAATGTACCTACGTATTGTTCATACATCATGGTAAACCAGTTATTTCCGCAACACCACATTGGCTCGGTATCTTTTAGAAGGTATTTCGTCAACGAATTTACATCTAGCGAAGTAAGAAGTCTGTTTTACAGAAATAAATAGGTATTGAATTGCAGAAAAACATCTAAAAAAAGTGTGTGTGTGCAATTCACACACAGCAGAAGTGAAACTTCAGAAAAGTAGCCTACGAGAGAATGAGAAATAAGAAGTAAAATCAACACAAATAATTTACTAATGTTAATAAATTTAATTTTATATAATTTTTGTAAAAGTTATTGGTCAAATTATTTTATTTTTATTTTATTCAATCGGTACAGATACAGCCAACAGTTCAAGATATATAAAGAATGGCCTTAATAATAAACAGTAAGTAAACCTGAAGTCCAGTTACATCTGTACACAACTTTCAAAACAAACAATACTTCTTTTTAAATCAAGGTTAAGGTTGGATTTTAAATGTAAATTTGTAAAGAATCAATTAAGTATAAGTGAAATATGGAGAAAAAACATAAATGAATTTAATTCGCAAATGCACAAAAATTACACCACGTTGACATTGACATATTTTCTGAAGGCGCAGGCGCAAAGACAAAGATTGGTAGTACGCAGGCGCAAAGATAAAGATTATAGGGACTTTATCGTGATGCTTTTTGTTTCATCGCATTTCAAATCACTACTTCACACTGAAGAAGTTTCACTTCCAAAATTAACAACACAACTGAATTGAGTCGACTTTACACGACAACTCACGTGAGTAGTTAGCTTAGGAATGTACTTTTTATTTTTAGTACGAAGTAACTATAACACAAACAACCCTAACATTAGGGTGGTCTATTTTAAGCCTCTTAATCTTATCTTAGCACAGCTTTTTAAACGTTATTTACGTTAAAATGATATTAGAAGTTAGTTGTATAGCGTCTATTTACTTCTGTTAATAAAACAACATTAGCTTAGATATATTACAAAACATTTTTAACCGACTTCTAAAAAGGTGTTCTCAATTCGACTGTATTTTTTTTGTTTTTTACCTCAGAACTTTCGACTGGGTGAAACGATTTCGATGATTCTTTTTTTAATTAAAAGCTGGTGCATCCCGTGTGGTCCCGTTTTGGTCCAGTTCTGACAATGGCATTCATGAGAAAACCATTTAAGTCTTTTATGGAATAGTTTTCTTTGAAGTCGGTTTTTTTTTAATAATTATTAGCTGTTAATTTTTTGTTTCAAGTATTTGTCTAGTCTCTGTATCGTATTTACAACTTGAGATAAAATAAGTTTGTACTGTTCAGATTATGAAACTACTACATTTATTAAGGCGATATAGAAATTTCTACTGAAGGTTAACATTGGTGTCTTGCAGTGCGAAGAGCGTCACCTAGTCCCAAGAGAGGTCAACTTTCACAAAAAAGTGTGAATTTATCATCAATAAGTTTCGTGAATTTCAGAATAGTTACCAAGACATTATGAGCGTATATGGAATGTTTTATAAGTTATACATTGATTTTAATAACTTAAATTAAGATAATTATTATCTCTAAAATTAGAATAAACACCCTTAAGAAATATTCAGTTATAGACGCAATAGCTATTCCTTTAGGAGTAATAGATATAGCTATTAGATTAGAATGATGAATGACTTATTTAGCGTAGCGTCCCTGCACTACTTAGGCTCTTATAGTTGTAGAATGATTGGTTGATTATTTTAAGCAGTCACTTTAGTTGCAAAATTTGGAAAGCTTTAAAATGAAAATTTGAATTTCGAATACTTCAGAGAACAATTTACAATATTTATTTTTAAATTAGATCAACGACAAAACAAAGTACATTGTCATGATGGCCAGTACAGTCGAGACTCGAGTGCTGTACTAATGTCAATAACCTCAGATAAAGCAAAGGGATCGTTCCGTATCAGGCCAATACAACCGACCAATTGTATAATATTGTCTCGTGTCCGGTATTTTTTTCGGAACCATAGTATGAGCTATTGGTATAAAACTCACGTTGAATTGTCTAGTGGGAGTGCTTGCGAAGCGAAGTAATTTTTTAAACATATACATTTAACTATGATTATGAGTATTCTGAATATTTTAAGACACTTTTATCACGATTCTAATTGTTATAATTAAATACATATTGTTTACCATTTTGAGATAGTAGTTGACTATGGAGTCAAATCAATTTCTCTTTATTAAATATCAAAACTGTACGTTCTGTAGAAACTTGTATGAAATTAGAACGCCACATGTTGCTACAGTACAACCTTATATTTGGAACAATTTAATTTTTTTTTTAAATTTAGCCAATTTAAAAATAAAAACGATCTTGAATATGGTGAAAATCTAATTTTTCAGTTTTATATCATAGTTTTTATGACTGTTAATTTTTTTTAAGCATTTCTGACTGTTTTTAGAAAAAGAATCAATGATTTTTTCCTCTCTCAGCATTAATCAGACTTTTAATTTGTATGCATATGTTTAACATATTATTTATAGTGTATATGTGTAAATACATATTAATTGTATTTATATTGCGTAAGTATACTTGTTATTCTGTAGGTATACCTACACACATATAAATTATGCATTTATAGTTTAGGTATTTAGTTTTATGTTTATTTAATTATCTTTAACGTGACTTCTTTAACGTGATTTGCCTCTATTTATTCTTTACTATCCTCTCTTCAGTTCCAAAGTTTGCTGGAAGAAAACTCAACTATGGGTTAAGCTTACCTTTGTCATACTATTTTCCTTCCTGGATATGATCGTTATTTTTGTGTATAGCTTGCATTGGTTTCCGACGAGTGAGTGAGGTTACCGGAGGCCCTAACCCTTCCCTCTCCCCCTATCCCCTCCTCTACCCCCCTTCCCCTATTCTCACCTTAAAGGCTGACAACGCACTTGTGACTCTTGAGTTGCAGGTGCCCCTGGGCAGTAGTAGTCATTTACCATCAACTGACGCGTCTGCTCGTTTGCCCCCTATACTTACCATAAAAAAAAAAAAACATTATGTTGTCGGAGCTATATTATTTTTTGTATCACTTTCCAGACCACACCAGTATTTATGTAATAATATGTTATTAATTACATAACTTGTCAATGCTAAATCAGTTTATAGTTTTGTAGTATGAAAAAAAAAAACTTCAACATACCTGTTTATACTATTAATTAATTATATTTATGCAAAACAA
The DNA here is from genome assembly GCA_963859945.1 of Euplagia quadripunctaria. NCBI lineage: Eukaryota > Metazoa > Arthropoda > Insecta > Lepidoptera > Erebidae > Euplagia > Euplagia quadripunctaria. The sequence goes on from OY982562.1 coordinate 24,122,860, forward strand.
TCACATACTTGCAAACATACTATTCAAACAATATCCATACTTATAACAAAAGGAACAAGTATTTTAATTCCTTGAACTTAGTGGTATCCGGGATCGTTATACCGACGTTGGCTTGATAACATACACATTATGTGGAAACTAACGACCTCTATTAATATAATGAGCATATGAAACAAACACAGTGTAACTAAATAAGTCAATTCAACAAGTCAATATTTTTTTACATACAAAATTTAGACAATGATAATTTAACTGTACGATCTGTAAGCTCGGCGTATGTCCATCTAGAGTTAATTTCATACTTAACTCGATTTCTGTAGTCGTTATTATTCTTTATTAAAATATATTTGAAAACGTATCGTACGTAAATAATAAACTATACAAAGTTTTTAAATCATTTTATTATTATAACACATTATATAACAAAGTCTCCGCCGCGTCTGTATGTCGACCTTGACGAATTTTCATACGGTTTTCACCAATAGACGTAGTGATTTATGAGGTTTTGTGTAAAATGGCTGAAATATGACGATGATTATTGAAGATGTCGTCAAAAATCAAAAATACATATATGCTTTGCTACCCGTGCGAAGCCGAAGCGGGTGACCAGTAAACTGATAATTTGATAAATATTCACAGACGTTTGTGAAAACTTCTCAATCAAAGACTTATGTTTTTTAGCATGCGTTTTATTATAACTAAATATCGCCTGGTGGCCTAATTTCGACCATAATTTTATTAAATTTTGAATGTTCTATAATCAGTATAGCTTGAACTGCAATTGTATACACTTTCCATGACAGGTCAAAATATATATTGTACCCATGTAGCTTTCTACCGCCGTTTTCACATCATTTAAAAAGAAAAGAGTATCTGATTCACAACAAAATTATTGTTTTACTAAAAGTCGTCAATTACTACAAAAACTAAACTACTACAATAATTAAACAAAACCGGTTGACAAAATATAGGAAGGAAATGGTTCATAACCGTTTTGCCTTGCCTATTTACATATAGAGGATATATGATAATATTATAAATAAAAGCAATAAAACAATAATTTAGAAATATTTAATATTATATTTTTAAAACAAATTATATGCCATTATTATATCAATATCAGTTGAGCTTCTATATCATACATATTGAGCGGTCCCAATGAGGATAGCACTGTCTTTATAACATAAATTATCTCAGAATATCATGATTTCCTAACTGGCAAATAATTTATTAAAATTAAACTTCAAAAAACTTACATCGATAAAGGAACAATCGACAAAGAAAGATGTGTGAAAGTTTTGCGGCCAACATTTCATTATCATTTCAAATTATTTAAAAAATACGTAATTTTTTTTCAATACGTAGGCACATATTCGTAAAGAAAGGAATGGTCGGTTTGTAGTCAGTCAATTAACTGAATTTACGAGCAAAGACAATGTCCGAAGTCTTTTTTATATTCTGTACTTGTGATAGATAAGTGTTAGTAATTCTTTTCATAGATTTTTAGAAGATGAGCCTCTATTTCGCTAACGTCTTGAGAAATCGTATTTTTTAAATCGTCTACACTCGTCATAAACAAACTATTTTTGATAACACTTACGTATTAGTATATTTTTTTTCGATAAATCCTTAAAACATAGATAACTTTATAATTGACACCCAAAATACAGGTTATTACGTAGTTTGGGTGGCAGCAATTTTGATTATTTGTGCAATTGTTTACCAGTGTAATGAAAATCGCTGAATCGCGAAATATTCCTTAACTACGTAGACTGCTACCTAGTTAAAATTATTTGTACAATTCGACTTGCTGGCAAACTGGTGTTGAAATAAATTATTAAAAAAAATTGTGTATGAATAGAGTGTTATATTTTAAATATTGATATGATGAAGCTACTACAGTTATCTTTAAAAAAAATATATACAAGTGACTTCAATGACACTTGAAACACATGAGTTACTTTGCTACCCTTGAGTTTGGAGTTTTATGGTACCACTCTGAAAGTATGAACTATCCACTAAAAATATATTACTAAAATCTGTTCACAATTGGCAAAGATTTAGCGTAAAAGACACAAACAAAATAAAACAATACAGTAAGATTGAGAATCAGCTTTTTTAAATTAGTTAATTAAAATCTATTTTGATGGATAACATTCCTTCTTAAAGTAACGTAATTAGTATGGAATACAATTAATTTATTAATTATAACTAGAGGAATGGCAACATTCCGCAGTATTTCCAACAAATATTACGTTAACTGTGGTTTGTTTTTATAACGTAACGTCATAAATAACTAAGTGGATTCAACTTATTGTTACTTTTATAATGACAGTAAATCAAGAAGTTCCAAGCGACATTGGCGTTTCAAAAGAATTTCACACGGCAATGTACTTGCTGCGATGTCGCTAAAAAAACTTTTTCTTTGAACTATGGGTGTAACTTCTCACTTTTAACAGTCCAAACAGACCTTTGTGACATAATAATAGTGCAAAAAGGAGAGAGCTGTTTTTATGACTGATTAATAATAATAATAACATCCTGGAAAATATGACACAGCACAGGGATAAACATAGGAATTTAAATAAAAATGTATTTTATTTTTTATATTAGCAGCAAGCGGGAATTAAATCCACGATCTCTGACGTTCAGTTGGTGTCTGTTCGTGTATACCTATAGTATTATTTCCTATCACTAAGGCTAAGGCTATCATCACATTTAGGTAGTATTTTTTATAGACTTCCATAAATTGGTATAATAATAATAATAACTTGACACATCTCACACACGGCCGTCTGATGCCAGACTACTATGGTAACCAGAATGCTGATAAACATACTTATATATTTCTAAATACACATCATGGAGGTATAAAAAAGTCCATGATACACACATATTATAGATAAATTATACCCAGAGACAGAACAAATTATCACGCTCATCACACAATTATTTGCCCTGGTTGGGAATCGAAACCACGACCTCTGGCTCAGCTGAGGATCACTGACCACTAGACCAACAGGCCACAGGCCAGTCAGTAGGACAGTGTACAATGTATGACAATGTACAGTGTGGTTGTCTTTGGTTTGGTTATACTGCTATAAGTGGTCTACCAGTGACCATCTTTACCTGCCCATACGAGGCTTGACAAAAATGTCATAATATATCGCCACCCGGCAACAAAGGGTCATAATACAAAAACAGGTATTTCGTGAAAACACGACTTTTAATGCCGGTGAATTGAACAAAACAACAAAGTTCCCTTTTTCACTGAGTTAATAACGATGTTTTTACAGCTGACCAAATGCAACATTTGCTATTCAATGCTATAAAAATTTCAAAACGTACCTAACATGTGATATGACACTTTTTTGCCGGGTGGCGGTATTATGTTTCAGCTTTCAATAACTGATACAATATTCAATCATCAGTTTAAGTAAGCATTTAAGATCCGTGTACGTGTGTGTGTTAATGCAACTACAAATTCTCTGTCTCAATCAGTGAGACAACCGAGTAGTATTAATTTACGTGGTTCAATATTAATTACAAAATACAATTCAAATTAATTATTTGTCTTTATTAAACGTCAAAGCGATAGGGTATGTATAAACTTGTTTAAATAACAACTAGTGACGTCATACGGTCATACATCGCTATCATCAAATCACTTTAATGGTTGGTTTTACAATAGAAAAAATATTACAATGTTTTTTAACGTTTCAAAAAGTTTAATACTCAATTTTTTAAGCCAACTACCCTATTCCTGAATCCAAAAATCCCTAAACCTTTGCGGGTTACAATTAATAAGTAATCTTCCTAAATATTAACGACGAAATTCTTACAAACTTTGTACATCATCCGCGAGTTACTTTGTTCTAAGATACTTTTAAAACAATAGGACGTTGACGAACAATACACAAAATATTATCTGATGTTGAAAACCAAAGTCAAAACCAACATCCTGCCATTATATTACAAAACAATGCGTTAAACTTCGCAACATTTTTAACACAGTCCATTTTGTAACACGTAACAGGTTGAGCAAAAACAAAATACATTGGAATGTCTTGAACACTAATTCCTGTGTGATGAAGCAACAAAGAGACCATACTTCGCACTTTGCACTGCGTATTAATACCGATGTAAACATATACACACAATTGTCAAAGTTATTGTGGAACACTGTCACAATACTAAAGAAATACTTCAATTAAAAACCGACACTTTTAATCACTTCATCTGTTTTCTTTCTCAGCAACACGGGCACAACTTTCGCAGTTCACGTGAGACCTCATATTGTTATTAAGCCTCCTCTTCACAGCATGATTCCTTTCTCTAGACGGGAATTTTTGTATCTTTCTCTCTTTCACCGGCTCTTTCTCGGCACCGGTGAGGCGTCTATATACATCCGCCCACTCCAATTGTTTTAAAGAAAGGCACATTGTTAGTGATTTTGTTTGGTGCGCGACACGTCTGTTCGGTGCGGCTGTCGGGGCAAGAGTGGACAATTTTTTTTGATCGATGCGCTCGCGCCGGCCTTAATGCAAGGCTGATTAGTCGTTCGTTAGTCGATTTCGATCACGTTTGTAGTGGCCTGGCCTGTTGACTATTGATAATATTATGTTATCTGTGGCCGGGTCACGCTATTTAAGATATTGCTATCGGAATGAGGAGGCGGGATTTCGATGAAAGCGACAGCAACAACGATAAGATATTTATTATGATATGTAGACTTGAAAACAAAGATTATTCAATCCATGAAATCACACACAATATATGTCATTGTATAATGTATGTGATTTAATCAAACCATCTCATGTTCTGTTGTTTTGTAAGTTCCCTGACTCAAGTTTTGTCGGATATGGTTTTCTTGTCGGATTGAAAACACGATTAATAATGGCTTTACGTTGGTAAACAATTACTTTACTCTTCTGATATGTAATAAGCGGTTTAAGGGGCCAATGAGCTCTAGTAGGTACCTACCACTCACCACCAGGACACTCAACTCTTCCTAGTCGAGCTAAGTAAACACTAGGAATAGAAGTCTAGCTAAGTGATTGCGGCGGACGACGTACCTACTAAATTTTAAATAGTAAATACGCCCACAACAAGTAATTAATATTAATTAGATTATAACTATTGTAAAACATATTGGTGATATTGGTGATAATTAATTTATTAGCCGATCGTGTGTTTAATTAGTTACTTATTTGTGAAATGTAATACGTATTAAATGTGTCAACACATTCACAATTGTTTCAATTACATCTACACAATTGTTTTGTTACAACTGAGTTGAGCAATTGCTCCAACAACTCGCTTGATAAAATGATATCTTAGATACGATTGCTCGCAACTCTTAAAAGCAAAAGTAAATAAATTGTCTACGAAAATCGAAAGAACATGGAAGTCAGCCGTCTCCCGAAAAGAGAGATTATTATGTTGTGATATTTGCTTATATTTCGGTCTCAATTAATCCGAACTAATATCCTAATCATTATATTAATACGTGAAGAGAATTATTTGTACCCCTTTTTAAGAAAATTTCGAGAACGTAGTAACGTGAATTTTGGAATATTTACAGTTTATATATAGAAGAAGCGCAGAGAGTTAAAATTTTTAAACAATATGTCTTACAACTTTAACAATTACGTGAAATCGGCTTAGTGAAATTACACGCGTCCACTATATGTGATTACTTGTCATGGTAAGTAAGTCCATACAATAACACCTCAAGTTATACTGGCCAATAAAAAAACCATGGTCATGGAAATTCGACCACCACGCGATCTCTAGTACTGTTCCCGAAACGCGAGCGAAGCCGTTGTCAAAAGTACTGTTCCCGGGAACGCGAGCGAAGCGAGACAGAATACAAGTATACAGTGTTTCCTATAATCTTCGTCTTTGCGGCTGCGTACTACGAAACCTTCAGAAAATGCGTCAATGTCAACGGGGTGTAATTTTTGTGCATTTGCGTATTAAAATTCGTTGGTTAAATAATTTGACCCATAACTTTTATATAAATTATCTAAAATTAAATTTAATAACATTAGTAAATTATTTGTGTTGATTTTACTTTTTATTTCTCATTCTCTCGTAGGCTACTTTTCTGATGTTTCACTTCTGCCGTGTTTTTTCACACTTTTCTTTTCTCTTATCAAATTCCTACTCAAGTAGGATAAAGATTGGCTTGAAGTAGAATGTTTAGAGTTTGAATAAGTAGGAGTTGTTAAGCAGTTGGACACTTCGGACGACGACAAACAGGTTGGTGCTACATATGGAAGGCCTAAAATTCTTTTAAAGAATGTAGTGACTACGTCAAATCCCAAAAAGTCGAGGAACTTCTCGAAATACGCAAACCTGACCATTTCTAGTTTGCCTCATAAATGGCTCGTCCAAGCGGATCTTGAATTACAGCAGACGATGTAACATACAGAAGAAGCCAGAAGACTAAGAAAAGGACTGGTCCTCTCTGAATTTTCTGGCTTCTTCTGGTAAAATATACATGAATATATAAATATTCTTTATATATACTATATATTTCTTGTGTGCGTGTGTATTTTACTGAACTCCTCCTAAACGGGTGGAAAGATTTTAATGATTTTTTTTTGTGTGTCTTCAGGTAGATTCGAGAATGGTTTAGATTTACAATTGGACCCGGTAGATGGCGCTGCGATAGGGTTACAGGAAAAATATTTTTTGCGTTCCGGCAGGACAACGTTTATACATAACTGTCAGTCGTTTGACAGTTGGCGCGATTGACAGAATGCGCGCTGCAAATATTGTTTAAAACAGATGCATCGGTCGGAACTATGTATTTGGAATAATTTTTTTTATTAATTAAATCGAAGTCAATATTCATAGTTAAGACAAGACACCGTCTGTCGGGTCAGCTAGTAAAATATAAGGGGATCTTGGGAGTTGTTGCAGTCACAGCCTCATTTTTATTTACATATTTATTTTTAAACATACATTTACTTCACTAGAAACTTATTGTTTATTTTATTAAAAACATGTTTCACTAGGTACCTACTTCTTACTTTAGACTTTGTTATCAAACGGTACCAAACTTGCTCATTAAATAGTTGGTTAACGAGCAAGTAATTTTTTAATTATATTATAGTATTTTCGATAATTTGGACATTATTTGCTCGTTAACTCATCACTTCATCAGTCCTCATTAACTAATTTTCCAAATTTAAAAAGTATTCATTACCAATCCTTTGCAATATCATATTTTTCTTAAACAGCAAAGTAAAATAAAGAGTAGCCTCTGTGAAATGCTAAACTACGCGTTGGCGGTGAATCGGATCAGCTACGCCACTTCCCTTTACGAGAAGACATCCTCGCAGGAGGTCGCGATCCATCGATTTCTCTACGGTAACATTACTCAACCGATTTATCACTATGTCTTTTCTTAAAAAAATCAATCCAAAATCAGATTTCCACCACATCCAAATGAAGTACGTGCGTTTTAAGGGTAACACGTTTTTATACACAATAGCAACCCGTCCCGGCTTCGCACGGGTACAAATTATAAATCAAAACCTTCCTAATCAATCACTCTGTCTGTTAGTGAAAACCGCATTAGATTTACCATAGCAGCGCCATCTATTGATTACTTACTCAACCCAGTCGAAAGGTATCGACATCTGTTAGAATCATTTGGAGTTAACAGATAATTGTGACTGTCAAATAATAACAGACAAATAATTAGCAATAAATTAAAATTGCGACTATAATTTGAGATTTAAACTATCCTATCTCTCAAGTTGGATCAAACTGCACATGGTGTGCGAATTTTATTATAATCGGTTAAGTGGTTTAGGAGTCCATTGAGGACAAACATTGTGACACGAGATTTATATATATTAAGAAGATAAGATAGGTTTGTGACGCATGAGAACCTCTAGATGCCATAACAACATACAAGGAACACCATGTACATACAATGGTCACGTCAACGGGAAACAACCATATGACGATTTGAGTGTGACATCCTTGAGGTGTATAGTCACATCGTCTGTCGTAGCATTTAAATAGAGGCTGACGGAAAACGGTCATAGGACGACGAACCTCTTGATCGTACTTGAAGAAAAGTGAAAAATAATTGAGTTTAAAAACATGTGAACGTAATTGTTACAACCAAAAAAACAGCAGAAGAAATATATCGTTAGAGGTGGAATATTTTCTTCAAATTTAAATGGGACAAATATTGAGTACAGTCAATTCAATTAAAAAAATAATGATTAATTTCTGTTCACTAATGGCGAAGATATGGGGTAACACACGCAAAAAAAAATACAATATTCAGTCGAAATGAGAACTCCTCCATTTTGAAATCGGTTAAAAAGTACTTTTCTTTTTTGAAGGATGGGGGGCAAACGATCATACGGGTCACCAGATGGTAAGTGACTACCTTCGCCCATGGGCACCTGCAACCCAAGAGTCACAAATGCATTGCCGGTCTTTAAGGGGGGTGTAGGGGAAGGGGGGAAGAGGGGGAATGGTGGGGGAAGAGGGAAAATGGTGGGGGGGGGGAGAGGAAAGGGTTAGGGCCTCCGGTAACATCACTCACTCGGCGAAATACAATACACTGCCGGTTTTTTTGAGGCTGTGGTATCACTCCAGTTGAGCCGGCCTATACATGCCGAACCATGGCTCTCTCACTTGCAGACATGTTTGGATAGATAGCCCGAAATAAACATATTTATTTAATAATATGTAGTAATATAAAACATTCCCGCCTTTCCGCCATTCTGTACGTTTAGATTTTTTAAACTACGCAACGGATTTTAATGCGGTCATCAATAGATACGGTGATTCAAGACCTTACTTTTTGTGTTTTAATTCCAATTCACAAAACACAACACATATTTAAAGTATAAAGTAACTTACCTAAGTCAGTCAATTAATAAGAAAACGAACTAACGCTCTAACCGGGAAAAAAGTTTTCACACAACCTCATGCTCACTTGCCTACCCTATTCCTGATTTTATTTGGGGTCGGCGCAATATGTTTTTTAATTCCATTCTAGTCTATCATTCGTTATTTTACTGTTTACTACCTTTTTAGCTACATCCTCTTTCGGACCATTCATGCATTTTTTCTTTGGTTACCCTCTACTTTTGTACCCGTCAACGTTCTTATATAAAACACTCTTCACCACATTGCATGCATGCAGGATGGGTGTATTTTTTATATAAACTGTGACAAATTTAGTAATGTTCGTTATTGTTTAAGCATTGGCTGTCTACGAAATATAAGGATGACGATCGCTATCAATACGCACTGACTTCAAGTAATAATCAATTTCACATGAAAATTTGTTATTTCCTCGATCATGAGACTATTAACTTATTGTTTTTATTTTCCACAATTGCAGAACGTGTCGTTAGCTTCGCGAAATACATCCGACTCTATCCAGGTACACAAATAACTATCCGTTTCATCGCTAATTATTCTTAAACTTTTTATTCGCTTCAAGCGTATCCACTGGCATGTGATTACTCAAACATCACTAGAATTATCCTCGATTCTTTTTATTTTGTAATACGAAGCAAGAGGTGCTGTATAAGATACGTGTTTCTTGCAGATCTACTTCCCCAATCTGGCAACCGGATATACCGTTTAGTCCCCTTAAATTATCGGTTGCTACATATCATATGAAATAAGCAAGCAAATAAATAGCTATAGCCGATTGATTACACTGAAGTAATTTTAATACTTCCGAAGTAGTAGCATGTAATTTCATATGCAAATGCTGCATATCTAATGCTTAAAAGAAATACATAAGTATATATATATATACCTTTATTTATATTATGCGCTAGGTGACGCGAGTTTTCAAGGTCGAACCAAGGTGTAGTACTAGTTTAGTTTCCGTGTTATTTGAATGTACTCACCTCCAAGCATGGGGGATGAACCCTGGACATAATTCAGGACAGTTGTCGCACGGCCTCCCTTCCGATACTTCTTTTATTCGTACGCCCTGTAAGAAGAGAAGAGTACTTCAGTTAGTATAGATAGACTTTACAAGGAAGATTTTATTAAATAAATGTGTCACATTAGGTACAACATATCAAGCGCCGCCGTCAACTGATAAAGTACTTAGAACATTATTGTCGTTTTGAGTAACGATGATAATTCTTTGTTCCAAGAAAATGTAAAAAAATACCAATACTATGATATCTTCATTCAAATATTATTACAATCTTTTATTCAGAAAAAAGTACTGTTATCGCGTAATGGAAAAATAAATTTAATAAAATATTACACATACAACATCTGTCTCAACCCAAACTAGTCAGAACCTGTGCTATGGTAACCAGACTGCTGATAAGCGTTCTTATATATTTCTAAATACATACATATTAAATTTTAGATAAATTACACCCAGACACAGAACAAAGTAATAAAGTAAAGTATTAAATATATAATTGTATAAGTGTATTTTTTTGCACGAACTTGTTTGGAATTTTGAAATTGACAAATGCCAATGGCGTGTAATTAGTTTAAGGCCGAATGTAAGTTATTTGCGGCATATTGCTTTGCTTCAAAAATAAATATAATAACAATGAGACAACAAAACAATATGTTCGGTCATATGTGTTTATCAATGTCAAACTGGTCATAAATAAAACAAATAAAGTAAGGACATGTAAGTTATTGAAATCTAAGCTTGAATTATTTATATAAATATGTGGATAATATTCGTTGTTTGTCCCCATGAGTGTTCATCCTGAATTGTGTTACTTCGTGTTTTATATGTATTTAAACTTATTTTACAAAACACTATGTTTTTCAATATATTCCATTAAGCACAGATGGCATGTTCTAGTGCCTAAAACAACACTTAAATTCATAAAACATAATATGTACAAGAAAATATGATTCTTACTCTATGGATTGTGTTAAGAAATTGTTTTTTTTTTTAAATAAAGCTAATGAAATTCATATAAACAAGGTAGCATCGAATGTTGATAATAATTTACCTAAGGTCATGGCTAAGTTCATCCAATATGCTCTGTATCCGTCACAAAAACTTGCAAATACAATGGAACACTTACTTAAATCACTGAAAAGGCATGACTCTAGCATGCAGTTATAAAAAAAAAAAATTGAAAAAAATCTATCCGTTTAAAATTTATGACCGTTTGAATTTCCAGGTATAAACTCAGTGTCTCATCATCAACTATTCATTTAGAAATTGTTTAATAAAAGAGTAACACAAACCTCTGGACATTTATCATCAGAACTTGTGTCAAGTTCATTTAAATAATCAATGATGTCCTCAATATCATTTTCATTATTTGATCTGTATATCTCTGATACTTTCATATCTTCATTAGAATCGCATTCACTGTAACTATCAGACGTTGAATATTCACTATCTCGTCTGTAAGCAAACAGTTTGAATATCCCGCCTTTTTCTCTCCAGGAATCGTCCTTCAAATCACCATTGCGTCTTCTTCTGTGTATCTTGAATGGAACTTGTTTAAATCTTGGTGGAATAACGTAAGATGTCTTAGTAACAATATTCTTTTTGTATTTTTTATCGTAATCTTCTTCAGTAACACCACAGTGGTATACAAGATAATCTCTTTTTATCTGCTCTTTTCCAATAGGATCACGCCAATAATTCTCTTTCTTTCTCACTCCTAGATAATAGTCAAGTTCTCTTTCACCAAAATTGTCATCGTCGTCTGTTACGTCATCAAGTGTGTTTAAACTCTTGTCAACATTGTCTTGAGAATCTTCAATTGTTTGTGAAATGGAACGTTTCTTAGCATTTGGCATTTTTTTCAGAAAATTAACAGTATTGGAACTTAAAAATTTCGTTGTTTTTCTATATACAGAAGCAACTGATTCCCTTCTTCTTCTTATATTGTTCATCTTCTTACTTCTTCTACAAAGACGGGTTACTAAATATCTTTTTACTTTTCTCAAAACTTCGGACCTCAAGTTCATTTCGTTCAAGACGTTTATCAAATTTTGTATGTCATGGCCTTAATAATGCATTGGAGTTAAATGAGTAGATGAGGCAAGAGTAAATGAGGGTGTTCCTCCGTGTGGGCGCTCGCGGGACACTAGTCGAGTTTTATGATTACGATACCATTGCGAAGGTGACGTGAGCGTGGTCACCTGCCAATAGGTGCACGGTGTTTTACTAAACCAATTCACAAAGACCCTTGATGTTTGAAGACATGCCTTTATTTTATTAAAGCACGAAGGGATGAGAGAGCTCTACACATAGTGGTTGGTATTGGATGGTTATGGCTGGGCGTGGACTAGTTACGGTCATGCAAACAGTTCTGAATGTGTCCACAGTTAATGACTCGACAAATTGCAACACCCTTAGGTGGTATTGCCTGTTAAATGCGCGCCCTTATTAGGTCTGTTATTTGAGCTCCAGGTCAATGACATAAGGTTTTCAATCAAAAAGTTTTATAGTGAACACAACATTGTACTTATTGTGTATATTTTCTTATAGTTAGGCTAGTAAATTAAAGTCGTAAATAAATACATTTCATTACTACATAATAATTGGCGAATGAACATCTAATGTTATGCATCAATGAAATAAATATTATTTTTATTGGCAAACGCGTTATCAACGCCATCTAGTAAAGTTACATGTATTTCCTTTAGTTCTGTATTATGCCATTGTCACTGTTTACTATGCATTCGAACTACTAGCGCCATCTGTGGTCGAGTAGGAGTAGCATTATGTAAAGTATATTAAATCGAGTGTGGAAGTAAGCTACTTTTGTTGGATATTTATTTAAAACTGACTTCTTCTGGTATTTTTTTTTTGCAAACTCACACTTAGGATTCTATTGTAATGATATTATAATTGATTACTCATACTTATTTTGATTTTTTGTAATTCTGCGTTATCACTTCAGGACTAGGTTTTTACACATCTGCCTTATGTAAACTTTAGTAAGTTTGTCATCTTTATTGCCAGGGGCGCTGTCAGCAGATACATAGTTACTGAATAAACGTTTTATAACCGATACGAAGCGTGTTAGTGAATTCTAACTATGACATAAAATACTGAAAGACAAATTGGACTTTGGACACAACATATCATTAGGAGCCAACACCGTCTAAAAAACTTGGGATTGACCATGATGTGTTCTCGTTTGCTACTTTAGTGGTATTTAAAGTATGATGATTTAAGTCATTGCTTGTAGACATTAGTCGTATAGAAGTAAAAAAAAAATATATGGATCGACTTGGGTCTCGACGACTTGGACGACTCCTCCTTGGATCCTCTGTTTTTTCGTCACTTTTCCTTAACCGAATACGGTGTATTCGGTTAAGGAAACTGCAAGATTGATTTTGTTATGAATTTTAATATTTACTTAACATTTAATATAATGATATTATACGTGGTCACCCTTTTTTTTTTTCGTGTGGATACCCCCACGGGTCATCGACTCACCGGGGTCAACGGCAAGGTGGTATGTCGTACTCGAACCGACTAAAACCACACGGTGTTCCGTCACGGGGTCCTAATGCCGGGGACTGTGAACCCCGGTGGACTTGGCCGCCTGCTCGACAACAGGCGACCCCACAATTTGGTGATTGCCCTTGCCCTCTCCGATTTAGAGAGGTGCCCGTGATACACGTCGCGCCGCCGTCTCGGGCCCGACGAAATTCGAAGGTAAATTATGAAATAATTCATAGCAATGAAGTAACGGAAAGAAAAACTGAATACATAAGACATACATAGAATACATAAGAGAAAAGGTTCTGAACTGTATTTACCTACATATTTATACCTATATATTAGTTTGTCAAACGTCGTCGTTGTTGTTCAGTCAGTGGAGAAAGGTTTTAAAAACAAATACCGCATTACTACTGAAAATTAAGTTAGAACCGGGCTTTTTATTTTTCGTATGATGAAAAATGTAACAGCTTCACTGGGCTTTGTATAAACTAAAAACAAATATACACATAACATACACAATAACTACACACTGGCGTGGAGTTTTGTGTTTACCGTTGTTTTGAGATTTTTGTGTACTTTAGAAGAGTGGAAACAAACATATGTACAGGACGTATGTATACTTTGTTACACAGTTGATGTGCATTTAATGCATATGTTATTCATCTCTTAACTAAACTTGCATCGAGAGAAAAAGTGCCCTGAAAAGGACGAAATTGTAAATGAGACCATTTAAGAAAAGTCAATCAAAAATTTTATCGTTTTCAGACGGGACAAAGGAAGAAGGTAATATAAACGGGTAGGGAAAACAAAGCGCAAGGTAGGAAGGAGGTAGGGTAAGAGACACTGCAAGTCTCGGTTGAGAAAATGGGACTGAGACTGCAATAACTCGAAGAGGTAGGTCCTGTTGTTGGAGAGGCCATTAGGAAAGTGACATCAACTGGTCAGACTCTAAAGAATCAAATAATGTTTTACAATATTTAACAAATAATGTCTATAGGAACGGGGAGCGGCGTTTATCAGGTGCGGAACAACTGTTTATCATATATGAAGTTCGAAAACCATTCTATTCAACCAGTCTTCAGCAAGGTGACGTGGCAATGGCAGGCCTTAAGGTCCTAAGAATCAAATAAATAACCGTTGAAGGGGTAAGGGATTGCCGTCGCCCATGGGCACCTGCAACTCAAGAGTCACAAGTGCTTTGCCGACCTTTAAGGTGGGGAGGGAAGAGGAGGAGAGGAGAGGGGGGGGGATAAGGAGAGGTGGGAAGAGGGGGAGAAGGGGGGAGAGGCAAGGGTTAAGGCCTCCGGTAAAGGCACTCACTAGGCGAAACACAACGAAACCGTTGCTATGAGGCCGGTTTTCTGTGAGGCCGTGGTAGCACTCCGGTTGAGCCGGCCCATACGTGCCGAAGCATGGCTCTCCCACTTATAAAGCTAGCTTCTATAGGTGTGGAGACTTACTTACTAGCCGGAAAAAGACTGTGTTTACCTGTCCAACAGTAAACTTCTGTAAGTAGGTCGCTATAATTCTAGCCAAACTCTAATTTGTCGTAATAATTAAAAAAAAAAGAAATTGCATTTAAAATTGTTACAATTACTCGCGATTTCTTAAGGTTTTTAAGATGACACTATTTATGGTTTTGTTTATCATGACTTAATTACTATAGAAATGCAACTATTCTGTTTTGAACCTTGTCTTAATGAACAATAAATGTTTTTATGTCTCGAAATAAATATTACAAAGTAAAGTTTATAGGAACTATAAATCTCTACAGTTTTATTGTTCTTCAATCGTACTAAGGTAAGGTGTTTCATGTGAAGAGGAAGCGAATAAATCATTGTGCCATATTAGGAATTGACAGATATGTATGTTTCGTGTTCTGTCGTAAATCTTGATTATAACAGCCATAATTTATTTATAACATTATAATTTATTAACCTAGATGTAGTCTGACTGAGGAAGCAACTCCATCCTGTTGTGGAAGACCAGGCTACGTGATCATGCCTGCAAGATCGCAGCCAACAGCTGACATCGGGAAGTTACTACTACTACCTACTACACACGCGAGTAGCTACTGCACAACCGTGTAATTACTATACTCGCGAGTACGTACTACACAGGCGTGTACCTACTATACTCGCGAGTACGTACTACATATACGTGTACCTACTACACCCGTGGGTACCCACTACACCCGTAATTACCTACTACACCAGCGAGTACCTACTACGCAGGCGTGTACCCACTACCAGGCCTATGCCACTCGATGTACTTACGTGCGCTAAACACCTCCCGGCCGCTCGACCGCTGGCGGACCTTATACGCAGTCTCGCGCAGGAGGTTGTCGACAGCTGCATCGAGCGCTCACGTTTTTATTTTTAATTTTTAAAGTACAAGAACGTAATTCGAAATCGTATTGGTATATTCATATATACCTTAAATACAGTCAAATTCACGGCCACAAAAATTGACATGGTTTCTGATAGTTTATGTGCTATATATGGATGTAGATCCAGTAATGTATGATGATATAAAATAGTAGTATAATGATGTAGTTTTTCTTGTCTATTTTCTTTACTGTTTTGATTTCTTGAGACTGTGAATTTAAGTGTTCTAATAATTTATTGATGTTTCTCGTTAGAGGTTTGGTTAATTAAGCGAGGTCGCGTGGCTTTGGTGATAAGTTTTTCGTAGAAGCGCGCATTTGTTCTTAAGTGATTCGAATTGGTGAATTAGAGATTTGGTTATTCGAGATCGCATGGCTACGGCGTTAAGTTTTTCGTGGTAGCGTGCATTCGTTGTTAAGTGTTTCGTATTAGTAAACTTACGGGGACGTGGTATTCAGTGTTACATTTTTCTAAGTCAGGTAACACACCCGAATTTTTGCACAATAAAACTTCACTTAATCAACATAGGCTTTTATTTATAAAAATATAGATATTGAATATTACATAAAAAGAGGTAACCCTAAACTCACTTACGGTAACGCAACCGTGCGCTATTGCGAGGTAATAATAATCGTGTTTTAAGAACATTTAAGATCATTTTCGCATGCAGCGGTCGGCGCTCGGAAAGAGTAGGTAATTAACACGGTAGGTATAGACGTTTTTGTAGGGAGTGATTTATCTGTTACGTAGTAACTACTTAGTAATCTGTGCCACTATACTCGCGAGTACCTAGTGTACCTACTATACAGGTGTGAGCCTACTACGCAGGCGAGTATCCACGACACCCGTGATTACCTACTACACCAGCGAGTACCTACCACAATGGCGTATAATTACTACACTCACGAGTACCTAGTGTACCTACTACACAGAACCATGAACCCACTGCACCCGCAAGAACCCACTTACACGTGATTACACACACGAGTACCTACCTAAATACAAAACGTATAACTGTGTGCGTGCATAGATTTATAATGTCCAACACTAATTCCCATTAGTAAATAAATGAGTAACTACATAAATTTCAGTTTACTGTGATTTTAACTATATTCGAATACACAGGATATATTAATTGGGTGTTTGAGAATAAAGTTTCAGTTGCTATCCAACCTTCCCATGAGACCGAATTATCAATTGGGAAATACTTAAATAGGTATCCCACTAATCCCACTAAATGTGAAAGTTTGGATGGATGGATGGATGTATGGATGGATGGATCCATGTTTGTTACTCTTTTACGCAAAAGCCACTGAACCGATTGCGACGAAACTTGGTATGTAGATAGCTGGAGACCTGAAGCTCGCTTCAAGATGTAGCCAATCTTGTCAGTAACTCCTCGTACATACGGTAGAATGGCAGGCTGGCGCTCGACAGTGGCTGGCTTTTCTTGGGATCTTGTTGAGCTAGTTGTCTTGCAGTACGTGCTTGACATGTGCTGCAAGACATTCTACCGTACGTACGAGGAGTTACTGACAAGATTGGCTACATCTTGAAGCGAGCTTCAATCAATACATACTACAAGCCGCCAACGAAGATAAGTCAATTTTTACCATCTGTCAAGTGCCAAGTACCTCTACCAGATGCAGGGGTCTATAAAATAGACTGTGACTGTGGGCTCTCGTACATTGGTCAAACCAAGAGAAGCATTGGCTCCCGCGTCAAAGAACACATTGCTGACATAAAACACCAACGCTCGTTGAAGTCTGCTGTGTGTGAACACGTGCAACAAGGGACCAACCATTACCTGCGTTTCGATAAACCACAGGTACTCGCGAAAGAACACCGATTCCTACCAAGGATGCTCCGTGAGGCTATTGAAATTAAAAAACACCCTAATTTTAATAGAGAAGATGGTTGGAACGTACCACCAGCTTGGGGTCCGGTTATTCACTTACTCAAACCCAAGAAAATACAAAACACAGCAAGGCTTCAAGACACTTTGAGCTCATTCTGCGTAAATAGTAACACCAACAATCAACAAACTTCGGGTACTTTGAGATAACTTTGCACTTCGATACATGAGACGACCACCATCTTAGTCTACCCGTGACCATGGCTGCTGAAAAGCAACTGAAACGTCGGGATCAGTATAGATAGTAAAATAACACCAAATAAATCGCGATAGAATCCGTGAAAAATAGTTTTATTTCAATGTGTAACATTCGCGTAAACTTTCGACAATATTATTTCTTTATATTACACGGGGCAAACGAGCAGACAGGTCACCTGATGGTAAATGACTACCGCCACCCATAGGAACCTGCAACTCAAGAGTCACAAGTGT
Source organism: Euplagia quadripunctaria (assembly GCA_963859945.1). Classification (NCBI taxonomy): domain Eukaryota; kingdom Metazoa; phylum Arthropoda; class Insecta; order Lepidoptera; family Erebidae; genus Euplagia; species Euplagia quadripunctaria. Next base: position 24,141,053 of record OY982562.1, read on the forward strand.
GTTGCTGCCCTTTAAGGTAGGAGTAGGGGAAAGGTGGCTTCCGCTAACCTTACTCACTTGGCAAAAAGCAATGCAAACATTGCTTTACTGCCGGTTTTCTGTGAGGCCGAGGTATCATTCCGGTCGAGCCGGCCCATACGTACCTAAGCATGGTTCTCCCACGAACAATTTAATTCTAATTCTCTAAAAAATCTTAACACCAAACAAACTCAAAGTAAAACTATGGCTGCATAGTCATCCCATTAATATTATAAATGTGAAAGTTTGAATGGATGGATGGATGGATGGATAGATAGATGGATGGATGTTTGTTACTCTTTCATAGGCTACTTTTAATTCCGATATTCTCACGGGATCGGGACTTACGCGGGTGAAACCGCGGGGCGCTGCTAGTTCCATAATAAAAGCAAAACCCCTTTCCTTTCATTGAATTTCTACTTTTCCATACACATTTGTATGTAAAATATTTCATGCTGACATTAGTAGTATTATACGATAAATAATTTGTATTATTACGGTTTTTGAATTCATAATGGCTCAGTATTAATTTGCCGGTTGGTAACACGAACTGATTCATTAATAGTTGTTCATCATATTCATTATGTTAGCATTTATGCCACAACACGGTTAATTAGATATCAGAATTTAGGGAGAATTGATGAAGGCTGGCAATTAATTAGATATTGGTTATAGTGGGTGGGACAACTTCGCGGCTAATTGTCATGCGTGGTCGGGAGTGACCTTAGAGTTCGGAGGAGAGATATATACAAAATTAGGAGCTTATGCGAAATGTGTGTTCGTCAGTGGCTTGATTTTTTGGTAAAGTTGTACAATGTCTTTATACAAATGTGTATGTATTTGTAACGTGTGTAATGAGGGCTGCCACCTTTTCATGGAAGAAAAATATATTTAAAAACATAATAAACTTGAGCGGCTCCAAAACGTCTGCATTAGATTCATATTTGGATTACGCAAATATGATCACGTCTCAGAGTATCGTTCTAAGCCCAAGTGGCTACCTATACGCTTTCGCCGGAATGTTCATATTCTTTCTCTTTTGTACAGTACTCTGTTCCATCCTCACACTCCCTCTTATCTTAAGGAACGTTTTGAGTTCCTACACAACACACATTGCAGGGACCTGAGATCATCAGAGAATTTAAAGCTGAAAATGCCGAGACATTCCACTCAGTTCACAGACAAGTCCTTTTCGGTGCAAGCGGTCAGGTTATGGAACAACTTGCCTGAAACAATTCAATAAGCCAAAACCTTGCACTCATTTAAAAAGGATTATTATTTGTCATTATAGATACTTTTTAATTATATTATTATATATATGTATATATATTTTAGTGTATGTAAAAGTAATATGAATATTAATAAATGTACGTGGTACGTTTATAGTTAAATATAGTTTTCAGTTTATAGTATATTAACATAACCTTATATTGTACACCACAGACTACCCTCAATTATATTTGACAATATTCGTACAAAGGTTGTCTGGAAGAAATCGCCGTGTGTGATAAGACCGCCGATTGTTATACCTTCACATTTGTAACTCGTATTGCAGTATTTACTATTTAAAGGTGTACAATAAGTAGAAATAAATAAAATAAAATAAATATTTTTAAATTAAAAGACTTTTCTTCCCTTCAAAGTAATTTGATGATAGAGATTGGAAGATAGTATTTTTGTAACTTATTTTAATATACTACAAGTGAATGAATATGGTAAAAAAAAAGTAGTACGATACTCCATATTTCTAGCTGCTGCATACAATATAAATATATTTTTCTATGTATCTTGAAAACATTTTTTTTAATGAAAAGGTGGCATGTACTGGTGGCAGCCCTAGGTGTAATTAAAAAGTCCTATGCAAGCGAATAAATATGACATTATAAAGACTTTGTAAAATTTTGCAAAAAGTTTTTTGCAAACAATTTCGTGTGTGGTCCAAGCACATTAAAATGAATAAGTCACTTACGATACTCTGTTGTGTGGGTGTCGTTCATAAATCATTTGAACTTTTCGACCATGTTATTTCCTCTAAAACCTCGATATTTTCTAGTAAACGCCTATGCGGTGCTGTCATAGGTAATAACATTAATAACCATCAGATCACTACTCGAAATATTCGATTACGCAATTGAATGCGACCTTGTGCACCAAATAGGGTAGAGCGGGTATGTGGTCCTAGTTATACGAGGAAGCGAATAAGTTTATTAGCGTATTTAATTTAATTTAACAAAACCATTATTGTTGCGAAATATATTTGAATAATAAAATATCGTTTCCTAAACCACAATCACGGCAATTCGTTTTATATACTTACGAATTTTTTTATAATAAACTGTTTTAGACCACAAATTACACAAATAAATAACATTGGCTGCCTGCCATACTGACGCTTGAAACGCTGCAATATTTCAATTAACTTATAGTTGAACGTCTTTGGTGTAAAATGTCAGTCGTAGGACTGCACGTCAGAAGTGAAAACATAACACACACACATCTGTGTGAGGGTCACGCGAGTTCGGTGCTTTTTCCCCATACCAAAAGTGCCATACGTGAAAGAAGTTTTCATTTCAAAAATACTTGTAAATTAATATTCATAAAGTTGAGTTTTAATGTCATTAAGAATAGAGATAGAGATATATCATATTCCATAAAAACTAAAATAATCTAAGAACGATGCCGTTATTTTCATTAATATAGGCATTTATTTAATTGTTGTTAGTGGAATAATTATAGTTATATTAAATATAATTATAGTTGCATTTATGTTATTAAACTTTGTATTTCGTTGATCGTTTATTATACTAGTACAAACTTTTTAATTTGCTTTTGAGGCAGATTTCAGTTATTTTTAATCTCTCGCGAACAGTTCTTTTTTCTGGAGGAAAATTACCCTGTGACCTTTTCAGCATTACTGGCAACGTGTTTGCTAAATTTCACGATGATCGCTTATGTAGTTACGCCATTCGTCAATTGTAACAAACAAACAAGCCCACATTCTCATTTAAATTAGGATAACCGATGTTTTTAATAGGCCTAATAACGAACACGCTAACCTCTTATTAATTGTACCAACCAGCCAGAATCACACGCGTAATGACTCGGTGATCACTTTGTTTATAAAACGCTATCCAAATATAGGTAACACATGTTTTCAGTTTACTGAAGAAATGTGAGTCTGCTTACGAGGACATTTGGTATGCTAATGATTCACTGTCAGCATATACGTACTTACATATGCAGGTATTATTAGTTCACTAGTTGTTTCCCGCAGTTTCATTTTTTTAACCGACTTCAAAAAAGGAGGAGGTACTTAATTCGACTGTTTTTTTTTTCTTTTTATGTTTGTTACCTCAGAACTTTTGACTGGGTGAACCGATTTTGATGATTCTTTTTTTATTGGAAAGCTGGTGCTTTCCGCGTGGTCCCATTTCAATTTGGTCCAGCTCTGACAATGGTATCCATGAGAAAACCATATGTCTTTTATGGAATAGTTTTTTTTGTTGAAGTCGGTTTTTTTTTAAAGAATTATTGAAGTGAAAACTTCTTTAGCGGTGTTGTGCACTTCAAGGAAGGGTAAAAAATGTTAAACTCGCGTCAGGACACGTGACCTGATCGAAAATTCGTAAGACGGAGCCGAGTTACTTATTTTAAAAAAAAATATTTTTACGCATTTGTGGATTCTGCGCGATACTACTATAGCTTGATATATACTTATGTATTATATGGTATAGATCCATTAGAGGGCGCTAATCTAAACATTGAGTTTTGTCAGTTCCTTATTAATGAATCTTTAAAAAATGAGTTTTCACTTCTGACGTGCAGTCCTACGACTGACAGTTTTTTTATGTAGTAGGGGGCAAACGAGCAGACGGGTCACCTGATGGTAAATGACTACCGCCGCCCATGGGCACCTACAACTCAAGAGTCACAAGTGCGTTGCGGCCTTTAAGGTGGGGGTAGCCTATATGTTAATCCAGGTCTCCAGCTATCTACATACCAAGTTTCATAGCAATCGGTTAAGTAGTGTCTGCGTGAAAGAGTAACAAACATCGATACATCCATACATCCTTACAAACTTTCTCGTGTATAATATTAGTATATACATAGATTATATCATACGAACGCGAAAGTTTAAAAGTTATTAAAAAAGTTCTTCTCATAGGTGAATAAAGTGGTGTAATTGTTCTGTGTAATGTCAATCAATATGAAATTATATTTCTTAATATATATCGAATCTCTGCGGCGCTCCGCTCAGCTCCTGTGTAATAGACCTTCCACCTTATCTAAATGATTTGGATTGAATAAAATGTATCAAAATATAGTAACTATTGTAAAAACTCGAAATTAAAATTGCACTATCTGTAAAGTATACAACTCGCGGTCAGCATTTTTCGTTGCGCTAACACTTTTTTTTTTGTCTAGCGCCCTATCCGCCGAGCGTGAGTCTGAAGTGTAACATGCGTTATGGAACTTCGTTCCAAGAACTGTTTCCGAGGGATATAAAATAAGTTTTATGCGAGCGAAGACGCGGGCTTACGATATAATGCTGGTTTACGATAAATTGTATGCAAGTAATTCATTCGGTCAATTAGTATTATTGTTTTACTGCTATTTCCACCATTTCTTTTGTAGCGCACTCTTGCTACAAAGCTCAGACTTATGGCTTCGAGAAACCCCCAGATCGAGAACGACACTAAAGCTAAAGCTGTATACGTATTTCATAACAGGAAAATGTTGACGTGCATAGAACAGGGGCAGTTTTCTCTTAATAGAAAATACCAATTCTTATCGTGCCAACGCCTACAATAGCTAGGCTTTGTATACGCGGACAGATATGCAGGAATGCTATTCTATCGAAAATAATTCTTTTATTGTGTTTGGTATAATTTTTCTGTGAAGTTTTATTCATTGTTTCGACATTTTTTTCAGATTTGCAGGTAGCTTCAGGGTCAACGTTATAACTACAGGAAAACTCGCTGTTTACATTGGCACTTCTGGTGTATGGTTTGTGAGCCTTTAGTGTAGTTTTGGAGGCTTATTTACCGGCGAACAATAGACTTTCTACCATAACATTTAAAGTTAAAACTCTAATCTACTACTGTGTGTACTCGACATGGACCCGACTGAGTCTGGTGTCTGACACCGACGCGGCAGGACGCCTAACTCCCTTTCTTCATGTAAATCAGCAACCTAGCAACAATCTCTTCTCTCTTTATCTTTAAAAAAGACAACTCCCGCATTAGGAATTACTCCTGTGTCGCGGGGGACTTTACAAACATAGAAACAACGGACACAAAGAACACCCAGACTCAGGTGGGAATCGAACCCACGACCTATAAGCATAGCGGACAGGGTCACTAACCACTAGACCAACAGGCCAGTCCAATCCTCTCGATAAGAAGTGGTTATCGGTGGTTAAATTAATAATGAGTGTAGAGGCCGAAGGTGCTTCCATGATCAGGTAATCTGTTCCACTTTCTACATACTAATAACTAGTACACAAAACTCCCAAATATACATAAAATTGTTAAATTCCATAACACGCGATAGCCTCACATCAGTAAGGGGTTGAACAACCACTGTTCAAATCTTGAATGGTGGCGGATTAATAAAAAATAATAATAATAACTTGAGACACCTCACACACAACCGTATGATCCAAAACTAGGCAGAGCCTGTACTATGGTAACCAGACTGCTGTTAAACATACTTATATATTTCTAAATACATACATATTATAAATAAATTACACCCAGACATCTATGTCTCGGTGTAATTTATTTATAAAATGTATTTATTTTTTATTTATAATATATATACCTCTAGCTCTGCCGTCGTCACTAACCACTAGACCAACAGGCCAGTCAAATGGTCAATTTCCTCGTCTAGTCTCGAAAAGATCTGGAACATTCCACACAAATATAAAAAGGCTCGAGACGAGAGACGTGAATACTATGCCCTGACGTGATAACATGAGGATAGCTGAACTGGAAGTCATAACTTCATCCTCGCTAACATTCTGCCTATCATCCTCCGCGCCTCTTCTCAACTAAGTTGGAGTCGGCTTTTAGTCTACCTAAGACACGCCCGAACTTCGATATTTTACGTGACGCGACTGCCATCAGACCTCCACAACCCATGGCATACTAGGCGATATCGAAGTTTTGTTGTGAGGCCAGGTTGTCCGACTTTTTAGGGCTCCAACTACCCTTATCGAATGCCACAGATGTTTGTATGGCAACCGGGACAGACGGCTTAACGTGCTCTCTGAGGCACAAAGGGGTCTCAATGTGTTAAGAATGGTCACCTATCCTAAGTCTGACCTGGATAGTGTTACTTAACCTTGTAATGTGCTAACCTACTTGGTTACCACTTAGTCACGAGCTAACATTCTGCCTAATGCTAGTAAACATGCGTGATATTACGTCATTCTTATGACGTAATTTTAATATGGTCTTGCTCAAGTTTACACCCTAAACTAGGCATTTTATTCTATGATAGCGTGACAAAAACTATTAGTTATTTTGTTGGGCGCGGCTAATTTATATTAAAAGTGGTTTAATTGACTTTCTTCGCATTAGGGGTAGGTTTAGTTATTAACCGTACTAAAGTTCTTTTTTCGTTTCAAACCGAATTATTGTTAATTGGTTTTGGTTATACTAATCTTCGCGGTCCATGAAATAATTTTTTTTTTATGGTCTTGGGGCAAACGCGCAGACAGGTCACCTAATGGTAAATGAATACCGCCGCCCATGGGCACCTGCAACTCAAGAGTCACAAGTGCGTTGCCGGCCTTTAAAGTGGGAGTAGGGAAGGGGGAGAGGAGGGGAGAGGGACGGGTTAGGGCCTCCGGTAACCTCACTCTCTCTACGAAAAGCAATGCAAACATTGCTCCTGTGAGACCGTGGTATCACTCCGGTCGAACCGGCCCATACGTGCCGAAGCATGGTTCTCCCACGGCGGACTTTATTTATATTATGTATATGAACAGGAATTAGCCTGTGACCACGGCCAGTGCAACCTGTTCGAAACGTCAGGCAATTCAGAGGTATGTAATACCTATTACGTGATCGCGTTAATTCCCGTTAATATACACTTTTTTTTTGGTTTTTTAATGTTAGTAATAAATAAAGTTAAAACAACTAAAATAGCAATCCGAAGTAAAATGTAAAAAATGGCTTTTAAACATGAAGAGATTTAATATATGGCTATCATAATGACGAGCAGAAAAAATCTACCGTGTCTGCTGATGGGTGGAGGCAATCGGGCAAAACCAAGTCGAGAAGAAATCTGCTATACTTGGCATGTTTTTCTTATCATACGTATCGTCTTAACATGGTAGTGACCTTTATAGGTAAGTAAGGCCGTCGTTGTAGTTCTTAGTGTGAAAAACTTCCGTCCTAGATATAAATGGTTTCTTTATACATGTTCTTGGAACACACTAATGAATGACACATTTTAACTACTTATTCGACATGAGATCAATAGTTCTTTGTATAAAATAAACTACGGTCTAAATATCGACAGATCATTTAATTTTGGCTTAACCGGAGTGATACCACAGCCTCACAGAAAACCGGCCGTGAAGTAATGGTTACGTTGTGTTTCGCCGAGTTAGTAAGGTTACCCGAGGCCCAAACCAAGGGGGGAGGGGGTTCCTCTTTCCCCTACTCCCACCTTAAAGGCCGGTAACAAACTTGTGACTCTAGAGTTGCAGGTGCCCATGGGCGGCGGAAGTCACTTCCCATCAGGTGACCCGTCTGCTCGTAGTACAATCGGTTCTGTTTAAATGTGTGTAAAACTGTTTACTATTTCACTACATCTTATAAAACAAAGTCCCCCGTCGCGTCTGTGTCTGTCTGTATGTTCGCGATATGTTCCCAATAGACAAAGTGATTCATGAGAAGGTTTAGGTGTATAATTTGTTAAGGTTTTGTGTAAATTGGTTGAAATATGATGATGATTGTTGAAGATATCTCTGCTACCCGTGCGAAGCCAGGGCGGGTTGCTAGTAAGGAATAAATCGGAAATTAGTAATTTAAGAGAAATAATTATTATAATTTAGAAAAACAAAAAAAAACTATTTAATAAAAGTAAATTTCCTCCACCGGAGTGATACCACGGCCTCACAGAAAACCGGCAGCTAAGGAATGATTGCATTGCTTTTCACTCGTGAGTGAGGTTACCGGAGGCCCTAACCCTTCCCTCTCCCCTCTTCCCTATATATACAGGTATACAACCTAAACAATCCGGACTTTTTCTTTATTATATTTCAATAGATTTTGTTATTTTTTAGTAATCTAATCGAAAACACAAACCTGGAATAAGACGTTAAAATTAAACCATTTCTTGTCAATTTATGTCAAGGACTCATCGCTTCGTCAAGTTATGTAATTAAATTAATAATTTATTAACGGTAATAATCATTGGCTCGTTATCAACTCGAGGTGTAAACCTAAATCAACCGTAAAGATAAACTCTGTAAACGAGACCCGTCAGTATTGCTATTAATAAATTCTCTATTATCAATATTATCGGTCCATAATTCACTGGTTATATTAAAATATTATAGATAACTGTAAGGTTATACGTATATTAAAGGAACTTTTGTTAGTAGTATTCATGTAGGGGTCGGACAGGGACCCTTTAGTAAAGTGTGAAGCGACCTGTCCCCGACCCTAGTTAGGCATCTTCGAAATACATCCGTGAGTAAAACGGTATACCTTTAATTTTTTTGAAGTGAAAACTTCTTTAGGCACGTTTGTGCACTTTTGCCATGGGGAAAGTACTGAACTCGTGATCGTCACGCTAATAATACATATATAGATCCACTAGAGGGCGCTAATCTAAACTCATGACTGCCTATTTTTTTCTACACCGCACAATCTCTTCTTGGCATACTTATGAGCAACAGCACCATACGTAACAATTAGCCGTATGACTGTTTTGTACAGCCATAGTGTGATTTTTGGTGATAGGCCCCAGCTTTTGCCGAGGAGTCGCTTGTATTGGCAGGAAATAATGCAAGGTTTGTTCAGTTTTACGTCAAGGTGCTTGTTCCATAGGTATTTACTGTCAAGTGTCACTCATAGATACTAAACCTCTCAGGCAAAAGCTAGACATGTTTGTAAATATGATCATTTCCGTTTTTGTCGGATTTTTTACATCACTGTTCACCTTCAGGGCGGACGTTATTTGGTCGCATACTGACCACGCTTTCAGAGGGTACACTAATGAGGATGGTCAGGTAGTTTTCATAGCCTACTGTGAGAAATTTGCAGTCATTGAGCTGAGTGATGACTACATCGACCACAATGTTTCAGAGGAGACGTGAGAGGATGCCGCCTTGAGGGCCACTCTGGCCAGCAGCCCCTCTCGTTGTGTTAATCGACTCGGAAATCTTGACAGAGCCTGGATTATGCTGGTGAAGTTAGTTTTGTCAAAGGCACCTTCAATATTGACGAAAGTTTCTAGGGTTGACATTTTGAATATTAGATTGCCCTCTATATATGAGACAACTTGCTGTAGGGCAGATTCTATTGATTTGTTCTTTACTCAGTCATGACTAATGCAGTGCTCCCTATTTCCCTGTTTACTAGATTCTCGGCAATCTTTAGTAAGAAGGATGTGAGACTGATGGGGTCTGAATGTTTTAGCTTGTGTGTAATCTTCTTTTCCGGGTTTAGGAATTACGACTACTGTGTCTTCTGTCCATTTCAAAGGAATATAGCGGTGTGCTGAGTAGCTCCTGTAGTTAGTCCGGAGGTGATTTCTCAGTGTTATCACACTATCTTAATAGGCCTAAGAAAATATCACCCAGTACTGCAGATTTTAATGAAAGGAAGCTGTTGATTACCCACTTAATTTTTAACGATTCACGACTTTGCTTGGTGGTCCAGTCAGAATCATCTGGTGCTCTTGACTTCAAAGGGTTTAAATAGACATTTTTAAAGTTTAAAGTCTCAAAGAAAGGGCGAAAACTTTATAAATACAAAACTTCCTTCCAAACTTTTGCTAAAACAAAATATTTTCCATGCAAAAGATGAAAGTTTTAATGATGGAACCAGATATTTGTTGCAATTAGTGTACTGTAGGGAAGTTGGAGTGTCTTCAAGCGAGTTCGGAGAACTTTGAGAGTTGTGCAAGCATGACCCTTTGCTCTTTAATGTATTTCAAGTGAAGTTTCGAGATGGATATTGTCTATTGGATCACTTTATTTATATTTTCTTTATGTAACATTGCCGCATGTTTTTTGCAGGGATATGGTAACCTTTTCCGGCGTGAGGGATTTTTACTGTAAGGATCCTTGTAGAGGGTGAATTTGAATTTGACTAATGCCATCAATTCATGTGATACCCTGCTATATATTAAAGGCTTCTGATAATGTTATGCTCATTTTTAGGGTTTCGTTCCACAAAAGGAAATTTAAAGAGTAATAGAGAATTTTTATCGCTTACTCTTTGATATAGCTCAAATAATACAATTTCGTGCATGTGTGGTTACAATAATCTAAGTTTGGTGGACACTGACCACGTGGTTTGAAAGTCTTAGAGACCCAAAATTCAGTCTATATATAGGAGGTAGGCAACAGCTCCTCCTTTATTTATTTATTTATCATAAATAATTGTTACATTGTGTCAGATATGCTACAAAAAAAAACTTAACTAAAATACAAATCCACCATCCATAATGTCAATAAATTATAACAGTGAACAACCACAATTAAATAAACTAAACAATTAATTAAAATCAAAATTCAAATAATTAATATATTGGCAATGACGATCATTCACATACCAAAATATTAGATTTCTAAATATAAGAGCGTATGCGCTATAACATTCTGATCATTTCGTTTTTTAAATGATTCAAATCCAACAAGAAATGACAAACTTATTAACGTTTTCTGTTCGGCTATTTCGAAACGCTTGCTCGGAGCTGCGCTTGTTATGATGACGTCACACGTCGCGAATCGCGCTTTCCACTCGTGCAAAATCGCTAGTTTGGTCAGTTTGGTTCAGATTATTCACCATTTCGCTCATGTCGTGGTATGTTAATTATTTAGTTTTTACGATACTTTGATGTTAAATTATTAGTATAACAGTATTTATATTGATAGTGAGTATCTATTGATATCTAAATAGATACCAGTAGGTAGCTACCTATTATGGAGGTCGGTTTTGTACGCATAAAATGAAAAGGTAAGTAAGTCTATACCTACCTACTCCTACTAAGTACCTAAAATAGGTATCTAACCAGCTACTTACCCACTTTAACTGAGTGTTTTGAGGATGAGATTTTTCTGGATTATTTAAAATCATTCAAATATTATCTCTAACAAGTGCAAAGCACAAACCGAACATGTTTTTCGCAGGAAAAAGAAAATGCTTGTTTTGAGTAGCGAGCCCTCAGTCTGAACAAGATAAATCTTTAGCTATACACGAAGTTGACTATGACGAAAACTATTGTTTGACCATTTCATCCGAATAGGAGGATACAAATAAAACAATACTCAACAGTCAGTAACGGGCGTCGGGCGGCAGCCGCGCACACATAATCACAGATCGCGTTTATCACATGACAAAATCACCTGCCCGCTCAGGGCATTTAAGGTGGGAGTAGGGGGAGAGGGGGGACGAGTGGGAAGAGTGGAAGGACGGGAATAGGGAAGAGGGAAGGGTTAGGGCCTCCGGTAACCTCACTCACGCGGCAAAAAGTAATGCAAGCATTGCTTCACTACCGGTTTTCTGTGAGGCCGTGGTATCACTCTGGTCGAGCCGGCCCATACGTGCCGAAGCATGGCTCTCCCACGAACAAATCTCTCTCGAAAAATCCTCTCTGTAACATCGCGGTGGTGGTCTGAGCACAGCCCTGGGCTCGAATATCCTTGTGTTCGATTGTTTATTTGAGTAGGTAGGCATTAGGCATGAATGAACGAACATCAAAGCTATCCGCGGGAATTCAAATGTTATTAAGAAATGATAGAAACGATGCACAATACGTAGGTATATTATACTCTATACGGTCAGTGGATCTATTCGTGAATTTTAGCTGTTTGACATGGGCAGTGCATCTTTTTCATACTAAATTGTCTACTGCGCATCGAAACTGCTAACTTTACGAATGATTAGCACTAGACCCGTTGACCATATTGTACCTACTGATATTAGGTAGATACTCTAGCTAGGATACTGTAGGTACCTACTTACGTCAAAATGATCTTCGCAACAGTACCTATAAACCACTTCGGCATGACAGAGGAGTTTTGTCATATCTCCGCATTGCTTTACACCATTTTTTTTTTATTTGTGCATCTTTCGGCACAGTGCATTAACACTTGTATTTTTGCATTTTGGGACAATGCAATACTTATCAATAAAAATAATCTGAAAAATCAGCAATCGTCAGGTCGTTGCACTAACTACGCTAGACTAAAAGCAGGCGACGCGAAGGCGACCGGCCACTTTTGCCGATACGCGATGAATGACGTCACAGCGTTCACGGTCTTTCTGGCGAGCGTTTTTTAAGTTGGTGCACTAAAATCTCTGTATCTTGGTCATTTTTGATCCGATTAAAAAAATTTAAACACAGTATTTATTGTTTTTTTTATAGCTATATATCTGTATACTTAACAAAAAACGTGACTGATCCTCATTTAGTAAATTAATTTTAATAAATAACAAATTTTAATACAAATAAAAAATTAATTAGTATTAAGTAAATTAGTAAAATGTTACTCCCCCCCCTATAACCCGATTAAACAGCACCATTTGTCTTTTGTTTCTACTGGTGTTTAAGGTCGCCAAAAATTATAACCTCTTTCTTGACCGGTAAGCGATAAATTTCAGGTGAGCTTTGTACTTGTTTGCCACCTGAATATTGTTATAAACCGTTACTGGACCAACGAAGCAAATAAATACAAATCTTACAGCTGGTATTATACAAGTGATTTCCATGTATGTAAATCGCGCATGTCCGGTCGTTTGGCCGATCCATTAGTTTGTTAATCGAGCGATCTGTACCTCTCGCCTTTGCTTAGGGTCATCAAATGTGATTATACTCTTATTTTTTTTTTTGGAATTCTAGTGATTAATAATATAAACTTTTATATTATCTAATACTAAAGGGGTCGTCCATTAATCACATGACATTTTTAGCATTTTTAGCAACTTTTTAACCCCCCTCCCTGGTGATACGTGGTGAGGTTTTAGACTAACCGCCCCCTAGCCAAATTCACGTGTATTTTTTTAGTTCAAAAAAATTTTTTTTTCTTTAAAGCTGAAGCGGTTTTTTGTTTGATTACTGAAACGCGCTAATCTCTGTAAGTATTAGTCAGATTCAAATTAAATTGAAGAAGGTTATATGCTATGTAATATCACGCTAGGATCTTTAGGAGCGGAGCAGTGACCATAAACGCAGGTGAATTTGCGGGGAAAGGCTAGTATTTATATAAAATAAGTCCCGATCCCGTGGGAATATCGGGATAAAAAGTAGCCTATGCGTTAATCCAGGTCTCCAGATATCTGAATCCCAAGTTTCATCGCAATCGGTTCAGTGGTTTTTGCGTGAAAGAGTAACAAACATCCATCCATTCATCTATCCATCCAAACTTTCACATTTATAATATTAGTGTGGTGGTAGTGGATTAACCACCAAGTTGCGGATACTAGCAGATAAAAAAGAAAATTTAAGTATGCATGTAGGGGTTCTACCTCTCCACAGTGAGCACGAGACAATGCATACATACAACTAAGATTTAGTTCTCTTAGTTGTATGCAATGTCTCGTGCTCACTGTGGAGAGCGCAGGTCAGTCAGAACTGCGTGAGCCACGGGTGAGAGCAGACGTGTTGGCTTGTATATCTATGTAATTTGCCGAGCCAGTGAAGTGTTCATGTACGCGTGCTATATTAATATTACACTTGTTTATTCACTTTGTTTAACATATCCTCGCACTATACCCATTGATAAACCGCAAAAAATGAAATAGATATGTATATATAACGTTGTAGCTTGGCGTTGCATCTTTTAAATTGCCAATTAAGTCAGGTACACAAAAAAAATGCCCTAGGGAAAAATTATTCTCAGAGACCCTTCCTAAAAATTGGCCATTTCTTGATCCTATCCTGGCCTCTCCAATCATAGGACGGACATAGGGTACGCGACCTCAGCCTCTTCCAGCTACTGCAGTCTCAGTCCCGTTTCCAATCCGAGACTTGCGGTATCCCTTACCCTAGCTCCTTCGCCCTATCCGTTTTCCTTGCCCCAATTTACCGTCTTTCTTTTTCCCGTTTCAAAACGACTACATTCCCAAGAAAGATTGACGTCAGGCAATTGCAATGTTGATTTTTTTAGTAATAAAAAAATACAATAACTGTATTACCAACACATTGCGCCAAGCCCAAACAAAATTGAGAAAATGTCAGGAGAATGATGACCCTTCAGCAACCTGATTTATATACACTGTTAAGTCATTTGAATGGCCTTTATACAGTTGTTATTTTTAAGCTCTGTTTTATCGAATTGTGTCCAGGAATTTCCTTTTAAATAAAGTCATAAGAAATCCACTATTAAGCATTAGAAAGTTTCTACAGTTATTTTTCCCAAAATGGTAGGAAAATGTATGTATGTAGTGTGACAACCCTGTCGCTGCAGTCGCATTGTGCTATCGACATTAGAAATGATCGCGCAACGTTATCTATTCTATGGGACGACAATCGGCGACATTTATGCCGATGTCTAGACGGACAGTCGTTGAGTCACAAGGTGCGATGATTCAGTGATTTGATTGCACTTAGAAAATTCTAGGCACTGCGTGAATATTCCTACTTTTGAATTCTTTATTCTTCTGAAATATAAGGTCCTAAAATATTAATTAGTTATATTAAGCACGTAAAAAAGGTACTAGGATTTCGATAGTAATATAAAGTTTATTTAAAGAGATTACTAAAACTTCTGAACATTTTTGTTTTGTTAATAACAGTTCCCGCGCGGGAACCCTAATTCTTTCCAAAATAAAAGTAGCCTAAGTTACTCCTTATAATACCAGCTATCTGCCAGTGAAAGTCCCGTGGAAATTGGTCCACTCGTTCCGGAGATTAGCCGGAACAAACAGACAGACAAAAATTAAAAAAAAAATGGATTTTTAGGCATAGGTATCGTGCAAATAACTGTATGAGCTTAAAAAAACTATCATCTTGATATTACAAACAGACGAAATGTCTTTTGACGTTGAAATGATTAATTACCTACGTAGAGCCTTCTTCATTTCTACGTAGGTACGAATAAAATTTAGATAATTAATCAGTTTTTTGTTTGGCACCGACTCAAAATAAGGTAATAAAAATTTCATAGTTTATCTAAATAAATAAGTTCAATACTCGAGGCTTAAAGGTTTATTTATTTTTTGCTTTTTAGTTCTTTTCGTCGGTTTATTTTTTTGTTAAAAAGATTTTTATTCAATGAGTTTTTTCCATCATCAGGTCAGCTTCTTTATGTGATGATTCCTAAACGCAAATACCTGATTAAGTTATGAAAAATAAAAAGAAACACTTTTCGTTCCTACAATTTTCGAGGGTTTCTCACAATTTTATCAGGATTCCGTCCTCAGATCCTGACTTCCTTGACATGGGACCACCCTTGAGGTATACTAGGGTATCTTCTAACAAAAAAGAATAATATAATCAAAATCGGTTCAGAAATAACGGAGTTAGGGCTGAACATACATAACAAATATATATACGGTGAAATTGAGAACCTCTTTTTTTTTCGTCGGTTAAAAAGATAAGTCACAAATTAAAATAATAGTGTAATTAATATTTAACGAATATCCAGGACTGATTTGGGATATCTGTAATATCTTTGAAGTTGCAAAAACATAATCCTTTGCTAAAGATCACGTGGCTGGGCGCTCTGTTGTCTCTCGGCACTTCTTAAAAGGGAAGGTCAGTTTGCCCAACTTCAAATAGACGAGGATAATATTCATCGTGTTTGCGGACGGTACATTAATGATGGTACTTATCATTTGTTTTAACTTTACTATCACAACTTGGTAGTATTTCTTTTATGTGGCAGGGAGCAAACGAGCAGACGGGTCACCTGATCGTAAGTGACTACCGCCGCCCATGGGCACCTGCAACTAGAGTCACAAGTGCGTGCCGTCCATGGGCACCTGCAACTAGAGACACAAGTGCGTTGCCGGCCTTCAAGGTGAGAGGTGAAGAGGGGAGAGGGGGAGAGGGGGGGGGTAGGGGGTAGGAAAGGGTTAGGGCCTCCGGTAACCTCACTCAATCGGTGAAACACAACACAATCATTGCTTTACTACCGGTTTTCTGTGAGGCCGTAGTATCATTCCAGTCGAGCTGGCCCATAAGTGCCGAAGCATGGCTCTCCCACTAATAATACTAATAAAATTAATAATTCTTTAGAAAAAAAACCGACTTCAACAAAAAAAAACTATTCCATAAAAGACTTATATATGGTTTTCTTATGGATACCATTGTCAGAACTGGACCAAATTGAAATGGGACTACACGGGAAGCACCAGCTTTCAAATAAAAAAAGAATCATCAAAATCGGTTCACCCAGTCGAAAGTTCTGAGGTAACAAACATAAAAAAAAAAAAACATACAGTCGAATTGAGAACCTCCTCCTTTTTTGAAGTCGGTGAAAAATACTATTATTGGTAACCATGAGGTATTTATTATTTAATAGACCTTTAGACTTTTCAATCATAACATAGTATTTTATTTCATTGTGTAAGTATTCAAGAATGAGAAAGAATCGCCTGTTGGTCTAGTGGTTAGTGATTCTGACCAGTGAGGCGTGGGTTCGAATCCCACCCAGCACAAATTATTGTGTGATGAGCACGGTCATTAGTTATGTATTTGGGTGTAATTTATCTTTATTAGGTATGTATTTCAAAATATATAAGTACTAGCAGCGCCCCGCAGTTTTACCCGCGTAAGTCCAGGTTTCCAGCTATCTACATACCAAGTCTCATTACAATCGGTTCAGTAGTTTTGGCGTGAAGGAGTAACAAACATCCATCCATCCATCCATCCATCTATCCATCCAAACTTTCACATTTATAATATTGGTGGGATAAGTATGTTCATTAGCAGTCTGGTTACCATAGTACAGGCTCTGCCTAGTTTGGGATTAGACGTGTGACACATGTGTCAAATTATTATTAATCTATGTGCAACCATACCTTATTAAAAATCGACTTCGTATTTTTATGGGTTTCCAGTTTTTAAAAAGAATATTACCTGAAAGCAAAAGAATGTCTGTTAATTCAAAAGGTTATTTTTTTAACATGATTCAAACTCAGTACAGAATTCGTATATAATATGTAATAATATTTTGTTACAATTAAAAAGAATTGAAAAAAAAAACTATCCGTTTATAAGTTATGACCGTTTGAAAAACGAATGCAAAAATACCTGGAAATCCAAGTATTTTTGCATCCGTTTTTCATAAAATAGGTTATAAGTTCTGTGTGTCTGTTTGCGGCATCATAACTCCTAAAAGGATGGACCGATTTTGATTTAATATATTTTATTTGAAAAGTGACTTGATCGAGAGTGTTCTAAGCTAAAAAATCTGTTAAGCTATTCTAATCTTTAAAGGGATTTTTAAATCTTTTAAATTTTGAATGTATACTTGTTGGAACAGGAATAGTTCGTGAACTAGCGATCGATATATATATGCTTTACCACTGTAGCTAACCTAATGGGGTAGCTATTTATTTAACCATAGGAACACGCGAGGTAAGCTCAGTGTTAAAGCTAGTTGTAGTGACTATGAACTAAGGGGCCATCCATAAATTACGTCACACGAATTTAAGGATTTTTAGACCCCTCCGTCCTTGTCACAGGTGGTCACATTTGTGGAACGCTCCCTCCTTGTTGTGACGTCACATATTTTGCAATTTTACACCTAAAATTATATCTTTTTTTAATTAAAGTGTAGTAGCGTATGTCGTCTTTCGTTTACAAGTAATGTTTTGTGTTTAATACTTTAGATTTGACATGTGATATCACAAAGTTTATGTTTCCCCGACCCCTTGTCACACAATGTCACACTTTGTTGACCCCCTGTAACGTAACTTATGGATGGCCCCTAACAGTATATGTGCGTAAAATTCAAAATTGATTAGCGTTCGTACCTTCTGTAGCTATTTCTTCACAATAAATCCATAAGAAAATAATTCAATAAAGGAATGGAAAGGAAATATCATATACTACTACTGCGCGACCCCTCCACTATATATATTACTATAAAATCCATTGCTGTGTGCAGTTTTTTAATTGCAGAACTAATACCTGTTAGCTACGTATTGAAAATAATAGTTTATATTTGAACGCTAGATTACGAGAACATTCGTTTTCTTTTCCTAGTATTTATTTGTAGAAAATTGTTTTATTTCTTTGTTGCTTTTGCTACAGGGCAATAACAATGGACAGTTTAGTATTGAATTATTTCTTGAACAGTTATATGCTTTGGAAGAAATGAAATTGGAAAAATGAAGGAATGTAATTATATTTTCATTACATTTAGTAGATACTCTGCAGGCATCACAAATATTTATTAATATTATTCTCTTTTACCATATAAATTACATTTTTAAATATGTACATAAAAATATAAATACTTAAAAATACTAGAGATCGCGTGATGGTCGAATTTCGACCACGGTTTATTTCATTGGCCAATATTACTTGACCTGTCATTGTATAGACTTTTGTGCCATGACAGGTCAAAATATTTACTGGACATTCATAGCTGTATGTACCCGTTTTTGCATATTTTTTAACTTTATAGCAAAATTGTTCAATAATTTTAGCATTCGCCACTTCTTCTCTGTATAAACTAAAAGTGTGCGAAATTTCATACTCCTCCGTCCGCCCAATTTTCGTAAAAAGGGATCCAAAGTTTTCGCTTCACGTATTAATATATAGACAAAAAATAGTAGACCACCGACGTCGGCTACAGGGACCAAGATACCGGTGGCTAGGGCTCCAAAGACAGGAACCTCCTCACTATAAGGGTCATGTCGAGAAGTACTGCCTTATGCATCAGTCCCTTGATCCAACCGTCTAACGCGAGCCTCTTAAGGTGTTGATCGAGGCTTTTGGCTATCAATCCATGAGCAGATATGACAATCGGAACAATGATCGCAGATTCGACATTCCACATATCGACAATCTCGTGAGACAAATCCAAATATTTAATTTGTATATCTTTTTCAACTTTCACGAGATTCTCGTCATTATTATTATTATTTACAAAAATATTCTCTTAATCTGTAAATTTCTCTACTTCTGTGTACCACCTCGGTGTTAACTTGGGCGAGGATAGGGTCTGTCAGGGTTGTCAAATATTTTAATTTCATGTGTGCCTAATTTTTTTTTAACCTGCGACGCAAAATGTGGGGTGTTATAAGTTTGATGTGTCTGTGTGTCTGTCTGTGGCATCGTAGCTCCGATACGGATGAACCGATTTGAGTGCGCTTTTTTTTGTATGAAAGGTGACTTGATCGAGAGTGTTCTTAGATATATTTCAAGAATTTTTTTTCAGCCATTTGAAGATCAGCAGCTCTTTTTTAATCGTTGAAGGGATTTTCGAGTCGGGGCTATTTTAATTTTTTTATTTAAAATTGTTATTTAAACGTTTTAATTGACAGCAATTGAGAATAATGACTCACTTATTTTTTCAAAGTACTTACACAATTTCATGAAGACTGTTAAAAAAAGGTATTTTACTCGCGTCATTTACCATTCGTAATACGGACCCTATTCAATTTAGCTTTATTCTTTACAAATACACATAATCAGTGTTATCAATAACATATAACAATGGTACGTGCTTTGAATATCTAAACACGAATCCGACCGCAAATACATCATGTCTGTGTATAATCACAATCACTCGTAGCTTGACATGTACCAGAAATAGATACTGTTATTGTGGTCAGTGCAGTCATGGTAATATTATCTATCCAGTATTGTACTCGGCGTTGTCCTTGAAAAAATTACCTACAGCCGCGCGGTACGTAAAGACGTGAAAGGGCTGCCCGCCTACAGTATTTTAATTTCATCTACTTACTTCAGTTTCTTTCTAATTTTGTGATCGTAAATATTATATTTTTATTTGAAAAAAATAAATTTGTTGTAATAATATAAAATAAAAATACATGTTGTGTTTTTTGATTAGTAAATTTAATAAAAAAAACTAGCCTTATTTTAAGACTGAAAAATATTTGCGCCCCGACTGGGACGCACGAAAAGCTTTATTGTTAAATTTAATACTATTAAAAATCCAATGTAATACTTGTACTTATTTCAATTTCGTTTGTATGAAGGTAGAATACTGTATAGATAATATTACCGTGGTGCAGTGTACGTCGATTTTGTATGCACTGTAGTAGGATATTGAGTTAAAACGCAAATAAGAGTAAGTAAACCTTGGTTGGGAATTAGTCACTCCGCGTACTATAATATTTTCACGTAAAAAAAAATAGTAATCAAAAACCGGAATACACGGTGCAACATTGCGGGTTGCAATGTTGCACCGATGCAAAAGAGTGTTGCAAGGTTTGCACCTTTCTAAATCCCTCCCTGCAATGTCGAACTTCACCATATTTATTTGTTTTTGTTTTGTTTACATTATAATTAGTATATACTAGAATATATAATGGAGTACATATTCGTATATTTTATCGTCTTAATCATCATTATCAGTTCATTCTACCATTTCAGACTATCACTTCTAAACAAAGCCTTTTAGTTTTTTGTTGTGGTATAGAGGGCAAACGAGCAGACCCGTCACCTGATGGTAAATGACTACTGTCGCCCATGGACACCTGCAACTCAAGAGTCACAAGTGCCGGCCTTTAAGGTGGGAGTACGTTCTTTTCTTGAAGATTGTGTTGGTCCGGCATACCGCAGGCGACAATTTGTTCCAAAGATTGATTGTGAGAACCGCACACTGGCGAAGTGCTAATCATCTAAGACTCTAAGTGATTCACGACGGTAGTGCACTAGGTGGGGTTAGAACCCGCAACCACTTGATCGCAAGTCCGACGCCTTAGACGACGCCGCTTACCAAGCTTCTTTGACGCTAATTTGGCCTTACCCTCTAAATGACCGTGAAACTGGACTTCGCTCGATATATCGATAAACAGTTAATAACACGATCATGTAATAGGTATTCCATTGGCCGAGATCACAGGCTGACTGGCTCAGTATGACCCGCCCTCCGTCATCGAATCCGTGAGGTAGAAGGCTCTTCATTTACCTATCATAGATATTTAGAAAATTGATTAAAATTCAACAACAGAGAGGTCCTCACCTCTGCTACTCCGCAATATTAAGTTTAAGTTGAATGTTCACACCTACCTTCCCTTAAACTCAAACAATGTAAGTAGGCAAAAGCTCAAATGAAAGAGCTCGTTCCAGCGAGTGTTCTCAGACCAAAACGAACCGCGTACCTCAATTAGAACCGGAGATACAGAGAAAGAAAGCTTTGAAAACATAAGAAATGTACAGGAGGAAATAGCGTTTGAGAATAAGTCGAGAAGTGTGAAAGTTAGGTGATTTTCAATGCTCGTTGACTATATCTGTGCATAAATACCTCTCATTAAAGAAAAAAAGCAAATCAGTTGAATAGATCGTCCAGACAATCCGTAATAAATTGAATGTTCTTTCCGCTCCATTTTGTTTCCGTTCGTAATAGATTTTTTTTTATATAAGGAAAAATTTTTAATTATTCTTATATTTCGTCTCTAATAGACATGGCGTTATAAATAAAATAGCTACACTTACAAAAATAGAGTACTCATGAAATGGTTTAAAGGACGTTGAAAATGATAAAAATCCTATTTTCAACTTGTGTAAAAAAAAATTTATTGCTAACAAATACACGTAGACAAAGTAAAAGTGCATTGAACATAATAAGTACCAGCTGTTGAGGAGCTGCACGGACCTCTTACCATATCAGGAAGATAGAAAAAAGTATTATATAAGATGTTTTGATCACTGAAGTATAAAAAAAATAATCATATTATATTCCCTCGCGAGAATATCACGTGAACTTTAAAATGTCAGATATTCCGGTTCATATACACGCTAAACTTAGCATCAAAGGGTGTCCAATAATTTTGCATAACCAGTAAGGGTAATATTTACTCCGAATGACTCAACGTTTACGTAAATCAACTGAATATGGTGAAGTTCGAAATTGCAGGTAGGGATTTAGAAAGGTGCAAAACTTGCAACACTCTTTTGGGTTGCAAGGTGCTACATGTTGCACCGTGTAATCCGGTTTTAAACACTAAAGTTAAAACTTAGAATTCATTTAAAAGTTTAAATTTAGAATTTAAACAAAAGTCAGGTACGATATTGTTCTAAAATGTATTGATCACAATGATCACACTTATTTTTGGAGAAAAAAATTCAACTGAATTTATATAAAGCGTGTAATCCCAGTAATATTATAAATGTGAAAGTTTCGACAGATGGATGGATGGATGTTTGTTACTCTTTCACGCAAAAGCTACTGAACTGATTGCGATGAAACCTGGTATGGAGCTGGGGACCTGGATTAACGCATAGGCTACTTTTTATCCCGATATTAACACGGGATCGAGACTTACGCGGGTGAAACCGCGGGGCGCTGCTAGTATCTTACTAAAAACGATATTGTCATTTTAGTTGTTGCGTAATATTTCTCTCTTGATATTACTACAACATTTTATTAAAATTATTATTAAAAACAATACAATCACGAACAAGGTATATCATAAAGTCTAACATCAAATAATTACATAAATTTACATCACTTAGAATTTGAAGTTACACGTCACTGAAGTTCTACAGACATTGAACACCCAGTACGATGTAATAATAATAATCCATAAATATTGTAATATTTCACGGTCATTATCTTTAAAGGGTGCCTGTAAATTTACATACTACCACGAGCATTGAACATATTTTAGTTCGGCTGAGTCAACACTTACTTAATATGTGCCCACGTGGCATTCAGGTACGGCTTCGGGCAGGTGAAAGGTGCAGAAACCGTATTTGAATTTAAATGAATATTTAAATATGGTATTTGTGGTATTTTTGCTCAGCCGTTGTGATTTGGATATATTAAAATTCAAGGTTGTTCAACGAACCAAGAGCGACATGCTTATTGCTAACTCCTTCAACTTACTTCGCATTTAATTGGTTTCGGGCTCTAAAATGTTGTAACTTCTATAGGATTGTCGTGGGTATTCTAATTAAGTCACAGGCAACGGGGTAGATTCTAGACTGATAACTTCGATTTAAGTACAAACATTAAAATTAAAAAATTAAGAATTATATATTTTGGCAACATTTGTTAATTGTTTAGAAACTTGTAGTTATAAAGAAAATAGTACCAATATTAATGAAAAGTGTCCATAATGTCGCCGACCCTTTCAAAAGGCTTATTAACTTCCACCTCTTTTCCTTCCTGAAGGTCACATGTAATGTAATATTGCCAGCTTATTACGGAGCTGCTACACAACATTCCTGCGTAGAATCGGAACAACGAAGAGCTTTGTGAGATCTTTGGTGGAATTAGGATTTTGGCACTTACTGTAGGATAAAAGGTTTGGTTAGGTTATTCATTTTATCTTATTATATGTGTGTAAGTGTTATAACAGAAAGTATTTTACTGTCGTTATAGATGGCTTCTTTTTAAATTTAATTAAGATCAACTTTGATATTTTACTTTTATTACATCATTATACGCTTTAAATCGAGGACTTTTTTATTTTATCGGTTAAAAAGAGAAAAATACATATAGATTTATTCATTCGGAGCTATGATAACACAGATAGGTTAACGTATAGGCCACTTTCATCCCGATATTCCCACGGGATCGGTGAAACCGCGGGGCGCTGCTAGTTTGAAATATATTTTTGAAGGCGCTATACCTGGGAATTTGTGAGGAAGCTATTACGACAACCGGTAGATAAAAGCGTTAAAGGCAAGATGAAGGCTTGTTGGCGGTCGGAGACTAGTCTCCGACCTGTCATATATCTAGATATATCACAAAAAAATCCACTGAAACTAGTCGCACTAGGCTAGTAGTGATATCGAATTGCTGTCTTCATAGGCACAGAGCGGCGGCTCTATTTCGAGCAGAAATCTGCTGTGTCTTCCCTCTTCGATGATTAGGTTGGAGTTTCAGTAAAGTACCTACATATTATGTAGTATTTTAAACAAAATACAGATTTAAATAATTATTGAATGCACTTTATGTATAAAAGTGACTCGTATTTACCTACTCAATAAAGTACAATTTAGCTCCAAAATAATAAAATCAATACCATATTCAAAAACTATATTTGCGTACCATTAGTTCGCATTAGCTTTAGCATTATATGTCTAATTTTTACACGCTAGAGTTTATTTTGTTTTGATCGCAACTTCTATTCTCGTTTTAAGAATATTATTTGAAAACTGGGTGTAAGTACAATTACCGTAATAATAATTATAACAACGGGTCCCAGAACCCCAGGATGGAGACAGCCGGGAATTAGACATTTTCGATACCTAAGATTGAAAGAAAATGGCTTTTATAAATGTAACACCTAAGTGCAGCCCTGTCTCTCGCTTTACATTACAATAATTGCAAATATAATCAATACATCAATACAATACATACAAATAAATAAAATTGAAGTGTCTGTTTGTAATGTCAGAATAATAGTTTTTTTTACGCTCAAACTTGCATTCATACTTACATATTTGCACGATACCTACACCTAAAAATCAGTTTTAAATTTTTTTGTCTGTCTATCTTTCTGTCTGTCTGTCTGTTTGTTCCGGATAATCTCCGGAACGGGTGGACCGATTTCCATGGAACTTTCACTGGCAGATAGCTGGTGTTATAAGGAGTAACTTAGGCTACTTTTGTTTTAGAAAAATAATTAGGGTTCCTCGCAAAATATATAAATATGTACAGGCGAGCGAAGCCGCGCGGGAACTGCTAGTTATAGATAATTGTTGTAATGTTTGTACAATGAACGGAACTTTACACTGCGTAGTTCAAAATCAAACTGCTGACTGTAAATCCTTAATCTCGCATTTTTATGATGAACTGACTTTTGCATTGTGATAAGTATCCAAAGAAAGACGTTTTTGTAAATTATTCGCGACGGTGATACTTATACAGTGTATATTATATTGTGTTTACGAAGTAACTATTATCTTATCTGTGACTGTATCTAAATAACTTACAACTAATAAAGTTACTTTTGCAAGTTCACTCAATCGACACGAGAATATATCAAACCTGGATCACTGTACGGACAGCCCTAGTGACCTCTCACTGTCTTAGCGAGCAGGTTAGTTCTAGCCACGGGTAAGTGCAGCAATTGTGGACGTCGCCTAAGCCAGACATACCGGCCAGGCACACAAAGTTTCAGGTGGCACAGCACTCCTGGGTTATCTGCTACACCACGCAGTAGTTTTACTAAGTGTCCTGCCAATGGGGTAATTCTTCAATGGAGCAAAAGGCATAGTAACTCAGTCGGGAACGACGCCGCCGATGAGCTGGCAAGGAAGGGATCTGTAACGTCATTGGCAGGTCCAACTATACTACTGCCACTTCCCTTTATTTAACTTCGCTCATGGGTAAGGCAATAGACTCGGAACGGAACACAACGGCCGCTGGGCCGACACACCCAGCTGCAGACGAAGGTCTCACCACGTTTAACTTGCAGACTGCTCAGTCTCCACCGACTAGACATCAGAATAGTTGTAGGAACCATTACGGGCCCTTGGCCCTAAACCGGCACCCGTTCGCCATCAATGCGACAGACAGTCCTCTATGCAGAGGATGTCTCAACGCGGATTCCTGGCCGAATCCTGGAGTACGAGGGAGTGGCCACACAACAGACAAATATCTTCACGGGTGCGAAGTCGCTTTTAGAAGCCTGTAAACGCCCTAGGAGGATTCTGTGCTTCTGGAAGGAGCTAGGCTGGCTCAACTAGTCAGCTTATCTGAACGCATAATGGACCGTCTATGAGTCTAAATGCGGAAATAGAGCCCTATACCAATACCAAACAGGCGTCCTGCCAGCGCAAAGTCCCGTCGTACTCTGAGCTCGTTACACCCCGACCATTGCGAGGACGAACAGTGTAGGGTACATTAGTGGATAAAACGGGTATTAGTAGTATTCAAGTGTTATCTATTTTGGACTCTAGGTTCATAAATGTTCTTTAATATTTACAGGGAACATGAAGTTAGGGTCGTCTATTAATCACGTGATGTTTTTTTCGCAACTTTTTAACCCCCCAGCCAAAATCACGTGTATTTTTAAGATCAAAATATATTTCATTTTTGAAAATTTTCAAAAATATTATCTTTAAATACAAATATTATCGGGCGTTCTACGAAAAAATAAATACACGTGATATCTCAGTTCATCCCCCTTCCTCCTTGTGATTTTTGCGAACCCCCTCCCCCCCTTGCGTGCCTCACGCGATTAATGGACAATCCCTTACGTTAGAGGTTCAAGTTAGGTACAGAGCTCGTCTACCCCAGCGGTTATCGGTTGTGCGGGCAATGTGGCCGCAGACGGGCGCTGCCAAAGCGCCGGATTAGCGGCAATAGGCTTGGGGCAAGCCGTTCCTTGAGATATAATACGCCTCTATCTACCCCTACGGGAATACAGGCGTGAATGTATGAATGTATCTATGTTTATTAACATACGTCTACTGGAAGTTTATCCAAGAAGCTCGGTTAATATAAGTTGAAAAACGCATTCACAGATTAAAAATACAGTGTAACATTCATGCTGTATAAAATCATAACATTTCTGGAGTTTATGTATATTTGTAGCATGAAAGAATGCTCTATGTATAAACATTTCTAAAATATAATTATATTCTACGGTTTTACAGAAAATATATGAAGAATACAATAACAATGTCGAATAATTTTCTCATAAATTTATTTTTAATTATATTTACCGTATTTCTTTTCAGCCAATGAACAACATTACAATTAAACGCATCTTTGGAAGAATTAATGATGTATTTAGTCGTCCTATTTTCGTCGTCACAATTTGCACAACTATCGCTATAGTAAGAACATTGTGGGTATGTCGCCTTTCTCGCCTGAATGAGATGAGATCATCTCGATAATATTGTTGCGTTAGAATTTGCTTCCACGGCAATGTGTACAGTTAGATTAATTTTTAAACTGACGTGAGATGACGTACGCTTACTTCAGTATTGACTTCGTTGTTTCTATGTGTTTTATCTCGACCATATATTTGAGCGCTATTATGTTTGTTTTTACACGACTACGCAAAACAGGAGTGTAATATTTTCAGGGTTCGTGTATAACTTCTAAATGCCTTAATAGATTTCGATGTATGGGGTATCGTTAGAATCCTTACATGATCAAGAGTGACACTGGCTATAATATAACCTTTTTAACAGACTTCAAAAAAGGAGGAGGTTCTCAATTCGACTGTATTTTTTTTTAATGTTTGTTATCTCAGAACTTTCGACTGGGTGAACCGATTTTGATGATTCTTTTTTTATTTGAAAGCTGGTGCTTCCCGTGTGGTCCCATTTCAATTTGGTCCAGTACTCACAATGGCATCCATGAGAAAACCATATATAAGTATTTTATGGAATAGTTTTCTTTTGAAGTCGGTTTTTTTTTGGAAGAATTATTGTGGAAAAATAATCAATATGGCGCGTAACCCTTGTTCTCAGGACGGGTTCCTGTTCTGTTCTCAGGACCGGTCTCGGAGGCATCAAGTTGAAATTAACATCAAATACTTATGTCTGCGGTCCCTTGAAGCTGTAAAAAAATCAAGCTTCTAAGTCAACAAGTGATTACCCTGCGAAATGTTCAAATATAAGACTAAAGTTGAAATATATCTAACGATTGTGTTGACTTAGAAGCTTGATTGCTGCTGATTTTTTTACAGCTTCAAGGAACCGCTGACATAAGTATTTGATCTTAATTTCAACTTGATGCGTCCACGGGTTCCTGAGAAAAAGGGTGTTGACAGACAGACAGACGGACAGACGGACAACAAAGAAATCCTATAAGGGTTCCTTTTTCTCCTTTCGACGAACGAAACCCTAAATAGGATAACACTAATAAAGTTAAAAAGGTTGAGTCGCTATGTTACTAGTTATAGTTATAGAGTTCTAAGTAAGCTATTCGTCTATGGAATATGAGACTCAAAGCCGTAGGAGCCAGCAAGAATTACAAATAGCGCACTGCCGGTGTTTTGGCGTGGACAAATTGGGTTAGACGTTGACAAAGCTGCAGTTTAATAACAGAGTGCAACTAAAACCCTTACATTTATGGAAAACTAGCTGCTCCCCCGCGGTTTCACCCGCGTAAGTCCCGATCCCGTGGAAATATCGGGATAAAAAGTAGCCTATGCGTTAATCCAGGTCTCCAGGTATTTACATACCAAGCTTCATCGCAATCGGTTCAGTGGTTTTTGCGTGAAAGAGTAACAAACATCCATCCAGCCATCTATCAATCCATCTAAGCTTTCACATTTATAATATTAATGGGATTCGTTAGTTTATGAATTTTACACACAATATGTAAATGCAAAACTTATCCCCAGTCCCCCCCCCTCATTGATTGATAGATTGAAACAAGAAATTATGGATGGATTACGGACATGAATCTAAATTAGTTTGAATTGTAGCAGACAAGTTAAACGTTGTTCAACAATATACAATTACACACATATGACTAGCCTGTTGGTCTAGTGGTTAGTGACCCTCACTGCTGAGCCAGAGCTCGTGGGTTCGATTCCCACCCAGGACAAATAATTGTGTGATGAGCATGATCATTTGTTCTGTGTCTGGGTGTAATATATCTATCTGTAATATGTATTTAGTATGTTTATCAGCAGTCTGATTACCATAGTACAGGCTCTGCCTAGTTTATGTTACGTTATAATTAAATGATTAACTGTGAGATGTTTAAGAACCCAAAACCACATTTGTTTAATTTAAACAACTTTAATAAAAAAAGGCTTAAGCAGTAACTGTTATCACGTGACTGTAAACACTAACCAGATCCATTACGTCATTAACCAATAAAGAAGCTGACAGCTGTCAGTAGGTATCCATAGTAATATTAATTAGGTATTACATTACATTCTACTCTATGGAGCACTGTTAATTTCTCTGTTAGCGACGTAATCAAACTCATGTGGCAGGATGCGAGTGTTTTAGCGGGAAATTAAAAAAAATACAATTTTTAAACGACGAAAAAAAGGAGGTTCTCAATTCGACCGTAAGTATATATATATATATATTTTTTTTTATGTATGCTCAGCCCTCTCTTCGTTATTTATGAACCGATTTTGATTATTCTTTTTTTGTTAGATAGGGTATACCTCAAGAGTGGTCCCATGTCAAGGAAGTCAGGATCTGATGATGGGATCCTGATAAAATTGAGAGAAACCCTCGAAAATTGGAGAAACGAATAGTGTTTCTGTTAACTTTTCATTACTTTATCAGGTATTTGCGTTCAGAAATCATCACATCATATAGCTGAGCTGAAAATGAAAAAAAATCATGAAATAAAAATCTTTTTAATAAAAAATTAAACCGACGAAAATAACTAAAAAGCAAAAAATAAATAAACCTCTTAAGTCTTGAGCTTATTTACATAAACTATCAAATTTTATACAAACCTATTTTGAGTCGGCGCTAAATCATAAAATGATTAATTACCATCGCCATGTCCATTTCTACGTAACTAATCAGTTTGTTGTTTGGCGCCGACTCAAAATAAGTTTATATAAAATTTGATAGTTTATGTAAATAAGCTCAAGACTTAAGAGGTTCATTTATTTTTTGCTTTTTAGTTATTTTCGTCGGTTTAATTTTTTGTTAAAAAGATTTTTATTTTTTCTTTTCACTTAAGTTTTTGTTACATAGAATATATATTTTTTTATTAAATAAAGGCCTAGCTATAAAATAAAAGCTGTTAACAATGTTTTTCTTTTACAATTAACTTATGTATCTGTACTTATCTTATCTTACTAATATTATAAGGCGGAACTTTGTGAGGATGGATGGATGTTTGTTATTCTTTCTCGCAAACAGCTAAACGGATCTTTATGAAATTTGGCACAGAGATAGATTATTGTCTGGAATAGCATATAGGCTAAATGTACGGTTCCCATTCACCAAAATCTCACCGGGAACGAAGTCGAAGACAACAGCTATTTTATATTTTTAGATTTTCTTAGAATATAATAATTGTTTAAATATTTTTTTTAAATTATCATCTCAGACCACCAGCGCACTCTTATCTTTAAGCTAGCGGTATATAAGTACATATATGTAAATTGTAAATACATATTATGTAACATTTACTAAAATGTTTTAAATAAGTATTTAAAACGACCATTACTCCACCTGTAAGAGTTTTATAGTTACTTATACATAACAAGGTATGAAGTAAGCAGTAAAGTTGTTGGAACTTGTGGAATGTCGACCAACAATGGTCTTCCGCGTACCAACATGTTGTGTTGGTCAATTATATGAGTGAATAACTTTGTTCGTATTTATTACAGGTTAAGTATAGAAGAATGAAATAGTTTCGAACTTACCTTCGACATAGTTAAGTAATTCTGCTAAATGTTTGGTTACAACCAAACTTGCTTGTATTTCAGAGAGATGCGTCAGTCTAAAACTATGAGAGGTAAAAAATGTGTTCTAGAAAAGTTTTGTGTATTTGATTTTGGAACTAACAATTTTATTTTAAATGAAACCTTTGTTCCTTTTTTAATTTTCGAAAAGTATGTTCTAAAAAAGTTTTGTGTATTTTAGAACGAATAACATTTTCTTTTTAAAAATTGAATCCATAGTTCTTTTTTACATTTTCAGAAGTATGTTTTAGGAAATCACATACGTTTTTTTTTAGTATTATCGACCAGCTTTTGTCGACGGGAACAATACTTATTTTCTTGGTGGAGGGTATCTTATGTCTTTTTTTTAACCCTGATGATGTGTATGGCAAATCATGAAGATGGGTTAGTAGTTCAGGTGTGAAAGCATAACAAACAAATAAATAAACAAACTTACATTCGCATTTATAATATAAGTAAGGAGAAATCAGTAATATATTTAATTAGTGTTGCATATTTATTTTTTCAAATTAAGAACACAATATAGCGAATTCAAAAAATTCCGTTTCTTTTAAAAAAAAGTTAAGTACTACCTACCTGTTCCTTTTTCAAAATTGAAATTCTTTTTCCAAAAAGATCGATTCTCGAATACTTGAACAATGCTTTTAACTCCATGATATTAAGTTTACGAAAGTCAGAACCAGTCTCTATTTATACGAAGGAATATTTAACAACCTCATGAATAGCTTAGCAACAGGCTTACAGATGGCTGAAGTGTCTTGTAAGGTTTTAGCGGACTAGATTGGATGGTAAATATTGTATTCTAACATTAGTAGGCACAGGCAAAATGGATACATTACTATTGCACAGGCTGTCTTTGTTTAAACACAAGGGTGTGGGGCAACTTGAATTCATAGGAGATACAGAGCAACTGTTTTAGGAACAACTAGCAACCCGCCCCGGCTTCGCACGGATAGCAGAGACACCTTCAACAATCATCAACATATTTCAATCAATTTACACAAAATCTTAACAAATTATATACCTAAACCGCATGAAAATTTGTTCAGTAGTTTTTAGTTTATCGCGAACTTTGTTTTATAATATGTAGTGATTTGATTTTGTGGAAAGAACTTTTGGTCATTGTTCATGTTTATAAAGTTATTGGTCAAGTGTAACCGGGATAGCAGTAGGTACACATATTTAAAAAAAAACTGGGCAAGTGCGAGTCTGACTCACGCACTGAGGGTTCAATAAATGTACAAGAATTGCTCGTTTAAAGGTGTTAGATAGATAGAAATAAATAAAATTGAAGTGTCTGTTTGTAACGTCATAATAACAGTATTTTACTAAATGTATGCGAATGTTTACACGTAACATAAACCAAACAATCAATTTAAAAATAAAATGTTTGTCTTTCTGTCCGTCTTTCTGTTTGTCTGTTTGTTTGTTCCGGCTTAACTGAGCGAATATATAAATACTAGCAACCCCCCGCGGTTTCAGCGGTCTCCAGCTATCTACATACCAAGTTTCATCGCAATCGGTTCTGTGCTTTTTGCGTGAAAGAGTAACAAACATCCATCCATCCATCCATCCATCCAAACTCTCACACATATAATATTAGTGGCATATACACGCAAGCGAAGTCGCACGGGACACAGCTAGTAAATATATATATTTAGATTACAATAAAACCTAACCCATAGCTTGCAGGAGACGACTGCTTGGGGAAATGTAATGTGTAATGGCGACCGTTATATCATAAAATCTTAACAAAGGCGCTACTCACATTATAATACTTAAGTGCCACTACATTGTGCGTGATTCGGTCTAGATAACGCTGAAGATTTACGGTACATTAAATTATTATTATTATAAATCAAAAACCAAAGTTATTTCAATGTTACTCCAATTATAATAACACTTTAGCTACCATAGAATAACAAAAGTCTACACATCTCAAGTTTTAATTCAAAGTAAATATATCACGTCGTCGTTGCCGTGGTTTACACAAGAAATAAAACCTCTGCTGTCTCTAATTAACTCTCACGAGCCACAGACTTTCAAAGTGTTGGATAGACCACCCGGTGACGTCACATCTTTGAACAAAACTTGGTAACTCTTTGTATTCTGTAATTAGGCTTGCCATCACTTAAATTGCCGAGGCCGGACAAAAAACTTAAAAAAATCCGGACACATGGGTGAAATCGAGATTCTTTCCCGGATAACTTAAAAAAATCGCTGATTCCATTAAAATTTTTAGCTTGTTAACGATTCTTCTAACAACTATAATTGTCCCTATGCACAGAGTGTCACCAACCTGCTAATGTGACGTTTAAAATTCGTCGTTTCGTTAAGTTTTCACTTCTGTCGGCAGTC
Source organism: Euplagia quadripunctaria (assembly GCA_963859945.1). Taxonomy (NCBI): domain Eukaryota; kingdom Metazoa; phylum Arthropoda; class Insecta; order Lepidoptera; family Erebidae; genus Euplagia; species Euplagia quadripunctaria. Next base: position 24,174,124 of record OY982562.1, read on the forward strand.
CCACGACTGTCTATTTTTTTTTCCATTTAAATTTTTAGCTTGTTAACGAATCATCTACCATAATTGGCCCCTGGCACAAAGTGTCCGAGTTTTACCCGGACACTTTTTGAAAACCCCGCCCGGACGCTCCCCGGACGCCCTCTAAAGTAGGACAAATCCGGGTAAACCCGGACGGATGGCAGCCCTACGTGTAATTTACAATTATCCAGACTGTGGTTAGTGACCCTAACTGCTAAGCCAGAGTCATGGGTTCAATTCCCACCCAGGACAATATATACAATAATTTATCTATAATTTGTATGCATTTAGAAATATATAAGTATGTTTATCAGCAGTCTGGTTGCCACAGTACAGGCTCTGCCTAGTTTGGGATCAGACGGCCATGTGTGAGATGTGTCAAGTTATTATTATTATTATTTGATAGTTCGTTGATCTATTGTTAGCTCTTTACGCAAATATATAAAAGCTCGTAAGCGAAGTGCACCTACCGACCCTATATATGTATGCACAGAGTAACAATCAAACTCGTGACCCCGTAAAGTTGCAGTCGATTGCTCGACGTCTAATTAAGTACTATGTTAAACTAAGCATGAGTTTATTTAATGTTTAATGAGTTGGCTATGCTGTGCCCAGATATATCGGTCATAAATCACATGGTCATAAACACTAAAATGGGCGAAAAATCCCATCACTGTTGCGGGTATGGAGCGCGGTTGCAATGTCAAATGTGAAAGAAAAGTTGCACAGCACGATGAATCTGTCGTACATTTTTTAAATTTAAATTATAAGTATATTACTTATTATTGTTATGATTTATTAAACAAATATGTTTTTGAAGTAAAAACTTCTATGGGAACGTCGGGTACTTTTGATATGGGAAAAAAACACTGAACTCGCGTGACCATCACGCTCAGATACATATATAGAGATGTGTGTGTGTGTGTGTGTGTGGACGTGTATGTATATATATGTAAGTTATGTTTTCACTTCTAACATGCAGTCCTACGACAGACAGATTTTTTTTTATTTTCATTCTTTATTAACATTTTCTATGTCAATAGCATTTATCGACTAATATAACTAGACTAATATACAGTGATTCTCATTCCTCTGCTTACACAAAAGAGCCATAACTATAAGTGGAAGAGAGAGCGTAATATTGTTATCCCACTTCCATGATTTATGACCGAATCCGCAGCTAGTAAATAATCACGATAGTACTTTATCGAACGTTCTAGCAGTAGTGTCGCAAATATACCTTAATTAATTAAAATATTCCACCTGTGAAATGACCTACTTAGCAACAGCATCCATGTCTAACTTATTAGTTAATACACTAGCTAAGTTAAAGTAGCTCTTTATACGGTTTTACTTATTCTGATAGTAAAAAGTCTGACAAATTAAGGCAGGGGATTAAGGTTTAAATTGTCTGTATCCAGGCCAAACACAGTGCTGCCGGCTTAAAGGCCAGGATAAGACAAAAGAGGTATTTTAACAAATACCAGTTTTCATTCGTTAGGGTGAATTTTAAGTTGTACAGTTCACTTAAATGACGTGACTTATTAAATATATTTCTGCTTTAAAAGTAACCTTGACATTCTCTACCTGTCAACATTGAGGATGTTGTCAGGTCTTTGACATTTCAGTCTGTCTTTTTCAATAATGTGCATGAAGTTTTAAATAAATAAAGTAAATACCAAGTAACACAGATGTGTAAATAAATGAATTTTGAATATTTGGGGGTTACTTTTGGGAGGCCAAACTTGAAAAAAAAACTGGTGTCATATATTAAATGAAACGGCTTGTTATGAGGGTCTCAATTATATATATATTTTTTTAATTTTAAAATCAATAGCTGTAAAGTTTTTAAGAAAATGCCGGTTTTTTTTTGTTAAAACGTATAATTTTTAGAGATATTTGATAGGGTTTTGTAGTTACAAGTGCACCACACGAAGAGTAGGTATGTACTTAGTTACTGTAATGAGAAAAGGAAGAAAGCCGAATAAAAATACATGAAAGGAAAGAATTGAAAGAAAGATGTCTGCGTCTTAAATGTCACACACAAACCGCTAACCACTTGCAACCTTAGTAAAACAAACTACTTCTGATTAGTAGCTTGAACGATAACAGTGAATAATAACAGTGAATAGCCATGTATACACTAGGGAACAAACCGCGGAGACAGATCGCCCGATCTTCATGTGATGTGACTCTGCCACTTCGTAGAACATTATCGTTCGACATTTGCCCAGTCCATACTACCCAATTATCATTGCGAGACACGTATATTTGCTGTCGGGCGGGAAGGTCCCAGGACAAATGTCCCTTCTGAAAACGGGTTTTTACTTGACCTGACTCGCCGAGTGTCATGCTCGGAGTTTCTTTTAAGTGAAAACTTCAGGCATGTTGGGCACTTGAGCACACGTGTGCCTGTGAGTGTGCGTGTGAGTGCGAGTGTGCGTGTGAGTGTGCGTGTACTAGTGCGTATGCGTTTCTCGTGTGCCTGTGCGTGTGAGTGTGAGTGTGCGTGTGTGTGCGTGCGTGTGCGTGTGTGTGCGTGTGTATGCATGTGCGTGTGCGTGTATGTTTGTTTTGTTGTTGTCAGTGTTGTTGAAATCTAGGTATAATAATCAAAGCAATAAGAATGAGGGTGCAAGTCGTTCCAAAAACAAATATATGATTGTTGAAGTGCAAATCACATACATATTCATCCGTAGGTTGGCTCAAAACAATGAAGGATAATTATTTTTGAAGTGTCTGGTAAAATTGTATTACATAGTGTAAAAATATATATAGGTATATGTTATTTATTGTGCCCAAAAGACAATATTGACAATCATATTTCAGTGTTTTATAATGATTTAGATTTTGTATCGTGCATATTATTTCAGACATTTGTATTTCCTAGAGATCGCCTGGCAGTCGAATTTTGACCGTTTTGAATGCAAGTCATTATGTTGTTATATATTATTACTAGCAACCCGCCCCGGCTTCGCACGGTTACAAATTATACACCCTAAACCTTCCTCATAAATCACTCTGTCTGTTAGTGAAAACCGCATGAAAATCCGTGCAGTAGTTTTTCAGATTATCGCGAACAAACAGACAGATAGACAGACAGACGCGGCGGGGTACTTTGTTTTATAATACGTAGTGATAGTGATGACATATCACATGTATGTTTTGGACATAACTGTCATTGTATAGAGTTTTGTGGCATGACATGACAGGTCAAAGTATACACTGGACCCTATATGTTTATGTAATTGTTTTTTTACATAATACACATATGTTGTTTAAAAATTCTAGCTTTTTGTACTTTTTCTACATATCGCATACCAAGATCTAAAAAGATCTAACTCAAAAATTGAAATTTTTGAGTTATGCACACTATTGAATTTTGATTAGATAAGTTTATTGTACTTCAGACATTTAAAAAAAAAAAAAAAAAAAAATTGAATTCCTTATCTGATATAAGAATATACCTACTGTCTACTGTCTGTGCGTGTGTGTCATAAAATGCGTACGAAAAATTCTCGCCACGTATTAATATATATATTAATATAAATATAAAATATAATAATATACAAGTGATTCCTTAAGCACTATGGTATTAATGATGATCAAATCAATGATCAAATAGATTACTTTGGGAGATACAGTTTTACGTTTTTTGTTGAGATATTGACAAAAATACAGCATTGAGTAACAACAACAATCATTGAGTAACAATATTGAACTGATGTCCTAGCTAGGCTACGGAGTAGCCTGTATTAAGGACAGCAGCCCTCAATTCCCACAGACGATTCATTGTATGCTGTTAGACTTATAAAGATACTAGATGCACTCGGCATTCGATGCAATGCCTTTTTTTATAATTTTACATGAAAATTTATCGTACTTTATTATACTTTATTATATATATCGTAATTTATTTTGTATTGATGATGTAATTTGAGTTTTAATAATGAGTCATAAGACTCAAATAGCATATAAAACGAAGGCATCGTCTGTTCGAGCGCTAATGTGCGGACTTTGAATGCAAAAGGTTGCGTGTGTGAACTCTATCCATTATTGGCACTTGCACATGATAAGGGCTTTTGCATGACTCTGTGATATGACGTAGCATACCAATGACTTACGATTAAAATATTGAAAACATACAGAAATACGTTAGGGGATCATGGCTGGGGTAGCCATGAGGCCTGGCTGGCATATTGACATTAATTGGACTCGACACAATTGGGTATTAGAATGTTTTTTTGTCATAAATGGAAAATCTATTTTCTAGATTATTTTTTGCTGTAATTGAAAAGTTTTATCAAATTAAAAATTAATGTTTGAACCCAGTACCGAAAACACGCAGACAGTTGCCGAGCAAACCCGAGCGCGTGTGACGTCATAATGTTAATTTCTGCTCATTGTAGCACACACAGCTAATACACACTGTAAACACAGAACATAACACAGAACTGTGTTTCACAGTATAGAAGACGTTGACATTCTACTATCGTGAAATTTCTATAACATTATTACGTCACAAACATGTCGACAAATCGAGACGCGTTCGTAGTAACGTGATTCTTTTGAAAATTTTATCAATCAACTAATTTAAAAAAATAATAATTAAGTTTTTCACATCGACTATTAATAAATTAATGATAAATTTTTAAAATTATAAAAAAATCGATGTATTTTTTTTCCACAATCCAATTATAACTTAAACTCAAATCTTACATTTTTGTTAAAAAAGCAGTATTCTCCCATCCCGCAGAAGACGCACCAGGCGCCGGAGATAGCAAGTGGATCTCCGGCCTCCATGAGCGCTTGCCTGGGGGCGACGGACACTGTTATCCGGCGCCCTGGCAGACGCAGGCCCGAGACGGTGGCGCCGTGTTCCGCGCGTGCCTCTCTTACTGATAGGGGATAAAATCCCCCACAACACAGTGGGGTCGCCTGTTGTTTAACATGCAGCCAAGTCTGGCAGGGTTCACAGGGATTTCCTTGTAAGGGTACACCTGAGGCCCTGGTAATATGGACTGCGATGGAACACCGTGTGGTTTTAGTCTGTTCGAGTCCGACATACCACCCTACCGCTTAGCCCAGGTGGGGTGACGACCCGTGGGGGTTTCCACACGTAAAAAAAAGGGGCTCCTTTGACTTTTAATTATGAGACCCGGAAGATTTAAATTTAGAATTACAAATTGCTATTTGTAATTCTAAATTTAATATACAAAACTAAACTTACAGATAAAAAATAAACTGCCAGTCTTAGGACTGCACGTCAGAAGTGAAAACCAATATACACACACATTTATATGTCATCATGACCATGTATGTCATGATGACAATATATGTCATCTGAGCGTGACAGTCACGCGAGTTCAGTGCTTTTTCCCCAAAAGTTCCCAACGTACCTAAAGAAGTTTTTACTTCAAAAATAAAAACAGGCATAGTTCTTTTTAGACCGATCTGACACGACATGAATTGTCACGATTGCCTTGCAATAATATATTAGAACTATAAAACTATTGTTGCTTTCTGCCTTTTAAAAATAAACGTGACGTTCCAGAAAAGCATGAACGGCAGTGTGTTTTCATGCTATAGAAATTTTTCAAAGGCTTTCTTTCCCATAAATTGCGTCGGCACGTGTAAGTTCGTTTATCAATGGCTGCACTTTTATTAATTTTAAATTTATTACCGTTATTGGAGTTAGTCCCACAAGGGCAGTATATATTTATTTATTTATTAATACTTCCTGCAAATACATTGCAAAAGGCGGACTTAATGCTATAGGCATTTTCTTCCAGTCAACCTTTGGGTGAAGCAGAACTGTGTGTGGCAGGTGTATATTTAATAGTCGTAAGATAAAGGAATTAAAAAAAATGTATTACATAAATAGGCCAAATGTACTAGATATACATACACATATAGTAAATCATATATTTACTATATGTGTATGTATATCTAGGATTTACATACGTATATACATACATATATAAATACAAATACATAAATAATAAGGACACTTGTTAAGTGTTATTCTGATGATTCCGCCAATAAATCTCTGTAGAGCTTGCGTACTTTAACCTTAAAAGTTAACCGGTTAGTGGACATCCTGACTTCTTGTGGGAGCGCATTCCAGAGGTTAACGGCTTGGACAGCGAACGAAGAATGAACCATTCTCGAATTATGAGAAGGACAAAGAAGGAGAAGATTATTAGAAGAGCGGAGATTTCTGACATGGTTAGAGCAGAGATATTGAAAGTTAGATGTTAGATAAGTGGGTGAGTAAGGTGAGTGGAGAAGGGAGTACAACATAGTCAGCGCCCTCAAGCTGCGGCGTTGTCTTATAGGTAACCATGTCAGTTGGGTGCGAAAGGTGGATATGTGGTCATACTTTCGCAAGTTGAATATGAACCGAATGCAATTGTTGAGAAGTCGGTCTAGTTTGTTGAGCAGATCTGCATTCAAGTCGAGATAGCACACATCACCATAGTCGACAACTGGGAAAACCAAAGTCTGCACAAGCATGATCTGTGTTTTGATTGGGAGAAAATTTTTTAAGCGATAAAGGCATCGTAATGTATTGGTTACCTTCTGGCTGACGTTGGATACCTGAGTCTGCCAATTAAGGGTTGCGTCGATGTGCAGACCAAGATCCTTGACCGAGGGACTAATAGGCAGAACTGGATCATTAAAGGTAATTTCGGTAATGTTGTTGGTGTCAATTCTGTTAGTCATTCTAGGGCTCCCTATAATGATCGCTTGGCATTTAGATGGGTTTACCGTTAAGCCAAATCTGTTGGACCAGTTTTTTATTGTCTCCAAGTCGTGATTTATGCTGCCTATAGCTTCGTCTAACTTGTCTACTCTAGCGTGTGAATAGATCTGTAAATCGTCTGCATACAAGTGATACGAACACTGAAGTTCATGGGTTATGAGATTGATAAATAATGAAAAGAGAAGAGGAGAAAGTATACCGCCTTGTGGGACGCCAGAGTCGAGATCACGCCACGCCGATGAAGATTCATCTATTCGGACAGACTGCTGGCGTCCTCGAAGATAGGAAGAGAACCATTCCAGTGCATCATCAGAGATCATGAGGTGGGAAAGTATAGATATTAAGATGTCGTGACTAACACTGTTGAAGGCGTTTGAGAAGTCTATTAGGACTAGTACAGTTAAGTTACCTTCTTCTACTGCGGCCTTAATATCGAGAGTCACTTTAAGCAACCCTGACACTGTGCTATGTCCAGGTCTGAATCCTGACTGGTACGTACTGAGCAAGTTGTTTTGGTGAACAAAGCGAGAAAGTTGCTTATGTACGCAGGCTTCTAGGAGCTTGGAGAGGAAAGGAAGAATAGAAATAGGACGAAAGTGATTAGGGAGAGAGGGGTTAGGTACTTTGGCTAATGGACGTAGATAAGCCTTTAGCCATAAGGATGGGAAAACATTGGAGTCGAGTGAATAATTAATTATATGGGTGATGGCAGGTAAAAGCTATTCAAGGATAGCGGTTACCATATGACGGCTTATATCGTCACATCCAGAAGCCTTGGATTTGATGGATAGGACAAATTGTTTGACCTCCTCTGGTGTAACTGGAGAAAAATGAAAAGAGTCTATATTAGGCCTAGGGAGACTAGCTATGTGATTGATAGTTTGAGTTTTGCTTTGATGATCCAATATAGTGGATGTGGTGAAATGGCAATTGATATCATCTAAAGCAATGTTCGTTGGGAAATCTGCATGGCGCTCTCTACCGATACCGAGAGTCCCTAAGAAGTTCCAGATGTCGGCAGGGGAAGATGAAGAAATATTATCAAGAATGTATCGGCGCTTAGCGTTACGTATCACTTGATTGCACCTATTTCTAGCAGTCTTGTAAGCAAGCCAATTGTTATCGCATCGATCTCTCTTAAAACGCCGGAAAGCACGGTCCCTGTTTCGCATTACACTGCGGATACCATCTGTCAGCCAAGGTACAGGTGGACGCTTTAATTTAATTTTCTTCACCGGTGCGTGAACATTGAATAAGTGCAGAATATTTTTGTTCAATATATTGACCTTTTCGTCCATGGAAATAGCTGCAGCTAGGGGTTCCCAGTTGATAAGTGAAGCATCTTCCCGAAGTCTTTCCAAATTCATGCGTCCGAAACAGCGCCTGAACACCACTTTGGGCTTAGGCTTTGGCGTTTTAATTTTATAGATAGTATAAAGCAGGTCGTGATGAGAGAAACCAGGTGCTGGGTATTGTCCATGTGATGAAACGTTGGCTAGAGACGAAGTGATAATTAGATCTAACAGGGTGTCTTCTCCATTAGGATTGTGGCGTGTGGCTTGAAGCGGTAACAGATGTAAACTAGTGGATTCTAATATATTTAACAGTTTACGAGAACGAGAGGAGTTTTGAGGAAAGAGATCAGTATTGAAGTCGCCCATGATGATGTGATGCTCATACTCAGACCCTAAAGATTCTAATACCGTTTCGAATTCGGTGAAGTAGTCACTTGCTGGAGGACAGTAAACGACACCTAGGACGATTTTTACTCCCATGACACAAACCTCAAGAATAAGATCAGCAGGCGAATTAGGTGGAGATTTAGAATATATACAGTAGACTCTGTACTCAGTCGAAATAAGAATAAAAATATCTAGAAAAATACTATTTATATGCTAGAAACGTATCTTTATACAAAATATTTGAATAGCCAGCCTATCACACCATACAACCGTTAAGCCGGGAAAAGTTTGTTTTATTTTTGAAGTGTAAACTTTTTTAGGCACGTTTGTGCACTTCTGCTATAGGAAAAAACCACCGAACTCGTGACCGTCACGCTAATAATACATATATAAATCCACTAGAAGACGCTAATCTAAAACTTGAGTTCTGTCAGCTCCTTATTAATTAATGTCACCAACCTGCTAATGTGACGTTTAAAATTCGTCGTTTCGTTAAGTTTTCACTTCTGTCGGCAGTCCCACGACTGTCTATTTTTTTTTCATTTAAATTTTTAGCTTGTTAACGATACATCTACCATAATTGGCCCCTGGCACAAAGTGTCCGAGTTTTACCCGGACACTTTTTGAAAACCCCGCCCGGACGCTCCCCGGACGCCCTGTAAATTAGGACAAATCCGGGGAAACCAGGACGGATGGCAGCTCTACCTATGATTCGCCAAGTGTTATATTTGGTGTTTTCGTGGGTCACTGTTTATGATTTTGCTGTATAGCCTAGGAGACACAGTGGAATTTGGTTGGTGGTTAGTCCTGGTCTAAAGAGAATTTGGCCAGAAAAAAGGGACAAGAAAACCGGCCAAGTGTGAGTCGGACTCGCGCATGAAGGGTGCATTTTTTAAATACTTTTGTACCAAAAAAAAAACACGTTTCTAGTAGGGTGGAGCGCCGTTTAATTTATTTTTATTATTTGAACTATCTACTGGTCATGAGATACAGGGTGCTAACAGACAGACGGACAGATGGACAGCGGGGCCTTAGTAATAGGGTCCCTTCGGGTACGAAACCCTAAAAAGTAACAAGAACATGAATATCAAGAATTGTTCTGTTTCAACTTATTTATCAAAATGTTTATAAATACATTTATATGCAAGAAATGATTGGTTTGTGAGTGACCCAATTTGATAAGCTATTATTTGCAACCAATCTTTATCGGAATGCAATTAATTAATGTTTTTGTTGGGCTGTGCTGTAATTATTGTGAATAAATATATGTATGTACAAAAGATATTTCTCATTTAACGTAAAGTTCTAATAATAGTAATATTATATAGTAACTAGCAACCTGCCCCAGCTTCACACGGGTAGCAGAGACATCTTCAACAATCATCAACATATTTCAATAAATTTACACAAAATCTTAACAAATTATATACCTAAACCTTCCTCATGAATCACTCTGTTAGTAAAAACCGCAAGAAAATCCGTTCAGTAGTTTTTCAGTTTATCGCGAACAGACAGACAGACGCGGCGGGGGACTTTGTTTTATAATATGTAGTGATATATAAAATTTCCTACTTTTGATTATTTTTTCTTTTTTTTGGTATAGGGGGCAAACGAGCAGACGTGTCACCTGATAGTAAATGACTACCGCTGCCCATGGGCATCTGCAACGTGCACAAAGTGCTTTGCCGGCCTTTAAGGTGGGAGTAGGGGAATGGTGGACGAAGAGGAGAGGGGGGGGAAGGAGGTAAGGGCCTTCGGTTACCTCACTCACTCGGTGAAAAGCAATGCAAGCATGGCTGCACTGCCTGTTTTCTGTGAGGCCGTCGTGTCACTCCGGTCGAGCCGGCCATACATGGCGAAGCATGGCTCTCCCACGATGAAACTAGGCTAGCTATCTACCCAATTCCACTCATAGCCCTGTAGATGACTGCGATTAGAAATCACTAAATAAACAACGTTGTAAATTTAAAAAAAAAACTGTCAAATAAAGCGGACTCCAAAGACCTTATGAAGACAGTCTATTCCCACCCAGGACAAATAATTGTGTGATCAGCGCGGTCATTTGTTCTGTGTCTAGGTGTAATTTATCTATAATATGTATGTATTTAGAAATATATAAGTATGTTTATTAGCAGTCTGGTTACCATAGTACAGGCTCTGCCTAGTTTGGGATCAGACGTGTGTCAAGTTATTATTATTAATACATCTATGTGCAACCAAATATATATATATAAAAATACCATATTAAAAATCGGCTTCGTATTTTTTTCGGTTTTCAGCTTTTAAAAAGAATATTACAGAAAGGAAAAGAATGTCTGTTAATTCAAAAGTTTATTTTTAACATGATGATATTATTAAACTGTGTCTGGGTGCAGTTCATCTATTATAGGTATGTATGTATTTGGCAATATATAAGTACTACTACATATGTTTATCAGCAGTCTACTAGGCAGAGTCTGTACTATGGTAACCAGACGGTTACCATAGTGCAGACTCTGCCTAGTTTGGGATTAGACGGCCGTGTGTGAAGTGTTTTAAGTTATTATTATTACAAGCGGCTATTACGTGTTCAATACGCTTCTGCCTACACCTTCAGGGAGGCAGACATAAGTGTATGAATGTGGTTTACCCTTCATAACGCCTAGTTAAATGATACGTGCATACTTTAACGCTTCGTCCTGTAATGCTTTAGGCAGCGTTGCATTTATTCCAAGGTTGGCACCTCGTATATCGAGGCCACTTCAATACGAACATTAGCACATTATACTCTGTAATGTTATGCGTCCTATTGTGATATACACAAAGACTAATTTGCAAACAAGTGTACCCGTTAATGAATTGACTGGAATACACTCCACTGATTCATGTTCTGGCGAAGCGACAATCGGAAGCGTTTAATGGCTGAAACAAACAGCGGGCGGGGCGGGACGCCGCGGTGTGAACAGGTTGTAATATCATATCAATATTAAGAACAAATATGAAGCATGATACGATAAATAGAAGTGACTCGGTGATTTTGACATTCATTATCTGTGGTCTTACATTAAGCATGAGTACATAGTCAAGTATGGATAGCAATGTTTTTAAAACAATCTTGAAATCTGATTAAACTGTAACTATGCATTATGGGAACTGTCTGACGTTTCCACTAGGTTACATTAGCATGAAGACTTAATTACTTCAACTTAATGACATAACTATACATTTTTTATTTAATAACAAGTAAGTATAGTTATTAAGTAGAAGTATAATTATTTTATTATCACACTATACAATAATCTTTTTATTACTAGGAATAAAAAGGATTCATAAAAATGATGTTTTAAATTACTTCCTATAAGTAAGTTATTTATACGATTAAAACACGTTTTAAAGCGAGTGTAAGTTAGTGACTTGTACCACAGGTCGAAGTGACTAAACCGGTGCGATTCTGGCGGCACGCGGTGGGCCTGCGGGACGTCGCGTAGGTACCAAAAGTGTTTACGCGGTGACCTCATCGTTGCAAGCTAATTTATTTGTATAGACTGTGTCGTGTATAATGTTTTGAGAAATACGAACTACTCGTATGTCTGAGCGCCGACTGAACGCTGTGTGTGACTTTTAGAACGAGATTCTCATGATGGTATGTATGAGTTTATCATAAACCACGGCAGGTTTTGGGAAAAGTAGTTACATGTTGTAAATTTTGTTGATATAATTTTATGGTAATCATATTTTCAGGCAACTTCAAGAACGTTTGTATAAAAATACATACTTCTAATAAACAATATTAATTAATTAATTGACACATCTCACATAAGGCCGTCTGATCCCAAACTAGGCAAAGCCGGTACTATGGTAGCCAGACTGCTACATACATATTATAGGTAAATTACACTCAGAAAAAGAATATTATTATTATAATATTGTATTTAGCTGCGATGAAACTTGGTATGTAGATAGTTGGAGACCTGGATCATCACATAATTACTTTTTATCCCGATATTCAGACGGGATCGGGACTTACGCGGATGAAACCGCGGGACGCAGCTAGTATAAGATACAATTGTTGGTAAGTAATAGTTACTTCGTAAATTACCTACGTAAAGTACCTAAAAGGACCTACACCCTCCATTAGATTGTGTTGCTTGAACACCGACAACGTTAGTGATGTCACGTTGCCTCCCCAGCTTCAGAAGTGCCTTTTCGCGCGGTACTTTAAGTGAAAAGTTTAGCAAAAACAATGCTTAAAAACATTTCATATGTAATTCATTGTTCCGCAATTCCAAGAATTGTTATTATAAATCATAACATTTCACTTCAAAGATAAGTGTTGTTTTTTTAACACTTATAATAAGATTTGTTCTAAGTATTATTCGAGTTCATAACATTAATGATATGTGGGTTTATAATATTTACTTGTGTCTTAATTTAGAAATAACGCAAATAATGTCTGTAATTATGGTGTTTTCCCTCTGATGTCACCACCCACGGGGTTTTTAGTCAAAGGACTGGCAATTTATGTCGACTTTAGCACAGTAGAAACTTAATGATTTAATATTTTTATACTATGCATGAGGGCTAGTTGGTTTGCCGACACAAATACATTTTCGACTTAAAAATTATTAACCGAATTGCAATAAAAGATAGTTTAGAAAAACAAAAAAAAAACACGCGATCCAAATTTAAAAGTAAAAAGAGTTCCACTGTCCCCAGGAGGGGGGATAGTGCTTCATTACCAGACCATCGTAACCAAGCCCAATCTGTTGGATTTGTTAAAATGAACCAAATGAGCCCAAACATGAGGGTTTCTTTTTTTATGGCATAGCGGCAAACCAGCAGACGGGTTACCTGATGGTAAGTGAATACCGCCGCCCATGGGCACCTGGCACTCGAGAGTCACAAGCGCGTTGCCGCCCTTTAAGGTGGGAGTAGGGGAAGAGGGGGCAAGGGGGGGGGGGGAAGGAAAGCGTTAGGGCCTCCGGTAACCTAACACACATTGTTTCACTGCCGGTTTTTTGTGAGGCTATGGTAACCCTGCCGAAGCATGGCTCTCCCACGATTGACAAGTACATGTTTACAAGTAGCCACTGACGAATCCTACTATCCACCTTCTCGTTCCATCATGAGATCAGCTCCAAGATGAGAAATGAAAAAACGAAGTTTAATTTCGATACGACAATTTGAAGGTTAAATTACATCCAAGATTTATTTACATAGGTTGTTAGTAAAGTTAGTTTTAAGTAAAGCTAAAAAAAGCATGTTAAAAAATACATAATAAAAAAAAAAACAAAAAAAAAACAGTTTAGTTTTAGATGCCGTTTTAGTCAGCCTGTGACCACGGCCAGGGCAACCTGGTCGAAATATCAGGCAATTCAAAGGTAATACCTATTTCGTGATCGCGTTAATTCCCGTATAAATACATAATAAATTATATCATAAACCGCGAAAGTTTATAAATTAGTACCGTTTATTCTAGTTTTAGATATCGCAATATAGACCCAATCGTGAAAGTTTAAAATCAATATTAATGTTTCACTGAATTCATTAAAATTAAGTTTATTAATTATATTATTCAGATTACTTAATTCCTTTCTCCGCTTAATCCTAAAGCTTACTTTCACATTTCAATCTTTTTATATGTCCTACACCTTGTCCATTCTTTCTTGTTTTTACTTATCTAACGCATAGCATCGAGATTATTGTACTAAAAAGCCACTCAGAACGTATGTACGTAACCGTGCGTCGTAGTAGACGTAGTCATACGGCTCATTTTGTTTTTAAATTAGTAAAAAAAATATAAACTTTTTTTAAATAGTAGTTTAGTGTCGAAAAATAATGAAATAAAAAATTACAGCAAAAAAAAGCCTTGTCAAAAACAAAATTTTGTCTTTTTTTGCGGTGGCATTTTATGTATTTAAAATTTAAAAAATCAAATTTAAAATGATAGTATAACTCTTAACGAAGAAATAGAGCTGCGAAAAATTTCTGTACGATGTCGGAGAGCTGTACACGAAAGATTTTATGAAAACGCTTTTTTTTATAAAAATCGAAATGTCACGGTTATATTTAAAAATTTCGCGCCAAAAAAGAATGTGAATTTTCAGATAGCCAAAAGAAATATCTTTAAAAAGTAAAAAGTTTCTAGGTTACTTTAATAAAAAGTAAAAAAAAAAGAAAAAACGCGATTTTTTACGGTTTTTTGCACTTTTCTCCATGTATAAAAATGCACTAATCAATATTTTAGAACATATCAATCGAAAGATAATTTTAATACCTACAACTTTTTAATGTAACTTTTTCGGATTTGAGCTCATCTTTTTGTTTTATTATCGAAAAACCGTTTTTTGACTTTCGCGAATTTGTTTTGATTAAGTTCGCCATTAAAATTTTGGAACGAAAAACGTTATCTGCCTTAGAATTAATGTTCTACACGCTCATTTTTTTCTGCCTTCAATTGTCTGGAAAAAGAATGTGAATTTTCAGATAGCCAAAAGAAATATCTTTAAAAAGTAAAAAGTTTCTAGGTTACTTTAATAAAAAGTAAAAAAAAAAGAAAAAACGCGATTTTTTACGGTTTTTTGCACTTTTCTCCATGTATAAAAATGCACTAATCAATATTTTAGAACATATCAATCGAAAGATAATTTTAATACCTACAACTTTTTAATGTAACTTTTTCGGATTTGAGCTCATCTTTTTGTTTTATTATCGAAAAACCGTTTTTTGACTTTCGCGAATTTGTTTTGATTAAGTTCGCCATTAAAATTTTGGAACGAAAAACGGTATCTGCCTTAGAATTAATGTTCTACACGCTCATTTTTTTCTGCCTTCAATTGTCTGGAAATTAACATTACATTGAGGATCCGTAGATTGATATATAGATAGATATTAGTTAGTACTATCGTCTGTCTACGTTTTCGGGAGCGTTTCACTATCACCCTGTATTTTTGCGTTTAGTATACCTAGATAACTAGTACTCTCCATTCCCGCAGAAGACGCACCAGGCGCCGGAGAGAGCAAGTCGATCTCCGGCCTCCATGAGCGCTTGCCTGGGGGCGACGGACAGGGTTATCCGGCGCCTTAGCAGAAGCAAGCCCGAGACGGTGGCACCGTGTTCCGCGCGTGCCTCTCTTACTGACAGGGGATAAAATTCCCCACAACACACAGCGGGGTCGACTGTTGTTTAACAGGCGGCCAATTCTGCCGAATTCACAGGGATTTCCTTGTAAGGGTACACACCTGAGGCCCTGGTAATAAGGACTGTGACGGAACACCGTGTGGTTTTAGTCGGTTCGAGTCCGACATACCACCCTACCGCTGCTTACCACACGTTAAAAAAAAAAAGTATTTCTAGATACCTTTTTTTATATATACCTAGATACCTACATCATATGCATAATGATCTATACATCTAAACAAATATTATAGATGTATAGATATATCTATACAAATAAATAACATTCAAAATTCCGTTTGTAATGTCATCTTAACAGCTATTTACTAAATGCATCTCTACTACTCGTAACCTTTACCAAAAAAACAATTTTTTAAATTTTTGTCTGTCTAATTGTTCCGGCTAATGTTCTGAATTGGTGGTTTTCACTTGAATTTCACTGCAGATAGCTGATGTTTTCAGGAGTAACTTAGGCTATTTTTATTTTGAAAAAAGAAATAGGGTCCGCCCCAAAAATATAAATATGTTCACGCGAGTGATACTGCGGCGGGCCCAGGCAGTGTATAATATGTATCTACATATATATATATATATATATATATATATTATATATGCATGTACAACACTACACCGGAATGTGTTAGTCATAACATTACACTTGAAATAGTACTTAATTCTTGTTATGATGACGTAGACAATACTTCATATATTATTATCATTTCATTAATGCGGGTGTAGATTCACAAGTTCACAGGTTTAATTAGTCATTAATTTATCGTTTAGGTTAAGGTGGAAGGAAAAGGATGTTGGTTATACGAGAAACTCAGGGTCACATACATGTAATTCGATCTTTTTTTATGGAATAGAGGCAAATGAGGATGCCGGTCACCTGATGGTAAATTACTACCGCCGCCCATGGGCACCTGCAAGTCAAGAGTCACAAGTGCGTTGCCGGCCTTTAAGGTAGGAGTAAGTAAGAGGGAGAGAGAGAAGGGTTAGGGCCTCCGGTAACCTCACACACTCGGTGAAACACAACGAAGCATTGCTTCATAGCCGGTTTTCTGTAAGGCCGTGGTGTTACTCCGGTTCAGCCGGCCCATACGTGCCGAAGCATGGCTCTCCCACTGTTTAAATCTGGCTATTGCCGAGTCCTGAAGTCTGAGCCTGAATTAGTAATATATGTGATGTTTCATTAATATTTCCTCCTAAGTAAGTCTATACAAGGTGTAACAGTTATATTTCTGTTAGAAATAGAGGCGTCTCATTTTTAAAATAGTGATGTTTTTTTGCTGGTTTTATAGCCACGGTGTTTATTTCTTCTTCCAAATAAGTTAATTAGCAAGTAGACCGTTTAGCTGATGATAACAGGTCACATATGCAAATAACGCTCTCACTCAATCGTATTTAACATGCAAGTTGATTAAACTAACTTTTAAACTTTCGCGTTCCATGATATAATTATGTATTTCCACAGGAATTAACGGCCAGTGCAACCTGGTCGAACCATCAGGCAATTCATAGGTACGTAATACCTTCTCGTGATCGCGTTAATTTCCGTGGAAATACATAATTATATGCAAGTTGATCATTCAAAAAGTCGGTCTCGCCATATAGCTCTGCCATCTCTATAAATATAATGCTACATTAGTACGTGGTACTTTACGTGGTAGACGGGCTTTCTCTGGCTTCTGCTGTACCCTGCCCTAAATACACACGTTTTGAAGTTATACTTCTTTTGGCGCGTTATGGAAAAATGATAGAGTAAATTTTTACGATGCGCGCGCACACCGTCACGAAAACCCGACACCCTGAAGTTAGCAAGTCAACATTTTAGTTTTTCAAAAAAAGTTACCAACTTCACGATAGTGATAAAAATGGTTTTTAAATATTACTTTGAATACGTTTGTAGAATTTGAGGTTAGTTGACGGTATGTATTATTTATGATAATTTACTGTGATTATAAGTGATAAAAATGGTTTTTACAAATTACTTTGAGTAAGTTTGTAGGATTTGAGGTTAGTTGACGGTATGTATTATTTACTATGATATTTAAATAAACTTTATTTAACTAGATAAAAGTATAACTCCTTACGTGCATACATAAGTACACACACACTTTTTTATTATTTAAGATCAAACAAATAATTCGGCCTAAGGAGCAATTACGTAATTGTAAATACCGGTTACGAAGCATCGTTTAACTTAATGATTTAAAGCCACGTCGAATATTCTCTAAGCAATTAGTTTAAAGCCCACGCCCACACTGCATTACAGACTATTACACACCATACCATGTTTGGATTCACTTGTAACTAGGCCTGCCATCACTTGAATTGCCGACGCCGGACAATCTCTTCAAAAATCCCGGACACATGTGTGAAATCGAGATTCTTTCCCGGATACCTAAAAAAAAACGCCGATTCCATTTCTTTTATTAAATTATACAGCTTGTTCATCTAATAATTATAAGTTGCCCCTGGCACAGAGTGTCCGGGTTTTACCCGGATGCTTTTTGAATACTCCCTGGATGCTCTCTAAACTAGGACAAATCCGAGGAAACCGGACGGATGGCAGCCCTACCTGTGACTAAACATTCTACAAACATCATTTTTGTGCGGGTTGGTTTTTATGTTTTGGTACAGACATACATACGACTATATTCCCAAAGGGGTAGGCAGAGACCCATTAAACACCCACACGCATCATTTGGAATGTCCCTGTCCGTCACTTTGGGAATGGTAGAAAAGAAAGAGAATGGTAGAAAAGAAAGGGAATGGTATAAAAGAAAATAAATGGTTTAAAAGAAAATAAATGGTATAAAAAAGGGAATGGTAGAAAAGAAATCGAATGGTATAAAAGAAAGGAAGGGTGAATTTGGGAGTGTATCCCTCTTGTTAAGTAATATATACGATGTTTTATAATATTTTTGTCTAAGTCAGTTGATACAAGGTGTACAAGAAAGGTGTGTTTATATTTTAGAATCGTAATAGTAAAACCCCTAAATGAAGTAAAGCGCTAAAAAATTTTTAGAAAAAAATTGTTAAATTGACCGATAAATCTAATATTTTGTAAGCGATGGAATATCCGGATTTGGCCGAATACGTCCGCGTATGAAAAAAATAGAAAATTAACAAAATCATTACTATTTTTATGAATATTATTTTGTTAAAAAATGTGCACCTACACAGAAAATAAAAAAAAGGTTTTCTAGTAAGTATAATAAAAAAAAAATTTTTTTTTTTAATTTCACATCTTTCTGTAACACCTTCTACAATATCTTGAACAATTCTGAAAGAGGTCGTTCCCTTTTTTTTACGTATTTTATAAATATCAAATCAACATTAATAGTGATTGACTTAACAACACTAAGGCGTGTAGTCATACTTTTCTATTTAATACAAGAATGTATTTACCAAAAAAGCTACGTCAGAAACTTAAGAATACTTACGTATTTGACTTAACAGACTTTTATCCCGTTAACAGTTTCGGGATGCCATTTCTCATGAAAGTCACTCACGAAACTACTGAGGAATGCTGTTCAGTCACCAAAACGGACTGAACAACTAGTAATTCTGCTATCGACTGCAAACCTGGATAAAATAACATTAAGCCATTTGAAGAAGGCGGCAAAGTATAATTTTATCCGACTAATATTATAAACGTGAAAGTTTGTGAGGATGTATGGATGTTTGTTGCTCTTTCACACAAAAACTACAGAACCGATTGTGATGAAACTTAGTATGTAGATAGCTGGACACCTGGATTAACACATAGGCACGTTTTATTTTGAAATTCCCACGGTATCAGGACTTACGCGGGTGTAACCGCGGGGCGCAGCTAGTACTTTTATGAAGAGCGGACTTTGCACCGCATTCGTGTCTAGAAGAAGCCAATGTTTAACAAAAGACGTTCTATTACTGGGATGAAAATAATAATGACATGGAGAGTTTTTTGTGTATTACAATGATATACCTGTTATTGCGTTTTTATTCAAATCATTCAGTTTTCCAATAGCTATACCTGTCTTCAAGGATACATTGGTTTAATGTTTTTAATTGAATTTGAAAGGTAGCAATAGTAGTTAGAGCTGCCATCAGTCCGGGTTTCTCCGGATTTGTCCTAGTTTACAGGGTGTCCAGGGAGCGTCCGGGCGGGGTTTTCATAAAATGTCCGGGTAAAACCCGGACACTCTGTGCCAGGGGACAATTATAATTGTTAGATGAATCGTTAAGAAGCTAAAAATTTAAATGGAATAGGCGTTTTTTTAAGCTGTCCGGGAAAGAACCTAAATTTCACCCATGTGTCCGGATTTTTATGGTTTCTGTCCGGCGTCGGCAATTTTAGTGATGGTAGGCCTAGTAGTAGAAAGTAAATCGATTCACGAGGTGAAAATAAATTAATAATAGGCTTGTAGTGAAGCGGTGTGGCTTTCCGAACGCATACCGTGTCTGCAAGTCGTGATCGTGACTGGTGTCGGTGTGACACACATCCTCTATCAGTTCCGTAGAACTGATGAACAATTTGACATTTACAGTTTCGAATTAACGACACCGAATGAACGAGTGTTAGTCCCACTATACTACTACCTTATTAGTATACTACAACGTTGAATAGCGAAAGAACTAGATTAAAATCGTTGTTTTTATGTTTTATGCTAAGTACTTTTTAGGCTACGGTTAGTGATTAGATACTAAACTTAATATTATATAGCTGAAGAGTTTGTTTGTTTGTTTGCTTGAACGCGCTAATCTCAGGAACTACTGGTTCGAATAAAAAAAATATTTTAGTGTTGGATAGCCCATTTATCGAGGAAGGCTATAGGCTACACATCACGCTACGACTAATAGGAGCGGAGCAGTGACCATAAACGCAGGTGAAACTGCGGGGACGGCTAGTTATTAACATTATGACTTAACACATCTCACATACGGCCGTCTGATCTCAAACTAGGCTGAGCCTGTACTATGATAACCAGACTCCTGATAAACATACTTATATATAACTAATTACATACATATCACTATCACTATATATTATAAAACAAAGTCCCCTGCTGCGTCTCTCTGTTCGCAATAAATTCAAAAACTACTGAACTGATTTTAGTGCGGCGTTTTAGTGATTCACGAGGAAGGTTTAAGTAAATAGTTTGTTAAGGTTTTGTGTAAATTGGTTGCAATATGATGATGATTGTTGAAGATGTCTCTGCTACCCGTGCGAAGCCGGGGCGGGATGCTAGTTTTAGATAAATTACATCCAGACACAGAACAGGTGATCGTGCTCATCACACAATTATTTGTCCTGGGTGGGTATCGATCACACGACCTCTGGCTAAGCAGTCAGGATCACTTACCACTGGACCAACAACCTTTTCTTGTGATTGTTTAATGTTTAAAATATTTAAGTACGGTATAGGAACCTGAATTAAAGGCATAAGTGTCTTACCTTGCCTTCTCCAAGTATTAATCCCACTAATCCCACTATCCCACTAATATTATAAATGTGAAAGTTTGGATAGATGGATGGATGGATGGATGTTTGTTACTCTTTCACGCAAAAACCACTGAACCGATTGCGATGAAACTTGGTATGTAGATAGCTGGAGACCTGAATTAAAGCATAGGCAACTTTTTATCCCGATATTCCCACGGGATCGGGACTTACGCGGGTGAAACCGCGGGGCGCTGCTAGTGTAACATAATGAAAATATTCAATAAAAATCTATAGTAATTCGAACAGCGCAACAGCGAACATTGCCGCAAGTCTGTATATTGAGACGACAACACTACGTAATACTTAGTTAAGTAAATATGATGCTTCATTCAATCCTGTAATATAACAGTTCCCGGAATACAGTACAAGTTTAGATGTGTTTCGACTTAAACCATATAATAAAACTCACACAGTAGTCACGAGACATATTGAATTATCATTTCTTCGAAACTACAAAATGGTGTCTCGTGTCTGTTCAATATAATGCTGAAATTGACAGGCTGTTCTAATTTTTGATTTTCATTTGTTTTTCTATTCGTATTTGGTTCCTTCTCTTATTATTTCTCACTAGCTTATGACTGCGGCTTCGTTCGAGTAAAAGTTATTTTTGTTTATCCCTCGGGAACAGTATTTTTTTTTTGTTAAAACTTCTTTAGGCACGTTTGTGCACTTTTGTTATCGGGAAAAAGTACTGCACTCGTGACCGTCACTCTAATAATACCTATATAGAACCACTAGAGGGCGCTAATCTAAACATTGAGTTCTGTCAGCTTCTTATTAATTAATGTCACCAACCTGCGTGACTGATGTGACAATGTGACGTTTTAAGTTCGTCGTTGCGTTTAAGTTTTTACCTCTGTCGGCAGTCCCATGAGTGCCTATTTTTTTTTAGATGAAAGGTACGTCCTTTTCTGTACCCCTGACAAAACGTAACAAACAAACTTTCGCATTTATGATATTAGTGATATCAATATTAGAGTTTCTTTTACCACGTTTTGCTTCTTAAAAGCAAGGAAATATGGATCATTAACGTGCAAACCGTTTTTTTTTAAATTAGGTATATGTTATAGAAATGATTTGGCGTAAACGCCATACAGGACTCTATTCGGTAGCAATTTTATTTTAATATCAGGTGTCTAAAATGGTGAACGAGATAGAAGAAATACTGACATCTACTCCGATTCATAACGACTTTTATTTTATTTTTTATGATGTAGGGTGCAAACGAGCAGACGGGTCACCTGATGGTAAATGACTATCGCCGCCCATGGGCACCTGCAACTCAAGAGTCACAAGTGCGTTGCCGGCCGGGTGGGAGCAGGGGAATGGTTGAAGGGGGGAGGGATGGACGGAAGGGTGGAAGAGGGGGAGGGGGAGGGAAGGGTTAGGGCCTCCGGTAACCTCACTCACTCGGCGAAAACTAATGCAACATTGCTCCACTGCCGGTTTTGTGTGAGACCGTGGTATCACTCCCGTTGAGCCGGTCCATACGTGCCGAAGCATGGCTCTCCCACAATAAAACTGGTCAGGCAAATGCTAACATTCTAGTAACTGAAAAGCCAGACTCAGTAACGAACAATATCAGGCATTATATTTCTTCTACTTCTCTAAGCATAACAATAACAATGTTTAATTTCTCCATCTTCTCAAAGTGCTATATAAAGATGATCTACTTTCAGTAACAAGGACTGAGTTCTCAACGAGGCATCGCGTGAGGTATGTTATGATTATCATACTCTCAGTATAAAGTTATTAGACCATTACATTGAAGTATCATCGTCTTATTTCTGGGTTTAAAGACACATGCATAAGGAAATAAAGACTGTAAGAAAGTGGATAATAACTTTTCTCGTTTTCAAATGTATATACATACATACATCATAGAATTATGTATTTACGGGAATTAACGCGATCACGAAAAGGTATTACATACCTCTGAATTACTTAATGTTATATAATGCCTAATTATATCATGGAATGCGAAAGTTTAAAAGTTAGTACATACATCATATACTCACACCGCAGCAGAGATGTATTAAACACTCACACTTTGCCAACTATAATGGGTTCCGATTCTCCCAAACCTGTCGACGTCAACCGGGCACTTTGGGAATTAAAAATGGGAAATTTGGGAGTATATCGGAAGGGTTAGGTAGGAAAAAGCAAAGACAATGGAAGAAAAGGAATCGTTATGATTCTTTCGATTTAGTTATATTAGAGGGTAGGTATACGAACTGACCTGCCCAAGCTGACATTCCCCAATCATAGATAAGCCATTTTCCTTTTCTTTCATTGTCTTTGCTTTTTACGTAGAGTTGGGCCAACCCTTCCAATATAGGTACTCTCAATTTTCCCAGCGTTCTTTCCCAAAGTGCTCAGTTGACGGCAATAGGTTTGCGACATATATTATGAAAGAAACGAAGTGGTTGTTAATCATTTTGTATACAATGATATTATAAAAACATCTTAGTTTGGAAACAGGACCCAAATGACGTTAAGTCATACCGGTGCCTATTCTCTCTCTTTTGCGTTACCGTACGGTAACGGTAATGGAAAAAAGTAAAATAATCATAAATTTAAAACACCCCCGACTCGAAAATCCCTTTAACGGTTAGAAAAGAGCTGATGATTTTCGAATGGCCGAACAGATTTTCTTGAATTATATCTAAGGACACTCTCGGCCAAGTCACCTTTCAAACAAAAAAAATCGCATTTAAATCGGTCCATTCGTTTGGGAGCTACGATGCCACAGACAGACACACAGACAAGTCAAACTTATAACACTCCTTTCTTGCATCGGGGGTTAAAAATCGGTCCATTTGTTTGGGAGCTACGATGCCACAGATATACACAGACACGTCAAACTTATAACACGCCTCTTTTTGCGTGGGGGTCAAAAGGAGATAACAGTGCTACCTTTCCGCGACCTTCTAAGGCAGAGACGGCTCATATTTGAACAATAATCTGCTGTGCCTTATCCCCTCCTACCGAGTCTTACCTGCTTTTAATAATTTGTTAGCTCTTTTGCATTCGACATGCATGTCACGATTTCTTTTTATCTTTACATACTAAAGACATAATGTCCCTCTGTCGTTATGTTTTTTAATGACTACATACATTATCTTACATAAAAAAAATGTTTATTATTAAGCTAGGTTTTAGAATACATTTCGTTACAGTCATTTAGGGTGTTAGTACGATTGGGCATATGTATTTTCTCGTTCTCCGATTCGATATAATCGTGGGAGAGCCATGCTTCGGCACGTATGGGCCGGCTCGACCGGAGTGATAGATACTACAGCCTCACAGAAAACAGGCATGAAGCAATCCTTGCGTTATATTTCGCCGAGTGAGTGAAAGGCTCTAACCGCGTTTCCCTACTGGGAGTAGGGGCTTCCCTCTCCTCCTCTCCCCCCTTTTGGCCCTCTTCCCTACTCCCACCTTAAAGGCTGGCAACGCACTTGTGGCTCATTCAGGTGTCCATGGGTGGCGGTAGTCACTTACCATCAGGTAAACCGTCGCGTTTGCCCCCCTAGCCTATAAAAAAAGCTTTGTATTTATATAATAGCAGTAGGGACTCACGTGCTGTCAAACGAGTGTTCCAATCAGAAAGGTGCCTCACCTCGCCCGGATTGCACTTTGGTACATCAACCACTGTGTGCTATTTTGTTATAGTTCGATTTGAACCCGCAACCACTCGACCGCAAGCCCAACGGTTTAGTCATTGTAAAACTTAAATGCCTTCATGTTTAGTAATTCAATATAGACACCAATATAAATGATTAAAATTAAATCATCACGTTACAATTCAGACGCTCGGCAGATGGTGGCTAAGTGGAAAAAGGTGTTAGCGCAACGAAAAATGCTGACTACCAGTTGATTATTTACGCTATCTGTGGATTCTGCGCGATACTAATGTAATTTGATGTTGGTTCGGCGACATATATTAGTTCGGGCAACTTTCAGAGATGGCGCAATTTTAATTTTTACTATATTATATTCTTTTTGTCTTTTTGTTGTTATGTATATGGCGGTTTCGGAATAAATATATTTTCTTTCTTTCTTCTATATTTACTATCTTTTGATACAATTTATGCAATCCATTAAAAATATAGTACTAGGAGACAGTACCTTTTTTAAAATTGTCATTTTTTTTTATTTTATTTCTTGTAAAATTGCGTTTTTACAGGCATTACAACTATGCAGTTGAAATTAAAATAGAAAACTGTATCTGTACACAAAATTTCTTCAAAATCGTTAGAGCCGTTTCCGAGTTACCCGAAATATAAATAAATACATACATACGTACAAGAATTGCTCGTTTAAACTAATAGGATATAGAAAGGAACTTCGTTTCAACCGGGTATCCCAAAAATACCTCACGCGTTTTTATTTTATTTGATATTGTAACTTAAGTCAATCAATTTAATATACAACACAAGCTAACGCTCTAATTTGGTATAAGGCATCTTAAGATCGACCTACGGCACTTAACTCCTGATAATGTCGTTTAAATTCTCCCAACGACACCCACACCAATTGAGTGATCATTAAAGTATTGTTCAGCAAGCGTATATATGCACTTTCGTTACCTATAATATATTAACACACAATGTCATATCTGTTAAGCCTCACCTACATTTTGTTAATACACCTTTTGTTT
Source organism: Euplagia quadripunctaria (assembly GCA_963859945.1). Taxonomy (NCBI): domain Eukaryota; kingdom Metazoa; phylum Arthropoda; class Insecta; order Lepidoptera; family Erebidae; genus Euplagia; species Euplagia quadripunctaria. The sequence goes on from OY982562.1 coordinate 24,199,900, forward strand.
TATCGTTTCCGGGATGCCTTCCGTCATTCTGTCAGAGATCTTGCCACGATTATGTCATGCGGAGTGTTCATGAAGAATTATTTGTGTAGGATGCAGTTTTTTTACTTAAAATTTTATTTCGTATTATTTAAATAAAGATGTCGTGTAGGATGATAACTGTAATTTGTCTATAAAGACCATTTATTTTAAGTGCACTGTGGCGACTTCCAGATACAGCAAAAATATACTTCAACGTCATCTAGCGAAGACGAGCTGAACTACGTAGTACTAAATCTGCATCGCGCTATGCAAGTTCTCGCGCCGATTGGTATATTTACAACTTCCCAACATCAACCGTTGGGCCGCGGTCCACCAGGCCTACCTTCTTCAGGTCGTGGGTCCATCTGGCTGGGGGGCGTCCTATCTTCCGTTTACCGATTCGCGGTCTCCACTCTAGGACCCGTCTGCTCCAACAGCCATCGGTCCTTCGCCATACGTGGCCAGCCCACTGCCACTTCAGCATGCTTATCCTGCGAGCTATGTCGGTAACTTTGGTTCTTTGTCGGATGATCTCGTTAGGAAATTTATCCTTCAAAGAGACTCCAAGCATAGCTCGCTCCATGTTAATGTTAATGCGTAAAAGCAAAACAAACAGACTCACTTTCTCATTTATACTATTAGTAAGGATTCTGTCACACGTCAACACCTTATCTTTCTTAGAATCCTTGCCAATGACATTACTCGGACGATATACAAAAAAAAGAAATTTGCTGAACTTGGTAATCTATTTCTATATATAAAATAGATGTCTGTATATGTATATATCCGTGGCTGGCGTGAACATATTGACATGTCGACTTCCATGTTTTTTTTTTTTGGCGTAATATTTCCTACGCATTAGGGATTTATATGAAAAAAACATTACAGTTTCAAATAAACAGAAATTTTCGAGCAATTGACTTTGGAAATATGTTGAAATCTCGCATTTTAACATGTCTACCTTGACAAAACCTCATGTCAAATTAACGATTCACATGATTTTGTGATGAAAAATGAAATTAATGGATTTCTTATATCAACTTACACTCAGCCACCAACATAATATTCATTATTTGAATACATGAATACATGAACATATAAACGTCAAAACTTGAAAATGGCCACCCTGACAAATAGCAATTTTAGACATGTCAACATATTCACGCCAGCCACGGATACGATAGCACATCCACATATGTGTTTTTCTATGGAGAAAGTTTTTATAGTATGAATATTTTGAGCTCGCCAAATATTGCCTACAGATTTTAGACATATAGAGTAGGCCCGACAACGTTTACGTCGGAGTTATGCGGGTGGGTGTTATGATTGTTAATTATAAATTTATATGCATCGAATCTGAATGACCCGTTAGACATCGTGGGTGCTGCACATATCCCCACCAATAACATTGTGTTATTCTTGTAACAAGCCAATTGAAACATTTTTATCAGACAACATTACAAATCCTTCTAATATTATAAACGTGAAAGTTTGTGAGGATGTATGGATGTATGTATGTATGGATGTTTGTTACTCTTTCACGCTAAAACTACTAAACCGATTGCGATGAAATTTGGTATGTCGGTAGCTGGAGACCTGGATTAACATATAGGCTACTTTTTTATTCCGATATTCCCACGGGATCAGGACTTGCGCGAGTGAAACCGCGGGGCGCTGCCAATACATAATAAATAAAATGTAAGGTATAATGTAGATCTTACAAAATGTCTTTAAAAATTGTCTGAAACTTGAAATCAGATTCCACCGAGATAACCGCTGTTTGTCAACAATGTGGCGGCTGTAATTTAAGCAGCAATTTGGTATAACCTAACTCCTGCAACTGCTGAGTTTGTGACATCAGATTTCACTTTATTGAATGATTAGCAGCGCCCCACGTTTTTACAAGCGTAAGTCCCGATCCCGTGGGAATATCGGGATAAAAAATGGCTTATGCGTTAATCCAGGTCTCCAGTTATCTAAATACCAAGTTTCATCGCAATCGGTTCAGTGGTTTTTGCGTGAAAGAGTAACAAACATCTATCCACCCATTTATCCATCCATCCAAACTTTCACATTTATAATATTAGTGTTATTTAAATTTGAGCTGAATATAATAGTCATAAGAACAAATTTTAAATACAGGATATCTGCCTACAGAATAGGGTATTTGTCGAATATCTAGAATCCTAGATGAAGATCCTGCAACGGCGCGGCATCTGGATATATTGTGAAACATTCTTTAAAAATTTATTTTTATGTGGGAGAGCCATGCTTCGGCACGTATGGGCCGGCTCGATTCCGCTCGTTACCACGGCCTCACAGAAAACCGGCCGTGAAGCAATGCTTGCATTGAATTTCGCCGCGTGAGTGAGGTTACCGGAGGCGCTAACCCTTCCCTCTCCCTTATTCCCGTCTTTCCCCTCTCCACCCTCTTAACAATCTTCCCCCCTCCCCATAATCTCCTACTCCCACCTTAAAGGGCGGCAACGCACTTGTGACTCTTGAGTTGCATGTGCCCATGGGCGGCGGTAGTCATTTACCATCAGGTGATCCGTCTGCTCGTTTGCCCCCTATACCATAAAAAAAAAATACATAATAAGCAGTTTCCTATCGGAATTATGTAATTTTTACTCACATGAATGATCATCAATATTATCATTGCAGCCACAGGACATACATACGATAGACATACTTTCAGCCAGTTTATTCGATTTGAATATAATTGTGAATTCGATTAGTTTTAGCTACCCACAACTTAAGAACATAGAACTTAAAGTTAGCCAAATGTAAATGACCAACACATTTAAGAGATCCATTATGTATGGTACTAAGCTCAAGAGAACCCATTACTGATCCATAATAATGACCAACCAAGCTTTGTTTCATGGTAGACCCTCGCGGTAATGTTCAAACATGAATGAAGCGAATGGAATCGAAATGGTGTCCTCTTATCCCCATTACAGCCTCGTTTACTATATATTCTCGCTTTAAATGACTCAATCTTAACGATTTGAGATTAAAATTATGTTGTTGAAGTAACAATGTTGTTGAAAAGCATATGAGAGCATAAAAATACACTATAAATATGATATTTGTTAAATGATTGTGAATTTTCCGCGTTTTTGCAACATTTTCCATTGATGCTCCGTTCCTATTGGTTCTAGCGTGATGATATATAGTCTATAGCCTTCCTCGATATATGGGCTATCCAACACTAAAAGAATTTTTCAATTCGAACTAGTAGTTCCTGAGATTAGCGCGTTCAACCAACCAACTCTTCAGCTTTACAATATTAGTAAAGATAATATAGATTACATAATGCAGTTTGCAGAAGACCGTACAATATTTAATATGATTTTAAATTTGAAAAATCCAATTCTGCTCACATAAGAGCCACCTGACTAGTGCAGTATCTTAACCTAACAGAAGATAACCGTTAGCCAAAACTTCTAGCAGTAAGTACCACCAACCAAAAGGAACAGCATTGCTAGCGTTGTGCTCTATTTTTTGTTGTTGAGTGTGTTCACTAGAGAGTTCATGGGATGCGATTGGCTATCCACAACTGACACCCTTAATCTTGTAAGCGTCTATACATGTAAATGTATGTACATATAATCACGTCTGTAGGTAGGGGTAGGTAGACGCGTATCAATCGCCCAAATGTTACCGACTACAATTTAATCCCACTTACTTAATTACCTATTGCCGTCAATCTAGTAGTAGAGTCTAGGAGTAGAGTAGTATATCTATATTGAAAAGGAAAGGTAGCTAGGAAGGGAAGAGACCAAAATTAATGAGCCTACATTAAATTTGGTCCTTCGAGCCGGACTTACACCACGATTACACTAAAGTTTGTCAATGACCGCTAAACAAAAAAGAAAATCGGTTGACAAACAGAAGAAAAAGGTATTAAACTGTTTTGTCTACTAACTAACATGTAATGTGTGTACATACAAAATACCATATATACGTGTTTAGTATTACATTTCATCACACGTAATAATATATAGAAATTATGTTATGAAATGAGGTTAAAACATGTCAGGTCGCACGTAAATCAAGGTTTATCAAAGAAACATCGTGTAAGTAAGTAAGTAAGGTAAGTAGTGCAGTGTAACTCTAATAAAGACTTCCAAATATATATATATGTAAAGTGTTTAAAAAAAAAAACAAATATTCAAAGAATCTTCCTCAACTCGGTAGAAAATAAAAAAAATGTAAAAGTAGTATATGTTGTGGACAATGTTATGAAAATTACTTTGAAACCGTTTTATCAGCACAGATGCTATTGGTGGAAGACCAAAGCACAAGGAGCACCTGGTACAGAAAACCGGCAGTAAAGCAATGATTGCACTGCTTTTCGCCGAGTGAGTGACGTTACCGGAGGCCCTAACCCTTCTTTCTCCCCTTACCCGCACTCCCCCTCCTCCCCTCTTCTCCTCCTACCCGCTCTCTCCCTCTTCCCCCCCTTCCCCTACTCCCACCTTAAAGGCCGGCAACGCACTTGTGACTCTTGAGTTGCAGGTGCCCATGGGCGGCGGTAGTCACTTAGCATCAGGTGACCCATTTGCTCGTTTGCCCGCTATGCCATAAAAAAAATAGCATCTGTGCTTGTAAAACGGTTAATTTTTTATTGACTTACAAAAAGAAGATAATTAGTGTTTTGGGACATTACTGTAACTGTGATATGCGATTTACACATTCAAACACTTTTTTCGTCTCATATCTTGATATGAGATGAAAAAGTGTTTGAATATGTCAGGTTTATTCTAAAGAGATACATTACAAGAGATATTATAGGAGCTATTCTTGATGTTTTTTGTCTTCGAAACTCGACAAAGTATAATTAATTATCCATTTTAGCTTGGCAGTGAACGAGTGACATATGATCATCTGATTATTTACTATTTATAAACATTAAAAAAATAAAATGAAATGAGTTTTTAAAATTAGGCACATTCGAATTACGAAAATAGGTAAATTTTCTACCTTTTCCAAGACGAGGTTAAAAGAATACGGAGTAATGAGGTATATATTTTTTTTTAATTTGAATTTTTGTGATTAAAGGTTCCATGGTATGATAACTTTTTAAATTTGAAACGTAAACAAACCTTATTGCCTGTATCAGATAGGAACTTGTTAATATTTTTGTTAGATTTAATATAAATTCCCCCAATATTATATTCGTTGTATAACGATTAACTTTATGGAGTTTACGACTAACAATGTAATCTACTTAGAATATGTTTCAGTATTCACTCATATTATAGCTTTTATTTCCATCTCTCATAATAAAGCAGTCAGTCGCTTATTCATTTCAATCGTCTGTAACACATTAACTGTCAATTTGTATGGATAACGATGCTTAACCTTGAAAGATAGCCTTGAGTCGCTACAGCCTGGATCTTAACATTCAACTAAATTTACTATAAATGTAGATAGTTGAGATATACAATGACACAGGATTGCGAATGTGATATACAACAGAGTCGTTAACAGAATTAAAAGTTGTAAGCACCAAACATAGCACATATAATATGTACGTATGCAGTGCAGTATACATAGCACCAAACATAGCACGTATGCAGTATGACAAATACAACTAGGTATGCCTAGTGTAATAAAATAAAATTTACCTATTATTATTTTTTTATTAATTTATTTTAGAAAATAGTCATTCGAAGCTTTTTCTCATGATTTCTGAAAATTTCATAAATAGAATAGAATACAATTTTAAAAATCAAAGTGAGTTTTGTTTTTCAAACCATCAATTTCCAAATTTCTTGACCGCATCCTTTTTGCGACTACCTAGTCTGTATATGTATATAAAAATAAATCGCTATAACTTGAGAACGGCTTTACCGATTTCATTCATCTATTTTTTAAATGTTTTCTAATACTTCGTAGAAAGTTCTTACATTAAAGAAAATTAAAAAAATTGCGCAGGAACTTAGAAAATTTAAGGAAACTTAATAACTACCTTTATTATAATTTTTTTAATGCAACCTTAGTCACAGATTACTAAGTAGTTACTACGTAACCTTAGCCCCAGCGTTATATACTCTTTGTTAAGCTCGTTTGAAATAACTGTCAGTTGTTTGACAGTAAGAGACAGATCGCACACCGCCAATATCGTTTACAAAGATTGCATAGTTTTATTCTCTTTGCGTTAATTAGTTGTATCGGTCGGACTCAAGGACTTCATCATGGAAATCCATTGTCGGCATTAAGAACCAATTATAACCCTTACCCAGCGTATAGTATTTCAGTTTGATTTTTAATGACAGGACAACGTCTGTCGGGTCAGCTAGTTGTAAATAAATTAAAAAATAAAGGTACCTATAGTTGCGTCAAATTTAAACATTCACAAAGTCTCTTAATTATATAAAATTAAAGCCGTTTTTTCTCTACGCGATGTCATAACCGTAAACTGTTGTTCTAAAAACAGTGCTTCAATTACCATTTTTTTAAAAGGCAACCCGTTAGAAATATAATTATCTACAAAAAATTCTGAACAACAGACTACCGTTCTTCGCGTATTCCCGCGTTTTTTTTATTCTACATATTTCTTGCTCGAGCACTTACGAAAATTATAATTGTCTAAATGTGGATGTTAAAATTAAATACGCCTTTGCCTCTATATGTTTTTGAAGTGAAAACTTCTTTAGCGGCATTGTGCACTTTTTGGGATGGGTAAAAAATGTTAAACTCGTGTCAGGACACGTGACCCTCATCGAAAATTCGTAAGACGGAGCCTAGTTTTTTATATTTAAAAAAATATAACATTCGAAATTCAAACATTTATGAGCGGCCAGGAGCCAAGGACTTCCAGTATAAAAATACAATACTTAAATAAATAAATACCGTATACCCTATGCATACATTTAGATATGTTTTTACATAATTATATATATATACAGATGTGTGTGTGTATGTATATGCAAATACATTGTGAAGTCTTCAGATTTCAGACGTGCAGTCCTACAACCGACCGTTTTTTTTTTTTTAAATCTTACTGTTTAATCCTTACTTGAACGCGTTCGGACAACAAACTTAAGATTATGAAATTAGTACAGATAGAAATCGTTTCGTCGCATCTCGAGCTCAAAGTTTTTAGTTACGTTACTTATTTTCGAGAAGTCAACAAGTCATAATATTTAGTCCAACGGAATTTGATGTGGTTTTTTTTAATACATAGAGTGGTTCAAGAGGAATGTTTATATGTATATTACATGTATAATATAGTAGAGAAACACTGATAACTTTAGAGGTTTCTAATGTGATGTCATAAATAAACACATTTTTTTGGGTTTACATTGCAAACGGTGGCTAAACCCTACGAGATAGATCAAAATAATGTACCACAGTATTGTAGACCTTAAAAAGTTCTACAAAAAAGTCCGCGATAGTATATATCTACCTCTTAGGGATAACTCACAATAACCATTTTTTATCCTTTACTTTTTACGAGAAATAATGACTTAAATACGAAGCGATTTTAAGCAGTACGGCATTAATCCTTATCCAATTAAGTACCTTAAATATATTGTGCATTTAATATAGATCAAAATGGCCCTTTACAGCATGTAATTTCAATGAATATTTTCGAAGATATTACAGATTTAAAATACAGGGACATAGCGGTTGCGGTGGTACCGGCCAGAGCGCCGGCGGCGCGTGCCTATATGATTAGCAGCGATCGCATACGTTTATCGGAGCTCTCTAGCGAGGAAAATAACAATTGTCACTACATATTCTGAAAAACTACTGAGCGGATTTTCATGCGGTTTTCACTAATAGACAGAGTGATTCATGAGGAAGGTTTTGGTATATAATTTGTACCCGTGCGAAGCCGGGGCGGGTTGCTAGTTATTAATAAGCACTGCCCGCCGCGGCTTCGCTCGTGTGTACACATTTACCTAACCCTAACTCTTTCACCAGAAGAAAAGCAAGTTACTCCTTATAATATCAGCTATCTGCCAGTGGAAGTCCCATGGAAATTAGTCACCGCGTTGATATTCAGATTAATTTATTAAAAAGCTGTAATTATGACGTTTAAATTTATATGTATGTAGAAATATTAAGTTCATCTTTAAGAATTTAAACACATTTTGGAAGTCGGTTTTGATTAATTTTAATTGTTGTATCGATTTGAAAGGAGATTTGCTAATTTGCAACGGGAGCTAGGCTACACTTGTACAAATTGACTCCGCCATCTTAAATTATCATACATAGTCTATGCATGCGTCTATGTTCTATATCTTGACTCGATTCTATATTCAAAACTAGATTCCTACTCTGAATATTCTGAATACTGTATTCCAAAATATATAACAAACCTTTGCAGAAATCTGTTTGTAAAAGTTATTGAGTTATAAACTCATAAAAGTTAAAACAGAAAATTTTATACTCTATTTTATTTATTTCAAAGTTCAAAATACGAACGAAAACTATTCCATGAACTAAAATTATCCTAGTGCTTTTTCACATGCCTAACTCACTGGAAGTTTACAGCTTTATGATGCAGTGATAGATGTTTTTGTTACTCTGTTTTAAATACCTATCGTATTTAAAATATCGTTTTTTATGTTATTGAACTTTTGTGAGGGTATAAAACAAGCTTTTGCACGCGGCTTCGATTGCGTTAATGTAGATTTTGTCAATTTTCCTATCCCTCGCGAACACAAAATATTTTCTTGATGAAAGGCACAGCAATGTCACAAACAAATGGACTCAAATTGCTTATTAATTAGGACTAGAGATCGTCTGGTGTTCGAAATTCGACCATTATTTTTTACTTTTTTTTGTTTATTTTATTGGCCAGTATAACTTGAACCGTCATTGTATAAACTTACGTTCCGTGACAGGTCAACATTATACATATACTGGTAGTGTGTAGCTTAATGTAGCCGTTTACACGAAGTTTTTAAATTTGCAACACATATTGTTTTAAAATTTTAGCTTCTGAATATTAATTGACAATAAACTAATTATTGAAATTGGACATAGCTTTTTAATTTATTTCTTCATAACTTTTTTTTACACCACATTTCACACTTCCCGTCCATCTGTCACAATCCTATGCGTCCTGCTCTCTGGTCACACAGATATATTATTATTATTTCATTTGTTATATTTAAAAAAAAACGCGTACACGTATTAATATCGTATAGATAACATTTTAACTTGCCTTTAGCATAAATCAGTGATTATTTTGTAACATTTTCTATTCGTTTTGATAACGTATTGATTATTGTTGGTGTTGCAAACGTGGATAGCCTTATTAAACCGCTTTTATCAGTTAGCATGCTCGCTTGTTTGTGAAAAAAAGTTACAAGTTTAGGAAAAACTAATAATTCTCTTTAAAAATTCTCAGCACATTTGGCAGAGATAAAAACTCATAATTCATTTTCTTGTGGCTGAATCTTATGGCATCTGCACACTTGATAATAAATGGCCTTCGTTGCGGTAGCTGAATCAGTAGAATTGGCACTAAATGCAGGCTACTGGACCTCTGGACTTTCATGTTCAACTGACTTTATTTCTATCTTATAATAACTTTTAATCTTTCGCGTTCCATGATATAATTATGTATTTAAACGGGAATTAACGCGATCACGAAAAGGTATTACATACCTCTGAATTAAATGACGTTCGTGATCGCGTTAATACCTGTTTAAATACATAATTATTTCTATCCTTTTTACGTGACACTTTTTTAGTAAACTTATCGAGTCTAAAACAAACTTGTAATTTTTATCAACCTCCTAGTCCTGAGTTAAACATCTAATATGGATAGTTGCGAAATTTTAAAAACAAGCATTCTCTAATGTTTGAAATATTAATATTTTTATTTACTTGTAGCAAATACTTTGTGTCCGCTGCAAACGATCTTTTTTATGGAATAGGGGGCAAACGAGCAGTCGGGTCACGTGATGGTAAGTGACTACCACCGCCCATGGGCACCTGCAACTCAAGACACACACAGGTGCGTTGCTGGCCTTTAAGGTGGGAGTAGGGGAAGGGGGGAAGAGAGTTGACAGAGAAACTCACGGCCCGCTTCGTAGTAACCAGTTACCGGTATTTAAAAACATTCCCAACACTAATAGTGTTATTTGAACGTTACCAACCTATTCCCTGTATATCGATCTTCTCTAAAACATGAGCAAGCTCACTCTGGAAGCGTCTCACAAAAGCGATTATGTTTATATCTTATTTCTATGTATATTATAAAAAAAAATTATATATTACGAGTCCGACCGGCCATTCTAAGCAACCAACCTTATCTTCTTTAAAAAAAATAAAAAAATAGTGATGTGTAAATCTGTCATCAAGCATTCCGGCTATCCTTCCTATTAAGGGAAAATAATATTTGCCAGGGTACGCAAGTTGATATTTTTTCAATACAAACTTGAGGTAGTGATAATGATCGGCATAGGTATATAGTTGGGGGAGTAGATATTTATAAAAATAGTAGTGTTAAAATACCGGTATCGCAAGATATCGGTTAATAAAGGAAGGTATCGTAAATACCGTAATGAGAAAGGTATTTTGACCCGGTAGGCAAAGAAATGTAATACCGTAATACAAAATATTATAAACCGGTAATCAAAGAAAGGTAGTCAAGGTATTTTTATGAGATTTATAATAACGTTATGAGAAAGATGTTTTTTACCTGGGAGAGCCATGCTTCGGCACGTATTAGTCTAGTCGACAAGTTGAAAATGGTCCAAAATAGAGATACTGCTCTTAAAATTATGTGCGATAGCTCATTGAATCCGGAATGACGCCTAGAAAAATGTGCCAAAAGTGTGTATTAGCACATAAAAAATTGCAAAAGTTATAAACAGTTAAAGATGAAAAAAAAAATGGCATTTCGTTTTTTGCTAATATTTCATAAACTATTAATATTTAAGAAATTTAAAAAAAGATTCTGAAAGAGAAGGAAATTTCCAATAAAAATGTGCTAGCTTTTGGAACTCTATCTCCATTATTTGTAATTTTAATTTAATGCTGAAAGTGGGTCTCCGTGCGACATTTTTAAGTTGCGCGCGCGGCGTCAAAAGCGAGTACGACACATTAATTAATTTATTTAAGGTATTCAATTTTTTTTTATTTAAAAAAATATGGTGTATTCTGAACGCTATAAATAATTTATTCTCGTTGGAAATTTTACTTAAAGTTCATTTTTCAACAAGTTAAACGATTGTTAACTAACAAAATTTTCTCGAACTTCAGTCTTCGTTGTAAATGAAAAAAAATGTTTAAATAATTGTCGTAAAACTTTTTCGCTTGTTAGAGCCTTTCTTATATACATACTTAACAAGATCACGCCATAAAACTTAAAAATATATTCATACTTTGCTTATAATAATTTTTAGTTTAATTATTTATAACTTTTGCATTTTTTATGTGCCAATACACGCTTTTGGCACATTTTTCTAGGCGTCATTCCGGATCCAATGAGCTATCGCACATAATTTTAAGAGCAGTATCTCTAACGTACATCAGTACATCAGTACCACAGCCTCACAGAAAACCGGTATTGAAACAATGCTTGCATTGCTTCTCGCCGCGTGATTGAGGTTACCGGAGGCCCTAACCCTTCCCTCTCCCCTATTCCCGTCTTTCCCCTCTCCCCCCTCTCCTCCCCCTCTCCCATCTTCCCCACTCTTCCCCTATTCCCGCCTTAAAGGGCGGCAACGCACTTGTGACTCTTGAGTTACAGGTGCCCATGGGCGGCGGTAGTCATTTACCATCAGGTGACCGGTCTGCTCGTTTGCCCCCTACACCATAAAAAAAAAATAACGTTACAGAGGCGTGGATCCTACCGCTTAAATATAACATGTGATTGTGTACTTGATGCTCTTAATCAAATGATACATTATAATTAGATACATAAGTCAATAAATACTAGGTTGCCAATTGGCCTTCGCAGCTTACCCACGTAGACTTTGTTGACGAGAGTATGAAGTCATCGGCGTACAGCACTCCAGTATTTTGTTCAATAGTTATTTGAGCAGATGCTCACCAGGCCTATTTATTGTAAGTTATGTGTGTTAGTTGTTCAATTGTTTTTTATGTCAAACATTGAGTCATAGGATGTTTAATCTTAGAGGGCACAGCAGGTGTGGTCGTGGGTTTATTGTGTGGTTAAATACTCATAGTAGGTTATAATCGTGACTTTACACGTGTTTTAAAGACATGTGTAATGTTGTGGACATGTCTAATGCTACTACTAGTGTTGCCCCTCGATTTCGTCACCGCCCGATCTCGGTTCAGTTGTAGCTATATGTTAAACAGGGTTATGACCAGGAATGTTATGGATATGAAATTTCGAATCCGGATATGGTTTCGGATATACAAATCATTTTTTTTTGTTGTTAAATGAGCAGTGACTACCGCTGCCCATGGGCACCTGCAACTCAAGAGTCACAAGTGCGTTGCCGGCCTTTAAGGTGGGAGTAGGGGAAGGATGGAAGAGGGGGGTGGGGAGGGGGGAGGGAAGGGTTAGGGCCTACGGTAACCTCACTCACTCGGTGAAAATCAGTGTAAGCATTACTTCACTGCCGGTGCCGAAGCATGACTCTCCCACGATTTAAATTTACCGGTAATATTATACTGGTTTCTGATACCGTTGCGAATATGTTTTTAAAAAAAATTGAATTTAACTAATAACGATATATAGCATTAAGAACCTCCTCCTTTTTCTAAATCGGCATCAAGGACATTATTCTCGGGATCAGTTCTTTTTTCAGAATGTAGGGTAGCCTATGTCCTTTTTCTGTACTGGCAACTTATGTGCAAAGTTTCATGAAAATTTTAACAATCAAACCAAAAAACTCACATTACCATTTATAATATTAAGTTAGGAAGAATATCCTTATTAGTAAAGTGAATACTTTCTAAGTTAGTAATTTTCAAAGGGAGAAGTTTTGACAGGTACAAAATCTTAATTCATTCAACAAACGCAGCAAGACAGTCTAAGTTACATCTTAATCTCACAAGAGATCTTAGTTTGTGAAGCAGAGCTAGTTTCTCTGCTTCTCAAACTAAGAATTGTTATAAAGTCATGTTGCTTAGCAGAGAGAGAGCAAGACTTTGTGGAACTTTGGCTACTTAGAAGATTGCACGTTGATAAGTGCGGAATTAATCTAAACTAATATTAATAAAGCTGAAAAGTTTGTTTGCTCGCTAATCTCAGGAACTACTAGTTCAAATTGAAAAAAGTCGCGGGCAGATCATTCCAGCCTTTTTCGTCTCAATCCAAAAAGCGTCCAAGCTGTTTAGTTAGACTTTTGACTTTTGGCCGGAACAATCAGCCTGGTGCTCGATTGGTAATTGATGGTTACTTAGTTCACCTTGCCTTCGTTAGATGGAGATACCTAAGTATCTCACTGCCTTGGTAATCATGCTGCATGGGTTTTATTACCTGAAAAAAAAAAGAAAAACTATATTAGCGGTATATTAATGATGGTATAATAACTGACACAAATTATTGAGTGCTTCGTTGGTCGCACTTTTAAATTGAGGCTCATAGGTACGTGTGTTTGCGTGCGTTTGTAGGCTTGTAAACGTTGGCCAAATGCTTATTTCCCGTTTCTGTTTAGAAATTCTTAGTAGCAACAAAACGTTTCTGGTAGACGATGATAGGTATGTAAAAGTCTGAGCTGGCTGGTTGGTTTTATATGTGTGCCAGAATTTTTTGGCATATCGTACAATTTTTTTCTTAAATTAAATATAAGTGGCAATATAGATGTTCTTAAAATTAATTTCTGTGTTACTAAATCTTATACTATTTCAGCTCCGTTGATCTTCGTGTAAATGGAGTTGAGATAGTATAAGATTTACTCTACTGCGCAGGGATCAGTTCGACTAATCCACTAGAACACTTTTAAGCCCAATCTTTTCAGATTTTATAGTTAATCGGTGGTAATACTCGCATTTGTATTCAATCGGGGCTATTTGACCGTCACTGGGTGTTCGTTCACACACCAATCCGTCTCCATTTCGGATACGGACGCAGACAATTGTTATACTTTATTTTTGGTCAACTGTAGACCATCATGGATTCCGTTTGCGAAGTTTCTAGAATAGATGATATTGCAACGCGTTTTTGCTGGTTGATAAATCGGCTTTCAACTATTTTTTTAACATTTTTTTAGAATTGGAAAACAAATAAGTTGAAAAACAAGGACATAAAGCCGATGGCAAGCGATTATTTTTACCTCGCAACACCAGAGGCATCACAAAGAAAAAATAAAAAAGAAGTAAAAAACTTTATCTGCTTAAGCAATATCTCTGAATTGTATCTTCCTAAAATGACACCAAAACAAACAATTATTTTTTGCAACTTAAGCGTTACTTTAATAAACTCAATAGCTACGTCAGCATTGGAATGGATCATGTATGAATCTTGTATAGGCCTGCCATCACTTAAATTGCCGACGCCGGACAAAAACTTAAAAAAAATCCGGAAATATGAGTGAAATCGAGATTCTTTCCCGGACACCTTGAAAAAACGACGTTTCCATTTAATCATCTAACAATTATAATTGTCCCCTGGCACAGAGTGTTTGGGTTTTATCCGGACGCTTTTTGAATACCCCGCCCGGACGATCCCCGGACGCGCTTTAAACTATTACAAATCCGGGGAAACTATTACGAACCCGGACGGATGGCAGCCCTAATCTTGTATACAGAGGGAGGCAGTCATAGGGGCGCACGCTCATGTGCTCTAGTAAGGATGGAAGTCCTAAAAATACCATACACACATAAACTCAAGCCTCCTTACGAGTTCCCTCTACCGTTATTAAAACTTTCATATTTGTTTTATCGAATCATAATCCTTTCAATAAATCAACATTTCTGGCAATATAGAACAAAAATATTACACAGAACTGCTGCAGGAAAAAACTATATATTTATAACAATATTCAGCTATTAGGTTTTACCACTCAAGCATCGATATTATTAGTTTACGACTGGCAAAGGAAAACAGTGATTCAGCCTTTAGTAACACGACGAGCTAATAATGTTGTATTGTACTTAAAAGGCGTTGCTGCAAAATGTATAAGGACAAATATTTATTATAAGAAATGTCATTGCTATAACTTTGGAATTATTTTTAAATTATAGTGACGTCATATGTTAGACGGTAGCTGTAAATAGACGCTTCGTTGGCAGTAAAATGAAGAGGTTGCCGTTTTGAGGTTGTTTAAAAGGTTTTTTAGATTTAATATTTACTAATATTACCATACCCAAATGTAAAACTATGGATTTCATCAGGATATATTTATAAGGTATGATACTTTTTTGATTCCACGACGTTTCGACTGAATTCAGTTGAATTACCGATCGTAGGCACATTGGGCACATCTAATACCTATGTATACAAGTTCCGAAAGTTAAAAATTAATATATAATATATATTTATATTTTTTTCTTCTTAAAAATATTACTAGTAACGTGGGTCACACATCATTAGTATTCTTGTTAACCCCTCCAGCTAAGCTTAACGCTGGTGTTAGGAGTGGGTTCACGTCAGTGGTGCACTGGGTGGGGTTCAAACCCGATACCACCTGATCGTAAGTCCGAAGCCTTAGCCAATACGCTACCGACGCTAAAAGTAAATTGTACGCTATTTTTTATGTTTTAAATGTTATTTTATATGATCCATTAAAAAAACATATGTTTGTGTTGCAATTTTGTTCGCCGTTTATAAATAAATATTGTTGGTTTATAATACTGGGGTGCTGAAATCCCACTAATCCCACTAATATTATAAATGTGAAAGTTTGGATGGATGGATGGATGGATGGATGGATGGATGTTTGTCACTCTTCCACGCAAAAACCACTGTACCGATTGCGATGAAACTTGGTATGTAGAGACTGGAGGAGGGCTGGAGACCTGGATTAACGCATAGGTTACTTTTTATCCCGATATTCCCACGGGATTGGGACTTACGCGGGTGAAACCGCGGGGCGATGCTAGTATTACATATAGGTTGAATAGCACGTTTTTGTAAAGGCTAAGTTATTATTATTAGTATCACTTCTGCTTTGCCAACCCTGTAGGTAGGTACTCTTAACTAAGAAAAAACGCTTTTCTGTTCACTGAGTGTGTTGGACTTCACTAAAAAAAAACTAAAATCTGCTAGAGTCTGTCTATGAAACGGAATATTTCAAGGTAGTTTGCACTAACTTCAAGACGTTTAATTAACTTGAAAATTTTGCACACGGATCAAGGACCGATGATGGTGTAATAATTTTATTAGTTTGGCCTACTACAGGATAGTCAGGATCAACCAGGATTATCATACAACAAAATGATTATTAGATATTATTATTAATTGCTGGTTAGGTGCAATAATTAATTTGATTGTAAAAGAGCGTGGAGTGCTTGACATCAAATGTTACAAATAGTTCATCAAAAAAATTATTATAAAAGTATTAGTAAAAATCCCTCGGCGGCTTTTTTACAATCAAATTAATGAAGTATTTTGTTCATAATTTAATTCTTATTTTAAATTTATCAGATTTTTGAAGTGAAAACTTCTTTAGGCACGTTGAGCACTTTTGGTATGGGCACAGAATACGTAATAGTATGGTATGGGGAAAAAGCACTGGATTCGCGTGACCGTCACGATCAGATGACATACATGACAGATGTGTGTGTGTGTGTGTGTGTGTTCACTTCTGACGTGCAGTCTTACGACCAACTGTTTTTTTTTTAATTCTAATGAAGCCATAGAACTTTATATCGCTTTATATAGATAAAAATCTTATTTTTTAAAAATTATTTTCTACTTTTTGTTATATTTGCTACTAAAGCGAGTATTTTTAGTTTTTTTATACTTTAACTAGCAACCCGCCCCGGCTTCGCACGGGTATCAGAGACATCTTCAACAATCATCATCATATTTTAACCAATTTACAAACCAAACAACCACAAACCTTAACAAATGCTATTGGTGAAAACCGCATGAAAATCCGTTCAGTAGTTTTTGAGTTTATCGCTAACAGATAGACAGACAGACGCGGCAGGGGACTTTGTTTTATAATATGTAGTGATGTAGTGATTTGTTTGTATAAGTTCGATTTTATACAAGACGTCAGGAATTCTTACCCGTGAAAGTGTAATTTAAAGCAAAATAATTTATTTTAATACATATTCAAAAGAGCCAATTGTTAATTCAAATTCACATTCATTCAAACAACAATATACATTCTACATTCGCAACAAAAGGTAGAAAAAATTTATAACCTAATTCGATTCAGTACTTTTTCAAAGTTTTTCTAATTTCAACTAAACAAACGCGTTATAAATTGTTTAGCGATGTTTAACGTTTTACTGATACTGGCCGGATATCCGAAAGCATTACCTTCCAACATTTTTTTTTTAATTGGGAGAGCAGAAATCAACAAATATAAAGTTTGTGAATACCGGTCACACTGATATGGCGGGACGTGATGCAAGCGAGATAACTACATACATTTAACAGTGAAATATTTAATATTCCAACTTGAATACTGCCAGTAAAATAAAAAATTCGGGAAAACTGAAGGCCTTTTTTAATTTATTCTTTTTGTACTTTATTGAAATTTGAACATTACGAGTTCTGGCCTTTTATGTGTTATGCTTGTTATGTTATGATTTATGAATTTAGTATGCGTTCCGATATACACTGAGGACACTCTAAGGCATGACGTCAATTCAGTATATTACGAAGCCGTTCCTTTACAGTTAGCTATACTGGTTACACACACTTTTGAAATTTTGCAACATTTGAACATATGCTTTAAAAATAAAATGGAAAATAAATTACGGCGTCTCTCAGGGAAGCGTACTAGGACCGATACTTTACCTAATCTACATTAATGATTTACCAAAATGTACAGAACAACAAACGGTCCTCTTCGCTTTTGATAGCACATGTGAAATCAAATGCTCGAACTTAAATACATATAAAAATTACATTACATAACATACTAAATTGGCTTGACAAAAATAATTTGAAAATAAATCTAAACAAAACAAAAATCATGCATTTCAATCAAAGGTGTGAAATAACTGACATTGATTTGATTTATACAAAATGCGAAATTACAAATAGACTACTTATACTAAAAAAAAAAAAACAAGTAACTACTCGGTCGGTAACATAAAAAAAAAACACGAATTCAAAACCTGTTCCTTTTTTGAAATTTTGAAAATGGTTTAAAAATTAAGAAACAATAAAGAATATTATTTCATCTCTCTCATACTGCAGAAAATACATATATCTAAATCATGTACTGCTGTTTCTTTTTGACATATATGTATGATACATATGGATCACAAGAGCTGAACGCTTACCCAGGCTTGCTACAAACCCGGGCGAATTAAAACTGCAACTTCAGTCTCGACCTAGTGCCTAACACTTAACTTTAATGAATTGCTTATAAAAATATTTTAATTAATTTCCAGAGTATGCGAATTGAGTGACAGTAGTAACGACGTACGACGTCACTACAACTCTAATATAAATTGGTTGCTTTAAAAACTTTCCCTGAAAGTAGTAGAAAGCATTAGAGGTACAGATAACTGTTTCACTACATGATTATATACCTGGGAAAAATGAGAACCTAGAAAAATGGTCCTACGCTTCGATCGCCCGGGGGCCCCGGACGGTAGAAACGTAGGGCAATTTGTATGTGTTCCCAACCAATTTTATGTGTGGGCGTTCCCAAATTGACACATATACAAATAAAATATCTAATAAATTCGAAAACCAAATAATTACACGTAGTTGTTTAGCGCGCTTAAGATATCGTGATGTACCGAGTAGACAACAGCAATTGAGTAAACATTGCGGATGTCCGCATAATTTGGCCACACGATCGGTCACTGAGAGGTACTTTCTTTTGTTTTATTTATCCGTAGCAAATATATATCAAGAGATCAAACTGTCTAACGTCACCCATTTAACCCTATTTTCACAACTGTCTAATGTGAAAATTTACTAAAAAATAAATTTTCCTATGGATAATGAAAATACGTGTATTTGTGAGGAAACAACGATCTAATAAAAAAATCAGAAAACGTCAGAAGTGAAAACACACATATCTGTAGTATATAATATGTATCTGAGCGTGACGGTCACGCGAATTCAGCGCTTTTTCCCCATACCAAAAGTGCCCAATGTGCCTAAAGAACTTTTCACTTCAAAAACACAATTTCCTGACTGAAAGGAGAGAACAGGTACACTGATAGAGTAGAACTTACTCGACTAACTTCGATTAACTTAGAAATTAGTAAATCTCGTTCACAAATGACAAAGCCGAACAAACCTAGTTCTGAGTACAACGTTGCTGAAACTCCTGTTACCAACTAAGTACACGCGTGAAATGTAATCATGAACCAGTCGCAACTTTAACTGTAAATGAATAAGTGTCGTTTGTGCATAGAGTGCAAAGACACAGATTACTGAGTAGTTTCTACGTAACAGATAAATCACTCCCTACAAAAATATCGATACCTACCGCTTTAATTGCCTACTCTTTCCGGGCCCCGACCGCTGTTTGCGAAAATGAATTTAATTGTTAGTCAGCACGATTATTATTTCCTCGCAATAGCGCATGACCGCACGGCCGCACGGCCGCGTGGCCGTAAGTGTGTGTATGGCCGTAAATGTGTGTGTGTATGTATATTTTTTTTATAAAAAATGCTATGTAAATTAAGTTCTTAACGCTTTTTTCATTTCAAATGTTTTAGTAGGTAAACAAAAATCCTATTTTTATATTAATATGAATAAACATCATTCCTCTTCTAAAATTTCGATTATTAAACTGTATGGCGGAAAATATTCTAAATCTTTAACAAACAGTTCTAATAAATAATTTGAGGAAAACAAGGACATTAATTTTTATTTTTTATCTTACTTTATCTACATTCATATATTGCACATCAGCCATGTCAATTTTCACTGTGAATTTTACAGTATTTAGCGCGTGCAAATATATCGAGTGATTTGGGCCTAATAAAGGGCTTTTTGTTCTAAGACAACGATTTCACAAGTTTCTTCAACCCCTTTCTCACATAAATCAAAAGTCGAACGGCCCGCAATAGACAGCTGTATGCCAGGAAGCGCTTTATAAACGGCCAAGCCAAATCCGACTCTAGACATGAAGCTATACATACACTTGTGTGCATCAACCTGGTAATTAAATATTCAAATGAAATTATTCTTTAAAAGAAGACAACTCTAACGTCATCAGAAGAGATAAGAATTACGTGATAGAAACAGAGGCAACTTGAAACTTGAAAACTGAAGGTAATTAGCGCTATGAGACCTAAATTGCACTTTATTGTGTCGAAGAAAGAGTCGCTATTGATTTAAATAGTTTTGTGGAATGAGTCTTCTTTACCTGTACTATTATATATTCTGTGATTATAACACCTTCATTATACCACTACATTGTTTACCGATTTTCAAAGATCACGGATTGCACACTGTATTTATTGAGCATTCAATTGATTTAAAAATGCATTTGGCTATGTTTTTGACAGTATCGTCAATACATTGTGTAATTGCGCGGTCAAAAATCAAAAGTCGTATAAAGGCCAAACATGTGTCGAAATATCTTTAGGTGACAACGGAAGATTGCGGCAAAGTTTGGGTTGATTTCACAGTCCAAGGACGACCTTATGACAGCGCATAATCGTGGAATACTCTGACAGAATCAGACCTGAACCCAAAAATCCGTACTCGTATGGCTGTAAGAAGATATTTACCGGTGTTTTTTTAAATCTACAGAACAATTTTATTAATAGTATTCGTTCTGATGTCTGATGTTGACGACTGGCTAACTTTTTCATATTTGATTCCTGACCAAGTTCTATTCTAAATATACAAAAAAAACGATGATATATTATGTATATGTACTTATAGGTAGAACGATAGCTCGTACGAAAGAAAAAGTTACATTTTACACGTCGTGTAACGAGTCAACGAGAAAAGAACTAATTAAACTAAAGTCACGACCACTCTACTTTCCACTAGTTTCCAATCATTAATTACAATACTTGTCATTAATAATTAATGACGTTACGATATCTAGGCCTTATTCAAATATGGTAGTCGATTGTCAAGTCAAATCAGTACCTTTTTATTAAACGTCAAACGGTAGGTACGTTCTGTAGACAATGTGTAATAACAATTTGTGACGTAATTTTCTCGTTAAATCATTTCTTTTAAAAACTACACTACCAAAGCACGCCACAGTTTGGGTCTAGTTAGTCACCCACGATATTACTATTATTCTCTTTATTATTATATTGATAACATATAATTAACATTTTTAAATACATAAAATCTTACCATTTTTTAAAATATGAAAAATAGCAGATCATTATGGGGTACAGGGACCTCCTAAACTACGGCTCCAAAAACAGGAACCTCCTCGCTTTGCGGAAGAATACAATGGCGATTCTCGCTGCCCCGATCATAGGCAAGCAGCGGAACACCGCGGTGGTTTTTAGTCATAAGAATCGGACAGACCCATTTGCCCCTCCCCCCCCCACTAAGGGCGGAGGACATCCATGAGGATCGTCCGCCCCATTACCGAAATAAAAAAAAAGAACTTCCGCGCTATACGGACCGTGTCGAAGAGCTGCCTTCTGCCTCAGTCCCTTGATTGAGCCGTCTAACGCGGCCTCTTAAGGTGTTGGTCGAGGCTCTTGGCTATCAATCCATGAGCAGATATTACTATCGGAAGAATAATCACTAAAAATCACCATTCAACATTTCGACAACCTCGTGAGACAAATCTTCAGTTTTTAGATATCCATATGTCGGACAGAATCGGACTTGATTTTAGAGCTACATGGCAAACACAGATCTTCCAATGGTTTTTTGTGCTAAACTCAGATGAGAGTAAAATGTATCTAATAAGAGTGAGAGGATGCATTATACCAACTAGCGGGATAAAGAAAATTCATGGAAATATGGCTTTAGAATGGTTTTTCCTATAATCCGAAATTTTATTTCTTTTACTTTTTGTACAAGCTCAGCTTAAACAAACAATGTATTTTCACTGCTTTCATGATTATTAAATGATCCGAGAAAATTGCAGTTGTCTCAGTCATTTACAGTACGATCTGATTTGATGTCCCTCTAGTGGCTTCTCCAATCACAGGACGATCGAGTCGAATCGAATCGTGCTGCTGCAATCTAAGGCCCGTTTCTTCATTCGAGATTTGCGGTATCCCTTACCCTAGGTCCCACCGCTCTGTCCGTTTTCCATACCCCAATTTACCTTCTTCATTTGTCCCGTCTGAAAACGATGACATTCCCAAGGAGGTGACTGGCAGGCTGGCCATAAAAAACACTAACCCAAACTTTTCGTAATGTTACACATTTTTTTTTTGGTTTTATTTTTGGTTAAAAAAGACAACTCCCGCATTAGGAATTACTCCTGTGTCGCGGGGGTCTTTACAAACATAGAAACAACGGACACAAAAAACACCCAGACTCAGGTGGGAATCGAACCCACGACCTATACCTATACCTATACCCATAGCGGTCAGGGTCACTAACCACTAGACCAACAGGACATTACGCCAAGTCTAAGTAAAATTGGGAAAAAGGCAGGAAGATGATGACAATCTTATAAGACTAAGGATACTTAAGGGGCCATCCATAAATACGTCACACGTTAAGGGGGGGTCAACAAAGTGTGACAAGGGTTGGAGAGGTTCATAAGTTTCGAGACAGCACATGTGAAAATCTAAAGTATTAAACACAAAACATTACCTGTAAACGAAAGACTAGACACGTTATTACACTTTTATTAAAAAAAACATTTAGAACTGCTCTTTTTCAGTTCTGGGTGTAAAATTGAAAAATATGTTAGGGGTCCCACAAATGTGACCACCTGTGATAAGGACGGGGGGAGGCGGGTAAAAAAACATGAAATTCGTGTGACATAATTTATGGATGGCCCCTAAGCTTACCTTTTTTATGTACCTAAAGTCAAAGTTTCAATCTAATATTAATTAAAAAACCTTGTTGGTTTTGCTTCCTAAGTTTACGCTTAAGTTTGCCGGCGATCATGATATCCTGAATGCGATTCTCGGAAGGGGCAAATTAGCTTTCTCTGTAAGCAAATTCTCAGAAGCAATACGGAGTTTACGGTAGAAACTGCAGCTGGCTTTGACGTGGAATTCACGTCACAGTCAAAGTTAAATTCCTATTTCCAATTTGCTAAACACACTTACTAATATGGTGTACTGTGAGTATTAATAAAAGTTAAAACAGTAGCATGATGATCGCATCAGCAGCATGTTGGAAAAATGAGTTTTGGGATGTCATACAACAAATGACACAGAAAAATAAATGTCAATTAAAAAACCCGCCTACGTTAAAATGGTAACTAATAACGATATAGTTGTTTATACTTTTGTAATTATCTTTTAAAACCCTTCAGTTTTGAGTTTGTAAAATTTGCCATTTTCAGTTTTTATAAGTTTCAATAGTGTCACTCTCGCAATAAAGACGAATCTAAAGACAAATAATTGATCGAAATCGGGTCAACAGCAGTTACGAGGGAACGTAGAGACGGACATACGTACCTACCATACAGAACAAACTTATAACCCCTTTCCCCGCGCTCGGGTAAAAAGGGAAAGGTACATATATATATTTTTTATAAAACTTAAGTTGGTAAACTGTTAACTAATTTATTTTTAACAATAGTTAAAAATAAATTAGTTAACAGTTTATATGGCAATAGTCAATCGATAAACAGGGTGCCCTAAGTGACATTTGAAATATTTGAATTAGACTCTAACAAGGCTTTAATTGTAATGAAAGTTTAGATATAAATCTACAGTCTAATTATAATTAAACTGTAGATTTATATGTACAATTCACGGGGATTGGCTTCGGTACCTCTCGATTGAGTTTCAGTAACTAAAACGAAAAAAGAGATTTCGATTCAAATTAAAATTGTTACAGCAGGTAAAAAACACTTCAGATTTAAACTTGTTCAACTCGTTTGCTTCATTACGATTGTAGGGTAGAGAAGCTACTGTTATACCGTCTCTGTAACTTCGCACATACTTGGAGTTCTTTAGATGAAGTATGGCACAATATTTTTGAGCTTCGAAAGCTGTCACCATTAACAACCAATACATACATTTACGCTTGTATCCCCAACGGGGTACGCAGAGGTGTATTAAACACCCACATCCCACTCACGTAAGGATATAATTTATTATAATCTTTATTTATATTAGTAAACATTTAAATTACATATTTAAATACATTTGTATATATGAATAAAAATAGTGTCCCACCGGTATCAGGCTACCGGTGGTACCGGGGTTTCAGAGACAGAAACCTCATCACAATAAGCGCCGTAGCAACCCTTCTTCGTTAGACCCTTAATCCAGTTGTATAACGTGAGCTTCTGAAGGTGTTGGTCAAGGCTATTAGCAATCAACCCTTGGGCCGATATGACTATCGGCACAGTGATTACCGAATCTTTTTTTCTCTTTTTCAGCCCTTAAGACATTGTCGTCATGGGGAATGGTTATGTCAACGATTGTATGACGCTCTCTCGGTCTATTATCACGTCACAGGACTATTGCTGGCAATAAGCCTGATATAGTGGTGACAGACAGATCCCAGTGCAATGTTACAAGACGATTTTTAAGAACTGGGTCGGGCACATACCTATGTTATTATTTTTGTTATTAAATTTTTCAAACATTACAAGTAACAGACGTGGAGTATAACTGAAGTAAGACACATATCGCCACCCGGCAAAAAAGTGTCATGTCACATGTTAGGTATATTTTGACATTTTTATAGCATTGAATAGCAAATGTTGCATTTGGTCAGCTGTTAAAACATCGTTATTAACTGAGTGAAAAAGGGAACAAAGTTCCCTATTTCACTGAGCTGTTTTGTTCAATTCACCGGCATAAAAGTCGTGTTTTCTCGAAATAGCTGTTTTTGTATTATGACACTTTTTTTGCATGGTGGTGATATTGTTCAGCAGTAAAATATTTCTATATACTTGACAATTTACCTATAAATTTAATTATGTATTTATACGGGAATTAACGGGATCATGAAATAGGTATTACATACCTCTGAATTGCCTGACGTTTCGACCAGGTTTCACCAGCCGTGGTCACAGACTGACTGCCTCAGTAAATACATAATCAAGTATACCATAGAATGCGAAAGTTTAAAAGTTGATACACATATATTCTTTTCAAATGTTGTCTGTAAGAGATGTTATGCGATAAGATTGTTTATTGTAACACTAAAGGTTTCTTGCATCCGCGTGCATAGTGAGTGCTGGTGTGTGTTTGGTGTGCAATAAAGTGTATATGACGTAGGCAACAAAACTGTAGGAACGAGTTCATTAATTCTGAGTTAAAAGTAGCTTAAGTGAAGTTTGTGCAAAATAGTAAAATTTTGGCTTTTATAAAAAGTTTGGACATGCTAGGTTTTAATACTTTCAGATGATGTGAAACTGGGTCGCTCTATACCCATAAAAGTTAAGAACTTTTGTAATCCATATAAGCACTTTGTTGAATTTTGATGTGTTTACATTCACATTTAAATATATATTATAAAAAACCGGCCAAATGCGAGTCGGACTCGCGCACCGAGGGTTCCGTAAAATATTTTTATTATATATATAATGTAACTAAAAATTTACGGTTTTCGCAATTTTTCCTTTATCTGTGGTATAAGACGTTGCTTCGTACCAAATTTCATGATTCTGAGTTCACGGGAAGTAAGTAGGTTTTGATTCCCTTGCGAGTGTCGAAAATTTGCGGAAATTTGCGGCATAAACGGCTGTATCTTTTGATTGCGTTGGCTTAGAAGTTTGATTTTTTCACAGCTCCAAGAGACAGTAGATCTGAGTATTTGATATAAATTCCAGCTTGATACCTTTACGCGTTCTTGAGAAAAACGGTCTTGACAGACAAACAGACGGACGGACTCTATCCGGCTGTTCTAACCGATTTCTTGATTTTTTTCTAATGATAGTTATTGATGCACAGATTTATCATCAAGCATTGGAAATCACCTAACTTTCACCCTTCTCAAGTTATACTCAAACGCTATTTCCTCCTGTACATTTCTTATGTTTTCATAGCTTTCTTTCTCTATATCTCTGGTTCTAATTGAGTCTAAGAACACTCACCGGAATGAGCTCTTTTTTTGAGCTTTTCAACATCATCATCATCATTTCAGCCATAGGACGTCCACTGTTGGACATAGGCCTCCCTTAATGGTTTCCAAGAAGACCGGTTAGAAGTGGCCTGCATCCACGGACGTCCTGCGATCTTTACCAGGTCGTCTGTCTATTTTAGCTTTTGACTACTTAAATTTTTAGTGTTGGAGGGAAGCTAGGTTTGCTACTTGAATTTAATGCTGCGGCGCAGCAGGTGTCCTCTCTCTCAATTTTTTTAAATTAAAATGTTGGATGGCATATATATCAATACTAGTTTCTCTCACTAAGAAGCTTTGGTAACTTTAGCTTCTGGAGACTACTAGGGCTGGAAACTACTCACCGCGAACCCACGGTTCGTGGTGAGAGTCACTGAAACCTATGATGTTGAAGATATAATTATATATTTCCACTGGAATTAACGCGATCACGAAAAGGTATTACGCACCTCTGAATTGCCTGACGTTTCGACCACATACATACATGTGGAAATACATAATTATATCATGAAACGCGAAAGTTTAAAAGTTAGATGTTGGGGATGTTTATATGCTCCGGTAACCACTGACTATCAGGTGGACAGGTAGCCAATTCATTTGTGTATAAAAATCTTAATTAAATCTGGAATTTGAATCGATTTAAAATAAAGTTTTGTTACTGTATCTTTATATTGTCTTAAGAGACACATACGATTACATTATCGATACGAATAGACGCACGCAATTGTTATTCATGGAGTGATGTAGCTTTGTCGGAATGGATTAGGAGCTCGACACCTGAGCTGGCTAATCCAAAGCTAGACTACGTTCGGTATCGATGACAGTCGCTAAGAATATTGTAACTACATATATATATATATTTTTTTTATGGTATAGGGAGCAAACGAGCAGACGGGTCACCTGATGGTAAATGACTACCGCCGCCCATGGGCACCTGTAACTCAAGAGTCACAAGTGCGTTGCTCCCCTTTAAGGTGGGAATAGGGAAAGACTGGGAAGACAGGAGAGGGGGATTAGAGGGGAGGAGAGGGGGAGAGGGAAGGACAGGAATAGGGGAGAGGGCAGGGTTAGGGCCTCGGGTAACCTCACTCACGCGGCGAAAAGCAATGCAAGCATTGTTTCACGGCCGGTTTTCTGTGAGGCCGTGGTATCGAGCGGAGTCGAGCCGGCCCATACGTGCCAAAGCATGGCTCTCCCACGTAAAAATATAATATGCATATTATTGAATGGCTGCGTAATACTTACATGTATTTTATAGATATTAATTAGCATTATAAATGATGGAGCGGTTCCTATTTTACAATAAATTATAACTTATTCATGAGCTTAAATCAGCACTCCTTTAAGGCATCTTTTTATAAACATAATATGAAAATACAATGTAAAAGTATGCTCGACCGGTAAATGTAAGTAAGTCCAGACTGGAAGTCTAAAATTACACCGCACTAACAACCTGCCCCGGATTCGCACGGGTAGCAGAGACATCTTCAAGAATCATCATCAAATTTCAACCAATTTACACGAAACCCTAACAAATTATATACCTAAACCTTCCTCATGATTCACTCTATTTATTAATGAACCGCATGAAAATCCGTTCAGTTATTTTTCAGTTTATCGCAAACAGACAGACAGACAGACGCTGCAGGGGACTTTGTTTTATAATATTTAGTGGTGTAGTGATAATAAACATACCCTTCCTCTCTTTGGTGTATTTACATTTAAAGAAAAAGAAATATGCGCATTCTAAGGTGACCGGGTTGAAGTTGGGTTCGTCGGTTAAACAGAAGTGTCACTTAGACAGTGTATTTCACTGCCCTCTTTGCGTCAGTTCCACATTCATTAGCATTTTTGTCTGCCCTTTGCCCGTGCCACTCACGTTTTATAAATTAACTTTGATACCCACTTAAGATGAACTGTTGAGTATCTTCGATTTTTATTCTCAGTGAGGACATTTTCAATAAAGTATAACCGACTTTAATGCGTTTAAGTTATGACTTTTTAAAGTTCCTTGAGCCAGTTTGATACCTTAACATTGGATTTCTTTTTGACAGTACTTTGGATATTATAACCTATCGAATAAAAAAAACCTTGAAATCTGTTCACGATAGGCGAAGATGTCTTATAATATAAAAAAAGAACATTCGCCTGCAATTGGCAATCAGCAATTCTATTGGAATAAGGTTTTATTATTTGTGTGTCTTTTTTTCTTGTTTTCTCTGTCCAGGTCCTGTGTATTTGTGTACATATATTATTATCTTTACCTATAAATACATGCTATTACGAGTGCCATGGCTAATCGGTAAACATTGTGGATTACAAGTTGATGGATGCGTTCCGTACCTAAAGTCAGTTTTGTATTACACTGAAACACGATCACTGAATGACGGACAAACTAATAAACAAACTTGAACTGGTGGTTTTAGGAACTACAAATAAATCGGCCAAATAAAACAATCGTGGACCATCTTTAGGGGTAGATGTTTCAAAAAATTACCTTCGTGATCCTAAATTTAAAGTAAATATTTTTTTAAATAAGAAAGACAAAGAGGAATTGTCGCATACGTTGGGATTAATCTCACCCACATTTCTAGCGCTTTATCTCCTGTCAAGCATTAATTACATTGCCCCAATAAAAATGAAGCATAACAATCGACAAGTCCAAGAAAAAGTTAAACTGTCTTGATAATCAGAATACAAGTATTGAGCTTAGTTAAAGTGGGAAATTCAAATTGATAATGCGTATTATGCGATGAAGACGTAAACCTATGTCTGGCAGTTTCAGTTGACATAGCGGCAAATCCTTTCAAATATTCACATTGGAAGTAGAGGTACCTACCCTGTTACTTGAACTTGCTCTTGAACTCACACTTGAACGGACTTAAGACATAGGACATGACTGATGAAGACTGCTTTTAAACATAGATTTCTCTTAGATATTTTAACAACGGCGAATGGTTTTTAGAACCATTTTGTCTAAGTGTCTGTAGTGCATGATGAGTGGCAATCAGATATATTTACAGATGACCTGGAAGACCTGACTGTTTCCATTGTTACAACACGGAGGCAAAAGTGGTAAAAGTGACAGATAGCTCAATGGCTTCCTGTCACTTTTATCACGAAAGAGCAACGTCAGTTATCTTTGGAGATGGATTGAATTATAAATCTTGGATTTGGAAGAAGTTACTTTTGTCGAAGTCTTTAAGAAGCCTATGTTCAGCGATTGACTGCACATGACATCTATGATGATAAAAGTGACGGAAAAACCGGCCAGTACAATTTCCGTGGGCGCATAGATACAGTTAATGGATGGCACAGTTTGAGCTTCCGTTGACACAGTAACGTACCGACTTACCGACAAGTCGATAAAATGACCAACAAATTAAGCTTATCTTTAGTAAGAGTTTTCAATTTCATTATGCGAAACGGTCACAGTTTTGGCGAACTTTTAGTGAATACGACTGGATTCTGAGAACTTGAAAACTTGTAGCCTGGGTTCTGAAGGTTGAAACACAACTACTTACAATAACGGTTATAAGTATAAACCGTTGCGATCAATATCAGCACTCGGCGGGTTGTTGGCCCATGAAATGTTTAAGAAACATGTATAAATGCTAACACCTGGAAGCCAATTGTCGTACTTATGGCGCCAACAGCAAGTGTTATTACTAAGAATAGCCGTCACTATGTGCTACAAGCACTTGTAGGTAACCCTTCTCACTGTAGAACTCAAGCTTTGACAAAGACTTTTACAATGTGCTTTTTAGCACTGTTTAATTTTCAAATTCAATTCTATTTTATTAAAACTTACACAAGGAGAAGTCATATTGAAAAGAAAACGGTAAATTAAAAGGTTAGTTTATAATAATACTTTGTAGTGTTTGTCGTTTTATGTCTGTGATAGACATAACCTCAAGAATTTCAGTCGACTTCCTATCTGTACTTCTATGTACCCAGGTTGGCGCGCTTTTTCAAGATACGTAATTAAGGTCACAACGTTACTCATGAATTGAGAATATTAGGCCAAGAGCAGTAATTTGTTATTATTAGAATACAAACATTGTTTAAACTCATGCGATAGGCTTAATTATGGGACACAAAGCAAGAGGAAAACCGCTGGATTGTAGCAAATGAGTTATTATGTCCCCAATTTAATAACTGGAAGCAACGGTATGAATATTGACATCACCTTAGTATTTATAGAATATATTTATCATTATCACAGATAACATAATACTATACTAGTATAGTGTCAAGGTATACTATATATTATGGTACTATTTACTTTGGTTTAGGACAATACATGGTTTAGGGTACCTAAAGTACCCACAGGTAATCAATCGCTCCAAAACTTTGAAATTTATAAGTTACTAGCAGCGCCCCGCGGTTTCACCTGCATAATATTAGTGGAAATTGGTGTGTCTAAACGTGAGGGTTCTTTTTATATTTGTTGTGTTATAAAATTAGGTTGTGTTTACATAGTCTTATAGTTTAACAGAATGCTTAGGAGACGCTGTTGGTTACTACTACCACAGAATACATAATAGTACAAGTACTGCTACTAATAAATTAAATATAAGTATAAGTAGTTAATTTAGCAGTGGGAGAGCCATGCTTCGGTACGTATAATTATGTAGGGCTGCCAACCGTGAGGGTTTCCCCGGATTTGTCCTAGTTTAGAGTCCGTCCGGGGAGCGTCCGGGCGGGGTTTTCAAAAAGTGTCCGGGTAAAACCCGGACACTCTGCAGGGGACAATTATAATTGTTAGATGAATCGTTAACAAGCTAAAAATTTAAATGGAATCGGCCTTTTTTTTAAGGTGTCCGGGAAATAATCTCGATTTCACCTGTGTCCGGATTTTTTTAGGTTTTTGTCCGGTGTCGGTAATTTAAGTGATGGCAGGCCTACGTATATGCCGGCTCGATCGCAGTGATACCACGGCCTCACAGAAAACCGACAGTGAATCAGTGTTTGCATTGCTTTTCGCCGAGTGAGTGAGGTTACCAGAGGCCCTAACCCTTCCCTCTCCCCTCCTCTACCCGTTTTTCCCCCTTCCCCTACTCCCAACTTAAAAGCTGGCAACGCACTTGTGACTCGTTGAGTTGCAGGTACCCATGGGCGGCGGTAGTCACTTAGGTACCATCAGGTGACCCGTCTGCTCGTTTGCCCCCTACACCATAAAAATGAGTAAGGTGATAAATTCATTGAGTTTTTTATACAACTCTTGTACTCTGCAAAAGAGAAATTCCAGGTTTCGCAGAGGACTTTCAAACTGGCAACTATCGGATACAAAGTACAATTCACACATAAATATGTACACATATAATTATCTGTAAATAAGGGAAGTTATAGTCACATATGGGGATTAAACAAAATACTCGAAACCGTGGTTCTTGGCGAGGTGATCATATAAGCCGTTGGCATCCTTATATCTAAACTAATATTATAAAGAGGAAAGATTTGTTTATTTGTTTGTTTGTTTGTTACGATATAACTCAAAATCTACTCGACCGTTTAAAAAAATTCTTTTACCGTTAGAAAGCTACATCTTCACCGAGGAACATAGGCTATATTTATATTTATATACTATAAAGAGGAAAGATTTGTTTGTTTTTTGTTTGTTTGTTTGTTTGTTACGATATAACTCAAAATCTACTCGACCGATTTTAAAAATTCTTTTACCGTTAGAAAGCTACATCTTCACCGAGTAACATAGGCTATATTTATTTACAAAAATAATTAGGGATCCCTACTAAAACTTGAATAATGTGACCCAAGGTGTAAATTTTTTTTGTCATAAAATGTCTCTCATCGCATGCGTTGCGGAAAATATTGATGATAGAACAAAATAATGTACTACAATATTAACAAACATATCAATATTTATAAAAAAGTCCGCCATAGCATATGCCTATCTCCGACGGATAACTCACAATAACTGATTTTACCATTAAAATTTTAGATTAAAAAGAATGTTTTTTTGCGAAGCTTATTTAACCCATATGGTATTCATTTATATCTAAATAAATATGTTTGTTAGAACGGAAATTTAATATAAAATATTTGTTCCCTAAACTCTATATAGTTTAAATGAATATCTTAGAAGATATCGCAATATAAAAAAATATTCGCGCGACAAAATAATTACCAGCGCGACAGTCATTCGGTCCGGCCGCCGCGTCGGTCGCAATGTAGGTACGTGGGGATTCTGGCCTCCGGGAAATTCAAAATCAAAATATTTATTGCACCCTAATGTTTAAAAGTACAAGGTCTTATTGTATATTTAATAGTAAGAGATACCTATAGTAATCCTTACTTTAATATAATCTAAACTAATCACTACATATTATAAAACAAAGTCCCCCGCAGCGTCTGTCTGTCTGTTCGCAATAAACTGAAAAACTACTGAACGGATTTTCATGCGGTTTCCACTAATAGATAGAGTGATTCATGAGGAAGGTTTAGGTATATAATTCGTACCCGTGCGAAGCCGGGGCGGATTGCTACTATAGTATATTAGTGTGGCGACTTCCACACACAGCAAAAACATACTCCAATATCATCTAGCGAAGACGAGCTGAACTACGGAGTAACTACTAATCCTGCATCGCGCTATGAGAGTTTTTGCGCCGATTAGTATATATGCGTTGGGCCGCGGCCCGCCAGGCATGATCACCTGGCCGGAGGATCCCCCCTTTGTGTTGGAGGAACACAACACCCGTTCCCCCACAATAGCATTTACCCGCGGCTTGTGTACAATTTGCTTGCGGCTTGACAAGCCGGACGAATGCCAAGAAGTTATTTTTCTATACCACGTGAACAGTACTTATGTCCTGGGTTAAAAGGGACTAAGGCTCATGGAAAATTGTTTGATAATTGGTTGAGTAGTTAAAGCGTGAACACGCAAACAAGCAAACAAATTCGCATTCGCATTTATAATGTCAGCAAAAATAATTAATGCAATGCCAGCCCCTGGGGGCTTGTAATTAACTTCGATATCGATTGTGCTACATTCAGTCCAATAGCTCAGTGAGTACAGACATTATTAATATTTGCATTATCCATGACACTCATAGTGAAAGTAATAATTCTCCTCGCGGGGAAAGCTAACAAGCTAGCTTTAGCTGAAGGAAATCAAGGTCAGGTTTGTTTTAAAATATACGTGTATATTCTCAACGTTATTTTCCACTAAGTATCTACTACTTTGTTGGGAAGAACTCTTGATATACTGATGCGATAATTAAGAAAATAGGCCATGAGTTGTTCACAAACATTACATTAAAGTATTATGAATATCTATACAAATAAATAAAATAATTATCGAAATCGGTTCATAAATAACGTAGTGAGGGCTGAACATACATAAAAAAGTACATATACGGTCGAATTGAGAACCTCCTCCTATTTATTTCGTCGGTTAAAAATTAAAGTGTCTGTTTATAATGTTATGATATGTTTGTGCCGAAGAAAAAAAATTAGTAAGGCATATAAAATGTAACCAATTTAGAAACTACGGTGACCATATTGACCATTGCTGTTTACCTACATACCTAAATAAAACCTAAATAAAAAAATGGAAAAAGTAGAAAAATATTCCAGTGTCGCGGCGACAAACGAGAAATATTAACTGTTCTTTATTGCATTAAAATTTAAAATTAACTTCCAGGTTCCGCAGAGGCCTTTCAAACTTTCAACTATCGGATACAAAGTACAATTCACACATAAATATGTACACATATAATTATCTGTAAATAAGGGAAGTTATAGTCACATATGGAGATTAAACAAAAGACTCGAAACGGTGGTTCTTGGCGAGGTGATCATATAAGCCGTTGGCATCCTTATATACAGTATATTATTGTGGCGACTTCCACACAAAGCAAAAACACTATACTCTATCACATGACACCGCGAAACGAAAAAGGTAAGTAGGCCAGGTAACATGGCAGCGGTGATTTGAGAATGAATAAGCTAAGTCGCCGATACAGTAAATTTTTTTTACATTTTATACATTGAAAATTTTGAAATTTGGTCCCCTCTCAAAAAATTATCAAAATAGAGTTTGGAGCGCAATAACTTAATAACTAATTTATTTAAAACAAGTTAGGTGCATTTAAACACAAAACAGTTAGACTCTCAACAAAGTGGTAAGACTTAACTGAAATGACTTAAGTGGTTTAAGTCACCCAGCTCATTGCGACTTTGTGGATCCGTTCAGTCCCTTGATTTTTTGCAGATTTGTTTCAGATTACATAAATAAATTGTCGAGTCCGAGAGCAGTGAAAAGGTTACACCAACGTTTGGTTTACCAACCTGTATATCCGACTTCACGCTTTTTGTACGTAGCCAAAGTAGAACCAATAGGAACTTAAAAGGAAAATTATGGTAAAGTAAGTCGTAAAATAAAAAAAGCGTGACTTAAAATTACGTTACTAAAATGTAAATGTGTAATAAAAATAAATGTAAATTAAAGTATTTTTTCTATTACTTCGCTAATCAACATAGGTCTGATTTTTAGGCTGATTTTTAACCGACTTCAAAAAAGGAGGAGGTTCTATGTTCCACTATATATTTTTTTTATGTATGTTTGCCGTTTACTCAAAGACGCCTAAACCGATTTGGAAAATTCTTCTTTTGTTTGAAAGGGTATACTTCCCAAGTGGTCCCATAGTTATCAGTCCAGGATCTGATGACGGGATCCTGGAGAAACCGAGAGAACTATTAAAATTTTTTAGGCACACTTGAAGCGATTTGGGTATTTTGAGGCGCATTGAAGTCGGTGATACTTTTTTAAAAAGGTAATTATCACAAATAAATCTGTCATGACAGGTAATAGACACGCATGAAAAGCCTTTAGAATTTCACTTAACACGTCCTCTTATGTACTTATATATTAAAAAAAACAAAATCTGATACCATGTTTATTTATTTTAAATGAACTTTATTCCATATAAAAAATCAACCAACATCTCCGCATCTCCCGCATTAAACCCGAAACCACAGACGACGTCACCGCATTAGACTCGGAACCAGCAAATCAGTTGTTTCACGGTATGAGAAATATAAATAGTGTGGAACATTATACGATTCATCGAAACACATTATTTGTTGTGAATGTATGTTATAATTCGATATAATGATGCACTAACTAAAGTCCTTGTACTCAAAACAACTCAAACTATTTATTTTGGACGTAAATACTTGAAATTCCTTCAATTCACGAGTTTTGCTATTGATATGGAACTGTCTAGACTTCATTTTAATTTTTCTTATTTATTTTATTAAAATTCTTTTGTAGGAATATTATTTTTCATCACTTTACTTGCTTTAAAATTTAAAAAGGTGCACGTGAACGTTAAAAATCCAAATAAGTATCTTACTATGGAATGCGCTCCCTCTTGAGATTAGGATGTCCACCAACAGAGACACGTTTAAAGCAAAGGTCTTTGAATTTTACAGGAAACAGTCGGCAGAAATATCATCATAACCTCATAACTATAGGTATATTTTGTATCTATATATAGTATTTATTTGTAAATATATTTATCTATAAGTACATATTTATGTATGTATGTATTATGTATAATCAATTGTATTTGTAAGTATAACTATCTTTAAGAAATTCGTTCTTATACACATGGCAGGTCCCTCTCTGAATCATCCAAAGGTTGACTGATAGATAATGCCATGTGGCATTAAGTCCGCCTCGTGCATTGCAAAATGCAGGAAGTTTTTAAATAAATAAATAAGTAAAAAAAGATAAAGCTTAAAAAATATCGCCCATGATTCTCCCAAATGAGCAGCAGGCTAAAATGGGGGCTGGAAGAATATACATTGATTAAAATTAATTGTGCTTTAATGTAAATTACGGTCTATAAACATTTTTTATTCTATATATTTTTATTTAACATATTTATATTTTCAATGTTTAACAAGCTATTCAATTTAGTTTTTTTTATTAACCGCAGCCATTGCCTATCGTCATCATACTGCATTCTCAAAAGAACACATGTCACAGAATGATCACTCACAAATTGTTGGAGTAAAATACATCAATTACAAAAAGCCAAAAAAGAACTTGTACAATAAGTGAAAACTAGTATAACTACTCTAGACCTCATCAAAGATGTGTTGCGGTGGATGCTGTGCAGGTTGGTCTGGGAGCTACTGTTACCCCTGTATAATCGTCCACACCTGTGGCACCAAGTGTTCAAGTATTTGCAGATGAACTACCGGTCTCCGTTTTCTATGTGGTCATTTTCCGTGCCATTTTGTGAAAATATGCTCCTTAAAATACCACAGAAATATTATGAAAGAACCGTTATTATCTGTAATTGTTATGCCAGACCGCACGCGCCAACTTGCAACCTCAACCTGAAGTCTTACTGGCGACACCATTCTCAGATTCGAAATAATTAGTATTTCAAATAGTTCAGAGAATGGAACCATGAAAAAGATGTTGAATTTCCACGCGTACGAAGTCGCGGGCAACAGTTGTGACAAATAAAATGACAATATTATGTTCGTACCTCTTAATATTTAAATTCGGTCCGTACTGAATACATTTCAATTAATAAATGGAACTATATATGAATTTTTATTTCAATTCGAATTGTATGTTGATGAGGAACCTTTGAAGCGTATTCTGATGTTTATTCTCCATGTATATGGAGAAATATAAGTTACAAATACGAAGGGAGAATAGTAAAAAAGTTATATTTAGTACATTCGCTATCAATGTATTTACTAATACAAGATATACATACATATGCTCACCCCGTTCTTCCTTTAGGGTCAGCAGACAATACAGCCCGCCAATTGCTTCTATCTCTATTCTTCCATACCTTAAGGGGACCCTAGACGATCATGCGGCATGACATACATTACGTGCTGTCATGCATGCATGACATCATTGATGTGAATGACATGCAAACTATGCATCAATCATATAAACTAAGAATATGCAATATAATTTTACTGCACGGATGGCCACCATGGTTAAAGTGGTCGCCTCGCCACTACGCCGCCTCGACTGTTAGGTCTTCGATTAACACACGGGACAGGAAATAGTGTGTTCAAATAGCTGTCTGAGTCTGGGTGTTCTTTTTGTCCGTAGTTAGAATGTTTGCTAAGTCCCCCGCGACACAGTAATAATTCCTAGTGGGATAATATTTCCACCGTAATTTTTTAATGAGCTGTTTAATGTCAATAGGGTTTTGAAAAAAATTAAATAAAAAGAGGCAGTCATGGGACTGCCGACAGAAGGGCAAACTTAAACGATACGACGAACTTAACTTCACATTAACAGGTTGGTGACATGAATTAATAAAGAGCTGACAGAACTCAATGTTTAGATTAGCACCCTCTAGTGGATCTATGTGATTGTTCTGACTGACTGACCATTCCTCCCTCTCCATGTCTTTCTGACGCTGTACATGTAAATGTAAGAAACTCGTCATAAAAATATTTTTTTTAAATACTAAAAAACTCGGACACATTTTCCATACATTTTCGATCAGAGTCACGTGTCCTGACGCGAGTTTAACATTTATTACCCATCTCAAAAAGTGCCCAACGCCGCTAAAGAAGTTTTCACTTCAAAAAAACAGGCCTTGAAAAAAAAAGACTTATAACCAACTTAAAAAAATACATGATTCATTGTATTTAACCTGTAAATGATAAATCGTGCATAAAACAAAATTTCCCTCGTCTATTCCAGTCCATTAGGCCGTTACCATGCGATCGTTTTTGATGAGCGAAAACGATCGCATTCGATTTTACACGAGTTAACTAATTGTAAATATTGTTTCTGATGTATCTATGTAATGACTCGGATTATCTGGAAAACGATCATTTATATCATGTCTGGCATAAAATATAAACTAATTTGCCGAGTTTCCTTTCAGCTTCATTTTAATCGACTTCAAAACGGAGGAGATTCTCAATTCGAAAGTTTTTTTTGTGTGTATCTTACGCAATATCTTCGCCATTTGTGAACCGATTCAATAGATTTTATTTTTAATTTATCTGGTTGTATTCAAGGTTGGTCCCATTTAGAACCAACCTTGAATACAAACAAATAAATAATACAATTACATATAATTAAAAAAAAACCATCACTAATGGTATAAAATTAAGCGATGAAGAATACAGCTTAAGTTATAACAATTCATCATGAATTTGGCGCATTGAAGTATGAAAAAGTAGATTGGACTTTTTTATACCCTGATTATTATTTATCTATACAGCTTTTTAATTCTTAAACAAACTATGAATTATTAAGTAATGTCAAATGGAGGAAGTATTCATTAATCAAATAAACCCCCCTAATATCCCCTAACCCCCTAAATCGTGATTCTAAAAATTTGTGCTTAGCGTGAGGGACCCCTCTATTGTTGAAAGCATTCATATGCTATGGTGACCCTACAATAAGCGGTGTATCCTTGTTTGCTGCACTAGTTACATAGAATATTGAATGATCTGGTAATGCTCTGTTGTTATAACTAGTCAATAAGGTATAGCACGCAGAGAAATATGGTGGTGTACCTATTATAGATTAAAGATTTCAATAAAAAACTGCAAAGAGACCTTCGTTGATAATTAATTTAATTTTTGACAATAATAAAGCTCGTCGATAGCAACTAAATAACAAATTACAGTTTAGGAACACAAAAAAAACCGGTCAAGTGCGAGTGTGGTTCGCGCACTGAGGGTTCTGTAAGCAACCAAACTTGCATTTAGATAGTACGTCTATCTCGGGAATAAATTTTCGAAGATTTTTGCACATCTCGAGTTACACATCTAATATGTATCAAAGTCGCGAAAGTTTAAAAACAATTAATTTAGAGTTCTAAAAATACTCTCCCATACATCGATTTACGATAAAGTCGACTTTCAACCGTAAAATATAAATTTGTAATTATAAAAATATTTTTTATGTGATATAACACCAAATTAACGATTTTCGGATTGTTTTGAAGTGATAACTTCTTATGGGAGGGTAAACCGCTTCGTTACGTAACGCGTTACGGCGCCAGTCTGTCTGGCTTCCCTTTCTCTCACGTATACAGCAGCGGTAGGCAGGCTCCTCCTCTCTCACTCTAACCCACAGCGCTAGCCGTATTAGTTTAAATTATCACTTCTGTCGGGCGTCCCGAGACGCACACGTTTTATTTTTTGTGCTTTGAGACCTTGCTTCTTAATAAATTTCGTGAATAGGCCAATGGGAAGTACCTACCTTATAGGATTTGATTTATTTTCGAAATGTTCAATTTAAATCAAATCAAATGTTAAATCCGTATCCTTAGGCCGTATCTTTTATTTGACTTAGAAGCTTGATTTTTTTTACAGCTTGAAGGGACCGCACATATAAGTATTTGGTATTCATTTCAACTTGATGCCTCCACGGGTTCCTGAGAAAAAGTGCATTGACAGATAGACAGACAGACAGATGGCAACAAAGTGGTCCTATAAGGGTTCCTTTTTTCCTTTAGAGGAACGGAACCCTAAAAACACGCTTTATTACCAAATAGAATTAGAACTGAAATGGCTCTATCTGTAGGACTCGTCAAAAGATAAGATAAGATAACTTTGTTTGTCTAAACGTAGCTCGAACTGCCTGTGTCTAGCGACAACAACCAACATAAATTACCAAAAACACATTAATTTTCTTTTATAAGAGACTAGCTGCGCCCCGCGGTTTCACCTGCGTAAGTCCCTAGCTAGTAGCTTATGTGTTAATCCACATCTCCAGTTATCTACATACCAAGTTTCATCGCAATTGGTTCAGCAGTTTTTGCGTGAAAGAGCAACAAACATCCATAAATCCTCAGAAACTTTCTCGTTTATAAAGTAGGATTACTAGTATGTACTACAGATATTTCAAGTATTCTCAGCTATATTTTCAAGTAAGCTTTGAGTCAAACGAATCTTTGGGCAGCCGGGCAGGCGTTTGCTGAGAATGGCTCTCAGTATACGTGATGGATATTGAGAGCAATACGAGGAACGCTACATACATTAAATGGAATTGGTAGTGCTCTAGATAGGATTCATTCCTAGAACCTAGTTTGCTAAGTACATACGCTACAGACGAATTAGGATTAGCGCCCTCTAGTGAATCTATATATATATTATTAGCGTGACGGTCACGAGTTCAATACTATTTCCCTATAGCAAAAGTGCACAAACGTGCCTAAAGAAGTTTTCACTTCAAAAATGTTTGCATTGAATATCTATTTGTATGTAGCATTTTGTACAGTAGAGTTGGCATACAAAAAGCGAGTACTTAGTGACACAAAAAGGAGCGCGTTGCTAACCGTCTTGAAAGAGAACATTCGACTTACATTCAAGCGTTGAACCTCTTAACTCAAGGTCAATGTCAAGGATAAACTTGATTCAAGGGTCAAGGGTAACCGTTGTGATATTTTAAACCGTCACTAAAATATTAATTCGCTTAAAATATGGATTGAGAGAATTTGGAAAGACGACAATTTCGAAGGTTATATAGTACAGTACTATCGCAGTTTTAGATAATAGTACTTACAGATAATATGGGGGTTCGAATCCCGCTTAGGGACTTTTTTTTAATACGATTACCGCATTAGGAATATTCCTGTGTAGCGGGGGGCTTCACAAACATATAAACAACGGGCAAAAAGAACACCCAGACTCGGGACACTATTTGTGGATAATACAATTTTTTATCCCGTCTGGGATTTGAAGCCACAACATTCGGGGCGGCGTA
This sequence comes from Euplagia quadripunctaria, assembly GCA_963859945.1. NCBI lineage: Eukaryota > Metazoa > Arthropoda > Insecta > Lepidoptera > Erebidae > Euplagia > Euplagia quadripunctaria. The sequence continues at coordinate 24,240,900 of OY982562.1, forward strand.
GGGTCGAGGTGACCACTTAAACCATTGCGTCATCCGTCAGTTCATCCGTCGTCAGTCAGTCATATTACTATGTCTGGATGTTTCATACATCATATTTAATTAAAAAACAAATTCTAAGTATATTTATCCGTATTATGTATGATCTAGAGCGCAAGTACAACCTATGCTTGGTTTGGGTCTGGTCCTTTGTAATATGTCCTAAAATATGTCTTACTCATTGAAAACAATTGTACAAATAGCACCTTTCTAAACTGCGAAATAAAGTACAAATTCGTTCGGAATGAATGAACTCAACAAACCACATTAAAAAAAACAATTGCCTATTGTTAGCTCGCGTAAGCTATTTTATGTCAAATTTGAACACGTTAGAGTTTCTTTTGCTCTGAACACGACTATTACTTGACATATAAGGATGTCATTTAACGAGTGAATGTAGGTGTAACACATACATAGTCGAGTATAGTCAGCGTAGTGTAATAAACTATTTCAGGATAATTACTTCAGGATAACACGTGGGAGAGTGTCATGGGAGAGCCATGCTCCTACACTTATGGGCCGGCTCGACCGGAGCGATACCACGGCCTCACCGAAAACCGGCAGTGAAGCAATGCTTACATTGCTTTTCGCCGAGTGATTGAAGTTACCGGAGGCCCAAACCCTTCCCCGTCTTCTACTCCCTTAAAGGCCGGCAACGCACTTGTGACTCTTGAGTTGCAGGTGCCCATGGGCGGCGGTAGTCACTTACCATCAGGTGACCCGTCTGCTCGTTTGCCCCCTATACCATAAAAAAAAAGAATAAAACAGCCGCGACCGCTGACTACTATGCAGTCTACTGCAAGAAAAGCCCGCAATGCCTGCTCCTGCAGTCTGCAGCTTGCCTCGGAATTGTACCTTTAGGATGATTAGTATCGCCTAGATAAGCAATGTTCAACGGACTCCACTTTTTATAGGCACATTTAACCTTTAACCGTTTGTCATCGCGGACCGTACGCTTGTTTACCATCTCAGTTGTATAAAGAAACAATCCTTTTGTTTGTCACCGCTTTATTTGCAGTAATATTTGTATGGGAATAGCATTACTTAATCCATTATAGAATCAAGTTTGCCGTACAGCTGTTCTATCTCCGTATAATAACATATTATATAAAGAACAGTGCGTAGGTATATGGATATTTGTATCGCTCGGTCGCCATTGTCATTAAAAGTAAACGGTTCATTAACTGGGGCCGTTAGTATAATTACAATGATTTATGTTAAATAAACTTATTTCTATAAATAGCACATGTTTTATTGCTTCATTATATGGCCAAAATGTGAAATTATATAACGAAAATTTTGAGTCCGACGAATTGGATTCAAAATTGTTCATTTTATTTTAGTAGTTTTTAGTCCAACGATTTGGACTCAAAACGGCTGACACCTGTACGTTGTATACGTCAACAATACATGAATCTGATGTGCCTTGCCTAGCAGCACTTAAATATTACTGCATACTAAAGCAATCGACGATCACGATGATACACATGAAGCGTAAAAAAATCATAGAAAAAACATCAGACTTGTCTATCAGTAAATTCGCAACCTTTCAAAGTCAAAGGCCAAAACATTTTATTAATCTAAGTTGATAAGTAATATGGAGGTCAGATGAGAGAGTCAGACCTATGGCTCTTACGACGAGTTATGGATGAGAGAGAAAGGGTCAAGAGTCGAGACCACAAGCCACTTAAATTAGCAATTTTGATAAAACTTTAGTAAATGTACTTACTAAACAATAATTAATTCATCACTTTCAACTAATCACGTGACTATATGCATATACAATCGTATTCATAACTTAGGAAGAATTTTTTTAGCTATACCAAAAATTTGTCCGGAAATTTCATGATCACAGGTTATTGAACTTGTGGCCATGCAGCAAATTATCTGACGAATTATTTATCGATAGACGATATGAATTATTGAACGATCAACAAGCAAAGATTTTATGTAGGTTTAGATGAGTGGGTATATTAATTATGGTAATTGGGAGAATTCAGTAGGTAATAAAACGCCTACGGACTGGGAACTAAGAAAGTCTTTTTAAATTGGAAATCAATGCCTATAGTATGTAAATGTGAAAAAAATTGTGTGTGTACTTATGTACGCACGTAAGAAGTTATACTTTTATCTAGTTAAATAAAGTTTATTTAAATATCATAATAAATAATACATACCGTCAACTAACCTCAAATTCTACAAACGTACTCAAAGTAATATGTTAAATACATTTTTATCACTTATAATCACAGTAAATTATCATAAATAATACATACCGTCAACTAACCTCAAATTCTACAAACGTACTCAAAGTAATATGTAAAAACCATTTTTATCACTATCGTGAAGTTGGTAACTTTTTTCGAAAAACTAAAATGTTGACTAGCTAACTTCAGGGTGTCGGTTTATCGTGACGGTGGGCGCGCGCGCATCCTAAAAATTTAGTCTCATCATTTTTCCATAACGCGCCAAAAGAAGTATAACTTCAATAAGAAACACTATCAAGTTGTGTAGTAATTCTTAATTCAAATTATAAAGGCGGTAAGGCGCAGCAGAGTTGAGTTGAGAGTTGATTGCTGAGTTGTTAAAAAAACAAAAAAAAAAACAATAAAGCACTGGGATGCTACACCAAACCTTTTAGCAGCAGAGGACAGAAAATATAAATAAAAGGACTAACTCAAATGTCAGCAAATAGAACATTTTGTCCCTTCCGTTATGTGGCAGATGTCTAACCTTTTCCTTAACAAAATCAGCTGTAACCCGAGATAAGGTGGGTACATTTAAGCCTTGTTTTATTTGACTTGTCTTGTCAACTGAAATTTTAAAACATTTATGAAAAACCGGCTTTGTAGTATCCTAAAATTTAAGTTTTTTTCCGAGTTTTTTTCTGTTTGTAGGATAATGTCAATATTACCACAGAATACATAATAGTACCAGTGGCATTACGACTTCAAAGAACTGCCTGCTGATTAATCTAAATCTCGCAAGAGTATAGTAACTCGGTAATCTATGGTAGTAGGCAAGGTTCGATGTTAAAAAGAAAAATATGGTAAAAAAAAAAAAATTGGTTGCCTGTAAAGTCGGTATACGGGCGAAAGTTTTACGTGACAACGACTTTGAGTGGTAAAATAATTTTAATGTGAATATTCATTCGTATAGTAGGAAGAAGGATGAAATAATAGTAACAATTTAAAACATTTATTTATACAAAGAATTATATTTAAAACGCGTGCCTCTCACTCGCTCTCATTGTGAGCGCATAACGTGAGCGGAGCGTAACGCAGTTTCTTGAAGTGTCACCCGGCAAACCAATTTATAAGACGTTGTCACGTCAAAAAACCACAACGGCTTGCGTGAAATGCAAAATTAACATGCTATACTTAGTGGCAATCATTTATCAAATTAGATTGCAGTTTTTATCGAGTTATCTTGTTTCAATCTCTTTAGTTCGTTTTTGACGTGACAACGTCTTATAAATTGGTTTGCCGGGTGACACTTCAAGAAACTGCGTTACGCTCCGCTCACGTTATGCGCTCACAATGAGAGCGAGTGAGAGGCACGCGTCCCTTCCACTCGGGCATGGTTAGCCCGCCTAAGAGCGAGAGAGACAGACATAAAAAGTGAAAGGCACGCGTCCCTTTAAATATAATTCTTTGTATAAATAAATGTTTTAAATTGTTACTATTATTTCATCCTTCTTCCTACTATACGAATGAATATTCACATTAAAATTATTTTACCACTCAAAGTCGTTGTCACGTAAAACTTTCGCCCGTATACCGACTTTACAGGCAACCAATTTTTTTATATTGATTTTAACTGTCTTACTGGTAGGCATTGGCCTCTTCCAACTAACTGAGAAGGCAGGCCGTAGTCCAACACGCTTGTTTAGTGCGGGTTCAAAAAGATTTGAGAATATTATGCACTTATAATAACTCTCAGATTTCATCACTATGTTTTCTTCCATTTTTAAATTAATTATAAATGTGCACATGATCTTCATAAAGTCAGAGATGGGAAAAATGTGAGCCTCTTTCAGTCAGTACTTTAAATATAAGTTTTTTCTCAGACATCTACTCTCGAGGGACACCAAATTTCGGGCTATTTATTTATTAAGTATTTAGTATATAATTGAATAATTTAATCAAAGTTCTAGTGTATCTATATTACCTAAATGCTACTAATATTATAAACGTGAAAGTTTGTTAGGATGTATGGATGTATGGACGTTTGTTACTCTTTCACGCAAAAACTACTGAACCGGTTGCGACGAAACTTGGTATGTAGATAGCTGGACATTTAGATTAACACATAGGTTACTTTTGCACGGCATTGGGATTTACGCGGGTGAAACCGCTGGGCGCAACTAGTATATTTTGATAAAACCCTTGGATTGCACACGAAACAATGGCGTTAGATACCAATGGTTTGAACCACTCGGCTATCACTCTTTTTATATATTGACTTTTCTATTATCACTTGATAATTGATAATGATAAAAATCTGTAGTGACGGCAGATAATGTAAGTGCCCTCAGCATTTTGATATACTAGAATTTCTTATCGGATTACTTTAGGAGTCGGTAATAATATAAATTTATCATACACAACGTCATACGAGGTATCATTTGCTTACCAAGTTAGCTATAGCTGTACTAACTTTTAAACTTTCGCGTTCCATGATATAATTATGTACTTATACGGGAATTAACGCGATCACGAAAAGGTATTACATACCTCTGAATTGCCTGACGTTTTAACCAGGTTGCACTGGCCGTGGTCCCAGGCTGACAATTCAGAGGAATGTAATACCTTTTCGTGTTCGCGTTAATTCCCGTATAAATACATAATTATTAGCTTTAGCTGTCTTTTGCGAAGACTATCTGAAGTAGTAGTTCAACATTGCCTGACCCAGGATTCGGACCAGGGTACTAACGATTGCACACAAGCTTAAGAATACGCATTTTACGCGTTCAGTTGACCGGTTGAGTAGTTAAGGACTGAAAGCGTGGTTAACAAACAATCACACATTCGCATGTTTTTTTATGGTATAGGGGGCAAACGAGCAGACGGCTCACCTGATGGTAAATGAGTACCGCCGCCCATGGGCACCTGTAACTCGAGAATCACAAGTGCGATGGCGCCCTTTAAGGTGCGAGTAGGAGAAGAGGGAGAGGGGGGGAAGAGTGGAAAGAGGGGAGAGGGGAAGGACGGAAATAAGGGTGAGGGAAGGGTTAAGGCCTCCGGTACCCTCACTCACGCGGCGAAATGCAATGCAAGCATTGCTTCACTGCCGGTTTATGAAAAACAAGTTTTAGCTATTGAAGAAACATACAAACAAAAACACGATGCGTGATTTCTTCGTCTTTTGACTTGTCGCAAAGCCTCCTTGTATTTAACTACCCACGCCGTTATAAAAAAGTAATATAACCAGAGCATTGCTCATTATAAACAAAAAAGTATAGCAAAAAAACCACTTAGCACAATCAAAATTATATACATCTTTGTTTAATTACCAACACAAAAAGTTTTTACGTAACGTATGATATTTTGGGGTGATTGGACCGTGAAACTTGCGCACAGGTTAACAAGTGGGGTTGAATGCACTGAATTGCAGGCACACCTTATTTACTTCCGAAACAAATTATAAGTATTGTGTTATACCTTTCCATTATGATATTTTCACGGAGGTAGGGCATAGGCTACATTCTCCTAACTGGGACAACACCTACACAGTACCAAAGTATATACGTGGCGACATCTGCATACAGCTTAATTTGCTTCAACGCCATCTAGGGAAGACAAGACGAATTGCGTAGTAACTACCGATTGTACATCGCGCAATGAAAAATCTTGTGATTTTTTTAAAATTAACTCTCAAACGCCAACTATTGGACCACGGTCCGCCAGGCAAGATCACGGTCAGGTCGAAGAAATCTCTGTTTGTGTTCATAACAGAAAAGGGAGCATCCTCTACAAGTGAGTAGTGGGTGGTTTATCTCCAGAAATTACAGCAAAAGGGCACATATTCAATATGTATAACACGACATACGTCCAGACGAAAAACGTTTATTTCCTACATTTTATAGCCCTGCCAATTTTCTGCACTGCAGCAACTGCACTTACGATAATAATCATTTGACATCAGAAAGCATAGAGCTTAGTGACCAACAGCATGATATTTATTATTCAAAATAAATAGTTTTCACGGCAGTGCACAACAGCATTCCTGAATGATTATTTATTTGTATGTATTTACATGGAATGCCGTACTGATTATTTTAATTTATTTACCGATAATAATCGACTTTTATTGCAATAAAACAGTAACCGCTTAAATACCAAATAGCACAACGATTTTATCGAATTCAAATGTCGTAAATTTTCAAATTTCGAAATTAATTTTTTTTCTTTCTTTCCATTCGATTGGTTGATTGATTTTTTATTGTTTTTTAAAGTGAAAATTTCACTAAAATTTCCACGCGAACGAAGTCGCGGGCAACAGCTAGTATTATAAATTCGAAGGTGAGTTTGTTTGTTTGTTACACCTTATGCCTTAAATACTTAACTGATCCTCGTGAAAGATTGCATGCACTTTGTCAGGGGTTTAGTAAAGGACATACCTTTCATCCAAAAAAGTTATGTTCCCGTGGGATAGAAAAACCGGCCAAGTGCGAGTCCGACTTGCGCACGAAGGGTCCGTACGTTGTATAGACGATGATCTATACAACGTTAGAGTGTTAGACACTATAATATTCTGTGAATATTTCAAGCGTCTACCTGCTGCCGTTATTAATAAAGAGTCGAGATTCGAGAAAAAACGGCAAAAAATAACACGTTTGTTGTATGGGAGCCCCACTTAAATATTTATTTTATTCTTTGTTGTTATAGCGGCAACAGAAATACGACACCATCTGAAAATTTCAACTGTCTAGTTATCACGGTTCATGAGATACAGCCTGGTGGCAGACAGACAGACGGACAGTGGAGTCTTAGTAATAGGATCCCGTTTTTCCCTTTGGGTACCGAACCCTAAAAACAAATTTAAGACGAGCGAAGCCGCTGGATTTTTTTTTGGATTTTTTGTTTAAGACAACTCCCGCATTACGAATGACACCTGTGTCGCGGGGTCTTTACGAACATACAAACAATGGACACAAAGAACACCCAGACTCGGGTGTGCAATCGAACCCACGACCTATGGCGTAGCAGTCAGGGTCACTAATCACTAGGCCAACAGGCCAGTCCTGCTATGCTAGTATCACATAATTGAATTAATTGTTCTCGTTTCATACCTACGTTATCGAATATTTAACACTATGTAGTTACAGTTTGTAGCACAGCACAGCGGTAGAACGTTAAAATTAAAAAAAATAGTTTAAAAACTGTAACCCAACTCCGGAAAAATAAAAGTGATCTAAAAGGTACAGTTACAGTTTACTAGCGTAAAAAGTAATAGTGATCTAAAAAGTACAGTTACAGTTTACTAACGTAAAAAGTAATAGTGATCTAAAAAGTACAGTTACAGTTTACTAACGTAAAAAGTAATAGTGATCTAAAAAGTACAGTTACAGTTTACTAACGTAAAAAGTAATAGTGATCTAAAAAGTACAGTTACAGTTTACTAACGTAAAAAGTAATAGTGATCTAAAAAGTACAGTTACAGTTTACTAACGTAAAAAGTAATAGTGATCTAAAAAGTACAGTTACAGTTTACTAACGTAAAAAGTAATAGTGATCTAAAAAGTACAGTTACAGTTTACTAACGTAAAAAGTAATGGTGATCTAAAAAGTACAGTTACAGTTTACTAACGTAAAAAGTAATAGTGATCTAAAAAGTACAGTTACTAACTGTAACTGTACTTTTTAGATCACTTTTATTTTTCCGGAGTCGGGTTACAGTTTTTTAAACTTAAGTGTTTTCTTATACTTTTAGGTTTTTTATTGATAGCTGCGCCCCGCGGTTTCACCCGTGAAAATCCCAATACCGTAGGAATATAGGGATAAAAAGTAGCCTATGTGTTAATCCAGGTTCTTCAGCTATCTACATACCAAGTTTCATCACAATCGGTGCTCTAGTTTTTGCGTGAAACGTGAACGTTTAAAATATTAGTAGGATTGCTCTTAATTATATGTTTTGGATTTGGATTGCTACAACTTTTTGCTAATGTTATATTTTTAAATATTTGTAATGTGCTCGTCAAGACCTTCCTTTTGATACCAAACAAGTCAAAATTATCTCCATTAATTTTTTTTTGAGGTCAGAAATTTACGTGTAAAGTTCACCATATTAAATTTAGGGAGAATCTATATAGCCTATATCACCCGGACTATTATTACGAATCTATCGATATGTCATTCATCAAAATCGGTTGATTACTTCAGGCGCTACGGTGGAACACACGTAAATAATAGAGAGAGAGCCAGAGTCATGCTTCCGCATGTATGGGCTGGTTCCACCGGAGTGGTACCACGGCTTCACAGAAAACCGGCAGTGAAGCAATGAATTCATTGCTTTTCGCCGAGTGTGTGAGGTTACCGGAGGCCCTAACCCTTCCCTCCCCCTCTCCTCCCCCTCTTTCACCCTTCCCCTACTTCCATCTTAAAGGCCGGCAACGCACTTGTGACTCTTGAGTTGCTGATGCCCATGGACGGCGGTTGTCATTTACCATCAGGTGATCCGTCTGCTCGTTTGCCCTTAAAAAAATACACACATAGATTGCCAAAATCATAACACTTCCTTTTGGCTTTGCCGTAGTCGGGTAAAAAAACAATTGCTAATCAATCAAATTTCAACTAAGAATTGGTATTTTTTTTAAGTTTATTTTTTAAATTGAGTAAACAAAACTTTGTTCCTTTGTACGGTACAATTGGAATCCTGAACAATCAAGCAATACCTATGTGCACGGTCCACACTAAGCCAGGCACTCTCAAATATTTGAAACTGAAAATAGCTCTGTTTCGATACGGGAATGTTTATTTGTTTTCAACTTAAATCATACATACAGTGGACATAGATAATGGTCTACCAGTTTTGACAGTTTCAGTGTAATCACAATACCAATAAGGCTGAACCTATCTCTAACAATAAACTGTCAGAATATTATTGCACGGGAAAAAAATGATGACAAATGATCTTCAACCGTAGAGTGGTAGACGATAATATATTTGGCCGATTTCTTTCGTATATTTTAAAAGAGATATCTTTCATAGCTTGTACCCAACCAAGAGAGATGGAGAAAAAAAAACAATAAAAAATATATTTATTCCTTTATGTCATAAAAGTAACACTTATGACTACAAAAAGTTTAATGACAGATTGGTAACGTAACGTACAGCAACTGAGAAGTGAGAAAATATTTTTTTTATCGTGTGGTAAACCTCCACGGCCCACAGGTGATCGCCTCACCGGAGCTAACGGTGAAGTGGTATGTCGGAAACAAACCGGTTAAAACCACACAGTTTTCCTTCACAAGTGTGTCTATTAAAAGGGACCCGGATATACCCTAAAAAGGAAGCTTCTGAAAACCCCTAAAGAACCTGAAACACAGTCGATATTCCGTACATGAATAATATTATTGTACTAAAACACTTTAATAAGTTCTTGTATTAGGTGCAGGCAGTGTTTTGTATCTACATAACATTATGCATTTATGTTCCTCCGCCTTGAATTACAACGTACTTTAATAAGTTAATTAGCTTGCAAGGCTACGAGCACAAATTCTAAAACTGTTCACCAAACTAGCTTGTTCAGCTCGATGGTTAAACTAATATTAGGAACATCATGAAGCTAGATGTTGATTAGAACATAGTTACCCTATCCAAGCGGTAACGGAAACATTTGACCTTCACAAACTTTGAATTTGTGCTTTGCGCTGCGAACCAAACCTGATTTAATTTGTTAGGAAACCTGTCTTTTATTACTTATCGGCTGTTAAAATGATAAGTATAACAAAACAATTTGAATTAAGATTACAGTTTAGCTAAGTTAGTATTTCTTTTTTAATCTTTACGTATTCTTTTTTTGACGTGATAACTATGAAAGCCGGCTGCACGCACGAAAATGCATGACTCATTGTCACGTTCCGCCTGAGCCGAACATGCAAGCGAGGGCGCGGAACAAGCGATGGAGAGTAGAGGCACGATCGGCCTAAGCGTGATTTGATTTCAGTTTATTTCTATAACTAATTGTTCGTGATTATATTTAAACAAATTATTTAAATTAAATTTACTGTTTTTAACAAGAGTTTTAAAAATATTGTGTTTTCTTTTCAATTATCGTTCGTAAACCGGTTTTACAGACAATCAATATTTTTTTATTGTAATTTTTTTTTTAAATAATAGCTCCACACATCTCACACGCGGCTGTCTGATCCCAAACTAGGCAGAGCCTGTACTATGGTAACCAGACTGCTGATAAACATACTTATATATTTCTAAATACATACATGTTATAGACAAATTATCGTGCTCATCACACAATTATTTGTCCTGGGTGGGAATCGAACCCACGACCTCTGGCTCAGCAGTCAGGGTCACTAACCACTAGACCAACAGGCCAGTCTATAAAATGGAAATGGAATAGGGGTTTGTCTTCCAACTTAATTTATGGTCTGATGGAAACTGACGATGAAGACGAAGATGGTACACACCTTTCCAAGAGAAACCTATTCACTCTACACTTGAACGTTCCAGGATTATAAATTTATAATTGACTATCAAAATAGACGCAGGCAGCTCATACCACACGTTGGCGACTCGAACCAAAAAGGAGCTGTCAAAGCGTTTAGTTCGACTTTTTAGTGTTTCGACAACGATAGGATTGGCATTTAACCAATAAGGATATGTACATATGTACATACATATGTCTAGTTATGTCAAATTTGCTTATATTTTATCTATATCTGAGAGTTCCATTAATCGTACACTGTAACTCCTCATTTCATTCTTATTCTTTCGTTCCATCCAATGCCTTGCCTGGAAGAGATCGCAAATAGCAACCGCCAACTGTACCAGGTTCCTTTTCAAACTTTAGTTTGTAAGAATATTTATATGTATACAAATTTGTATAAATTTCGTTATTTGGTGGACAATAAAGAGTTAATATATTTAAATATAAATATTTTTATACAACATGTTCCTAAAGTATCCTTCAGCATTATGTACCGGACGACGATATTTGATCGCACTAAGCCCTGCGTAGAGGTCAACTATCGAAACTTCATTCGCTACTTACATTAATAATAAACCAATTGGTTCTGCTAAACAATTTATTTTTCGAAAGTTCGCCTCATAAAAATGTGTAGAAATTAAAAGACATTGTTGTGTAAGCTGTGATCATAAAAAAATAAAATAACGGGTTTCCTGGAGCAACACCTGTCAGTTAATGGCGTCCCAGGTAAACATCCTCTCCAAGCAATAGATCTATTGTTGAAGACACCATGAGGTCAGTGGTTCATTTTCGACATAAACATGTATTCTCAGCACGAAAGGATTTTCAGGGGACTTAAGGAAATTTCGTATTGGAATAGTTATTTTTTAGTAGAACTTATTCTAATTTAGTGTTTTATATATTTACAGACTAAAGTGACAAGGATCAACGTTTTTTTAACACACTTTGTAGATTATGGATCACACTTTCATATGTCTATGGACAAATTTACAAAACAACTATCACGAATATCTATCCTACTAATATTATAAACGTGAAAGTTTGTGAGGATGTATGGATGTATGTATGTATGTATGGATGTTTGTTACTGTTTCACGCCAAAACTACTGAACCGATTGCGATGAAACTTGGTATGTAGATAGCTGGAGACCTGGATTAACTTATAGGCTACTTTTTATCCCGATATTCCCAACGGGATCGGGACTTACGCGGGTGAAACCGTGGGGCGCTGCTAGTCAATAATAACCTTGTTTTGAGCACCTTGTTTGTGTGTTACTACCTTGAGTACCTTAAAAACAATGATTTTCAGAACTTAATGCAACAAAACAAATTACCGATCTAATGGCTATTAGTAATCTTTTAACTTTACTCTCAAGTCGAAGCTGTGGGTTTGAAACTCCAATTTTTCTAAATAAGTCCTATGCATCTTCCGAGAACATAAAATCATCATTTGTCTCTCGGAATTTTAAGTTGTATTCCCATATATGTCTGTATGGTATAACAATTCACGGTCAACTACAAAACTTGTAAAACGAGATAAAAAGGTTATGTTACTATGTCACGGATGCTGTTATGATTTAACAGCTTTTTTGTATTTTTGTCTGCGATCGGTTATTATTATAAAAGAGATGTTAGGTGCTTCGATCGATACTCATATATAATACAGGTTCCTTAGTCAGAATCTCCGTCTAATGACTGTCTAAGTATGCCAAAATCTAGCAATTTTTTTTTTTTGGATAATCTAACAGTTTTCTCTCAAAAGGAGACTTGAAATCGGTAGTGCCTGCACGGATGATGAAGCTATGTGATACTGCATCATGTAGGTTCCTTGTATAGGATTTCTTTTTGTATGATTTACAGAAATGCATCCAAGACTGTGTGAACACACAGTCTTGGATGCATTTCTGTACGTCTTTGAGTCCTTTAGTGGTATGTTTGTCAAGTCCTTTGCAACACAGGGATCTTCGTGCATGAGACGGATACCCTCAAGATGTCCTGGCGTTACATTTGAGTACACAATTGGCTTTGTGTGTTTGTCTACAGTCAGTTCACGGTAGACGTTGATACTTATTGTTCCACTCCTAAGGCTCATGGCAACAAGTTATAGCCCATATAAAATCTCAATAAACAGGCTATCGATCTTTAAATGATAAAATTCTGAACAAAATAGCAAACAAATTCTTAAGTTTTAAATTATTAATAGATATGTTCACGCATAATATTTGAATATTAGACTGTCGCAGAAAACGTCGACCTCTAATCACCTGTTTATTTTTGTGTGAACTTTTTTCTTTTTTCTTTTTTTTCTTTTTAAAAAAGACAACTCTCGCATTAGGAATTACTCCTGTGTCGCAGGGGACTTTACAAACATACAAACAAAGGACACAAAGAACACCCAGACGGGTGGGAATCGAACCCACGAGCTATGGCATAGCAGTCAGGGTCACTAACCACTAGACCAACATGCCAGTATAGTGTTTACAGAACAACCTGTGTTGCCAACTCGGGTAGAAATAATAAATACAGGGAGAAAATGTTTCGTTGCAGATAAAATATTGATTTTTTTTTGGCGGTCTGTAAAATATAGCTTTTCGTATTATTATAAATCGCGGACGGATGGATATCCGAGTTTATAAATAGTATTTACTTTCTGTGAAAATCTATAACATTAATACTTTTCTCCAATGCGATGTTTCCGTGCTTTTTTGTAACAGGGTATGAGTGTTTACAGTTTTCAATCGACTTTAAAAAAGGAGGAGGTTCTATGTTCCACTGTATATTTTTTTATGAATGTTCACCGATTACTCAAAGACGCCTAGACCGATTTGGAAAATTCTTCTTTGGTTTCAAAAGGTATACTTCCCAGGTGGTCCCATGGTCATCAAAGTCAGGATCTGATAATGGGATCCTGGAGAAATCGAGGCAACTCTTCAAATTTAAAGGCACACTTGAAGCGATTTGGGTATTTTGAGGTGCATTGTAGTCGGTGGAACATTATTGCCTAATTTAGAGTACCTTGTAATATATTAGCAGCGCCCCGCGGTTTCACCCGCGTAAGTTCCGATCCCGTTGGAATATCGGGATAAAAAGTTGCCTATGCGTTAATCCAGGTCTCCAGCTATCTACATACCAAGTTTCATCGCAATCGGTTTAGTGGTTTTTGCGTGAAAGAGTAACAAACATCCATACATCCATCTATCCATCCAAACTTTCACATTTATAATATTAGTGGGATTGTTTGTTGATAAAATTAAAAGTACTCTATACTCCTTCATGAAGGTTTATGTAAGCTTTGCACTTTAGTGTGGGCACTTAAATATAGCTATGAAGAGTAAACACTATAAATACTTATACGTAATGAAATGAAATGAAACTTTATTTATGGCAACAGGGTAACAAAAGGTCTTATGTCATAAAGTAACAAGTTCATGTTCCACCTTGGTTAAGGCATGCAAATATTAAAAACTTACACAATGCAATGTTATTTGTTTAAGACATATAACATTGCTTAATAATATCATTTGTAGGCAAGATACAATTGAATTTAAAAGTAACAATAAACTAAATAAGGAACAATACAATATGAAAATTATGGCAAGAATGTTAAATTTAGGTGTTATCTATAGGTGATTTGAAATAAAAAACAATTTAACATTTATATTTTAAGTCTGTTTGCAATTTCGTGGTTCATAAAATCCTTAAGTGTATGGAGAATTTTCTGAATTAGCCACAACTTTAATTTAATTCTAAATTGTTATAAAGGTAATTCACGAATGCTTTGAGGAATTTTATTATGTTTTTTTTTATGATATAGGGGGCAAACGAGTAGACGGGTCACCTGATGGTAAATGACTACCGGCGCCCATGGGCACCTGCAACTCAAGAGGCCTTTAAGGTGGGAGTAGGGGCAGAGGGGGGAGAGAGGGGAAGGGCGGGAATAGGGAAAAGGGGGAGAGGAAAGGGTTAGGGCCTCCGGTAACATCACTTACTCGGCGAAAAGCATTGCTTCACTGCCGGTTTTCTGTGAGGCCGTGGTATCACTCCGGTTGAGCCGGCCCATACGTGCCGAAGCATGGCTCTCCCACGAAAAATATATACACATATTACCATTACAGATTTTTTTACATAAAAGCGTGCTTTTACAATTCGGCCATTTAAGTTTTGTGGGATCTCTATGTAAAAATCTATTGCCTTTATATACTTTGGGAAACATATTATTATGATTTCTCACAAACATGCCTATTTCAAATTATGTACAAATATACCAGCGTCATAATGTTTAACTTTTTGAAAAGAGGCTTACATGATTCTGACGGGGTTACTCCGCATATAGCTCTGACACATTTTTGAAGTGAAAACTTCTTTAGCGGCGTTGTGCACTTTTTGGGATGGGTAAAAAATGTTAAACTCGCGTCAGGACACGTGACCTGATCTAAATTCGTAAGACGGAGCCAAGTTTCTTTTATTTAAAAAAATATAACATTCGAAATTCAAACATTTATGAGCGGCCAGGAGCGCAGAACTTCCAATACATTTAGATATGTTATTACCTACTTTTTATTTTTAACCTAATTATATATACTTATACAGATGTGTGTATGTGTATGTGTGTGTGTATGTTTATGCAAATACATTGTGAACTTATGTTTTCACTTCTGACGTGCAGTCCTACGACTGACTGTTTTTTTTTTTGCATTACGAATGCTCTGTTTATATTTGTGGAGTTACGCCACATCAATAATCCATATTTTAATACAGAACCCACCTACCCTTGGTATGCTGCGAGTGCTGCTTTTTCGTTTATGGTTTTACGTAATTCCTTCAATGCATAAACAAACCTATTTATTTTGGACCGAAGTTCCTTATGGGGCGTTGCGGAGAGGTATCCTAGCCGGCAAAAAACGTCCGTAACGTAAGATTTTTATGTACAGTCTATGTATGATGGCTAAACAGTGTCTAATGTATTGTCTACGTGATGACTGTTATTATTATTATTATATATTTTTATAAATCATTGTAAATAAAATAAAGGTGTTAAGATAATTTTGTAAAGTAGTTTTTTCGATTTTTATCGATAAAAAAATCATAATGAAAAATGTATACCCGAATAATTATTTTCTTTATACCTCGAATAGAACTTGAAATTAATATGTTTATAATAAGAAACTTCGTTCCTATCTGGTGTCCCAAGACACCACACAGTCAGTGAGATTTCTAAGGTACGTTCGCAAACGCATGCTTAAGTATTTATGCACAATTAATTTAACCATTTTAGATTCATGCAAATCTGTACAACAAATGCTGTCGTTAACAGGATGGCTAAACATGTTTTTTTTACATACCACGTCTACATGAATTTTCCGGATACAGTGTTCAATCTAGACTGTGAATTTTGTGACACATCGAACGCGGGAAATATCAATGGGGTAAGGACAAAATGGGATATTGGGAAAAAACTAATTAGTTACCCCATATTTAAGAGTGATAAACTGTGAGCCTAATTTTAAGCTTATTTCATACTCGCAGCGCCCAGCGGTTTCACCCGCGTAAGTCCCGATCCCGTGGGAATATCGGGATAAAAAGTACCCTATGCGTTAATCCAGCTTTCCAGCTATCTATATACCAAATATCATCGCAATCGGTTCAGTGGTTTTTGCGTGAAAGAGTAACAAACATCCATCCATCCAGACTTTCACATTTATAACATTAGTGGGATTTAAAGCAATAATTTCTCAGTGCTCATTGCAGTAATTCAATAACACTATTTTAAACCAAATCACCTAAATAAATAAATTACACGACTGCACTATAAACAGTATAAATATAAAGTAAATAAATATTAAAACGTGTGTAAAAGTAATTTAAATAAACGTAAAGTGTTATAAACACTTGTACAATATCAACCGTTTCATTACTCATCACTCACCGTTTGCACAAACTGTAAACAAAACGATATATCATTCAAGATATTATATCGAGCAATTAATTTTGTATCGCAAACCACTAACGGCAAAATTATCACTTGTTTTTCAACCCTTTCAAAGCAACAGGAATACGCAATACCCCGGGGTAATAGCCTTCAGAACGCACGCACTCGTAAACTTTACGACGAAGTAGGGTTAAACGCATAAAAAGTAGTTTGAACTTTGAAA
The DNA here is from genome assembly GCA_963859945.1 of Euplagia quadripunctaria. NCBI lineage: Eukaryota > Metazoa > Arthropoda > Insecta > Lepidoptera > Erebidae > Euplagia > Euplagia quadripunctaria. Next base: position 24,257,759 of record OY982562.1, read on the forward strand.
GTACAAACAAAAATTCTTAAAATAACTTTGAATAAAGTTGGTGAAAGTTACCATTTCTGAAAAGGCGCTTTTCGGTCTCCTAGCCGGTGTCCCATTCATCCTGCAGCCGAACACGAATCACAAAAAACAGACCGACCAATCGGATACCACAAAACTTTTTCACGGACACTTGTGGAGTCCACTGTCAAAACTTTAAGAAAACACTTGTTAAACTTTTAAAATAAACAAAGTTAATAAAAAAAAGGATAACAGCGTTAAGTGTTCACTTAATTTAATCGATGACTTCATGCAATTATTCGTTGATAACTTATCGAGCGAACTTATATACGGTTGGAGCGTGAGGCGAGGCGTTCGGCCCCGCGGTTGGCGTGTGACTGGCGCGGTCTCGCGGACAACGCTCTCTTGTCGCACAGAGGTGCGCACTAAACCACGCTGGACATACCGGCCTGCATTTTTTACGCGACGGACAATGGGTTAAGTATTTTGGAGGTTATGTTTTGAATGCACGCGGTTACGTGAGGGTTGTTTTGTATTTTTATTAACATGATTATAATTTTTCAACAATCGTTTTCAATGTCAGGGCTGTTTACTTTCTACTAAAGTGAACGTATAATGACTGTAAGATAAGTTTATTCTCTATATTTAGACGCCGGTTGATCGTGGTTGCGCTGGCGACGGTGACGTCATCCAGACATTTTTATCGATAAAGGACGGCAATTAAGTGGATCTCGTGTGGGGCGACTTTTGACTCTATTATCTATATCGACTCTACATAGGTAGAGTTCGTAATACATTATCTTATCGTGTTTATTCGCAAGTAATTAAATAATATTGTTATCGAGTGTCGTGTGTGTCAACAATGTTTTATTTTAGAAACTGTTGATGGAGACATTTTTTAGTGTCCATTATTTTATAGGCTATATGTAGGTCATAGATTTGAGTACTGAATTATTTGTAGAGAAACTTGTTGGGAACATAAATATAGAGACAACTTATGTAGATGTTGAAGATTTATATTTTTTTTTTTGCTTAAAAAGACAATTCCCGCAATAGGAATATTCTTGTGTCGCGGGGGGCTTCACAAACGTTCAAACAAAACTATTTGTGGATCACACAAATTTTTGTCCCGTGTGGGATTTAAACCCACAATTGTCTGGCAAGTGGAAGAGCCATGCTTCGGCACGTATGGGCCGGCTCGACCGGAGCGATACCGCGGCCTCACAGAAAACCGACAGTGCGTGAGTGAAGTTACCGGAGGCCCTATCCCTTCCCTCCCCCCTCCCCTCCAACTCTTCCACCATTGGAGAATGGTGGAAGAGGGGGAGGGGAGTAGGGCTACTCCCACCTTAAAGGCCGGCAACTCACTTGTAACTCACGAGTTGCGGGTGCCCATGGGCGGCGGTAGTCACTTACCATCAGGTGACCATCTGCTCGTTGTCCCATAAAAAAATTAATAATATACAGCTTAAAAAAGACTGCTTTAGTTATCTTATTTTCTGCTCTACTAAGAGTTTTTTAGAAGAGATGAACTCTTCTATAAAACGGAATAGCTGATGCACAAGTGACAAAGAAGAAGTGGTGTTGCTAGTGTCTATAGGCACCGGTAACCGCTTATTATGAACCAGGTCGGGTGCTTGTTTTCTAACTTAGTTGTGTACAATAATAGTTTATTAAAATTATCTTTTAAAAAAAATATCACCGACTTCACTGCGCCTCAAAATACCCAAATCGCTTCAAGTGTGCCTATAAAATTTGAAGAGTTCCCTCGGTTTCTCCAGGATGCCGTCATCAGATCCTGACCTGATGATCATGGGACCATTCGAGAAGTTTTCCCTTTCAATCAAACGAAGAATTTTTCAAATCAGTCCAGGCGTCTTTGAGTAATCGGTGAATTTACATAAAAAAATTCAGGTGAACATAGAACCTCCTCCTTTTTTGAAGTCGGTTAAAATTAAAAAACTTTGCTTTAATGGCAAACTGAATTAAAAAGCACAAATTCGTTCTACTTTTCAGCTCCAAGGTCCAATAGGTTGGACTCCTCGAAACGAATCATATGAGCCATCGAGACGTTTACTAGTAGCCACTGAAGAGTTCCACTATTCACCTCCTGCCTCCATCATCAGATCAGCCCCAAGATGCTCAATTAGGTTTTGTCATCCGAACTACATACATATGGATACAAAGTTTCATTTCGATAAGACATTTAAAAGTACGTTAAAATTTACTTCTAAGATATCGCCACGCGGCAAAAAAGTGTCATAATGCAAAAACAGCTATTTCGAGAAAACACGACTCTTATGCCGGTGAATTGAACAAAACAGCTCAGTGGAAAAGGGAAGTTTGTTCCTTTGAACTAATAACGATGTTTTTACAGCTGACCAAATGCAACATTTGCTATTCAATGCTATAAAAATGTCAAAACGTACCTAAAATGTGATATGACACTTTTTAGGGTTCCGTACCTCGAAAGGAAAAAAACGGAACCCTTATATGTATTATACCCATATTAACGGATCACTTTGTTGTCCGTCCGTCCGTGGGTCTGTCTGTCTTTCAAGACCCTTTTTCTCAGGAACTCGTTTAGGTATCAAGCTGGAATTTATATCAAATACTCAAGTCTACTGTCCCTTATAGTTGTGAAAAAATCAAACTTCTAAACCAACGCAATCAAAAGATACAACCGTTTATGCCGCAAATTTCCGCAAATTTTCGACACTCGCAAGGGAATCAAAATCTACAGGGTACTTCCCGTGAACTCAGAATATTGAAATTTGGTACGAAGTAACGTCTTATAGCACAGATAAAGGAAAAATTGCGAAAATTGTATATTTTTAGTTACATCATATAATAAAAATATTTTACGGAACGCTCGGTGCGCGAGTCCGACTAGCACTTGGCCGGTTTTTTATTTTGTGATATGACACTTTTTTGCCGGGTGGCGATACGTTCACGTAGTTAGTCAGTAAGTAATAAAAGCATGTTATTTAAAAACAATCCACACCCTCTCACTCACTGTATGAATATTTGTACATTATGTAGGAGTAGCAGAAAAAATATATATTTTTGTTCATTATACAATTGTTATGAAAGAAAAGCGATTTCCACTTCCACAGTGACCTTTAAAAAATAATATGTTAATAAATATAAAATAATGTCACCTTTAATATCCAAGGATAACTGCTATCCGCTTTACCGAGACATTTTAAAATTCGTGATATTTGACTTTTCTAGAATAGAGATGACGTCATTAGAGGTATTGTATTTCTACTCGGTTTGAAGCCGCCCGAGAAGAATAGAATCGTAATCCTAACTAATATTATAAACTAGCTGTTGCCCGCGACTTCATTCGCGCGGAAAATAAAAATGTATTCCACGGGAACCGATTTTCTGCTCAATTTTCCTAATTTTTCTATTCGTAAGAACGTTCTATAAAGTATTAGAAAACATTTTAAAAAAAGATGAATGAAATCGGTTACGTTGTTCTCAAGTTATGGCGTGATCAAGGGAAATAGGGATTCATTTATATACACAAACGCAAACTACATTCCCATAATCCATACATATATATGTATATACATATATATGTATATACATATATATGTATAGATTATGGGAATGTAATTTCGTTTGTTTGCTACACTTTCACGCTTTAACTAATCAACCAATCAAGATGTAAGGACATTACCCATCTTTCTATGAACCGCTTTCCCGCATCGTACATTTACGTATGATAGCAAAAATTGCACATAAAAGAGAAATGATGACACACTTTCAGATAAATAAACAAAATATCTTTAACTTTGTGACGTTTAATATGTCTGTGTACTAACTTTTACACAATACACAACATAGTAAATGTTCAACGTCGTGCAGAAATCCGAAGACTCAACTGCACACTATCTTTTAGAGTAGTGAGAGGTTTTAGCTCGACCAAACTGAACGACTATCACAGTTTTTACATAAAAAACGAAACAAAAATCATCTATCCGTTGCCAGTAATAATAATGTTTGACAGTTGGCAATTAACGTTCTAGTGTTGCAAATAATACTTCTAAAATTCCATTGCTTTTTCATAAACTCAGTAAAAAAAACATAATAATTGATTTCGTATTTTTAACAGACGCAAGAGTAATAATTAAATACTAAAATATTACGGTACGATTTATTAAACATCTGTGTGTGTTTTTGACGATATATCTTAAATCTTCGCAAAGAAGTAGGAAGATTTGTATCTTAGCCTTACAACCGCCATAGTAATTCAGTATAAAATCAATGAATTACCAAATTAAATAAAGAAAATGAATCCCTCAAATTATTTCAATCAACTGAACTCACAGATATTATAAAATTATATAATGATTAATAGATTATTTCATATGGTCATACTCTTTTGTTTCACAATAAACGGGATTGGGCAATCTTTTTTATGTGTTGTCAGGGGTCCAAAAAATTCCATGTGGTACTCTTCATCTAGGAACAAAGTTCTGTTCCCAAGGTATAACTGATTTGATTGACCCAAGCTACATAGATACCCATTGGATGAGCACATGCGGTACACACGCTTTAAGCGCAATTGTTTTTAGACGTACGTTTCTTATTGCTGTGGCTGTTATGTATCTTAAATGTCTGCGGATAAAGATTTCTACAAATTATGGTTGAGAAATGTGTTGTATATTTCTCGACTCTCGATTCGACTCGATTCTGAAAGTAATGAACCGAATTTAATTATTATTTTTAATTAGAAGTTAAATTTTAATTAAAAGTAATATAAGGCTATATAATACTAACTTTTCAACTTTCGCGTTCCATGATATAATTATGTATTCACACGGGAATTAAAGCTATCACGAAAAGGTACATCAAGTGCGTAGCTTATTTATGTACAGAAGGAAACGGGTAGGACCCAAAATGCTGCCCTGCGGAATACCACATTGTACATAAAAGTCCTCACTCACGCTGTCCCCGATCTTAGTACTTTGGGTTCTATGCCTCTAGTAGTCAATAAATAGCCAATTGAACCAATCTCACACCAATACGTTCAAGTTTTTCTATTATCTAGTCTTTCTAGTTTTTGACTACAGACCGTGTCAAAAGCTTTAGCTAAATTGAGAAATATTGCTATGCATTTCATGAAATTATCTAGGTTCTTAAAAACATAAAGTGATTATAGACACATAGAGCTAGACCAAGAGCATAAGACACATTTCGTCATCCATAGTTGCATGCAAATAATCAATTTATTGGAATTAAATATATTTCATTATAAAACAGAAAATGTAATTACGAATTAATCAAAACTGTTTGTAGTATTTGCCTAGTTACATTGTAAACAGTATTTGTCTAATAAGAGCAGAAAGCTCTTACCCTTCTTCCCTACATGAAGAAAATATGCCACTAATATTTACACATCCAAAGGATACTTTTTAAAGAAGCTGCAAAATCAACTATTTACACACCACATCGTAAGATATCGTTTAAATGTGAAATATTTTAATACCTCAGCATATTAAACTTTTGGCAGCCTGTGCTGCCAAGAGGTATTATTCCCGACGTGAATAGTGGCGCCATCTACCGTCTGAATACTAAGTGAATAAACTTCACGTGGTTGGAATACATAAATACCTTTCTGCATAGACAAAACAGCTGACTTACAAGGACGGAATTAAAAGCCGTAAAGGTAGGTCCATTTTATTTCATAGTTTTAATTTAAATGTTACAAATTAAAATTCATTGAACATCGAAGAATATAATGGTGATCGAATAAGTTTAATCCCCAGGCATTTTCTAGTTGGTCTGCTGGTCCTCGATGGATTTGTTACCTAAATTGGCGTGAGATCATGAAAAAGTTGCGTGATAACTTGAGATCCTGACTTCGTTTTCCGGGTCCTATAAATTGTGTTTAGATTCTTCTGTATTAAATTTTAGGCATCAGCATGGAGTCTGGGTTCAGCCCTTATTATAAGGTGGGAACGGGAGTCCATGTAGGTGTATAAAACTAGGTAGCGGGACTCTTTCTTCAAGGAAGTGCACGTGTGAGTATATAAAAATAGAAAGTTTACTTCCAAACCGGCGAAAAAAAAATGGTGCTCAGACTAGGTTGGAGTCAGACTTCGTTTGACATTCCTGATTACCGTCCATTAAGCTTTGTTCTTGTCTGTTTTTGGAAGCTATTTTTTTTAAACCATGAATCATTTAGAACATATCAAAGATTTATAGCTGAACAAAAAATATTCTGAAGCCAATTCACTGTGTCTTTATTGAACGTTAAAACGTTAGGCAGATATTTGTAAAGAAACTACGACTTATACCTACGTAATCTAAAACCATCATGCTTTAGTGTTTTATTTGATAATATATACTTAATTCACTGTTTGTTTGTGATTGTCAAATAATTTATTGTAACTTTAGGAAACTACCATATTCGTCAAAGATTTTTAAAGTAGATTGCGCAAATTTTTTTTTAGTTTTTTAAGCATTATCATACATCCAATTCACTACACTCAACCCAGCGGCATTTTGCGAGGTGGACAGGACAAATTAAAGGACGAGACACTTAATGTAGTACACCTAATATCGTTTATCATAAGATAGTTAGTCTTGAACTCCAAAAGGTTTTAAGTACTGCTGCTTAGAAGATATTATATCGCCCTTTCAAATCGTGTTGATAAAAACAGTATGTCCGCAGTTTGCGCGCGTTCAGCGACCGCTCAAACCAGTTGCAGTATTCTAATAAGCTCCGAGGTACAGATAGCGGTACCTGGGGTGACATTAACCAAGAATTTGTTATGTTTACTGTTTTGGGCTTTGGCTATCTTTGGTACCCTGCGAGTTTTTTCGTGTATTAATTTTCCATGTTGAATATGTTTTGAAAGTACGATTTCCCGTGATCTAGAACCCATAACAGAAGCTAGATTAGTTAGGGCCTAAAAAAGCGCTGTTTGGGAGAAGTACGAAAATAATAATAATAATAAAAAAAAAAAAAAAATCATACATTTTGTGGCAGTTCTAGAGATTCTTTTAGAATTTAGATTTAATAAAGATCCAGTACTTGACGTTGAACCTGAGTCATTTCTTATGAGTTATGACCGTATATATTGTACAAAGTGAGTTATAGATTTATTTTTTTAACTTGTGAAAGCCCTCACTAGGAACGATCTCATCCAGCACTCGGTAATGTTGTCTATGTTGGAATCGATGTGACTAAACCACATAGTATTCCGTCACGGGTGCCTATGGCCCGGAAGCTGAGGTATAACTTGGGAAGAAACTGCCTGAACCCCCGATAGTCTTGGCTAACTGTCGATACAACAGGTAGACTTGAAGCGGGAGTCCGTCTATGATTTACTATATGATTTATCTATAATATGTGTGTATTTAGAAATATATATATATATAAGTATGTTTATCAGCAGTCTGGTTATCATAGTACAGGCTCTGCCTAGTTTGAAATCAGCTGCCGTGTGTGAGATGTGATTATTGTTATTATTACTTAGGTGCTAGGCTATTCCACCCTTCACCATAAAGCAAGAATTAGTGAAGTTCGGTTTGTTCTTCTACGAGGCGCCTAGTGCGTCCTTTACGGGAACTGGAATTATAGCTTTCTTCCTTCCGTCGTTCGCTGGTTTCAAATGCCGGAATAGGTATCCAGAAGGATCGCACACAACAAAAAATAACTCATTACTAAAGTCTTTTAAATTAACAGTGAGCAATTGGTCCAGGTTTCTCAATACTGTTCAAAATGGAAATCTTTACTTCAGAATTGAATTCTCCCTATAAATACAATTCTTACAGTTCCAAAGAAATATTGTATCACAAACATACAATAAGTGCGTTAGTTAATTTATAGAAAGCTCCGCTACTTTCTCCAACGGAACTTGTTTGTGCCACTTAGAACTTGTTACTGATCAGGCTTGCAACTGAGACCTAGACTTAAGCTATAGTCGGGTACTATCTCCTTTTTTAAATATGGTATAGCATAGCACGCTGTCCATCTAATGGCAACTAAGTAAAAATATGATGAGAGGCCCTCTATAAATATTGGCGTATCCAAGCAAGGCCCGGCGTGAACATTATGCAAGTTGTGTCGTTTGGTTTCCGAGTCAGGTAGATCTTAGAAAGAAAGAAAGAAAGATCATTTTTTTCAGCATAAGGTGTAAATTTAAAATTCATTATAAATACCGTTTACATTGAATAAAACAAATAAATCTTAATACTAAGCACTAAAACATAAATAACAAAATAGATAATATAAAATTAAAAAAATAAGAATAAATCTTAATAAAAAATCAGATTAAGACACATCTAACACTGACTCTGCACCAACTTACATTCAAACCTGGCCAGGGAATCATAAAAGATGTCGAAGTCATAGTCGCATTAGTTCCCACACCGAGCGTTGTACACTGAACAGATTCGCGGGGACGGGAAGGGGAGAATTTTTTGCCAACATTTGGTTTGCAAAGTACGTTAAAAAGTTTATTATTGGGATTTCGTGGCATTCTGTTGTATACCGAAAGTTGGATAGTGTAAGCTATTAAATAATTGGTTCATTTCTATGTTCCCATTAAAAGCTTGTGCAAGAAAATGTGATCGTAAATTTCATAAATAAATTGAAATACATATATGCCAATAAAAAAAATAGAAGGAGAAAAATAATGCAAAACAAAAAATGCATAGCAGACAAGAAATAAAAAACATACAATAACATTAAGAAAGGATGCCTAGATGAAGAAAGGGAATCCAGTTCAGTTTTACTTGGCACGATTAGGTACCAGAGCACTAAGAGACAGTAGAACCAGCTCCAGAAATTATTGGAATATAATTTTGATTAGGTATTTGAAGTAAATGACTAACAACTTACTATTTATCCTTATCAAGAATGGATCGTTTTGATTTGTGCAAAATCTGAACTACTATGTTTTGATAACTTTAAAAATAATAGAGAATATATGTAAAGCCATAAGTCTCGGATGCCAGGAATACTAGTAGCAGTCGATGGCCACACCCCTAATCCAAACTCATAAGTAGACATGAAGAACATTTAAGAATTAAAAATATTTACAATTCCAATAATAGATCTTTACTATGTGTGTTAGGGTCGATTTTGTAATAAAGCCTCGTTCTATTAATTACTAGTGCCACACACGAAGCAAGAGTCATCTGACCTCCAGATACTATTTACAAACATTACTTAAATATACTTTTACTAATCAGTATCTACGTAATTACTTTTAACTTGAATAAATACACACATATTGGCCTAACTTAAATTCGCTTCTTCTCCCACATGGATGTCCCACTAAAATACAAATATATTTATTTTCGTCTACTTCTTCCCGTTTGCTCCAAACCCATTGTTATCTAAAAACCATCCTCATTCCTAGTAGTTTCATGTAGTTTCATTATACATGGATTGTCAAAATTCTCCTAAAATCGTTGGCTGGTGTTTATTAAAAAATATTTGTGAAGTAACGGATGATATATTATGTTCCTCCAACACAAAAGGGCTATCCTCAATATAGCTTAGACGGTTTCAGGTTATATTATGGAGTTAAATATGAAAATAAGCCTTTGAAAAGGCTAAGGGATGATGCCGAGTGGGCCGCAGTTGAACGGTTGAAGTTAGGAGTTTGTAAAAACAATAATCAGGGTAACAATTATTGCGCGATGCAGGATCTGAAGTTACGTAATTGGGTAGATGCCTGCTCAAGATAAATTATATTGCCAAGTGTCGCAATAAAATTACTTAAAATACTGTGAAAATTGTCCTTCAGTTTTATTTAAACCTTTTTAATTTAGATTATAATTGTTAAATTAACATTAAAGTAAATGATTTGATAATACTAAGGCGTGACGTCACGCCTTAATATTTCATACAAAAATGTACGGACGCTAACGTTTTGACGGTTACTAAAAAGGTACTGATTTGACTTGACAGTCATCTACCCTATTCGGCGTATATTTAGTTGTATGTGGATGCTTGGTAGAGAATGATGTGGTGACATCGCTGTCATTGAAGCATCCACATAGTTAAAGACTTCTAGAAAGTGTTTGTTTGTTGTCTATGCCTCAAAAAAAAGTATTTTTTGAATTTCCGCTGAACCGTTTGAATTTCCAGGTATTATTATTACCTTCGTTTCTCATAAAAGCAGGCGGAATGTGTAAAGTTAAAAATTTCAATACGAACATTCTTTAATTGGAATTATTCATCAAGTTAATAAAAATAATAACTTGACACATCTTACACACCGCCGTCTGATCCCAAACTAGGCAGAGCCTGTACTCTGGTAACCAGACTGTTGATAAATATACTTATATATTTCTAAATACATACATATTATAAACAAATTACACCCAGACACAAAACAAATGATCATGCTCATCACACAATTATTTGCCCTGGGTGGGAATCGAACCCACGAACTCTGCCTCAGCAGTTAGGGTCACTAACCACTACACCAACGGGCTAGTCATATTGAAAAAGTCTATAAAAACTAACATGAATAATAGGTTTCGCCATTTCACTTTTAAGCTTTAAATATTCCTTACGCTATTCTCCGTGCTCGAAATTTGCTTAAAAAGAGTTCAAAGAAGTATATAGATAACAGTTGTTATAAGGTTCGCTTACGATGTAAAAATATTAATTAATCTAAAAGGACTTAAAGGTTAGGCAAACAAATTTAATAGCGTGTAGCTGTTTGCCCTTTGGGACCCTAGGGACCCATGAATAGGATATTGTGTTTTGCAAGTGGCAAGGACGATATGACATCTATTTAACTGCAAGGCTTTTTATAAGTGTCTATTAATAGTTAAGTTGTCAATATTATAACTTTGCGCTATAGGAATACACACTTTTATTGGATTAAAAATGATCTTCACATCACTTTTGTCACATTAAGTCGTAACTTATTAGGTTAGTTTTTATTCTCTTTTTCAATAAAGAATATATATATTTAAGTAAGTAAAAAAATTAATTAATTAGTTTCATAGCTAATTTATCTGGGTACCACCCATCAAAAACGGAATGAAATTTCTTGAAAATGGGCATCCCTTTTACTATGCAACTTCTTGAAGCATATTGATTTTGCCATAACTATAAATTGATCATAAGAAAGTGACGTGTAGTCATTATCCGATGTCATTGATCTGAAAAGCTAACGGACATGTTAGGTTTCTCTTCGTAACATTTATATCTTGCTTACAAATTATAATTATATATTTATTTTACTTCCATAATCAAGACATTCTAATAGAAAAAAGCAATTAGCTGACGGAAAACTTTAGATTATGGAGGTTTTGCAACAAACCGTTTTTACAACAAACAGTTGCTCTCTGTATAAAATATCTTTTAATGCTCTCTTTAAGAAATCTAATCCCACATACCTTATTACAGTCATTTTACAATGTAAGCATTTGCGAAAGGAAGTTAGATTCGAACCCGGTAACATTTCTTTTTTTTTAAAGTGTGTGTTTACCAGTGGCGAGTGGTGTGATTAAAGAATGTCGCCGCGGGAAATCTCGAACAACTCTTCAACACTTATACACGTGAACACACATTGATGCAAAGTTAAGTATCTAAGTCATAATCTAGCTCAAATACCGTTCGTGAATTTAAAGCCATGTATTCACTACGGGAGATGGGAAGGAGACACATCGCCCGACTTTTACGTGGTATGACTCTGCGACTTCGTACGCCATTATCGCTCGACATTTGACTTGTCCACACTACCCAGTTGTCATTGAGATGTCGCCCGAGGAGTTAGTGCTGTGTGTATCGCGGAACACAAAGCAACACGCGTCCTCAAGACAAAAACTGTCGGGTAATCGCCCGACACGACACGAACGCGTCGAGGGTCACGAAAGTTGCGCTTGTCGACGCTGGGGATCGACTTTTGACATGTCTTGCGAACTGTTGTAATCCGCGACACGTATATTTTGTGTGTGGTGACAAGGTGGCAGGACGAATGTCCCCTAGTGAAAACGGGGCTTTAAATTGTCTGCAAAGCTCCACGCAACTACTTAGTAATCTGTGTCCACCCTGGTATTACAAAGACGGGCTTTAAAAATGCATCAGTATGTCATACGTGTGAAACAGCCTATTCAGCAATGCAGTAATGCTTCAGTCTGCTAAACACACATAATTTTACACAGACTAACTTACTTCTCAACTTTTTCCCGGCTATCGAATGCCAATTCTGTTTGTCCAAATAGCTAATGCTTTTTTGATCGATTTCGTTTTTAGTTGAGTACAGTCCCGCAGAGTTTTGTAATAACGAGAAATGGAGTATTTTTCTGGGTCCGACATTGGCTGCAAGGACAAGGACAAATTTTTCGATGCGCCAAAGATTATATTCTATATGGTTTGAGTGTAATTTGTTATGGTCTGGCAATCCTGTATATTATGCTGTATAACTGTAAATAATGCAATATTAACATGTTTGAATTAATACGTTATGCTCTAATTAAAGTGGAACTTTATTTATTTACATTGACTTGGTATAATCGTGAAGGCGCTTTTTTAGCCTGAAGGTCTATCTTTGAAGATTTAAATTATTAATAACCAATTTTAGAAGACTTTATGGCCATGGTCTACCTCCTGTACTACGATATCTGATTCTGGAGTGGACAACTAAATACAAGAGAAATTCTCCTCTTATCTCTCCCTCGATACAAACTCGAAATTTGGCTACCCAGTGCTACAGTTTATGTATACAGCAGTTCCGGTGAACGTTTTTCTACCAGAGTATTACTTGACAGTGGTTCCATGAGCCATTTTATTACCAAATCCTGTTGTGAACGCTTAAACTTAAAATTTATAAACGCTCCTTCTACTATAAAGGGCATTGGTGGCTCAAAAAAAACTTAGGTCACACCCAATTTACTATTCAGTCAAGAATTGACACTGGTTGCAACTCACACTCTCGCGAATAAAACGTCTTTTTAATACCGTAATAACTATTATCGTCAAATATTAATGAAAATGCTATTCCCTTAAAGGACTATTGTGGTTCGAACCGCACCCAGTGCACTACCGTCGTGAACCCACTCCTAACACAAGCGTTAAGTTTAGCTGGAGGGGTTGACGAGATTACTAGTAATGTGTGACCCACGTTACTAGTAATCTTTATAAAAGAAAAAAAAGGGAGAGCCTAGCTACCTATTAACTGGCATTACGTGTAGTGAGTGCAATATAAACTAAATATGGTATAAGCCAGTGCTTGTGCATACGACGTCATCAGCCGTTGCCGAAAATCCAAGCATCGTGTGTCGAAGCAAAGCTTAGTGCTTGCCAATTACTCTTATCTCCTCTCCTACTTTATTATTAAATGTATATTTTCGTAAAATTAAATTGAACTGTTTCACCTATAGCGTGATATTATGACTGCATAAAATCTATAAAGTGAAATCTGTTGTTGCCATTTACGTTGTACTCTTGAAAGGCCATCGAACACTACATGAATATATTAAATGTCATAGTTTCATCTACCTACACAACACTTTACTTAGATACGAAGCACTTTCATTTTACTTGCAAACTTTCGTGGTAGTTCTATAATTCCATTATGACTTAAAGTTGCAGTTGTGTTTTAATTAGATGGCAATACCACTTTGAGTCTATTATAATATAAAACTATGCTATTGCATGGCCAACCCTTTTTTAATGTTCCCCCGTAACGTAAATATTCAAATGGTCTTTGGTAGCAAGCGTGCACCCGGTGCTTACAGATACGTGTAAAGCTACTAGTTTTATTTGTGCATTAGCAATACTGGACAGTCCTTACGGCTTTTTGGTCAAGTGACTGCACAGCCGATTAACGAAACTATTCGGCTAACGGCTTTCTCCCTATGGCGTGGCTTTCGGCCGTCCCTTAGTATGGTGGCTGCAATGTGATCAAAAATCATTTTCTCGAATTTTCTACTCTCTTCTCTCGGTACACAAATAAAAAAATTGGATAATCGGCAGGGACACGTATCTTCACATTTTAAAACTGAATCGCGGATATTACGTCGTTGGGTAGCAATTTTCATCTCTGTCTAATAATTACGGAATTGCAAACGTACGGAACGGAACCAAAAAAAAACATTGAAATCTTCCTAATGACCGCTCTGTAGCCGTCCCAAATTTGTTGATTTGGCTGCTACATTATGATAAATAATTGGAGGCCTTGAAGGAAATATGCCCAAGCAATATGCTTTGATTTACGATCTAGGTGCCAGCCGGTTTTTAGCAGTTGATTTTAAGTAGTTGTATATAAATACTAGCAGCACCCCGCGATTTCACCCGCGTAAGTCACGATCCCGTGGGAATATCGTAATAAAAAGTAGCCTATGCGTTAATCCAGGTCTCCAGCTATCTACATACCAAGTTTCATCGCAATCAGTTCAGTGGTTTTTGCGTAAAAGAGTAACAAACATCCATCCATCCATCCATACATCCATCCATCCAAACTTTCACATTTATAATATTAGTGGGATTAGTGGGATATACAACTAAGGTCAGCTCAAAAAAAAGAGTTTCCGAAAAAAATCCACTACGACCTTTTCTTTCGTTTTCAGCAACACATCATCATAGTCTTTTTAAGTTCGACGAATGGTAAATAACTAATGATATTTAAACCTAGAATTTAACCTCCATAAGGACCCTACTTCAGTTATTTCAATGTCGTTCATGTCATTATACAGAGCGTAGTCTGTTCGTATTTAGGAGAAGTTTTTTACTAACTTTTTAAACGAACGTTGCAACACTGGTTTTAAACATTTTTATTAAACAGTTCAACATAACGAAACTGTGAATTTCGCTTCGTATTTTTCTATCAAATAAAATGTAAAATTTTTATGTAAAATATTTGTTCATACAAAACTTTGTCCCTTGGGTAAAGTTTTGAATAATACTATAGTGTTAAAAATTCGAATAATATATTTCAAACTTTTATGGTAACTAGCTTCTTAATTACCTACTATGTAAAATAGAAAAAAGTAATGGAGGACAGCAAAAAAAAGTTAAAATATTTACCTAATTACTTCAGAAGAAATATATATATAAAGATAACAATGTAAAATTTTAAACTCGTTAGTTTAAAAGAAAAAGAAATGTATATGGGCTATTTACATGCATGCGTCATAAAATTCCTCCACATCGTCGCCTACTGGCAGTGTTCCCAGAAGGCTGGCAGCATTGCCACGTTGAATGGCAATGCTAATTCTCTGTGCAAGAAAAAGGCCCGCCTTCTGGTCACGAGAAAAAAAAAAAAAAGAAAAAAAATTACTTCATAGTGTTTTCCTATATTTTGTTTATTAAAGTTCATTGCTTTGCTACTTGACTTACTAAGTAACCTCTGTAAAATAAAACTATAAATAAAAAATTTAAAAAACCCCCGACATAAAATAATAAAAATAGTATGAACGGCCATCTTGGATTTGAAATTTATCATAGTGTATATTATTCTACTAATCAAGCCCTTTTTTTAAAACTAAGAGAGTTGTGAAAAAATATATAATCCGCCATTTTGTGGCGGCGGCCATCTTGGACCGATTTTCGTCAAACATAGCTAAGAAAACTCCCGACTAATTCACCTTTCAAACTACAAAAAAACAAAATCAAAATCGGTTCATCCGTTCGGGAGCTACGATGCCACAGACAGACACACATACACGTCAAACTATAACACAGCGTCGTTTTTGCGTCGGGGGTTAAAAATAGGTTTTACGATATTCAAAGCAACATATACGGCATCTTCTACAAGTAAAACTTTAAAATTGTAGTACTTAACTAATTTTTTTTACATTATAATTAATACAAATAAATTAACAAAACCCAATGATCCGGTCCAGAACAAAATAGTATATACGAGGCAATTTATTCCTAAAACAATAACACTTAGAATATTATCTTTTCAAAAGTACAAACGACCTTTTAAGATAACAACTTTCATTAGCTATTTTGCGGACTCTGTTTATGGCTTTTTGAAGCAATAGCCAGATATAATTTATCCAATAAAAAAGTAATCATTAAAACATTCAGTAAAAGCAAAACATTCGAATATAGAACAATTCCATTTTTATGATAAAAAAAAATCATAAAAAAGAAGAGGTTCTAAATTCGAATGTTTTTAGACATGAAAATTAACAGAATAATAATAATATGGTTTGCCTATTAAGGGCATGTACATTTTTGTAGATATTATAGGTTAGGTAGGATCTCTATGACTAAAAACTATATGAATACGAAAACAGAACACATAATAGTACAAGTACAGAAGTCCCACTCCACCAAATCATTTAAATAAATAGCGACTCTTGTTCCCACACAATAAAGTCGCAATTCAGGTCGCGCAGCGCTAAATACACGCGGCAGCCCACTGAATTTTGGCTTTATACCTACTCTGTGGAGTGGACCTGGCCTTATACGACGAAGATATGTGAATATTATTATTATGATAAGTTCTAGCAATTCCTATTTTATGTTGTGTTCTATTTATATGTATACAGAATCTACGATAATTTATAATTTCATCATTTGATAGATGATCGAATAACTGCATACTAAAATTTTAATCAAATTTTACAGGCCGTAAATATGTGTTAAATGAAGTTGACGACAGTTTTAGACGACAGGAAGTTTGAATTATTCTGTCAGCTGGAACATAAATATCTATTTTATATATGAAGGTCAAATAATAATCACAACGGATTAGGTTTTAAGCCAGGAATAAATAACCTCGTTACTGGAATTGTAGATAACCTAGAAATGGCTATAATATCACTTAAAACTAGAAGCGCCATATGTCTAGCTTTTAGAGAGACGTTGCATTTTTAACCCCCGACGTAAAGAGGAGGGAGATATTATAAGTTTAACTTGTGTATCTGTGAGTCTGTCTGTCACAACACAGCTCTTACCATTAAGTAGTCGCATATCTAGAAAAGTTGAAATGTGTTAAGGACACTATATTTTCAAGAACACCATGTAACCATATTTCGAGCGAATAAATGTGTATTTATTTCTTTAGTTAAGTCTAAGTATTAATAAAGCCTATGTGTTAATCCAGGTGTCCAGCTATCTACATACCAAGTTTCATCGCAATCGGTTCTGTAGTTCACATCCATACACCCTCACAAACTTTCACGTTTATAATATTAGTAGGATACACGCACTACATAAAATAAAAGTGGTTAAATTCTTCATCGCTAAATTCCACTGCGCATACCTGCTACAATTTATTATTAGGTATAAGTACGTCGACCTCCGTACGAACAAATTTAACCGCTTCTAAGTAATTAAGTATACATACGAAGTGTAATAGAAATTGGATAGTGTTTTAGCGAAGTAATCTAGTTAATGGACCTTACGCCAGTTATGTTTTAATTTTTGATAAACATATTACAATATTGTATTTTGATAGGCATTTTTGACGTCATGGGAATACTGTTTTAAACTTTCATTGTATATATGTCTGGTCATCATGGAGGGCTCAAAAAACAAAGTAATAAAGTGCCTACACTAAAGTTGGTGGACAGCTGTAAGAGGTGACGTCATAGTATGTGAACCTAATCAAGTGGGATAAACATGTAGATCGTTGAATTGTCAATTTGACAAAAACATTTCTTTATGAGCCAATTATAATCTTGCTGACTTTATCCCTTGTGATCGGTGCATGTCTTGATGTCTTTATAAAAAAAAATCTCTGACTCCAAAGAATTTTTCAGCGATATTCCTGTATCTTCTTAGTTCCTTTCATACTTTAAAATATCCATTCATTATTTTTGGGTCTTCCTCTACTTCCAAAGCTTCCCACTTAAACCCTTAGTATACTCTCTTTTCTATATTTTGTCTCGTATTCAAACCAAAGAAAAGAAAATTTGAGTCTTTATAAATTAACAATATAAATAGTAAAATGAATATTTTACTTACTAAAATAATACTCAAAAATAATCATATTCAGTCATATTCACCCAAATATAAAAAGAAAACATAATTGAAATTATATAAAATGCAAGATCATAAGGATTTAAAAATATATTTCAAAGTTGCATATCGCCATGGTATTATTATTTATGCACAGCTACAAAAGAACGCTCATTTCTAAACAGTTTCATTTATACTGTCTCCTGTCTATGGTCTTCTTACTAGTTAATGCGACCATATAAAGATGATGACAAATTACAAAGTCATTCATATAGAAATTTGTCTTTCTTAATTTTCAGTATTATACCTTTCTTCATGAACGATGGAATGTCAGATTCAAATTTGACAGCTGGTTTAAACGATGAATGTTGAACAAGCTTCCTCCGGATACCTACATGATATTGGCGAAATTGTGGTAGCTCCACAAAGCCACAAATCAAAAGTTAAAGTTGAAGCACTATTATGTATTCTGTGGTTGAAGTTGAACAAGCTAATTTTATTTCCAAACAATATGGTAGTTGACTGTCAAGTCAAATCAGTTCCTTTTTATTAAACGTCAAAACAGTATGTTCTGTAGAAATTTGTATAAAATAATGAGTTATGACGTCATACCTAGCTATTACGAAATCACTTACGTTTAATACTTGAAAACAGTAAAGAATATAGTTTTTCACAGTCTTACGTCATACTTAATTTTGTCTGACTGTTTAAAAATTTATTCAAACAATAGGGAACTACCCTATTATATTAAACTAGAGCGGCACCCTGGAGTTTCATCCGAATTGATGGTCACTTCTTCCAAGCGACTGTTAGTTTCCGAGATTAGAGCATTCAACCGAAATAAATAAACTCTTCAGCGTTATTGTAGATTAGATTTTGTTTATATTTCAAAACCGATTTTGATTATACAATAGAATAGAATAAACTTTATTGTTCACCATTTAAATATTGCTTACAGTGAGTATACAAAATTCAGATGTACAAAGAGCGGCCTCATCGCTAAAATGCATTTTTTTTTTGGCAACTTTAGGATGGAGAAAAGTAAAGGATATCAAACAAAAATAAGTGGGTATTTTTGGTGTGGAAAAGAAATAAAGCGATATAGCATTTCGATTTTAATTATATTTACTGGTGATCGAAAAAAGACAATTTTTACGTTTAGTGTTCGAAACTCTTTTTATAACAAGCACTAAAGTTACTTCACAGACTGTCAGAATTTGTCAATATTATCTTTTCTGTCTAATTGACAACACAAACTTATGTCACATAGTTTGAAATTGAAATAAGAACTTCACATTTCAAGTGTTCTTACTTTTAAAAATAGTTGCTAAGCAATGTATCAAACTTTTTTGAAGTGAAAACTTATTTAGGCACGTTGGGCACTTTTAGTATGGGAAAAAAGCACTGAACTCGCGTGACCTTAGATACATAATATACACACAGATGTGTGTGTGTTTTCCGACGACTGTTTTGTTGCGTGAAGCGTTTTTTTTTTCAAGGAACTCTATCGTGACTAAGCCTTGCTATGGAGGTGTATTGGTCCGATAAAGCATGTACCGTTAGGTTGGCCGTCGGTACAGCCAGAGCGTAAAAGTAATAAATAACCAGCACTTTTTATATACACTACCGGAGATCAACTAGTTTTTGCCAGCTGTTACACCGTCTTGGTTTTGTTCATTTTATTGTACGGCTAGTAAGCAATTATACGTTCGAATACTTCGATTAAAAATAGATATCGTTCGAAATTGGATGAGTAATAACGTGGTAATTCCACTAATATCCCACTAATATTATAAATGTGAAAGTTTGTATGGATGAATGGATAGATGTTTGTTACTCTTTCACGCAAAAACCACTATACCGATTGCGATGACACTTGATATGTAGATAGCTGGAGACCTGAATTAACGCATAGGCTACTTTTTATCCCGATATTCCCACGGGATCGAGACTTACGTGGCTGAAACCGCGGGGCGCTGCTAGTAATTAAAATGGTGTTTTTGTGTGGAAGGCAAGCCCGTTAAATTTGACAATAATAATAATGGAATCATACTAAGTATGGTTTGTATTATGGGGTCTAGAACACGGCATAATGTACTAGGTTATTTTTTTTTCTAAATACATGTACGGGTTACAGAAAAGTGTATACAAAATAGTTGATTTAACATCTAAAACAAATGACTTTTGAAATCTTTTGAAAATTATTTTCCTACTGTAGATGGCAGATGCACATATCTCAGGAACGTATTATGATTTTTTAAAGTCAATTTCAATGTTTTTTTTTATGAAAACCTTTTCAAAAAAAGCTGGTCTGCCTTGGTATAAAATATTCATAGTTTCATTCATATCAGCCCTCTCCCATATTAAATATTAGCTTTACCTATCGGTCAATTTTCAAGTTCAATTGTTTTACGTTATTTACGTTTTACGTTATTTGACCACACCTTTCTGTAACACCGTGTATATTACACATACATATAAAAACCCAGACCAATGCAAATAGGAATATGCATCATGCATGCATGCAGATATTTGCACCCTACGCCCTTGCACCCCCTGTTTTAGTTGTTTGACTTTAAAATTTAACTCTAACGCATGATGTTTGCTTGTATGACGTAGGTCCTGACTGGGCGTGCGCTTACCGTAATGGTATCGCCGTCCTTGTCTGCTCGCTTCATCCAGTGTTAGAACACTTAGAACTTAGAAACTCATGCGCTCCTGGTAATACGTGGAACAAAGCGACGAGATTACTTTTAATTTTAATATTAAGAATTAGTCACATTTTGG
Source organism: Euplagia quadripunctaria (assembly GCA_963859945.1). NCBI lineage: Eukaryota > Metazoa > Arthropoda > Insecta > Lepidoptera > Erebidae > Euplagia > Euplagia quadripunctaria. Next base: position 24,278,448 of record OY982562.1, read on the forward strand.
CACATATTTCACGTCTATACGCTTTCGCGGTCCGGAGGGGAGAGGATCAAATTATTGAACTTCTTTAGAATCGTTGTGTTTTGAAATTCGATGAAACCAAAGAACGAAGAAGATGAACGAAGAATGAGATAGAACACAAGTATCAGTGTTTCCTATAATCTCTGTCTTTGCGCCTGTCAGAAAATATGTCAATGTGAACGTGGTGTAATTTTTGCGCATTTGCGTATTAAAAATTCGTTGATTAATTAATTTAATATGTTAATTATTTAACACGTCTCCGTTAATTTAACCAATGACTTTTAAATAAATTATCTAGAATAAAATTTATTAATCTTAGCAAATTATTTGTCTTGTTTTTATATTTTATTTCTCATTCTCCCGTAGGCTACTTTTCTGAAGTTTCACTTCTGCCTTGTGTCAATTGCACACACCCACACTTTTTTTTTATTTTTTTAAATTAATCTGAACTAGGAAGTTGAATTCGCTGTTCGACGAAATAAAGATTTAATTTTTTTATATTTATCAAAGTTTATCATTCGGCTAGTCAGAGAGCCCTCCTACACATCTGATCTCCGTCTACTTCACAAACGATGTTTGAGCAAAATGAATTATGTCACGAAATACAAATTAACGTTTTTATATTTCATTTAATGGAAATACCAAACAATGGGGTTTGTTTGAAACCCCGTTGCAGCCTTACTCCAGCGAATTGCAGTTAATTAGTTGGCCGTGCGTGACCAATGGACAGATCAATGTGCTCGTATGTGAATAGAAAATGAAATTGAATGTGTGCTGTAGAAGCAACGGTTTATTGACAATCTGATTCGGTTTTAGCGATGACTGTAGATTTCCTATCATTATCATTCGAAGCTCGACGTTACTTTCAGCTGAGTACATGTGTCATTGACCTGATTCTTCTCACGACGTCAGACTCAATCAGCTTCGTACCACATTTCGTCCTCGGTAAATTAACTATACTAGTTTTTAATCCCCCACGCAAAAAGGAGGGTTGTTGTAAGTTTAACGTGTGTATCTGTATGTGTGTGTATCTATGTGTTTGTCCGGCGCGTCATAGCTCTCCTAAATGAGCCGCGATTTTAATTTATATTTTAATTAAAAGGTGACTTGATCGAGAGTGTTCACAGCTATAATTCAAGAAAATCTGTTCAGCCGTTTGAAGGCTATCAGCTCTTTTCTAATCGTTGAAGGGATTTTTGAGTCGGGAGTATCTATTTTTAATTTATAATATTTAACTTGATTGAATATTTGTATCTATCAACAATATTTCTCGAAGGAACGGCAAACTTTCACGCGAAAATGTTACTTTTTAATGAAAAGGGTTTTTTTTAGTTTATTTGTGAACACGCGCATGATTTATTTTCAAAAAAAAAAAGTGGTAAATAGGGTTTTATTCATGGAGTATGCAATTATAAATAACTAGCTTTTGTTCGCGGTTTCTCTCGCGCAAAAGTTTTGTTTCTTTCCCTCGAGAAAATACGTTTTCTGTACTCCTAACAACTTAGGTAGATATATGTAAAAATTCATGATAATCGATCGAAGTTAATTCGTGAAAGCATAACAAAACTAGCAACCCGCCCCGATTCGCACGGGTACAAATTATAACCTTCCTCATGAATCACTCTGTCTATTAGCGAAAATCCGTCCAGTAGTTTTTCAGTTTATCGCAAACAGACAGACAGACAGACACGGCGGGGGACTTTGTTTTATAATATGTAGTGATATACCAAAAAATATTGAGAACAAATCACATAATTGATTTTGATGTAGGGGGCAAACGAGCAGGCGGGTCACCTGACGGTAGATGACTACCGCCGCCCATGAGCACCTGCAACTTAAGAGTCACAATTGCGTTGCCGGCCTTTAAGGTGGGAGTAGGGAAAGGTGGGAATAAGGATCGAGGAGGGGAGAGAGGGAGAGGGAAGGGTTAGGGCCTCCGGTAACCTTACTCACTCGGCGAAAAGCAATGCAAGCATTCCTTCCCTGATAGTTTTCTGTGAGGCCGTGGTATTACTCCGGTCGAGCCGGCCCATACGTGCCGAAGCATGGCTCTCCCACGAACACACTCACATTATATTTGTTTAAAACAAGACTATATTTATATTTTATAGAATCTTAGCAGCTACCAGCAATAAAATGAGTTCATTTTATGCCGTCTGGTATCAAATACATCTCCATCTTCTGCACTTCTTCTTACACCGTACACTCAAAACGTATTTACGTCATTGCATAAAGTTGGGTCAGCGGCCGGCGTATCCGCCGTAATCTTTATATTTTATCTGTACTTATACAATAATTGTTTAACGTATTTGTCAGAAAATGTAACAGGATATGAAAAAGGTTTCAGAACATTTTCTTAGGAATCCAAAGAGCTGATTAATTGTTATAATTACCTAAAAATAGAACATTACTTTCTCTACAAATGAATACGTATTCATTAAATAAATATTAGATTTTATCACAATAAAATCAATTACATGTGTTTTCAGGGTTTTCACGTTCATGTATGTATTATGAGTTTCTTTATTTCACGATAATTTCTACATGCCTCCACAAATTGTAACAAAACCTTCTTCTATGTATGACTAGCAGCGCCCCGCGATTTTACCCGCGTAAGTCAGGATCCCGTGGGAATATCGGGATAAAAAGTTACCTATGCGTTAATCCAGGTTTGCAGCTATCTACATACCAAGTTTCATCGCAATCGGTTAAGTGGTTTTTGCGTAAAAGATTAATAAACATCCATCGATCCATCCATCCAAACTTTCACATTTATAATATTAGTGGGATTTTGACAGTGATTCCCAAGATAGTATTCGATTATTTTGTCTTGTAATAAGTCTTTTCCTGTTACTCATCATAGCTCCAAAACGATGCGATAAATTTTATGAAAATATAAAAGAGGAAAGAAACATTATTATTAAACAAATAAATAAAATGAATTTAAAATGTTTTACTACTTATATTTTTCTTTGAATTTCAAAGAATGTCAATTCCGATTTAGCAAAATCCCGTTATTTTCCGGGAAGAAGGCATGTCCATGTTAAACATCATCATGCAAAGATAACGCAAATACATACAATTATTCTACCTATTCTGAGCATCACTTATGAGTATGACACCAAGCGTACATATAGCAAACAATATTGAGCATCATTTCGAACAAGGTAGGTATGATTATTAGACATTACTTTAAAATATGAAGTTTAGTAAAGTATGAGTTTATTAAAATCCAACATTTTCCTTAAGTTTGCCGTATGTCTTTACTTCCCAGAATTCGTTTCTTATTAGCAACACTATCGAATATTTTTTTAATGGGTTCACTCACTTGAAAAATTCACCTGCTTAATATAAAATACCAACTACACCCGACCACACTATTTGGCACGGCGTGCGGCGCGGGGGTTCGATCACCGCTCAGCACAATTTTTTGTACGCTTTTGCACGAGATCTCATAGTTTCTGTATGATACGTGCCTATTTTTATTGTCGTCTTTGTCTATCCAAAGATTGCCTGTAAGAAATTGCTTTTAGAGATAAGGCCGCCATGTTTCAATTTATTTATTTATTTGTATTGACTAAATAATAATAATAATGACTCGACACATCTCACACACGGCCGTCTGATCCCAAACTAGGCAGAGCCTATACTATGGTAACCAGACTGCTGATAAACATACTTATATATTAAATAAATAATAAAACGTTTATTTGGAATTAAAAACAATACAATACTAGAACAAAATTGAAACGATGATAGCTGCAAAAGTCACAGCTACCAACGAAAGTTTATTCTATTCTATTCTATTTACAAAATTATTCTTTCAAAAAAAAACCGACTTCAACAAAAAAAACTATTCCATAAAAGACTTATATATGGTTTTCTCATGGATGCCATTATCAGAACTGGACCAAAGATACTTAAAAAAATATTTTTACTTTACATAATAATATGCATAGCCTCTACTTCTCTATTCATAGATCTTGTTCAAGGCCAATTAGTCGATTACAAAATGAATGTCATCTATCAATTCATCGCCTCTAAAATACCTTTAATAATTGCTTAACCATTCAATCAACATTCCCATACATAAAAAGCAACAAATAATCCAAGTAAAAACTTGTCCAATTGCGACCACATTCTTAAGATAAAGGATCCTTATTATCGTTCTTGTCGGTGAAATAAACATTTCTGAGCACCTGGTTAAAGTTTATTTACACTGGCAATTCTGTTAAATAATATGAGAGTTAATGGCAACATCTTCAAAATCGTTTACGGGTTCGGCAGCTGCGACCTCTGAAATTTTATGCACTAACCCAATGATCGTTCTCTAAATTTAATTACACTATATTATACTAAGTTACTCAATAAAAATATTTTATTGTTATTATTTTGTAAATGTATTTTTGTATGTTAATTTTTTTATGTGTATTTTTACGGTCGTTACGTCTTTTTTTACGTCTTCGGCACGTATGGGCCGGCTCGACCGGAGTGATACCACGGCCTCACAGAAAACCGGCAGTAAAGCAATGATTGCATTGCTTTACGAAAAGTGAGTAAGGTCACCGGAGGCCCGAACCCTTCCCTCTACCCCTCTCCCCTCTTCCCCCCTTCCCCTACTTCCACCTTAAAGGCCGGCAACGCACTTGTGACTCTTGAGTTGCAGGTACCCATTGGCGGCGGTAGTCATTTACCATCAGGTGACCCGTTTGCTCGTTTGCCCCCTATCTCATAAAAAAAAACACCCAGTTTGAATAACAGGTGTACGACACTGACCTGCTCAAGATATTGCTAACGCATATAAGCATATAACACTTTCCTTCCATTGCACTCCCATTTTGCCTACTTTTTCCAGTCAATATAGTCACAATTGTCGCATCTTTAATTCCCAAAGTACATGGTTGACGGCAATAGGCTAGCTCCCTATTATAGTGATACCAAATTATATGTAAGTAGTTGGCAAAATCGTCGTAGTCGTAGAAAAACGACGGATTTGATTTTTAGTAACTTTACAGGAGAGCACTTTAAAGTTTTCAAATGATTTTTTACGTTATATTTTGAAAACAGCTGTTTCTGTTAATGAAATCTGAAAATCCGCCCATGGGCACCTGCAACTCGAGTGTCACAAGTGCGTTACCGCCCTTTAAGGTGGGAGTGGGAGAAGAGGGGGAGGGGGGGAAGAGGGGGGCGAGGGGAAGGACGGGAATAAGGGAAAGGGAAGGGTTGGGGCCTCCGGTAACCTCACTCACACGGCGAAATGCAATGCAAGCATTGCTTCACGGCTGGTTTTCTGTGAGGCCGTGGTAACGAGCGGAGTCGAGGGGGCCCATACGTGCCGAAGCATGGCTCTCCCACATAAAAGTGTTTACAATGTTTACACCAAAACCCACAAGGCACTACCGTGGAACACCTGTACCTTTGTGTTGGTACATCTAACAGTAGAGATTAATAGTAAGAAAGTTTATTTCAAACTTTTTAATCCATTCAAATATTCTATATATCCTCATAAAATAAAAAAAGAAACAAATTAATTTTGACGTAATGCTATTAAAAAAAAACTATACCATGGTGGTGTACCTACCACTTGTAATGTCGCGATATGGGGCTGTCCCACCAGCCTCCTACAGTGAGATTATAAAGGCGTCTATTCTGGTAGTAGCATGGTATCCAAATCAACACCCAAGCCACGTTTGTTGTATTGTACAGAGTGCTGTAAGCCTCTGGGTATAGATAACCCGCGGACTTATACGCGACTTAACGAATATTTGGCAATTCACCTACCAACATTTCTTTTGCATTGGATAGTCCACACCCTACACCCCTGAACAATATCAAAGCCTCTCAGGGCATTAGAGACCTAGTGGGCGTAATTAAAAGTAGTAGCTCATATTAGAGGTGTAGCATGTTGAAAAAAAAATGTAATGGCAGGAAAGATGAAGTAACTATAGAACTAAAATGAGATCTAAATCTGATTAAATTAAAAAATAAACTATAAAGTGACACAACGAAAACATAAGGTGCCATAAAAACATCACTTCAAATTATGGTCCGATATTGGCTGTTCAAAACTTTTTGCGTTCGTCCAACCGCTCGTTTAGGAGCAAAAAATATAAAACCTCATTCTGACTTCAATTTTTTTTTATTTACTTTGTAGCCGCGAGGGAAAAATGACAGGCAGGATATAGTTAGCAACCGAAATAAACATTTTAACGAATTTTTACAACCTTGTTTATCTGATGTTCAACAAATTAAAACTGAGGTCGATGTTGCTATTGACGCGGGAAAATAATTAATTTTTGGCGCAACGAGTCCGTGGTTTGTGTCATACAATATTAAAAATTAATTTCCTATGACATCGTGACTTCAAAGGTATGTACATTTTGATGACACAACTAACAAACTAGAATAATTGTTATTGAACTTCGCGACTTTAATAGGTTGTTACAGAAAGGTGTGGTCTAATTTTAGGAGTGTTATGTGTAGCCGATAAATAGTTGATACAGCTTGAAAAAAAAATGCATTATTAAAAAAAATGTAATTGTTTTTTCGGAAAAAGCTTTTCCTAATTTACGCACATTTGTAAACAACGCATAATGATTTTTCATGTCAATTTCAATGATTTTGTTTTTTATTTTTTTATGCAGACATTTGCAGAAAAATCTGGATTTTACATTAACATCATTGGTATTAAATACCTATAGATTCATTCATGTTAACCCTCTCACATACGTAATCTTAGCTTTATCGATCAATATTGAAGTTTAATTTTTCAGTTTCAAAATAAGATTTCTGTATATAAAAATGAACTACAAGTGAAAACACACACATCTGTCATCTGAGCGTGACGGCCACGCGAGTTCAGTGCTTTTTCCCCAAACCAAAAGTGCCCAACGTGTCTAAAGAAGTTTTCACTTCAAAAATCGCGAATTTTCATAAAATTGTTTTTGTGCTATACGTTATTACTGGGGTCTTCTATACGGCCCTAAAATATGACCACATCTTTCTAATTGTAACATTCTGTGGATCAGGACTTGATCGAGGTAATATTCATTGACCCGTGACAGTTTATTGAACTGAAAATTCAAAATTGCGCTAATATCCTTAAAAGACATTGTAAAGGTTTTGACTGGAATTATATTTTAATATTTTATATTTAAGTCTTTCTTATACATTTCAAGAATATTTTTAGTTTTTGTCCAAATTCATTTGACTGGCCTGTTGATCTAGTGGTTAGTGACCCTGACTGCTAAACCATAGGTCGTGGGTTCGATTCCCACCCAGGACAAATAATTGTGTGATGAGCACGATAGCTTCTGTGTCTGGGTTTAATTTATCTATAATATGTATGTATTTAGAAGTATTTAAGTATGTTTCTCAGCAGTCTGGTTACCATAGTACAGGCTCTGCCTAGTTTGGGATCAGACGGCCGTGTGTGAGATGTGTGGAGTTATTGTTATTATTTATACTTGAAATCAGGAAGAAAGAACATTGTCGCGTTTCATACATACTGGGTTTCTGCTCATATTTAACCGCAGGACTTGATAAGCATCTTTAGTCCTTTACTCCACACCCCTGTAGAAGATCACGATTATATTTCTGCCAGTGAGTGAGCCCTATTTTTGGTAGGGCGGTCACAACTTATTTAGTGCTGTGCGAGTCTATAAGCATTGGTAACTTCTTACGTTCGGATAGGCCGTATGACGTATACTTGTTCCCTAACATAGCTGAAAAATAAAATGTTTGCCCAAACATTCTCTTCAATAATAAGCAAGCAAAAGCTTCGCACAAACGACAAATATTCGCATCGAATTACAAAATTATACTACATTCACCTCAATCGGTCATCATTAGCATTATCACTTTGGTAGTAAATTCCAGTCCAAGGACTTTTCCCTTCTAACTAAATGTTTGTGGTCTAATAACTTGTGGTATTCGTCAGTTATGATTATATTATACAGTTCGGGGTATGAACTCATCGTTTTATTTTTTGTTTACTCGTTTCTTCGCTGCAAATTGCCAGCAAATTGGTTGTTAATGGTGTGACCAATCGTTATTCTCTAACGAGGACACTTTTAGTGTTGAACTTAGAAAAATACAAAATTCTTAAAAATATATACGTACAATTTTGAATATGAATTTTAAATTCTGTTGTCCCGTCCTAGTAACGGTGCAGAAAAGTGTCACCGTTACCCTATCATACACATGCAGGCAATAAACGGAAAAATGCCACGGCGTAGTATCATTTTAACCCGGCACAAATTGAATTTCGTCGCTAAGTATCGTTCACTGTGCTAAAAACAGAAAATGATTTTAAAAGATTATTTTTAGAACTTTATTTAGTAAACTTTTTGAAACGATGATGTAAAAAAGAGTTTGTCATAAGTTCAATACTTATAAATGTGTGTGTGTGTCTGTGACATCTTAAATTAAAAGATTTAAGAAATAGAATTATGTTAAGCCGCTATTTATGTGTGCACGCTTTAACATTTCATTTGTTTTTTTAGTCGAGAATGGTGTTATGTTAAATTTGACAGGGTTATACTTACGGAAGTTTAAAAACAATTATGCAAAGATCTAGAATATAGTATACTCTTTCACGATTAGCTACTTGCTGTATTACAACACCAGGAGCGCCTTAAATGACCAATCACGTCACAATGTTTTGGCGTTTCCCCGTATTTATTAGGTACTTGGTGGTCACACTAGTTATTCCGCAAAAACGTGTCTGGTGATTTGTCATATTTACAACTTGTTATTTGATGTTATTTTGGAACAGTTGGTGCATTCGCACGTCAATTAGTGCACAAAATGGCCACGTGTTCTAAAATCAACTATAAAATAAATCGCTTCTCGAGGCTATCTGAACTTTGGAAAACTTGCCCCGAAGTTCATTATCAATAACATCGATTGTTAACTGTAGTTGTTTAAGGCATATCTTTTAATTTTTACTAATAATAATAATAATTTATTGCAGGCCAACGATACACGCCATAATGTTAGTGTGTCAGTAAAAAATTACTTATAATTATGTTAGTATTATTAGTATTAATAACATTACATGCCGTTAATTATCCTTATCCAATGCTTTTGAATAGGGCAATCATATCTATGAACAAAGACTCGGTATACTGTTGTTGTCGTTTCCACAGACGCAGCAGTAAGGAAGCTATTTTTTGCAAATTATCTCCTAAAACTCATCAGTTTTGTACTTGCATTGTTGTACTTTTTCGTAGGATCGCCGCGTATACTTCACCCACAGGCCACTCGAGTAGAAAGATTGACAAAGTGCCTTAAATAGCGTGTTCTTAACTTGTGTTGTACATCGAGGAAACCTGCGAGCGACCAGATTGCTTCTCACCGCCAACGTCCTCAATCTCAATGTCCTCGTTATCTCTGAGGTCATGTGTAGGAATATGACCTTTGTATTTAAATTTATTAACCAGCTTTAGTGCAACGCCAGCTATATAGGAGGCACATGAGAAGGCCGATGTTTGTCTGTTTTCAATATAAGTAATTCGCTCTTCTTGGAATTGTATTTAAGTCCATGCACTTCTGCGCATGTGAAACCTACAAAATAAAAAAAAAAAATTGGAAATCACTTCAAATAATGTGTGATGAATGTGTGGGTGGGTACTGTAGCGTTGAGACGGTCCGTTTTACGGTGTGTGGAGAATGAAATGTTTAGAGTACCTAACTGAAAATATCGATTGTTTGACAGCGAACTTGTCCATCATCGTCTGCAGTACGGTAATTGTGCGACTGCATCTTCTGCCATCTGGTCGAAACGTCAGACAAATCAAAGGTACACAACACATAACATTTATATGTAATACCTATTAAATACGTGATCGCTTTAATGTTCGTTAACAAAATTAAATTATCATGGAACGCAAAAGTTTAAAATTTAGTACCCTAAAATAACAAAAATGCCTCTCTTTTACATGAAAACAAAACATATTTAGCGGTCCCTAGACGATCATGCGGCATGACATGCGTTACGTGCGTACATACATGCATGACCGTTTAATTGCATTAATTGATGCGAATGACATGCAAACTACGTGCATGTCCTGCAAACTACGTGCATGACTTGCAAATAACGTGGAGGCAGTGATAGACAATTCCTTTTATTTTTATAAATTTATTTATTTATAAATCTGTCTTTGACAAAGACAGTTCCATACCAGCGCAGAAGACCTGTTCATTGTACTATCTATATCGACTGAATAAAATGATTATAGGTACCAAGCGAATTATCATGCTGCATTATAGACTCTCAATAGGTCCTTAATGCAACATGATGATTCAGTATGTCATGTCGTATGATCGTCAAAGGAACGGTTTTTACGTCAGACTGTATGACCTAAAACACGACATTACTATGTAGTATTAATATGTTAGTCTAGTCAGGCAATTAAAAAAGTAGATCACGCGAACAAAGTATCATAAACAGACAACTGATTTAAATAATATATAAACTGCGGACTATAATTTCATTATGATCACGATTTAATTTATTTGTTTACAGTCATTGCGGTAATATACATACATATTTATAACTAGCGGACCCGACAGACGTGTCCTGCCTGAACTTAAAAAATATTATTCCTGGAACCCTATCGCAGCGCCATCTACCGGGTCCAATTGTAAATCTAAACCATTCTCGAATCCACCTGAAGACACAAAAAAAATTCATTAAAATTGGTTATTATTCCTGGAAACCCATAATATATATATGTATGTGTGTGTATATCTATGTATATATATATATATAGATATATATATATTTATGTATATTATATCTCTGTAATCGGAAAATAACTCTGTAAAACAATAATTTTTATTATTTTGAAAACTTAGAGCCAAAAATCTTAATCCCCTCGCGCAGTGGGGTGGATGGATCTGCCATTCTTATTTCTGGCCCAAAATTTTAACAGAACTTACTCAAATTGTGGTAAATGGTGTTGGTGACACATTAACTAAATTACATTTATAAGAAAACTGTACACAAACTCTGTATTGTGTTACTGTTGATTTACCCAAATAAAGAAAAAAAAACCCATCGCAGCGCCATCTACCGGGTTCAATTGTAAATCTAAACCATTCCCGAATCCACCTGAAGACACACAAACAATTTCATTAAAATCGGTCCATCCGTTTAGGAGGAGTTCAGGAACATACACACGCACAGAAGAAATATATATACATATATATTAGGCAGAAGTGGATTAACCATCCACATTTGGCAACTATAATTTGGTCGGGGCGAGCGAGCCTATTACCGTTAAAATTTGATTCTCACGTTATACCCGGCAAGCCTATTGCTGTGAACCGGGCGCTTTAGTAATTAAACATAGGAAAATTCGGAGTAAATGAAAGGGAAATTAGGTAAGAAGGTAATGGAAAGAAAGGGACCTTGCTTATACGGATGGTTATTTCTTTTTTTTTTTTTTATGATATAGGGGGCAAGCGAGCAGACTTGTCACCTGTTGGTAAATGACTACCGCCGCCCATGGGCACCTGCAACTCGAGAGTCACAAGTGCGTTGCCGCCCTTTAAGGTTGGAGTGGGAGAAGAGGGGGAGGGGGGGAAGAGTGGGAAGAGGGGGGAGAGGGGAAGGACGGGAATAAGGGAGAGGGAAGGGTTAGGGCCTCCGGTAACCTCACTCACTCGGCGAAATGCAATGCAAGCATAGCTTCACGGCCGGTTTTCTGTGAGGCCGTGGTAACGAGCGGAGGCGAGCCGGCCCATGGATTTGGGAGTTTGAGCAATAGCTTTAGCCAATCAGGGTCCACATACATGTAACTCGAACTGGCTGTTGCCGGGAAGTGCGAGCCTTCTAAACTAAATAATAGTAATAAACAGTGTCATATTAAGTTATCTGTGAACCAGCCGATTCCTGGGAGAGCTATGCTTCGGAACGTAGTGGCCGGTTCGACCGGAGTGATAACACTGCCTCACAGAAAACCGGCAGTGAAGCAATGCTTACATTGCTTTTCGCAGAGTGCTGCATTGCTCTTCCCCTAGTCCCACCTTAAAGGCCGGCAACGCACTTGTGACTCTTGAGTTGCAGGTGCTCATGGGCGGTGGTAGTCATTTACCATCATAAAAAAGCCACTTTTCATATGGAAATGTATTGCCTGGAATTGTTTTTTGCCTGAGGTTAATTTTTTTTTAAAAAGAAAGAAACTGAATTTTTAAGGACGTTCTAATTTTGAACAATGATCTCCGTCATTCTCATGAGCTTGAAACAATGCCACAAACATGAGAAAAAAACTAAGTTTTTTAAACCTTTACCTAAGCTTGAAAATAGTTATAATTTTTTTCATTTTGGACCCTTTGGAACGTATCCCCTATAATCCAATACAAATTACTATACCATATTCACGAACGTATCCCCCGCGAACAAGGAACTTTTACTACCTATATTAATATTGAACTTTATTCATATGTGACAAGAGTTACTATTTGTTTATTGGTCTTCTTAAAATACGTCATCTGTTCTACTTATTACGTGCACATTTACTCATACATACATTTATTTCTGATTTATGTTCGATTCGATCCAAGAATGCGAGCAAAACATTGAATGCAAAACATGCATTCGAACAATTGGCTACTGACGATGGAATTTACTAGGACATGTGGTAGTTTTTACACTGTCTTGGTAAAGGTTGGCCGAGACTAGTCGAAGACAAATATAGCATGGCTATCATTATAAATTATTATACGATGTTGTAGTTGTTTTAACCAGGTCAGCATTATCTAAGCAGGTTTATGGATTAGAGAAGGACATCCAAGGATGTGGTGTCTCGAAATTATAATACTGAATCATAGATATTATCTATACTAATCTATACTAATATTTTAAAGCTAAAGAGTTTGTTTGTTTGGTTGTACGTGATAATCTCAGGAACTACTGCTTCGAATTAAAAAAATATTTTAGTGTTGGATAGCCCATTTATCGAGGAAGGCTATAGGCTATATAACATCACGCTACGACTAATAGGAGCGGAGCATCAATGAAAAATGTTGCAAAAACGGGAAAAATCACAAACGCGGACTAAGTTGCGCGGGTCAGCTAGTAGGTAATATAGGTAGCAACGTTGCCATATAATAGGTAATTTAATGGTCTAAATTAATTTATTTGTCTCACACTTTTTACCAGTATACATACTTACACTAATACACTGTACCTGATTGTTGGTTTTGTAGAAATGGTACCGACCGGTAGTTGATGTATCCACCATGATAATCGACCAAATGAATACCAATATTTGCTGTTTTTAACGACTTTAGAAAGAAGACATTTCTCAATGCGTTCGTCCCATTCCAATTTGAATAAAATATTCCATGTCTAAGAATGGAAAATTAAGGAATAGAGAAAACAATAGAGCTTATTACAATTTATCATGATTTCTGCGCATTGAAGCAAATGGTTCTTCACAATTACTTTAATATACCATCTCGAGCAGAGATAACATACATCTGAGCCACGACCAGTGATTTCTTCTCGTCAACTACTCGTTTTCTTCCTCACAGGAAAGACTATACCTATCTCTACACGATGAGACGTTTAACACAATGCAACCAAATAGCACATACAGTTTCATAACATACAACTTGAAAAAGGTAGTGACACTAATGATTTTGACTCGAATTTTAGTGGCGTAATACCACACTCATTGATACCGTTGGCAATGCACAAGTGAGATTTAAAAAAAACATGCTTCTTTTTACATACATACGTCTGCATACTCGAAGGGTTAGGCAGAGGAACGATAATTTGGTCTCATTCACAACAAGACAACGAATCAATCAATCACGACAAGCCTATTGCCGTTAACCGGGCACAAGCCAATTGCCGTGAACCGGGCACCGGGAATAAAAGATGGAGCAGTAAGAGTATATTGAAAAGGAAAATAAGGCAAGAAGAGAAGGCAATGGAAGGAAACGGATATAAGCAATAGTGTAATTGGCAAACGAGCAGACGGGTCACCTGATGTGACTACCGCCGCCCATGGGCACCTGCAACTCAAGAGTCACAAGTGCGTTGCCGGCCTTTAATTTGGGAGTAGGGGAAGAGGGGGAGAGGGGGTGAGGGAGGGAGAGGGAAGGGTTAGGGCCTCCGGTAACCTCACACACTCGTCGTCACGTCAGGGTCGCGAGCGAACCAGTAACTCGAAGTGGCTCTATTTCACCTTTCTTTCAGTCAAATCCTTAATAGATAGATCCCTTTCCAAATTTATTTTTAGACAGACACGTGCTTCTATATCAATTTTGTACACAAGTATGCACACACTCGAGTTTACCTTCCACTACTATTAGAAGTAGAAACTCAAATATCAATGGGAAACAAGTTATTCGGAAATACTAAATTCTGCACGGCATACTAAACACGTGAGAGGGTTTGAGGGGAGGGCCGGAGGTCGTTCGTTCACCTGCGTAGGCATAGCATGCAATCTTCGATACGAGCCGGTGTCCTGCGGAGGCTTCATGTGACTAATAATAATGACTAGTGGAAAACACATAAAATTAAATGTTTCTAACATTTTTGGAGTGAAATTTTACTCTTTATATTTTTTTCATACCTCGAAAAGTAGGAGTACTTTTCGAGGTATGAAAAGTAGAATTTAGTGATCGGAGGGCAGCGTAACGCTTTGTTGTGCTTTTTGTGCTTTATTGGAGGTTACTCCTTATCTTCGACGCATGCAAGTAGATATGTGCATATACCTTTATGTTATATATATTTACATATATATGGAATACATAGGCTGCACTAAAAGTATCGGGAATGGAATATTTCCACTATTCCTATCATATTAAAATCTTTTTAATTGAAAACTCCTTGGTTTTAAAAATCGAATACCATTTATTTATTTAAAAAAAAGATTCTCGGTCTTGTCACAAGGTCTTGTCAAACTTGTTTAGTCGTTGAGAAAATGGAATTGACTCGAGAAAATTCAAGGGCTATGATTTATTATGACTTTCGAAGCGGTTTAACACAAAAACAGTGTGTTGACCGGATGCTTTTTGCATTTGGTGATGAAGCCTCATCCAAAACCACAATTTATCGCTGGTTTGCTGAATTTCAACGTAGACGTGTCAAGCTCAGTGATGATCCCCGTCAAGGTCGTCCAAAAACTGCAGCCACCCAAGAAAACGTTGATGCTGTGCGTAAGCTGATTGAGGAAGATCGACATGTGACATACCGCGAAATTCAGGCAAATTTAAACATTGGCATGAGTCAAATAAAAATAATCTTGCATGAACAATTAGGTGTAAAAAAGTTGTTTTCCCGATGGATACCGCATTTGCTCTGTGAAGAGCAAAAAGCGGTTCGCGTTACTTGGTGCGTCAGAACTCTCGAAAGATTCCACGCAGGATCCTCAAATGCTGTATACAACATTGTATCAGGTGACGAATCCTGGATATACGCGTACGAACCCGAAACAAAAAACCAGTCACGAGTTTGGGTGTTCGAAAATGAGTTAAAGCCAACTAAAATTGTTCGTTCACGGAGTGTTACAAAAAAAATGGTGGCCACGTTTGTCTCCAAAACGGCCATGTTGCGACTATTCCTCTTGAGGGACAATGAACGGTTAATGCAGAATGGTATGCTAGCATTTGTTTGCCACAGATCGTTTTCGAACTCCGTAAAGAGAACTGCAACCGCCGCATCATCCTCGATCACGACAATGCGAGTTCTCACACCGCGCACAGAACAAAAGAGTTTTTAGAGCAAGAAAACATAGAATTATTAGTCCCGACCTAAGCCCTAATGATTTCTATACTTTCCCTAAAATAAAGAATAAATTGCGTGGTCAGAGATTTTCATCACCTGAAGAAGCTGTGGAGGCCTACAAAACGGCCATTTTGGAGACCCCAACTTCCGAATGGAATGGTTGCTTCAATGATTGGTTCCATCGTATCGAAAAATGTGTCAAATTTCGCGGAGAATACTTCGAGAAGCAATAAATACATTTTTAAATAGTAATGTTGTGTCACTTCCTTGATTCCCGAAATTTTCAATGTAGCCCTCGTATATACTGTACAGCGTCTACAAATGATGAGAGAGACAGAGAGAGAGACCTTTTTTGTCCACTCTTGTACATACTAACTTAACTGGCCTGTTGGTCTAGTGGTTAGTGATCCTGACTGCTGAGTCAGAGGTCGTGGGTTTGATTCCCACCCAGGACAAATAATTGTGTGATGAGCATGATCATTTGTTCTGTGTCAGAGTGTAATTTATCTATAATATGTATGTATTTAGAAATATATCAGTATGTTTATCAGTAGTCTGGCGGCCATAGTACAGGCTCTGCCTAGTTTGGGATCAGACGGTCGTGTTAGTTGTGTCAAGTTATTATTATTATTAAGCTTTCGCGTTTTATGATATACATATAATTATGTATACATACGGGAATTAACGCAATCACGTAATCTATACTTATATTATAAATCTGAAGAGTTTGTCTGTTTGGTTGAAATTGCGCTAATCTCGGAAACTACTAGTTCGAATTGAAAAATTATTTTAGTGTTGGATAGCTCATTTATCGAGGAAGGCTATAGGCTATAAATCATCACGCTACGACCAATAGGAGCCGAGCATCAAGGGAATATGTTGCAAACACGGTGACAATTTACAAACGCAGACGAAGATGCGCGGGTCAGCTAGTTTATAATAAAACTAATATTAATAGGTATAGATTACCTACAAGATAGGTAATGTTCTTCATTCAACGTGGGCGAAGCATATTTTTTTATTTATACGTACATATTTGTAATTACAAAAGATGAGTGATGAACTGACAGCTCTCCGCCCAGGCTCAAAACCGCAGGACTTGTGGTTTTTGAGTATATAACCCTGATGACGTAAGGTGATGCTCTTAACTCGTAACGAGCGATGAACTTATATTTTTTTGTTTTACCACCCACAAATGATGATAATATTTGATCATCACTGCCTTTAGCTTCTGTTGCAAAAGATTTTCTTAAGAGTCGCATGTTCAAACACGGCATAAAAATCTACCTTGCTAAGGAAAAAAACCGGACAAGTGCGAGTCTGACTCGCACACCGAGGGTTCCGTAAACTTGTATGTAGATAGAACGTCCATCTCGGGATCGATTTTAAAAAACTTTTACCGTGTCTTTTCGAAAGACAAACTTAACTTTGCGGTTGCGATGTATGACAAAGTTAACAATCCAACCGCAAGAAATAAGTTTGTAATCACAAAAACTATTTTTTTTTATTATATAACAACAAATTAACGACTTTCGCAATTTTTCCTTTATCTGTGCTATAAAATATTGCTTCATGCCAAATTTCAAGATTCTAGATCAACTGGAAGTACTCTTTAGGTTTTGATTCCCTTGCGAGTAGTTGCGAGTTTGAAAATATGCGGCTTAAATTGCGGTTTCTTTTGATTGCGTTGACATAGAAGTTTGATTTTGTTACAGCTCAAAGGTACTGTAGACTTGAGTATTTGATATAAATTTCAATTTAATACCTCTACGCGTTCATGAGGAAAGGGGTAGTAAGTTTAAAATTATTAAAAATATTTTTTAATTTGGACAAATGTGCGAGTGCGAGTCGGACTCGCGCACCGAGGGTTCTGTAAAATATTTTTATTATATGATGGAACTAAAAATATACGGTTTTCACAATTTTTCCTTTATCTGTGCTATAAGACGTTGCTTCGTACCAAATTTCAAGATTCTGAATTTACGGGAAGTACCCTGTAGGTTTTGATTCCCTTGCGAGTGTCGAAAATTTGCGGCATAAACGGCTGTATCTTTTGATTGCGTTGGCTTAGAAGTTTGATTTTTTCACAGCTCCAAGGGACAGTAGACCTGAGTATTTGATATTAATTCCAGCTCGATACCTCCACGCTTTCCTGAGAAAAAGGGTCGTGACAGACAGACAGACACTCGGACGGACGGACAACAAAGTGATCCTATAAGGGTTCCGTTTTTTCCTTTCGAGGTACGGAACCTTAAAAAGGGACTTTTTGAAAATGTGTTGGTAACTTCCACTGTGTAAAAAAATCTGTAGCTCCTGTTTTTTCCTGTATACTTCGCTCAGATTTATATTTCTACGGTGCGTTAATTCTGAGGTTTTCTAATGAGTCAAAGTTTATACCTAAGTCACTTTTACAAGAAATCGAAAAGTCTACTTTTGTTTAGTAGATCAAAAGTGTAATACTTTTATTTTATAGAATCACCATGACTTGACTTTTACTCCTAGCACGCGTTTTTAATTTATCTTTGTATTAACTATTAACCCGGATGTTTCCAACACTATCAATCAACTTGCTGCTCTTTTTAGTAGCTGAATTCTCGGCAAAAAACTAATATATTTTTTTAAAAGTTTGCAAATCCGATGGAAATTGATTGGCCTATATTTTTGCTTTATAAGATAAATGTGTGTAAAATTAGATTCCAACTACGAGTACTGCCATCTATAATTCTATAGTCAAACTAATTAAAGGGTCGTGGAAGCGGCATCTATGATGGAGTAGTAAATCTCTAATTAGTATTTGTTTTCATAACTAGATGGCGTGAATATAAAGTTAAAATATACTAAACATAATTAGGTAATTCGAAGAAAAATCATTGAAGATGATCAACATTTTCTAAAGGATAATCAGTGTAAATAAACTAATCCCCTGTCACAGACAGTAACGCCGGCCCTAGCCCTAGATCACGGTAGAGCGAAGTAATTGTATTTTACCGCCCTTTGGTAAACATTTTGACTTAACGTGAATTATATTTTGGGTTTTTAATAATAATAATTAGGTACCGTTAATAGACTTCCGCTTTCTTAACATTAAGAGAGCTTCAGCCGCTATATACATTATTAAATTAGTATTTGGTCTTAATTTCAACCAGTCACTGAATAATGAATCTGTTTCCTTTGTGGAAATTGTAATAAATAAATACAGGCCATCTGTGACTTTCAGATGGTGCCTTCAAAAATGTATTTTTCGCTGTAAATTGTTTTTCGCATTTAGATTTTCGGAGTAACGATCTGCTCAAAACGGCGGGGAAAATGGGATGAGTAGAGCTGACGATCGATCTCAGTGGCGTACACTAGAAGAGACTTATGTCTAGCAGTTGACGATGAAATATTGGCTAATGATGGTTTGGATTTTTGGCGCCCCTTGGAGACTACCCCACTCGATCAACCCCAGGGCCGGCGCTGCACAGCATTGTTAGTATTGTGACTGCTCTACACGTAAATAAAATTACACGTAATAACACTGTTAGTGTGTCGATATGGTGTGACTACAGACCGGGAGCTTAGGTCTCCAGGTTTCACACTCATAAAACTGCATAAAATGTATGCTTCCGCTTTTTAGGTTAAAACGTTTATGTAGATATAATTAGGCATACCAACACTTAAATTACCGACGCCGGATAAAAACTTCAAAAACTCCGGATACAAAAAAAATCGCAACTTTTACCCGGACACCCAAAAAAAAAAAAAATAAACCGCAGTGTCTGTTTACATTTTTTTATTAATTTAAACAGCTTGATAAGGATTCATCTAACAATTGTAATTTTCGACTGACACAGAGTCCCCGGACACATTTTGAAAACCCCGTCCGGACGGTCCCCGGACGCCCTCTAAACTACGACAAATCCGGGGAAACCCGGACGTATGGCAGCCTTAGGTATAATTATGTACCCACGTTTAATGTAAGTAAGTATACGACATGGCATATATTTTAGCCAACTGAGGAGATTGATTATTTTTTATACCGGCTCTCACAAATGTTACTGAGGTGTTATCGTTATTATCATTATGTAAATATTTGTCACCTAGCCTACTGACTGACACCGTAAGCGTACAAAAATGCAAGATCTTCGAGGTATAGGTACCAACCTTATTTGCTATTTAGATAAGTCTTATGCTAATAGCAATAGAGCATAAAATGTATTTTTTTGGTTGTATTATTTCGTTGATGTTAAATCTGTCTTATCTGCCTTGGATTAAATTGGGTTATGAACTTATACCGTTAAATTATGTGATAATACCGGTGTGGAGGAATTTTTTGCGTAGGTTTACGTAATATCTAGACTAAACTAGACTTATATCAAAAATCTACATCGATGCAGTGCTAAGGTTCATACTTTCACTAATAATTATATCCTACTAGCTGCGCCCCGGGGTTACCCGTGTAAGTCTCGATGCCACCTGAATATCGGGATAAAAAGTAGCCTATGTGTTAATCCAGACATACCAAGTTTCATCACAATCGGTTCAGTAGTTTTTTGTGTGAAAGAGCAACAAAAATCCATACCTCCTCACAAACTTTCACGTTTATAATATTAGCAATACTAACAACCTGCCCCGGCTTTGCACGGGTAACAGAGCATAATTTATTGATTTTTTCCGACATCTTCAACAATGATCGTCATATTTCATTATTTTGTGTTTAATGTACCTAGTAAAAGCTCAATAGTATAAAATAGTATATTATTAGTTGAATACTAATAATAATACTTTATTTATATGTAACAACTAGCAGTGCCCCGCAGTTTTACCCGTGGAAGTCCCGATCCCGTGGGAATATCGGGATTAAAAGTAGCCTATGCGTTAACCCAGGTCTCCAGCTATCTACATACCAAGTTTCATCGCAATCGGTTCAGTGGTTTTTGCGTGAAAGAGTAACAAACATCCATCCATCCATCCATCTATCCATCCATCCATTCATCTATCCATCCATCCAAACTTTCACATTTATAATATAAGTGGGATTCCATTGACCATTGTATAAAAGTTTCATCAGGAAATGTAAGGTAAGGTCAAGCCCACCAAGTAATACACTATTCCTTTTCCTAGAGACATTAATATATTTAACATTATTTTATTAATTTAGGTTCAACAAAGGTGTGACATTGTGATAATGTGTCCTTAAAGGAAAAACTATCTTGTATATAGAGATAATGATTAATGCTACATTCTCGTAAATCTAGACAGTTTAAATCTTTATATAAATAATAGGCAAGACAAAACAGATAAGAACCATTTTCTCCTATTTTCCAACAAATTTTCTTTATTTTTTTTTGTTGAGTAGCTAATTCGGTTCCATCCTTTCGTTGTCGAAACACCAAAAAGTCGAACTAAACCCTTTGACAGCTCCTTTTTAGTTCGAGTCGTCAAAGTGTGGAATGAACTGTCTGCGTCTATTTTTCCAATCAATTATAATCCTGGACCGTTCAAGTGTAGAGTGAATAGGATTTTCTTAAATAGGCCACCCATCTTCGTCTTCATCGTCATTTTCCATCAGTTGCCATGCCATTTCTCAATAAAAAAAAGGCAGTCATAGGACTGCCGACAGAAGTGAAAACTTAAACGAAACGACGAACTTAAAACGTCACATTAGCAGGTTGGTGACATTAATTAATAAGGAGCTGACAGAACTTAATGTTTAGATTAACGCCCTCTAGTGGATTTATATATATTATGTATTATTAGCGTGACGGTCACGGGTTTAGTGCTTTTTCCCCATAGCAAAAGTGCACAAACGTGCCTAAAGAAGTTTTCACTTCAAAAATAAATTAATTGACGGGTTTTATCTTTTTAAATTATGTGAAAAAGGTTACAAAAAGATACATGGTTCCAGTATACATTGTTGAACTGTCATGGTACGAAACGTCTAAACAATGACAGTTCAAGTTATACTGGTTAATTAAATAAAACAAAACATTCAAAACTTAATGAATTATGGTCGAAATCGAGCACCAGGCGATCATCAGTAAACTGTGTCACTCTTTATTGTGTAAATAAACAATCAGCAAAGTTATGAGGGCTTTAAGTATCCTGCCCAAAGAGATTCATCGACAAATCTGTGATGTTACGTCATGGCTAACGTGTTAATATTTTTATGTTCAACTTCATGTGGGGTCTCACTGGGAACGGAACGTTGAACAACTCAAATCAAGCGACTCTGAAAAATAAGTGTGTGCGAGCTCCGACGCACGGTACGGCTGGAGATTACAACTCTCAATCTCTCTTTCTCTGTCTCTCTCTCTCTCTCTCTCTCTCTCTCTCTCTCTCTCTCTCTCTCTCTCTATATCCTGAGTTAACAATACACTTCAATTACATTTATACACGCACACACTTTTATACACATACATGATTTCAAAGTGACAGATAACGTAACGTTTTATTAATTTAACTCCTCATAAAAATAAACATACCTTAAAATTATGAGGAGTAAACTTTAAAACTTCAACGACTTAGCGCCACCTATAGGGCCATTTTCACTGCAACCAGGTCATTCGTCAATCTAATAAAGTGAAGTCTTGAGTAAAGTCCCTTTTTGGACTACGCCTGTATCGTACAGAAGTGGCGTTCAGAAAGAGAGTATATGATGTACGGCTTGCCACCTGCCATGTTGTTTTTTAAGAAAAAAACATTAATTTTTATACCATTTTTGGTTGAACGAGCTCATCTCTAAAACAACCTGTCATCTTCGTCCCCCGCCGCGTCTGTCTGTTCGCTATAAACTGAATGAGTACCGAATGGATTTTCATACGGTTTTCACACACGGATGAGTGATTCATGAAGAAGGTTTAGGTGTATAATTTATTAGGGTTTAGTATAAATTGGCTGAAATATGATAACGATTATTGAAGATGTCGGAAAAAATCATACCGACTGGAAGCTTTACTGGCGTGCGCCGCGTAAACCGATAAAGTTGTATGAAAACAGTGTATTACGGAGTTATTCTCATAATAATATCTATTACAATGTAGCAAAGCTATATGTCTATCTTCTAAGATTAACACACAATATATATATGCTCTACTACCCGTGCGAAGCCGGGGCGAGTTGCTAGTATTTGAATAATTCTTATTGTCTTCGATAGTCCAATTCTTAAGGAAGCACGCGCTAGGACCCTTAGGCGTCCATTAGACGCTCATGCAAACGTCAATCATTACCAAAAGTCATGATTTACGGATGTTCGTTGGTGATTGATGAAATAATATCGACATCAAAATTTCATCATGCAACCGTCTATCACTGCATTAGATAGATAGGTTATTCGTCAATCACCGTTTTGATTGTGATAGCAAAAATGATAGCAAAACCTACCGTGTAATGGGCGCCTTAGGAGTGAAGCAGTAGCAGTATAAACGCGGGTGAAACTGCGGCAAACGGATAGTTAAGATAGAGTTACCGACAGTGTATGTAAGGTTACGGAATACGGATTTAAAATTACTTGCGATTAGTCGATAGTTTTGGATACTTTCAGTTACGGATATTAGATTTTATTAAGGAATTGGGAGAGGCCTATGTCCAGCAATGGACTATGATAGGCTGATTGATTGATTGATTGAAGGAATTGCAAAATACCTACTTATCTACATATTATGTAGGTATATAATGAATTGACTTTTTTTCTAAGTTATCATTTGCTACTACAAACAATTGATAAGGCCAATTGATTAGCGTGATTATTATAGCTGCTCAGTTTTTAAGTAAAAAACAAAATTATATTAAACCAGGAGAACACGTGTCTTATATGGACTCCGCCCATATCCAAAATTATTTGGAACTTTTATATCAGATTCGGTTAGGGTTTCGAAATATTTTTTCTCGGATATCCGATAGTTTCGGTTACGTTTACGGACCTCCATAACATCCCTGCATGATCCATGTCAAGTAATCATTCAAATCTATCTAAGAAGTTTGGTATAATATTACAACCTTTATTTAAATAATAAATTCCAGTTTTTTTTTATTTCTATAATATCAACTTTATTCTATATTTATAAAAAATCAACTAATTAGAAATCAATTTGTGCCAGTAGTAAAGAAGGCTGTAAGCTTCAGCAATATTGTATTAGAACTTAAATATAGAACAGCACATCCATCATACAATATAACGCACACATAGATAACATAACACACACACTTATGACACAATAAGTACGAAGCTAATCAAATTGAATGCAACTTTCTCTCCGCGTTCAATCGGTCCCTACAAGTATGTATGTATGTATGTGTGTGTGTTCACATTGCGGCTTGCATCAAAAGAACGTCGCACGAATAAAAGTTTTTATTATAATACGGACGTAACGAATCATGTCGCATGGCTAGGGAGCCCATAATAAAGTCAGGACAAATATTACACTAAATTTTATGAAACAATCGAAATTGAAAATATTTCGAAGAACTTTCACGTATACAGTAAAGGCAAAAGTAATAATTTTTAATACGGTCGTGAATTTCTCGTGTCTACGGTCGTGAGACTGTATTCGAATATATAAAGACCACAACAATCACATCAAATATCAGACCGTTAACAACGCTAGCTAATTTGCTAACACCCGACGCTTAAAGGAGAGTGTATTAAGTTTTTTGTGTGTCTTTCTGTCGTATCACAGCTCCTAAAAGGATAGACCGATTCGGATTTAGTTTCTTTTTGTTTGAAAGTTGACTTGATCGAGAGTTTTTTTGAGTTAGCTATAATTAAAAAAAATCTCCGTTTAGCCTTTGGAAAATTATCAACCGTTTTCTAACCTTTAAATTTATACTTGTAACAAATCTGAAGTGGCTGAATGGTGCTGAATTCGACTGCAACGTCAGAGGTCACTCGTTCAAATCCCCCTCAGCGCAAATATTGGTATTTGTACACATGTAATGTCTATTTTCATTGGTTTTGGTGTTTCTAAGTATAATAACAATATGTATGTATTTACAAAAAATGTATGGAGGAACGGGTGTTGTGTCCGTTCAACGTTTCAACGTTCCGTTCAACGTTCAACGTTTGATGTTGGGAAGTTGTAAATAATACTAATCGACCCGAGAACTTTGGTAGCGCAAGGATTAGTAGTTCCTCCGTAGTTCGGTGGGTCCCTCCCTCCCTCACTCCCTCTCCCGCTCTTCCTCCTCTTCCCCCTTCCCCTACTCACACCTTAAAGGCCGGCAATGCACTTGTGACTCTTGAGTTGCAGGTGCCCATGGGCGGCCGTAAGTCACTTACCATCAGGTAACCCGTCTGCTCGTTTGCCCCCTATACTATAAAAAAAAATATATATATTTTTGCTGTATGTGGATATCACCACAAATGTATCTAAGTAGGTATGTTTGTCCGTGTTGTACAGGACGTGGTACAAGCTATGCTTAATTTGATTTGATTGAAATAGGTTTTTTTTTATGGTATAGGGGGCAAACGAACAGACGGGTCACCCGATGACAAATCACTGACTACCACCGCCCATGGGCACCCGCAACTCGAGAGTCACAAGTGCGTTGCCGCCCTTTATGGTGGGAGTAGGAGAAGAGGGGGAGGGGGGAAGAAGGACGGGAATAGGGGAATATATCCGCAAAACAATAAACTCATGGTCACAACATGGCGTTCGCACTTACACGCCGGTCATAAATGAAAATGCATTGTTACATCACGTCACCATTATGATCGAGTTCAAAATAAACAGTCATGCTCCATAAATACATGCACCGTCCATTTCTGACGCATAGCGACCTTGTATACAATGTTTCTTGATAGTAACCTAATTCTGGATGGATGTTGTTAGTTTGCGACCCAGGGTACATTTCACTATGCGACCATGCGACGAGGCTCTCTAGAATTGGCCTTTAGCTTTAATTTGGGATAATTTTAATTTATTTAATTGGTTTAATCCACTTGAACAAAGTCAAATGTCTTGTCTTGTCAAGGGCAAACGAGCAGACGGGTCACCTGATCGTAAGTGACTGCCGCCGCTCATGAGCATTCGAGCTGCAATTCGAGAGTCACAAGTGCGTTGCCGGCCTTTAAGGTGGGAGTAGGGTAAGGGAGGGAAGAGGGGGGAAGAGGAAAGGGTTAGGGCCTCCGGTAACCTCACTCACTCGGCTAAAACTGATGTAAGCATTGCTTCACTGCCGGTTTTCTGCGAGGCCGTGGTATCACTCCGGTCGAGCCGGCCCATACATGCCGAAGCATGGCTCTCCCACTTAAAAAGGGGTTGTGTGTTGATCACTTACTAACTCTAATAGTGGTAAATTATTAACATATTTTCATCTGGTTGAAGACTGTCTTGTAATGATTAAAAATAACACGTTATGGATGAAAAGGACAATGGGCAGGTTATATATTCTGGAAAACTGACAATTTCTGGAGAAGAAAGGCCTTCGACTGGCAACCACGGTCTGGATAGCGAAACAGTGCAGGCAACAAATGGGGGCATTTGTCTTGAAAATCAACATATAAAACAACTAGTAGCGCCCCGTGGTTTTACCCGCGTGAATCCTGATCCCGTGGGAGTATCGGGATAAGAAGTAGCCTATGCGTTAATCCAGGTCTCCAGCTATCTACATACTAAGTTTCATCGGAATCGGTTTCGTGGTTTTTGCGTGAAAGAGTAACAAACATCCATCCATCCATACAACCATCCATCCAAACTTTCACATTTATAATATTAGTGGGATTAGTGCATATAGTTTTATTTATTTACAGAAAGTACACCCAGCGTAAAAGTATCTTTTGCATGTATGTGGGGAGGTAGAAATAAAAGAAGGGAAAAGAAAGTCGAGTTAAGGTAACCCAAACCAAAGGTATTGCATTGCACCAGTCAAGCAATCAATTCAAGCCTGTACCTAATTTCAGACTTGTAAAGAAAGGAACTCCAAATTTCTGCTTAAATCGGAACTGTCCGAGTTACAGTAGAGTTTTTTATCGTAGTGGGTTTTTTCGGGTCGTTAATGTTGACAAAGAAGATAATCTCCGTTCTTCTTTGGAATGAGCTTCCCCTTGAAATCAGGATGGCCACCAACAATTACTCATTTAAAATGAAAGTAAAGGAGTGTCTCTTCAAACAACTGGCAGAATCAACTTGCCCATAATTTGTCATCTATTGTTGTTATATGCGTATGTGTATATTTATTTATATGTATGTATGTATGTATGTATGTGGTATATATGTGTATGGTATTTATATAAGTGGTAATATATTACGTAGTATATTTAGTGCAATAGATAATATTTTGTTTTATAAACTACCTTTAGTTAAAACGCACCTCCTTCCTGTTTTCTCTGCATCACCCAATGGTTGACTGGTAGAGAATGCCTTAGGCATTAAGTCCGCCTATGTACCAAATGTGCATAAAGTGTAAATAAATAAATAAATAAATAATGTGCTACTATATAGGTACCGTGAAACATTATGTAGGCAGCGTAAAAAAACTTTAAAAGAGAATTTGAAATATCTTTACGATTTAGCGTTTTTTTTATATTCTACTGAGATACCTTCAAATCGTATCGGAATCGTGTCGATTATCGAAAGTTGACTTAGTACTGTCTAATGTATTAAAAGAAATGAAGTCACTATGGTTACTCTACCAGTAGTTATAGAATCAATGTTTATTTTATGCAGTTTCTAAGAAATTGTGAGGAAAATGCCATTACGCTTTACTGTTAACAACGATTTAGAAATCGATTTTCTTATAAAAATACGGTTTAATAAGTATGTAATGATTAAAATGAGTGAACATGATGTGTAACGCCTGCAGCATACCTCCGCCCGCCACGAAAAAAAAATGTTTCGCAATGAACAGAAGCGAAACTGCCTTTTTTTTTTGTACATGTGGAAACCCCCTCGGGTCGTCACCCCACCGGGGTTTTCGGTGGGGCAGTGTGTCGGAATCGAACCGTATAGATTTGAAGAATCAGATGCGAATCAATCAGAATGCGCGAAATCCACTAGAAAATCCGCCCTTTGTCCAAGATTTTGTTGCGGTTCACTTTACAGCGGAATTTATTTAACGGTGTCGCTGTTTCTGCGGCGGAGGTGTGCTAGAGGCCTAAGCACAAATGACATTAACAGTATTTTTATAGATGTTTTTTTATGCGTGAAAACCCCCATGGGATATACCTCACTAGGGCTGCGATAATAAGTTCTTAACGATGCACTCCGCGTAAATCCGCACGTGAAATATTTACATACATGTGTATAGAATCTCAGAACCACACATACATACGCCAACACATACACATCATACAATCGCACGGACAGAGACACCCACGGATTTTGTAAAAGAAATTGTTACATTTATTTGTGTATACAGACTGTGTTTGAAAATTCAAATCACTGAAAGCGTATGGCTCTAGCATGCTGTTACAATAACACTTTTTAAAAAAAAGCTAACCGTTTACAAGTTAAGCATTAACCGTTGGGCCGCGGTCTGCCAGGCATGATCACTCCGCCTGGTAGGAAGATCCTCCCTTTGTGATGCAGAACATAACACCCGTTCTTCCACAATACAAACACTCGTTCCATGTAAAGTGTACAGTTGTACAAGTGTACAAAGCTTGCGAAGCAACCACAATCCGCGATCCAACCCCGCCACGGCTTTTGGTCTAGGTCGCTCTAGTTTGCCAGCAACGCCCCAAGCCGAGGTTAGTACTCCACAGGTGATGTCCTTGCGCAACATTGCGACTGGTTGAAGGCTCCTAGTATTCCGTAAAAGTATTTCCTTTGTTTCTCAGACGTTAAAGATTGAAATCTAAACCACTTAGATTTTTATTTAAGTGTGTATTTCAGTGCCCCTCCGTGCCTCGGAGAGCACGTTAACCCGGGTGCCATACAAACATATATGGCTTTCGTTACGGGTAGTTGGAGCCCTAAAAAGTTCGACAACCTGGTCTAACTACAGAACTTCGATATCGCGAAATACTTGGGTTGTGGAGGTCTGGTGGTAGTCGCTTCACGTAAAATATTGAAGTTCGGCCGTATCGTAGTTAGACTGAAAGCCGACCCCAACTTAGTTTGGAAAAAGCGCGGAGGTGGATGATGTCATCAAAAAAGTTTAATATTTTTTAAGTATCACTTTCTGAGAGACATGAAAGCGAAAGCCGAGCATCCTAAATAACCTTACTAATAGGCGAAAGTTTGTGATGATGGATGGATGGAACAGCCATCCATCTATGTTCCTCTTTCATTCTACTTCTTTCAAACGGCTAAACGGATATGGATAAAATTTGGCACAGAGATTGTTGTCTGGAATAGCACATAGTCTTCTATCTAATAGTCTATTATTTTTTTCCTAGAAAAAAATTCTAGAAAGGTTTCCGTGGGATAAATACGCGAACGAAGTCGCGGGCTACAGCACAGGCTAGTATTTTAGGCGTCCAATAGACGCCGTCAATCACTGCATTAGACGATAGGTTATTCATCAATCACAGTTTTGATTGTAGCAAAACTGACAGCAAAACCCGCCGTATCATGGGCGCCGTAAATGCGAAAGGGAGTTTGTTTCGCTTTCACACCTTAACTACGACGATCATCATGAAATTTTGCATACCCGTTGCTAGGAATACAAAAAAGAACATTGCGTACCCTTCATCGAGAAAAGTAGTGATGTTCCCGAGAAATACAAAAATAACTTTAACGCAAACGAAGCCGTAAACGAAACTGCTTAAATATGAAATGTTTTTTTGACGTGATAACGTCTTATAAATCGATGAACGCCGGCTGTACGCACGAAAAAGCAGGACTCATTGTCACGTTCCGCCTGAGGCGAGTGCGCAAGCGAGAGCGCGGAACAAGCGATAGAGAGGCACGATCGGCCTAAGCGTTCGGCTTGTGATGCATCTATCTCTCTTCCACTGTTTTCTTATGACGTTATCACGTAAAAGTATCGTCCATAAACCGACTTTACACACAACCAATTTTTTTTCTTAACCAATGAGCAGTGAAACCTTTTATGTTGGGATTTTGTGTATTGTGTACTCGCATTTATAATCAACGTGATTCAATTGGGTGATACAGGCTCGGTAAATTGTCTACGTCATAATGCAGCGCAGTGTATTTTTGTTCTACGTGGATATCTCTACATATTTACAAACAAAAGTACTAATTTGAAGTTTTTTTCTAGAAACCTACCAGAACAAGCTTAATTTGTGCCGGTCCATGTGTTTATTATTATTAATAAATATTAAATAACAGTCCACAGTATTCAAAAATAGCAATACATTGATATAGCTATACAATTTTTATAACAATATGATAAGCAAAAAAATCTTAAAATTCGCTTTAACGCTGTTGTAAGATAAAAAATTCAAACCACTTGCCGCTACAATAAATTATTCAAAGTTAAAAACCAAAAAGATATGATTCCGGCCAGGATCGAACTGGCGGCCTTCTGCGTGTAAAGCAGATGTGATAACCACTACACCACGGAACCAGTTGACCATGTTTCTAATTTAAAGCACTATTTTTTATACTTTATGCTTAAGCTGCAAATTATGTATGTACTTACTTGACCTTCATACAGTTCTTATTATCTAATTACAAGTTAGTTGTATTATGGTGGCATTTGTTATTTAATCTAATCTCTAGCATAATACAGAAAAAGTTTTAAATTCATTGGCTGTTTATTGGTGGCAGGTATTGACAGATTTCTTTGTTACGAAATTGGCAAGCACATGTCCCATCTGATAGTAAGCGGTTACCGGTAGTATTATATTAATACTCACGAAACTAGCTTTATTTTTCGTTACTTTTACCGACTTTTGTAACATATCCTGCCTACATTTACAAACCCTCTCCGTATTTTCCTTAACTTTAAAAAAGTAGGAGGTTGACCAAGTTCAGATGACTGGCGTTGAGCGCGCGTTTTGCTAACGCGCGTCAATAACACGCATTTAATTGTTAAAGTGGTTCACGAGCTAACGCGCGTTTTGTTCCAACACGTGCTCGACACACGCGCATGCGATCATACTCTTGAGATCATTGGTTTGCCGTACATTCGTTTTCAACGACAACACGTGAATTTAACATCAGTTAAGCATCAGTTTGGTGATACTTCATCACTACATATTATAAAATAAAGTAACCCGCCGCTTCTGTCTGTCTGTTCGCGATAAACTGAAAAACTACTGAACGGATTTTTATGCGGTTGTCACTAATATACAGGAAGGTTTAGGTGTATAATTTGTACCCGTGCGAAGCCGGGGCGGGTTGCTAGTTTCATACATTTCAAGAGTTTATTTTTGTATAATAAAAATATGAAGTTCAAGAAATGAACCCGAAATTATTTCGGGATCGGGCGGGCGTGCGTGCGTGCGAGCGAGCGAGCGTGCGTGCGTGCGTGAGTGCGTGCGTGCGTGCGTGCGTGCGTGCGTGCGTGCGTGCTTGTGTGTGTGTGTGTGAGTATGGGAGTATATGTGTTGTCTATGAGTATGTATATCTGCAAACTACAGTAGGTTCTCTGTGTCGTGATAATCAAGACCGTGTAATTATAATTTGGGCAAGCCTATTGCAATCAACCGGGCACTTTAGAATAGAAGATGGGAAAATTGGGAGTATATTAAACTGACTGTTACCGGGAAGTCCGAGCCCTGTAACTGGATTACTAGTATAGTAATACATTCTTTACTTCCCTTTCCTCGATCATGTCTTTAAGACGGCGCTGATGAGTGGTGGACTGGTATGGTGAGAAATGATCGTTGACTGCTTGGTAACAATCTATTCTCACCTCTGCAAATGTGCAAGCGTGAAAACCCAATCAACATTTTAAAACACCGTACATTTTTAGTTATAATTGTAAACCATTAGCTCACTTCTCGATTGCAGCGTTTCTATTTAGCACAAGTTTATTTTGTGTGTAGTGTCTATTCTGAGCTCCATTTGTAAATAGTAGAAAACTGCAATCGCGTACATTGTAGATTATTTTATGACAGCGCACACTTGTTGAGCTTTGAAAAATTAAGAACGCGTTCATCTAGGGCTGTCAATTCCTAAATAGGAATCTAAAGTTTTGCAATAAGTCATTTCGTAACAGCAGAACATACTCTTTCTTCACATCTTTACTTTTGACTGCGACTGCTCAAAAAAGTAAAGATGTAATATGATTTGCATTGGTCTGGTTAAAAATCTATGTCTTCTCAGTTAAACTTAGTTCGGACTTAGAGAGCGCTATGTAATAATTCTTAAAACTAAATAAATGGAAGAATAAAGTTATGCATGGTACGGTTGATAACCCTAGGCTTAAAAATTGCATAAACTGTTAACGTTATTTGCATAAATTTATGATAATGATATGATGCTATGATAAATAAAAAATAAACAATTTTCAAATACTTAAGAAAAATATAAAAGTGCTAGGAGAAGTCTCATTTGTGTGGCTCCCAAGGCTATGAGTAGGTGTTTTGAATTTTATAGTCAGATCAGAATTTAGTTTTAGTTGATTTGGTAGAAAAACGTCAGAAATATTTCATAATTATATTTGGATTTAATTTTCCAAAAGGAGTCCTTTTAGAAAGAAAAAATCGCAATCCTTTTAGAAAGTTTAGTTTCGTACTACTACTAAAGTTTACGTATGAGCCGTCTCATACCACGTATGATACCATCGATACCACGGCTTCACAGAAAACCGGCAGTGAAGCAATGACTGCATTGCATTTCGCCACGTGAGTGAGGTTACCGGAGGCCCTAACCCTTCCCTCTCCCCTATTCCCGTCCTTTCCCTCTCCCCACTCTTCCCCCCCTCCCCCTCTTCTCCTACTCCCACCTTAAAGAGCGGCAACGCACTTGTGACTCTCGAGTTACAGGTGCCCATGGGCGGTGGTAGTCATTTACCATCAGGTGACCCGTCTGCTCGTTTGCCCCATATACCATAAAAAAAAACAAAAGAAAGAAGCAATCGATATACGTCACAGTAAATTTTCTGATTGCAAAATATCTATCTATATAAATAAAAATCAATGTTTGTATGCTTCTCCTCTATGCGTTCCGAAACCATTGATCAGATTGTGATGAAACTTTGGTAAGGTGTTCTTGGGACGCCCGCGAGGGTTCCTGGCCAAAAAAATATAAAGAAAAAAAAGAAAAAATGGCATTGCATCGCGTGCCGAGTGCTGCTAGTAACTTATAATAAATGTACCTATACAATAAATTAACGACTTTAGAATTTTTTTCTTTACTTGTGCTGTGAGACCTTGCTTCTCACCATATTCCATGATACTGCTTCAAGGCACCGCGGACATAAGCATCTATTTGATATCAATTTCACGTTTTCTAGAGAACCTTTTCGTGTCTCTTGAGCGACATACAGACGGAAAATGAAGTGATACTATACATGTACTAATTAATATAGAATATTTGGTACACAGTCCGTCGGTCGGGCTACTACGCTACTTTCACGCCCCGCCCCGCCTGCTGTCTGCCCCAACCGTAAGGGTTCCTTTCTTCCTTTTGAAATACGGAACCCTAAAAAACAATAAGTTTTTTACAACTAGGTTGGCAAAGCGATGATAAGCTATACTCGATATACGATGGTAACAATACTTCACAAGGCTTTCCACCTTTAGCTCAATAGCGTTAAAATCATTCAGTGTCCTAGTATTTAATGAACGACTCTTATACCAAATAATAAAAAAAGTCTATAATATGCATTATCAGCAATAGGAACCACATTGTGAAGTGAAAGATTTTCAAGTACGCTGCAAGCACTTTATATTAATAAAAAGTTATTTGAATGATAACAATACCTTTATAAAAATGTGAACCATTATTTAAATTGGGATTTGCAATGTCATGCGTGTGGTCTGGACGAAAATCAGATTTATCTCATGATTTCGTGGGCGTCCATGATTTATGAACGGATCTGAACTTTTTATCGCATGATATCGTAATGTGTTTGGCGATCTGCTTGCCAACTGGCCCTGGGATAGGGACGGTTGTTTTACATACACGTTTTACTATTTATAATTTTTATTTTATTTATTTATTTACATCCAACGCTTACATCTATTATTACAGGCTTAGCCTAGTGCAATAGAATTAGCCAACTTATAATCTATAACTTATTATATACAGTGACACATCTGAGAATTCACTCAGAGAACAAGAGAATAGGTCAATTTCCTTCGCGATGTGTGGTGGCGGTGGCGAGCAGCGCCGTGTGGCCTCGCAGTACAGCTAGCAGCGGAGGCCGGCGGCGGCGCTCCACGTACCGTTCCAGGACACAGAACCCTAGGCACTTCAATATTTTCGGATTACTAGCCTTGCCTCGCATCAATCCAAATATATAAGTGACGAGAGCCGATAATATTGGTCCCACGTACTACCTACTAACGTGTAATTGCAATGTGTTTCAATATTACAATTTCTACCTATCTTAGGCTGTTCGGATGTATCGTGGAGGGTGGCCTCGTGGTCTACACGTAGTCCCCCGTAGGTAAATTTTAGTGAAGAGGGGAAATACACACGATTGATCACTTTCACAGTTTATTATAAAACCTGTAATACAGTTATTTGATAGAATTTTTTGGACGTTAACAAGACTAGGGTCAGGGTGGTGTCCTTGAGAGGCTTTGGACGTAGTTCCGGCGCTGGTGGATGAAGAGTACTTATCTTCGGAGTAGTCTTGAGCGGGAAGAGGCTGAGTCTTCGCGCGGCGGGTATATATAGGCTCCAGCGGCGTGGTGGGGCACGTCAGAGCTTCTCAGGTAGTAGTGGGGTGGTGCGGGGCGCAAGATCTCGGTGGGAGGGCGTAGGATGACGCGTGACACGGACTTCAACAACAACCACTCGTGAGTCTTCCTTTAATCAACTGAAAGGTTCAAATAAAAGTTGATGATACTAACTTTTAAGCCTACTTCGTGATCGCGTTAATTCCTGTATAAATACATAATTAAGTATAAAAGTTGATGACTTGAATGTTACAGAATTATGATAAAAACTTAAAATTGATTATGCTTCGGCACGTATAGGCCGGCTCGACCGGAGTGATACCACGTAGTCAAAGAAAACCGGCCTCATAGATACGCTTACGTTGTGTTTCGCCCAGTGAGTGAGGTTACCGGAGACCCTAACCCTTCCCTCTCCCCCTTCTCCCCCTTTTCCCTCCTCTCGTGACTCTTGAATTGCAGGTGCCCATGGGCGGCAATAGTCACTTACCATCAGGTGACCCGTCGGCTCGTTTGCCACCTATACCATAAAAAAATTGAGCATTCATTAAACACTCACACAAAAT
Source organism: Euplagia quadripunctaria (assembly GCA_963859945.1). Lineage (NCBI taxonomy): Eukaryota > Metazoa > Arthropoda > Insecta > Lepidoptera > Erebidae > Euplagia > Euplagia quadripunctaria. The sequence goes on from OY982562.1 coordinate 24,313,459, forward strand.
ATATTTAAAAAGGTTTTTCAGGGGGAAAACGAGCAATACAGGTATGTTGGGTTAAAGTCGAAGTTAAAAGTTAAAAGTAAAGTTAAAAGTTAGTATAGTCGAAGACGAGTTTTAAAAGTTAGCTATCAAGAAAAAAAAAGATGATGTAGCAGCTCTGAGCCATCTCGTGTGTGTAAAAGGCTTAATCTTTTGCATAAATATACTAAATTTAATGCTTTTATCTGCATCGTCAATTAAACCATGAATATGTTTGGTTTTACAAAGTCCGCAAAGTTCAAACAACTCATAAACCTAGATCACATTCCCTTGAATAGTTTCATTCAGTATATTCGCCATATCAATGACTTCTACAGTTAACACATGGATAATGTAAGATAATTTTATCTCTACCGACGATCCTTGGTATCAGTTAAACTGAAGTACTCATATCAATAACACACGAACGGCAAAGATAAAATCAGACTTCTTTCACAGAATTGGTAATGGTAATGACGTCACTAGTATTACAATTGTTTATTAACACTGGTAACCGTTTATCATTAAACAGACCGTGTAATTGTTTGATACCTTAGGCGTAAAAAATATAATAGTTTAAAAAAAAACTAAAAAAAAACACGCTTTTATAGAAAATCTAACTAAAAACTAGAAAAATTTTAATCGAATTATTGTATTGTCATTGGTCTTTGACATATGTGCAAAATTTGAATGAAATCTGACCGTTTAAAGTGGGTCAAAATCGCGCCCTAAGGAGTCGGTTACAAACAAACATACAAGTGAAGCTAATATAAAGCGTGTAAAAAAAGGTTCTACCTATAGCATGATCCGGTCACAGTTGCCGATACACCGATGTCTCTACAGACAACTACGCGTTAACGAGTCCTTGCATTTCTATTGAAGGACATACCTTGCTTTATGATTTACTAGCAGCACCCCGCGGTTTCACCCGCGTAAGTCCCGATCTCGTGGGAATATCGAGATCAAAAGTAGCTATCTACATACCAAGTTTCATCGTAATCGGTTCAGTGGTTTTTTGCTTGAAAGAGTGACAAACATACATCGAACCATCTATCCATCCATCCAAACTTTCACATTTATAATATTATTGGGATTGAGTGACTATGAAATGGTTATCATAAAGTAGAACTAGTAGGTGGAAGTGAAGAAAAGAGAGACTAGAGTCAGAAAACGTACAGAGAGTTCTGTAGTACAAAATTGAGAGAGGCGTATGTCAGCTGTATAAATAGGTGTGTTATTATTAAACCTACTGAAAAATCATTTTCCAATTGCTGTTTTGATTAGACAGAGGTGAATGCAGAGCACCAACGGACACGTTTTCACTGAAGCTTTTCCTGACAGCTAATACAAAGTGTTCTTTATTGTTGACACCCACAACAGTAATGGTATGGTACTATGGCATATATTACAGGAACAAAGGGAACAAACTTATATATGTATTTTATAGGAATGGTTGTTCCTTGTTTGTATCGTTTGAGCTGCAAGGTAGAATACCTTTGTGAAAGTTCCTGACGTGACAGTTCGTGACACCACGCAATATGGTTCAGTAAGAACACAGCACTGCGCTCTTATCTCTTGCACACTTCTCATGAGGGTAGTAGCCTTTGCTCATCTGTTAACTTGTTCGAAGTCAGAATTAGTTACTAGAACATGTAGGGAGGTACAGGGTTAGTCGTTAGTAAGGTCTTTTGAAAATCACCCGTCGTTTATATGTCGAGCAGTTCTTCGCCATCAATATCCGGACATAACCAGTAGGTTGGCAGACTTACTAGTAGTTTATCAATGTAAATCCTCTGGTTTAAGAAAAGCCAGCCTTTTGTATAAAAGAGACGTCGACAACGATATTCATCCACCCTCAATTTCTTTTGCACAGAAATAATCTTGTCAGTTCTTTTCTTCACGTCTCATATCCCACAAACTGAAATTGGAAATACCAGAATAAGCGTTTTACTTAAAAAAATATCATAATGATATCATTCTTCAAAAAGTAGTACAGTATAACTCAATTTGACAATGGTATTTGGGTCACATCTATCCGTAGTTCATTGAAGTTTGTTTGTACGATGACACAAGATGTTAGTGATACATTGCATGACGGACATATTATAATATTTGTCTACTAGACGGATTAGTCATAGGGTGGTAGAAGTGTTGTTTGTAATTCATTGAAATTTCATGACAATAGTATCTATTGTTTGGATACTTATGAATTAGAAAAAGAATATAGATTGATTTTCAGCAGTGTTAGTCCTAATGGCTGGCATCACTTAAATTACCGACGCCAGACAAAAATTTAAAAAACCCCGGACGCATGTGTGAATTTGCAATTTTTTCCCGGACACTAAAAATAAATTATAAGAACCCAGTTTCCATTTACATTTTTTTTATAAAGCTTGTTAACGATTCATCTAACAATTATAATTTTCCCCTGACAAAGAGTGTCACATCTTTTGAAAACCCCGTCCGGACGCTCCCCGGACGCCCTGTAAACTATGACAAATCCGGGGCAACCCGGACGGATGGCAGCTCTACTCCTACTGAATATACAACCAAATTGATATACAATCCCACGGCAAAGCACACACAGCAGATTTCTTAATCTTGATCTAATTCAGTCGTCACATGTCTAAATGTCAGTGCCATATCTGATAGCCAATTTTCAATCAATCGAAGCGCTCTGTAGAACACAGGCCTCTCTTAATTTGCACTCCGTCCGTTTTGTCTTCCGCATCTAATTCATTCCATATATTTCATTCGCATTTTCGGCCCACCTGGCTTTTTGCAGCCTTCTCACTACGATTCACCTATTCCAATGGGCATCAGTTCTTCGTCTTCTACACAAACCATTGTTATTCTGCCAACAATGTCAGTTAGCAATGTCAGCCGTTGCCGTGGTGGTGCCGTAGCCGTTTTTGTTTGAAAGCGCTAATCTTTGAAACTTCAAGTCGGATTGTCTTTTTTATTTGATAGCCCTATTGGTAACGGAGGCATTTTATTATTTTAATATTTAATTATCATCACGCTACGACCCTTACAAGCTGCGCAGTGACCATAAACGAAGTGGAAACTGTGGGGAACAATTAGTTATACCTACTTATGTAGTTCATACTTTCTTTGTTGTACTATTGTTGCAAAATTTCTTCAAAGTAGTTAAATTTTTGAAGTAAAAACTTCTTTAGCGGCGTTGTGCACTTTTTGGGCATGGTAAAAAATGGTAAACTCGCGTCAGGAAACGTGACCTGATCGAAAATTCGTAAGACGGAGCCGAGTTTCTTATATTTAAAAAAATATAACATTCGAAATTCAAACATTTATGAGCGGCCAGGAGCGCAAAACTTCCAGTGTACCCTATGTATACATTTAGATATGTTTTTACCTACTTTTTATTTTTAACCTAATTATATATATACAGATGTGTGTGTGTGTATGTAATATGCAAATACATTGTGAAGTTATGTTTTCACTTCTGACGTGCAGTCCTACGACTGACTGGTTTTTTTTTCAGATTTTTAACGTTTAAGTTAATAATATAAAAAATTCTAATGCACTAACAGTAAACATTTTGATATTACTACTACAGGAAGATAATTTCCTACCTCCACTAATGAACATCATTAACAATGAGTTTATAATACTATAAAAGCCTTGTACAGGTGATATCCGTGTAAAAGGTTGTGATTCAGATAAGGTTTTAACACCTTTATGTAATGTTTGGTGTATGTAGTTTTAGTTTTTTTTAACCGACTTTTAAAAATAGAGGGTTCTCAGTTCGATTCTTTTTTTTTAGTTTAAGTAACACGAAATCTTCTCCCGTAATTCTTTTTTAAATTGAATTGGTGGTACTCAATGTTGTTCCCATTTAAATTTCAACCAAATATTCCACCTTTAACTATAGAAAATTAAATAATGAAGAATATAGATTATTACAATAAATTTATCATATTTTAGGAGCATTGAAGTTCATTATGAAGTAATGTCTTTTATTCGCGAAACAGGCTCTGACACCAATTTGTGCTCAGGCGTAAAAAAACATTTCCGATCTTGAAATTCAGTAAAGTCTACACTAGTCATGTACCATTTTGAGTACTGCTACTAGTGAATATAACTGTAGGTAATTAGCGCTGTGCGACCCGAATTGCAGCTTTATTGTGTCGGTACAAAAGTGCTATTTATTTAAATGGTTTGACTGAGTGAGAATTCTGTACTATTATGTTATACTGTGGTAATATCTGAATCTTGCTGAAATCTGAAACTGCCAGTAAGATTTAAAGTATTCTTTTTGCATTTAGTAGTTCAACTATTGAGCAAGGTGATAAGCTAGGCTTTTAACATTACGCTTCGACTCTTAGAACCGGAGTAGAGACCATAATCTGTTGGTAACTACCAAGTCATAAACTACAATAGAGAAATTTAAACATTTCTCGTGATGCGCAAGTCATTAAATTCCTCAGCATCCCAGTCAGCTGGTACTTCGCTATAATTAAAAGGAATCCATGGGTCTGAATGACAAACAGCAAATTAAGAACAAACTGACTAATTTATATAACTTTCCAAGTACAAAGTTACTTTCCAGTGTTACGACTGGGAAATAAAAATGTATCTGACGTATAGTCTTTTGTTATTTAAATCTCTAAGAGAGTGCTGACCAGCACTGAGAAACTTGTCCTCAGTTCTGTGATATATTTAATTAGTTTGTATCTTCGAAGTTTGAAATTTTAGACCTAATAAATTCCTCTGCCTACTTACTCAGAAGAATGAATGGCAATGCAATTCTTTTTGCCAATAAAAGGGTTCGCAAGTTGAAATGTTTTCCATCCAAACTTTAGACAATGATAACTGATATAATTATGTATTTAAACGGGAATTAACGCGATCACAAAAAGTATTACATATCTCAGAGTCAGCCTGTGACCACGGCCAGTGCAACCTGGTCAAAACGTCAGGCAATTCAGAGGTATGTAATACCTTTTCGTGATCGCGTTAATTCCCGTTTAAATACATAATTATATCATGGAACGCGAAAGTTTAAAAGTCAGTGATAACTGAACTGTTTGAGCTCGAAAGTCCAAAGTTAGGAGTGATATTGATTGTAAAGTGATTTAAAACATATAACGTCGCAAATATTTTAACATTAGGTACATAGAATCTATAGGTTTATATAAAAATTAACCCTGATTGATTTTCTTTTTAATTTTATTTATTTAAAGCACGTCAGAATTACCTCAATCCGCCTGATGGAAAGCTAGGATTGAGATCCAAAGATTGAATACCACCATTATAGATAAGATAGACCTTGGTTTCCCTATGTCATGTCACAACTTGAGAACGATTTAACCAATGTCATTCATCTTTTTTAATGGTTTCTAATACTTTGTACAAGGTTCGTACCGAACAAAAAAAATAATGAATTTGGATGGATTTCACAAAAATTTCCAGGCGAATTAAGTCGCGAACAATGGCCAGTGACCAATAAAAAACATGTGAAATCTCACAAAATAAATACATGCATACATATAAATACTGGCAGTAAGTAAGTTTTATCATTCAACAATTAAAAAAAAGAACTCTTATCTCGAATTGATTTATCAAGATAAATATTTTTAGAATTTCGAAAGCAAAGAGTAATTTATATTTTTTACGCTCTCGTTTTTCTACAATAATTTTAATATCATTGTTTTATAAGAACTATCATATCGAAATATACTAGGTATAAATACTTCATTTATGTGGATGTGGACGACTTGAGCAAAAATCATGTACTGGTTAACGCGCGTTATCAAAGGCGAACCTAGCCTTATGGCAAAGGCGTCGAACTTGCGATCACGTGGTTGCGGGTTTGAACCCCACCCAGTGCACTACCAACGTGAACCCACTCCTTGCACAAGTATTTAGCTTAAATGGAGGGGTTAACAATAAGAGTAGTAATAATATGTGACCCACGTTATAAAAATATTTTTTTTAAATAACACTTGTATTATGCTTATACAGTATTAAATAGGACTAGTTTACTCGTCGATTAGTTTACTCTTCGACTAGTGTACTCGTCGACTAGTTGACTCGTCTACTAGTTTACTCGTTGACTAGTTGACTCGTCTACTAGTTTACTCGTCGACTAGTGTACTCGTCGACTAGTTGACTCGTCTACTAGTTTACTCGTCGACTAGTTTACTCGTTTACTAGTTGACTCGTCTACTAGTTTACTCGTCGACTAGTTTCCTCGTCGACTACTTTCGTCGTTGGCTAGGCTACCGCTACCGTACAACTAGTAAAATATAAATGTACAAGTATAATATTGAATTGTGTTTTACAATTTCATATTTATTCTCCTCAAAGATTGAATCACTATAATGAATAGCTCATTCATTAGGTGGCATTTTAATTATATAATTATTTATTATGCAGGCCTATTTACGCACATTCATACATATTATTATGTCATTGTTAACCGCAGTAAATATCTACTAAGATTGTAACGTTAAGCATGACATGATCCCTTTCATATTATTTCTTAGCCTACATCTGGTAAAAGTCATCAGTCATCACACAAAGGATGAAATGAAGTAAGAATATGAAAGCTATGGAAACAATTGCTTTTGGCACCCTAAATAATCTTTTATCCTATAAACGACGTCGCCACTTATTTTCAATATTTGTAAGAATTTTTCTTAAAAATATTTGTAATAAATACGTATATTATACATTCTATAATTTATTCTGACAAACTTCCTTATTTAAAAAAATACTTAAATCAAGACGACTGACAACATACTTATACGATTTATGTCAATTTTTCAAATAGGCTAATTCTACTTAACAGCGAGGTAACACACACGTATTGACTGTTTTACAAGGACTACTCAACATAAAAACTAAAAATAACTTTTCTCATAAGTACTCAAAAAGAACAAAGCACAAATAAAGTAATTTATTACTAATTATATAACGGAAATATCATCTGCTTATTTATTATACATACGTATGCCACACTTAATTACAAAAATATGTAAATATTTACAAACAAACATTATACATTGTACATATATTATGTGTATATTTCAATTCATGAAATTCAATAGTAGCGTAGAACATAAAAAATAGTTTTTATGTACAGACGATTCACTCGCTAAGTACACTCATATAAATAACCACTCTACAACCTACGCAATAAAGAGGAATCTAGATCGTTATGTTGTTTTAAGCAAACATATATGTTATCCGCCGAATTATAAGTCATTATATCACTATTATATTTTACAAGAACTTTTTGCACTGAGAAAACAATGTTGACCTTGAGTAAGGTAGTCAAACGTCATATCACCTGACAACCGAGGCAATGAACAACAAGCTGTGGAGGAAGATGCATCCCGGGCGACATACATCATCTCACTTGAATGAAACCGTGTAAAGACGGTCAGCTCTATTTCAAATAAAAATGCAAACGGCCTGCAGTTGCAGTCCATCGCATTGTTGCCTGCGGTCGCGGCTTTTTCTATTTCGAGGCACACTGCAGACCGCATATGCTGCGGCTAAAAGCCTCAGTCGTTTACTCATATCTTCGCTAGGGCCTCCGGTAACCTCACTCATTCGGGGAAACACAACGGCTTCACGCCGTTTTTCTGTGAGGCCGTGGTATCACTCAGGTCGAGCCGGCCCATACGTGCCGAAGTATGGCTCTCCCACGTTAGAAGTTTCTCCCACTGCTGGTTGTGTTCAACCGTTGTCTTCTGTAGGGTCTACTATTACAGTGAAGCGATCCTGATCGGTTCCAAGTCTACTGTGTTCTACCACAACGACAAGTAAATTATTTATTAAGATCTCTCTACACTTCAGTAGTATTACTTCTGACTTTTAATTTAAAACTATAAAAATGATAATTTTCATAAACGTCAGCTGTTTTTCAATGTCAAACTTTTACCTACAGACAAGTAAGTAAATGCATGTCATGCATAAAATAACAGGTTAATCAATATTTTAATTTATATCAATGACATAAAGTCACAAAGTTCAATATATTTATATTCTTGCAAATTTGTGTGAATGAACGTCAAAGGTTAAGAAGAGAACTATAGGTACTTGGACTTAACCAAAATTGGCGATATTGCTCGAGTTAGTAAGCTGATGAGCCTAATGAGCTTATCAAATCATGCCAAAGGATTACCATAGCTACCATTTGCATTGTAATATTGCTTTATTGTAACAAGTAACTTTGTAAAAAAAGAAACCATGTTGAAAAAGAGTGTCCTTGGAGTTTCTTGCCTGTTCTTCTCCATAGGATCTACGTTTTGGAACAGGCAACTAGCTTCACGACCGACTTATACTAACTGACTCCTCCTAACAATTGGTTTAATTGAAATAAATGATTTTGATTTGATTGATTGATTTAATCTACTGAACGTAAATGCTCTATCGGAGTGGAAATTTGCTTTGTTTGTGAAAGTTGAAATAAATAATTTTGATTTTGCTGAGGATTGTGGAAGTAAACGAGTTCTAAAATAGATGTTGCCAGTTACCTAGACCGATTTACGACATGCAGTAGTGAGCTGGAATAGCTTGGTTGCGGAAATGGGGAGACCAAGTATTATCCTTAGGAATAGCATGGAGAGTGTGCGATAAGTTGAATGATTGCCACATTTAAACTTTGACATCCCCGAATATCGACGACAATTTATTATTAAATAAAACAATATATTAAACAAATTTTGTCTCATTGTTAAAAGTATTAGTGAAAATTGTAAAATTTTTAAGGAGAAATCTGTTTTAAATTTTTATTTTATTATCGAAAATCGTCTCGTGTTGTAACGCGTAGTGAGTGATACAGGACCTGACCACCTCAAAACGTACCTACTTCATATGAAAATCTGTTTCTGTTTGTACCTAGCTCTTGAAAACTAAAACCTAAAATAAATACAACCTAAAGGGCGTACGGCGATCTACAAATAACATGGACATGGTACGCCTTACCTTGAAACAATAATAAATTGATCAGAATCATCGCTACCTTTCAGCCTCAGTTTTCGTACTAGTAACAGTTGATGCTGTTCAAAATTAACAGCTGATCAGCCTACGGCCTGAAGTGAAAAACGATTTCATGGTTTTGTGCGCCGCAATCGACTTTCCTCAGTCGACTGTTCACTGCCGCGCTGAGAGCACGCTCGATCACGTCGCTCACCGGCCGCAAACATCTTGACCGAATCCGCGAACGAATTCCGAACACAGTTTTTGAGTTTTTCATCTGCTTGCTTGTGGTTTTAGTGTTTCGTGGTGTGCTTTGGGCTGACCTCGTCATCTGCTAAGGTAAATATACCGGCACTAATTCAAAACTTATTGGATGTTATGAATGCAAAGTTATCGGCGAAACATCTAATTGTTTTCGTATGCTGTAAAATTTCATCTTCAATTTTTCTTTCAGGTGTAGGTACGTTATTTTTAGGCCTATTAATTTCGAAGGTAATAAGTGACATTGATATATCTACTGAACTATTTTTAAAGAAAAATGTTTTCTTTATTACCTTATATTTCATCACTTGAGATGAATTAAAATATATGGACATTCAAATTTTATTACGACACACTAAACTTTAGACAAAAAAAAAAATCAAATTAACTAAAAATGAATTAAAAATAATAGAACGTCTTGAAAAATACAATTGGTTACAACTGTGATGTTTATGAAGCAAATCGTGAGCCATTAGCAAAACCAGTTGATGCTAACTCGCAATAATAAACCACACCACCTGTTACTGAACGATGATAGATAGTATACCACTAATTTCCTTGAGATAGATAAACAGTATAAATAAAACATAAATACTGAAACATTCGTAGATGAAATGACTGACGTGATGTAGAATTTAAGAACAGCACGTGAACAGGGAAACGAAATGAAACCTAATCGGTAAATTGCTTATCAAGACGCTTAAAAAGGCAAATAAGAGAAATGAGTTCTTGTAATTACAGAATCATCTATTTACAAAACAGTATGTGTTATATGACCTTGAATTGTGTTATATTTTTTAGGCTTTTTTTATGAACAACTGCAATTTTTTTTCCTGCATTGTGTTGCAGAATGTAGATTGATTGATGATACTGGTATGGTATGGTCTGAACTCTTAATTTTCTAACGAGTTCTTTCGCCTTACAATTTAGTTATTCATTTGTCTAATGTTTTGAAATTCGAAATAAATTTATAACTTAAATATCTATAATGAATATTAATCTGAATCTTAAATTTAAAGGTTTATCATTTGATGAATTCTCACGCTCATGTTAAGGAACACGTTCCATGAGTATGTGGTAAACAAAATTCATATTATCATTGATATATCAACTGCTTTAATGAGAACAAATATCTTCTAAACATTGGATGTTATGGTAGTGTTTGTTGCCATCCTTACATTACTTATGCGAACAATATTTATAGGTATATTATGTTAATAAACTTCTTTGAAAATTGGCGAAATTTAATAAAAACCGCACACAAGGTGTAACTATGTTAATTGTTTACTAAGATCATTAACCTTCCAATTTAAATCTCTTGAAATTTCATTGGTTTATTACGTATATTTTAGGTTTTATCCTTGGCATTGTACATTTCATTAGCATTAGTAATTATGTAACTCAATTACATAACCATTCGTGGCTTTTGCCGTGGTATCTTCAGAACTAGTTTTAAATAATATATATGTTTGTTGTTTTCTTTATTTTGCTCTTGTAATGCCTTTTTAATATAAATATAGCATATTTCACATTGCTTTTAAATGAATCGGATTTTCACATCACTTACTTTCGGTTAAGGAGAAGGCTCAGTTACTAAACACTAAATTTGGGGAAAGGCTTTACAAATTTCTTTTACTATTTTTCAATATTTTTTTATAACTTTCCGATAAAAAACACGTAAGTGTAGTCTATGTGATTCTGACTTCCAAAAAAACTTATATTATAAATACCACTAAAAATGATAAAAAATAGATTCAGTTATAACATATTTACAACTGATATATATTTATTATTACTGATAATCGTATAACGAAGCAGCTTCAAAAATTGCCGAAATGTGCTGATTTCAAAGGTGCACCATTATACGGCTTAAAAATGCAAAATATAGTTGTTATAACTGTAAAATATGCTCGTACATTTATTTCTCTAAAATTTTGACGTTAATACTTCAAAGCTATTTACTGCACAAGCCAGTTTGATAATAATTAACTGAATTACTTGTTTGTTGGGGTTTTCGAAATATGTAGATGTAACAGGCTTTTTTGCATACGATATAAAGAATTAGGTCATCATTTTAGAGTTGGGTGTCAAAAAACTCAACAATGCTCATTTTACATTCGTTTTATGTTGTTAGCCAACACGTTTAAGCTGCCTAAAGCTGTTGCTACAGTTTTCGTTCAACTACCACGTGTCGGTACCAGATGTTCGGTGTAAATTAGTTTCGGAAAAGTGCAATTTTTTGTTCAAACACCTATCAAAATAGGAACCTAAACAGTGGCGTAACAATAGTGTGGCAGAGCGGGCAAAATGCTAATGGCCCATGGCCCTAGGCGGGCAGCGGCCCCGATCCCAAGGCCCTAAGCATAAGGCACCAAGAGTGAAGTTGTGCCCTTGTGCCCCATCCGATGTATTAGCCACGGGCCACAGATGGTATAGTTACGCCACTGAACAAATGTTTTTCCTTCTTTTTTCGAATTTATCATTTGCTGTATCTGGTAATTCTATTTGTATAAGCAAAAGAACTAAAGTAAAATGATGTTTGGGTATAGCACTGCTGTTGGCACTCGGAAGCTAAAATAATGAAAGGCAGGCCATAGCGTCAGTCCGGGGAACCTACAACCATTTGGATGAAAAGCTCTTCCGAAGACCGAAAACCTGGTCAAATGGCAGGGAGCACCGGCTTTACGTGACGAACCACTGCTTTTTAACACCGTTTTATTAGCTTGACTTGGAAGGCGCCGTCCATTAATCACGTGATGTTTTTTTAGCAACTTTTTAACCCCCTCCCCTCTGGTAATACGTGGTGAGGCTTTAGACTAACCTCACCCCTCTTGCCAAAATCACGTGTATTTTTTTATTTCCAAAAATATATTAATAATTATCAGAATATTATCGTTAAATACAGATATAATAGTGCGTTTTACGACTCACTACACCCTCCAAAAAAACAGTTGAATTTAAGAACCTCCTCCTTTTTTGAAGTCGGTTATAAACGCTCTCTTTTTTACTCTTTAGTTACTTTAAAGCTTCGTCTTATACAGTCATTTCTTATATTACATATTCTTGTTGAGCCAGCAAAGTGAAATTATTATACAAACTTTGCAAAACTCGTCATGCAATTTTCCTGTGAAAAGTTAATTGTGGTATCGTTCTAAAATGTATAACACAAGGAGTACATGAAATAAAAAAGCCATGCATCATGTTACTGTACATATGTGACGCACATAGTTTTAACAGTCGCAAAATCCTTACGTGTCTATAGCATTATGAAGTACACATTTGCTGCTAAGCCTCATTTACACGACTGTAAGGACAACAATGTATAAAACAAGGAGTACATGTAATAAAAAAGCGATGCATCATGTTACTTTACATATGTGACGCACATAGTTTTAACAGTCGCAAAATCCTTACGTGTCTATAGCATTATGAAGTACACATTTGCTGCTAAGCCTCATTTACACGACTGTAAGGACAACATTGTAACCGGACAAAAAAAATCTCTTTCTATCTATATGTTTTTATGAGTAAAACGTACCTTATGGATTTTATATGCATTACCTTGATATCGCACACATTTAATGCTCGCTAATTACACGCTCAAATTTAATGTTCATTTTTATTCGTTTATGTCATTAAAACTAAGTATTAATTCAAACTCCTTGTCTGAAATTCAGCCATTTGCACTTGTTACCTACAGTTCTGTACGGTATGGATGATGTCATGTGTTGTATATTGTCAATAGTATGGAAATGTAAATAGGTATCATTGTGTAAACACAGCGTTATCGCTAACTGAGCTGTAGCACTTGTATGAACAATGGTCCATTCCAGTCTTTGGTTTCAAGCATCTACAAGTAGATATTGTACTATGCTCACGTTACGGTCTCTCTAACCATCCAGTTGTATTCTTGAATATTTTCAAAATTAATACTGTACAGTCTTGATAAACATTTTGATGTTTAAAAAACACTTGTCTATTTAAATGGCAACGTGATTACCCGGATTGATCATGAAAATTTATGGTTTATTTTTATTTTTTATGACTCCAGGCTTATAATAACGAACGTTTAGAACTGAGGAACTGAAGTTCTTCAGTTCTAAACTCAATTAGAATACAGCCTTTACGTTTCTAGACGTATAGTAAAAATAAAACGTCTAGTGATATTCTATAAAAACAAGTTATTTTCAAGTTAAAAATAGTATATATTTTATGCAACAAGCGCAAGATCCGTTGTCAAGCAAGCACATGGCCCGTTCTCAAACAAACGCATGGCCCATTAGTAAATAAGCGCATGGCCTGTTGTCAAACAAGTGCATGGCCCGTTGTCAAACAAGCGCATGGCCCGCATGGTGGTGAACTGACACCGGTGTCTTCATGCACTCAACAGTGACAACAGTATTGTAACTTAAGGGTTACCAACTCTGACCTCTCCCAGCATAGCGCTTTGATAATAATACCAATGATTGAGTTTTTTTTTTATTTGATAGTAGGCAAACGAGCAGACGGGTCACCTGATGGTAAGGGACTACCGCCGTTCATGGGCACCTGTAACTCAAGAGTCACAAGTGCGTTGCCTTCCTTTAAGGTTTAAGTAGGGGAAGAAGGGGAGTGGGGGAGAAGTGGGAAAGAGGGGGAGAGGGAATTGTTAGGGCCTCCGGTAACCTCACTCACTAGAAGAAATACAACGTAATTATTGCTCCACTGCCGGTTTTCTGTGAGGTCACGGTATCACACTGTGGTTGGCATGGCATGACTCTCCCACTGTGGTTTCTAAACATGGTCTTTTAACCATGGAGGATCTTTGTGGATAGAATGGTTTTAATACTAAAAGGGATCTACCTCACCTGCCTAATTTCTTAATCTAAGTCATTGTTTGAATATGATATTTTATTTTGTACATAATTCAGCTGTTAACAAGTAAATTCTATTAACCAGTTAACATCAAGCGCGAGCCTGTTAAGGCTATCTTAACGAACATGTAGTATCTTCTCATACATAATCAATACAAATAAATAAAATTGAAGTGTTTGTTTGTAATGTCAAAATAATAGTTATTTTAAGCTCATACAGCTATTTGCACGATACCTATGCCAAAAAATTAGTTTTTAAATTTTTTGTGTGTCTGTCTGTTTGTTCCGGTTAATCTCCGGAACGGGTGGACCGATTTCTACGGGAGATTCACTGGCAAATACCTCGTGTTATAAGGAGTAAGGTAGGCTACTTTTATTTTGGAAAAAGAATTAGGGTTCCGCGCAAAATAAATATGTACACGCGAATTTGTGATAGTGTTGAAACAATTCATTTATTAAATCCTCCTACTGTGCTATAATCCACCTCTGTCTACCCTTTCAGGGATACCGGCGTGAGTGTATGTATGTATGTATGTGTCTTGAGCATTTCCTATAACATCCCACGTACACTTTCAACGCAATATGCTTTTATTACTACTTTGTCGCCGTCATTAACAGATGTCGTTAAATTTGCTTGGAAGGAATCCAATGCTGTGTTTTCAGGGTAGTAGTCACCCAATAACCTTTGCTGTCCATCGATAGGTAGTTCTTTTATTGTTACTACGTGCCACTTAACTTCAATGGGTAGCTATAAATTTCTTCACAGACTTCTTGACTGTCAAGTCAAATCAGTGCCTCTTTATGAAATGGCAAACGGTGTGTTATATAGACATTTTAATAAGATTAGCTGTTGGCCGCGACTTCGTTTACGTGGAAATTTTGGTTAAATCTATTGCACTCAAACGGTACATTTTTCCCGGATAAAAATATATAGTACTAGCAGCGCCCCGCGGTTTCACCCGCGTTAAGTCCCGATCGCGTACGAATATCGGGATAAAAAGTAGCCTATATGTTAATCCAGGTCTCCAGCTATCTACATACCAAGTTTCATCGCAATCGGTTCAGTAGTTTTGGCGTAAAAGAGTAACAAACATCTATACATACATCCATACATCCTCACAGACTTTCATGTTTCTAATATTAGTAGGATATAGCCTATATGCTATTTCAGACAATAAGCTATCTCTGTGCCGTTCAGACATTTTTGCGTGAAGAGTAACAAATATCCATACTTACTAACAAACTTTTACCTTTATAATATACGAACCTTTATAATTTGGTCTCAGGATCAAAATGATGGATCCATGTTTCGTCCATGGTCACAAATCGAGACAAAAAATTTTCTTGGTCAGCCTGGAACTTTGCAAGATTGGCTCTTGAAATGTCAACTCGCTTTTTCTTTTGTTCGTCTGTTAACATTCTCGGTACCCAACGCGCGGAGACCTTCTTCTTATTCATTTTGCCGGTCAAAATGCTTTGGATGCTGCCATATGAGATCCCTGTGACCTCAGCTAAATGTCTGATGGTTACTCTTCGGTCTGCTAATACGATATCTTCGACTTTTTTCACGATTTCCTCAGTGAGGGACGAGGTTGGGCGTCCCTCGCGATGTTCATCTTCTGTGGATGTTCTACCCAGCTTAAACTCTTTGCACCACCGTGCCACCGTAGAATATGGAGGAGCAGAGTCCCCCAGTGTCTCCACCAAATCAGCGTGTATCTCTTTGGTAGACATTTTTTTCAAACAGAGGTACTTGATGACGCATCTCACTTCGTGTTTCTCCATTTTCGTGTTGTCGCTCCGACTGCTGGTATTCAAATGAATGTAGCTCCTCCAAATGATGTCCTATTTATACAATTTTTTAGGTGGGAAGTAGTGAAGGACCGAAGAAGTGAAAACAATTTTTTTTGGATTTTTATCTTTATTAGAAATACCCGTTTATCATTACTTTTTGATCACCCCTCGTATGTGTATATATTAGTGTACAAGTTACGAATATTTGTGTATTATGTTGTAAAATTTTGATTTGTAACCCCTTTATTTTACAATTTTTAACATAATTTTTAATGCACCTACTTCATTTTTTCTCTGTATCACCCGAAGGTTGACTGGTAAATAATGCGTTAGGCATTAAGTCGGCCTATGTATCAAATGTGAAAACTATTGAAATCAAAAAATATTTTTTTACTTGGGAGAGCCATGCTTCGGCACGTATGGGCCGGCTCGACTCCGCTCGATACCACGGCCTCAGAGAAAACCGGCCGTGAAACAATGCTTTCATTGCTTTTCGCCGCGTGAGTGAGGTTACCGGAGGCCCTAACCCTTCCCTCCCCCCTATTCCCGTCCTTCCCCTCTCCTCCCCTCTAATCCCCCTCTCCCGTCTTCCCGCTTTTCCCCTATTCCCACCTTAAAGCGCGGCAACGCACTTGTGACTCTTGAGTTACAGGTGCCCATAGGCGGCGGTAGTCATTTACCATCAGTTGACCCGTCTGCTCGTTTGCCCCCTATACCATAAAAAAAAAACTCATTTCCTTTTCCTTATGGATTGTCCATTAATTACGTGAGGCTCGAAAGGCGGGGGGGAGTGTTCTAAAAAAATCACGAAATATCACAAGGGTGTAGTGAGTTATCACGTGTATTTATTTTTCGTAAAATGCGCTTTTATATCTGTATTTATCGATAATATTCTGAATTTTTTAAATATATTTGGAAATAAAAATATATACGTGATTTTGAGTAGGTTAGTCTAAAACCTCACCACGTATCACTAGGGTAAAGGGGGGGTTGGGGGCGACGGACAAGGTTATCCGGCGCCCTAGCAGAAGCAGGCCCGAGTCGGTAGCGCCGTGTTCCGCGCGTGCCTCTCTTACTGATAGGGGACAAAATCCCCATCAACACAGTGGGGTCGCCTGTTGTTTAACAGGCGGCCAAGTCTGCCAGGGTACACAGGGATTTCCTTCTAAGGGTACACCTGAGGCCCTGGTAATATGGACTGTGATGGAACACCGTGTGGTTTTAGTCGGTTCGAGTCCGACATACCACCCTACCGCTTAGCCCAGGTGGGGTGACGACCCGTGGGGGTTTCCACACGTAAAAAAAAAGGGTAAAGGGGGGGTTAAAAAGTTGCTAAAAAAACATCACGTGGTTAATGGACGGCCCCTTATTTAAAAATGTTAATGCTCCTAGTGCATATACAATTGTGGTTGCCATCATTGAGTATCATACTTAAGAATAATTAAGAATTTTAAAGTGAGCTTAAAATTATTATCCAGCAAAATAACTAGATAGTACAGTATCGTGATGTATGGTCTTTATAATCAATTATCCTTAATAAATTACTTTGTATTCAAGATAAGCTCAAAGTCGAAACAGTTACATTCATTCCAAGAAGCAGGCTTTGGATAATTTATAATATTTAAACTTGGTACTTACAACCTATTGTTGAAATTCCGAAGCAGTTTCTTAGAATTAAGCTGTTGTGTTTATTTACAGAGACTGAGGTTGAGCTCTCGGGGTTATATCTGCCTATCAGCAGTTTATTTTATAATTTATTACCTACTTAACTAAGAATCGCTTGAACAGATGTTTCTTGTAATAAGTTTTATCTTTCATTCGTTTTTAAATTTAGGCAATTCGAAGACAGGGGTTAATAGCTATGACATCATTACATATTTATTGAAGTCTAGCCGTTGCCGTAGCGTGAAGTTGTGAAGTTTCACAGTGGGAGAGTCATGCTTCGGCACGTATGGGGCGGCTCGACCGGGGTGATACCACGGCCGCACAGAAAACCGGCAGTGAAGCAATGCGTTTTGCCCAGTGAGTGAGGTTTCCGGAGACTCTAACCCTTCCCCCTTCCTCGCCCCTTATTCCCGCCTTCCCCTACCTACTACACCTTAAAGGCCGGCAACGCACTTGTGACTTTTGAGTTGCAGGTGCTCATGGGCGGCGGTAGTCATTTACCATCAGGTGATCCGTCTGCTCGTTTGCCCTCTATACCATAAAAAAAAACTTGACTATCTGCTTGCCTGGGAAGCCACAAGATATTTGATATTCAACGAGTACAGTAAAGTTGCAGAAGATGAGGAACTTAAAGTGTGCATCTTAAAAACAACGACAGAAGTCAAAATAACTATCTGTTATTTTGAGTAAGAATTCATCATAAATATCATTTAGTGCCCTAACTGTTGAGTCAGAGGTCGTGGATTGATTCCCACCCCGGAAAAAATATTGTATGATGAGCATGATCATTTGTTCTGTGTCTGGCTGTAATTCATCTATAATAATATATGTATGTATTTACAAATATATAAGTATGTTTATCAGCAGTCTGGTTATCATAGTACAGGCTCTACCTAATTTGGAATCAGACGGCCGTGTGTGAGATGTGTCAATATATTTTATTATTAAGTATCAGTTCATATCAACTCACTTTTGCTTACAGCGTCAATTCTTACATCCTTATCGAATGTCTATGCCACCATTTGGAACAACCGCCCTCACCTCATCTAGCCGAGTTTGCTACACATTTAAATCGTGATCAATTTTCATTATCGTCTTCATTAATACACAGTTGACGAAAGAAATGCTTAACATGGATAGAACACTCCTTAGTTTTGTGTATTCTGACTTGTGTGAGCTTTTATTTATCCGCATTACGTTTTAAATATATCAGCCCTTAATCTATTAGCAATAGCATCTATTTATATAACTGATGAAAAATTTCGCTATGCTGAAAATTTAACAGTACAATATTGTGACATTTGCTCAAATAAATCTCTCGTTGGCATAGACACAAGAATCTGTTGCAAAGATTGCATCATATCGCGTATCTAATAGTTGTTTATTCCTGCATGACTGATTTCATAGTGTATTTGTATTTACGCACGCATTATTAAAGCAGTAGATTATAGTCAAGTGCGAATGTGTTGAAACTTGAAGTAGCCAATGCATTGATACCCTTATTCTTGTACATTGTTTATTTTTCAGTAATATCTTGTTAAAACACTATCAGTTTTTAATTAATCACTACATATTATAAAACAAAGTCCCCCACCGCATCTGTCTGTTCGCGATAAACTGAAAAACTTCTAAACGGATTATCATGCGGTTGTCACTAATAGATAGAGTGATTCATGAGGAAGGTTTAGGTGTATAATTTGTTAAGATTTTGTTTAAATTGATTGAAATATGTTGATGATTGTTGAAGATGTCTCTGCTACCCGTGCGAAGCTGGGGCGGGTTGCAGCGGCCATATTCGTCGTAAATTGTTAAATCAACAACTTTAGCTGCCGAATTTCCTTCGAATTAACGACTTTATAAATACTGTTAGAAACTTTTATCAAACGAAAAGATGTAGCAAATATTTATTTATATCCACTTTTTACCGAATTTTGTAAGTCTTAACTTCCTTTGTTCTTATTATCTTAGGACTAAATTGATAGTTCATGAATCAATCATTATCTGGATCTGGCCTGTTGTTCTAATGAATAGGATTCTGACTGCTGAGCCAGAGGTCGTGGGTTCAATTCACACCCAGGACAAATCATAGTGTGATGAGCACGATCATTTGTTCTGTGTCTGGATGTAATTTGTCTATACCATGTATGTATTTAGTAATATATAAGTATAATCTACCTAGTTTGGTATCAGATGGCCGTATGGCCGTCTGTGAGGTGTCACAAGTTATTATTAAAAAAAAATCATAGATACAACTATTGAATCGAAGCTGTAGTTATGTTTATTTTCAAGATCATAAAGTAATTGTCAAAGCTGGAGATTGAGCTACAGAGAAAAAAACCATGCAACGGAAACTGTACGGTTTTACTGTGTGTTTTTTTGTGTACAATGTAGAATAATAACTTACTTATTTAGTCACGCTTATAATCTTCTAGAGCTGATACATAAAATAGGTAAACACGAGCACAATATTCAATCTGATCTGGCTCCTCAAGTAGCACTCATTCCTATTCCCTAATCTAACGCTTTTATTATTATTAACGACGCAACGGCTTCGGGAATCAGCATCCGAATTGTATTATTTTACACGCACAATTAAACCTTTACAATCTCATCGTGCGTAGCAAAACCGATTATGCGAACAAATAAATTGCTTCGCAGAAAACTCTGTTTTGTTACGATTTGAACCTACAATGAACGAACGATGTGTGAAATATTTCTTCGTATAATAAAGAGTTATTCGTGTGGATCAAAGCTGTATTATATAATATAAGTTGTCACGGTATTCTGTCTATTGAACCGTGACCGCACGTGCGGTTTTATTGAAATTGCCAGAGAATAATAGATATAATGTGGACATACCGGGTCTTTATTTAGGAGTGAACGTGTCGCATAGCTTTATTTTATTTTTAAACTAGCAACCCGCCCCAGCTTTGCACGGGTAGCAGAGATATCTTCAACAATCATCAACATATTTCAACCAATTTACACAAAACCTTAACAAATAATACACATAAACCTTCCTCATGAATCACTCTGTCCGCTGGTGAAAACCGTATGAAAATCCAATCAGTAGTTTTTCAGTTTATTGTGAACAGGCAGACAGACAGAGAGACAGACGGGGCGGGGAACTTTGTTTTATAACATGTAGTGATAAAATTACTACTAATAATGTGCTTATGGGTTTATGTTTTAGTATTACCATAGGATACATAATATTAGATACAGGTCCAAAGGTCTTACTCCGAATCATTTAAATAAATAGCGACTCTTGTTCCTACACAATAAAATCGCATTTCAGGTCGTCATCATTATCTTTGCCATTGCTTTTCGCCGAGTGAGAGAGGTTGCCGGAGGCCCTAACCCTTTGCTCTCCCTCTCTCCCCTTCTCGCTCCCTATTCCCCCCCCCTTCCCATACTCCCACCTCAAAGGCCGGCAACGCACTTGTGACTCTTAAGTTGCATGTGCATGAGCACATGCAACTTAAGAGTCACAAGTCCCATGAGGGAGGTGGTAGTCATTTACCATCAGGTGACCCGTCTGCTCGTTTGCCTCCCTAAACCAAATAAAAAAAAAATTGAACTAACAATTATTCCGTATCTATCAGTTTTTGCTATTTAAATATAACTTCACTAGCAGTACCCCGCGGTTTCATCCGCGTAAGTCCCTATCCCGTGATAATATCAAGATAAAAAGTAGCCTATGCGTTAATCCAGATCTCCAGCTATCTACATACCAAGTTTCATCGCAATCGGTTCAGTGGTTTTCAAACTTTCACATTTATAATATTAGTGGGATTATATTTTATTCGTAGGTCAGAATTCGATAAGGTTTAATTAAATGTAGCACAATTCTTGAGAACAACTCGGGCTTGAAGTGTAACTTTAAAAAGAAAGACATTTCCAATGGCGCCGTTATTGCGAAAACAAACAAATTAGACAATCAGATTTGCACGAAACAAGTATTCAAAGCTCTCACTAAACTCTCTCGTCGTGTTTCGAGTCACGTCGATCTGTGCGAAATTGATTTACATCTCGACTTGGCGTTGTTTACACAGAGCTAGTCGTGCTAATTCTGCTATTAAATTGAATAGTGATTAAAAAAAATCCTTGTGAATTTGTTTTTCGACGATATTCGTGGGAGAGTCATGCTCGACAGGAACGATAACCACGACCTCTTCTCCCCTTAAAGGGCAGCAACGCACTTGTGACCCTTGAGTTGCAGGTGCCCATGGGTGACGGTAGTCATTTACTATCAAGTGATCAGTCTGCTCGTTTGCTCCTATACCATCAAAAGACGAGCATTGTGGTGTGGCGGTACAGCAATCGACTGTTACGTTGCAGGCTTGATTTAAACTCAGTTTAAATGTTTGTATGTATCATGTATAATTGTTATTAGTCTAGGTACGTTTGTAGTCGTATTAAATATTACTAGAGATTGGCTGAAGACGAATCAATGTGTTTAAAAACTGTTGCTTTCTGCACTTCTTCTAAACAGGTATTAACACAAAAAAACACTTTTTTCAGGAAAGGCGAAAAACTAATTACTGTTCTGAATAGTTTTATGCTTTTTATATGTAGCTAGGAGAAAGATATTGTAGGAATCTTGTGTTTTAATCATGTTTTGGGCTGAAAATTTGATTTCTGTAGTTATTTCCTGGTTGCTTAATAATGAGTTGAACCCTTGTTGGTGAATTTAGCGTATAGCGTCGAGTGGTGGTGATATTTTTGAATTTGTTTTATTGGTCGGTAGGTATTGAAATAAGTAATTCGATGGTCTGCATAACTCAAAAATTGACCCTTTATTAAATCCATCACAATTTTTTTAAATCTATCTCATCCATCAGATAGATTTGACACTTTAGATCTAGGTCTGCGATTTTTTTTTAAACATGTTATTCGTGGGAGAGCCATGCTTCGGCACGTATGGGCCGGCTCGACCGGAGTGATACCACGGCCTCACAGAAAACCGGCAGTAAAGCAATGTTTCATTGTTTTTCGCCGAGTGAGGTTACCGGAGGACCTAACCCTTCCCCCCCTTCCCCTCTCCCTCTCTCACCCCCTGTCCCCTCTTTCCCTACTCCTACCTTAACGGACGGCAACGCACTTGTGACTTGAGTTGCAGGTGCCCATGGGCGGCGGTCATCACTTACCATAAGGTGACCCATCTGCTCGTTTGCCGAAAAGCATTCTGTAATAAGTCACAGAATATTATAATCTAATATACCTATTATGTATTTTTTCTTTATCTGCCTTGTTAGGCCGATACGTAAACGTGCCCGTAAACAGAAATATCTGATGAAACGTGTGTGTGTTACATATCTCTAAAATGTATTCTTTATCATTGCCTATGTTTTATTTATATTATATTTGGGATAAATATAATATAAATAAATAACTTTTTTTTTTACTTTCTTTTCCTACAAGCTGTCTGTACGAAATTCACCTGGAGCAAAATCTAGTGATTTTTCTAATTCTAATATAACTAGCTGCGCCCCGCAGTTTCACCCTCGTAAGTCCCGATGTCGGTGGAATATCGGGATAAAAAGTAGCCTATGTATTAATCCAGGTGTCAAGCTATCTACATGCCAAGTTTCATCGCAATCGGTTCAGTCGTTTTTGTGTGAAAGAGTAACACACATCCATACATCCATATATCTCTTCATTCTCATCTTTCACGTTTATAATATTAGTAGGAATTTCTTCCTAATGAATGTATGAATGGCCAGTTCCTTGATATAGCCTGGTATTCGAATAAGAACTATTGTACATTCTACTGTTTCTAGGAATTATATTTAATACAGACCTAGGATTTCTAATATTATTTCTGTTTGTTTTGTGCTGTAGCTTGTTTAAATAATAATTCAGGAAGTTGTTTTCCAGCATCCTAGCACCTAAGACAAAGTAGAGGTAGGAGTTTTAAGTTTCCTAAATACGGATTTCAGGAAATATCCATTTTTGTTGATCGCAAAAGCGTTACTGGTAATGATATTATGAGTAATTCATGTCCTAAAACAGACTCATCATAGGCAAAATAAGATGTTGGATAATTTACTACGATTTGCTTGTAAAGAGCAAATTAATTATTTTTTTCTTACAAGTTTATCTGCGTCTCTTTTAAAATACTCATAGTTCTAGAAATATCAGAGTTGATATTCAGTAAAGTTTATTGATAAAAATTAATACATAAATTATTTTAAATTTGGAATACTATAAGTGGGAGAGCCATGCTTCGGCACGAATGGGCCGGCTCGCCCGAAGTGATATCACGGCCTCACAGAAAACCGGCAGTGAAGCAATGATTGCATTGCTTTTCGCTAAGTTACGCCCTAACCCTTCCATCTCCCTCACTCCCCTCCTCACCCCCTATTCCCCCTTCCCCTATCCCACCTTAAAGGCCGGCAAGGCACTTGTGACTCTCGAGTTACAGGTGCCCATGGGCAGCGGTAGTCATTTACCATCAGGTGACCCGTCTGCTCGTTTGCCCCCTATACCATAAAAAAAGCAAAAAACAAAACGCAATATTAGGTATTTTTCAAAGATCGCAAAAGTCAATGAACTTCAAAGAACGTTTTATCTTGACAGTTGATATTTGATATCATTTAAGGTTAAAAGCTAGTAACTGAAAATATAGATATCGGTATTATGTAATTCGATAAACATTTCCAAGACTTTCGAATATAATATAATACACATCTATAGTTTGATTTAAAAAAAACCTAATGGCAATAAGGCTGCCCTTTGTATACATACGCTTAATGTATTCTTTGGAAACTTTATTGGAATGAAAAAAAAAAATCTTGACTGGTATTCATCTTTTTAGGGTTCCGTACCCAAAGGGTAATCAACGGGGCCCTATTTACTAAGCCTCCGCTGTCCGTCCTTCCGTTCGTCTGTCTGTCATTATCCGTAATAGGTAGACAGTTGACATTTTTACAGAATGTATATTTCTGTACTAGAATCGTGTTTTTTCTACTCAATCTGCGCGAGTCCGACTCGCACGTGGCCGGTTTTTAAAGTTGCATACAGACAGTTGTATACACGTGTCACCCTAACACCGATGTAACATGTCGCTTCCCTCCTTGATAAAGAATACCAGTCGCGCCCGAAATAGCTCGAATATCTTAAGAATATAGGATATTTTAATTACTTTAAACTATCAACCCGCCCCGGCTTCGCACGACTACAAATTATACACCTAATCTTCCTCATGAATCACTCTGTCTATTAGTGAAAACCGCATGAAAGTTCGTTCAGTACTTTTTCAGTTTATCGCGAATAGACAGACAGACGCGGTGGGGGACTTTGTTTTATCATATGTAGTGATAAAAAATATTGATTTACAATAAAGTTTATTTTTTAATTCTATTCGTGGATTGTGCGGTATCTTCTTAAGACCCTGGCGGCCATCACTTGCTATTGGCGTTGCAGGATTGCGAAGTTTCTTGTTTTCCGCCCACATGGTCTGTGCACTATTACAAACAGTGACCCTATTCCATCAGCTAGCAATGGGACGGTAATAAGTAGCCATTAGCATCTTGTCAAATACTCTAGCCGAACACAATGGTACTAGCATATGTTTCTAAAGGGGATTAATTCTAAGCGTCCATAGGCTACGGCGACCGCTTACCATCAGGCTGGCCGTATGCTTATTTGCCATCGACGTGGTATATAAAAAAACAATAAATTTAATATGGAGTATAATTCAAGTTTTATTGCTCATGATACTCTGTTCCTCTTATGTCCCTCCCACAATTCCGACTTCGACTCATCGTTCTACGTTGAATCAGTTCTCCTCTGGAATGCACTCCCTCTCAAAATCGGGATGTCCACAAACCGTTTTATATTTAAGAAGAAAGTACGTGATCGCCTTCACAATGAGATGGCTGAATGAGTTGGACGCTAGTACACGACTCTGTATTTCGGTATTCATAGTGTATGAATATAATGTTTATAATATATTTATTGTGTAAGTTATAGTGTGTACTCCTGTGTGTACTGTGTGTAATTTGTATTGATTTAACAGATTATTATTATTAATTTCTAATGTGATTTCTGTGCACCCACCTTATAAGATTTCTACACCACCCCAAGGTTGACTGGTAGAATGCCATCGGCATTAAGTGCACATATTAGGCATGAAGATTTAAATAAATAAACTCTAAATAATCTTTAACAGACTTTTTTTTCTCTTCGATTCTTGTTTTCCGCCCACATGGACTGCACAATCACAAGAGTGACGTCTGCAATCAGCTATTAATATGGCGGTAATAAGTAGCCATTAGCATCTTGTCAAATAATCTAGCTGAACACAACGGTATAAGCATATGGAGACCTAATCTCAAAACTCGCTACCGCATTTTGTATGTCAGCGACCAGTTGTTTGTCATAGATTTGTGCAATCCATCCGAGCGTAGGTGACCAGTCTAATCGGCCGTGGAATATCGGTTTCATTACCTGGACTATTCTATGTAGGTTCTAAAATCAATAGGACAATCGATGCTTAATCTCGGACCAGACAGTACTGTAAAATGCTGAAAAGAAAGCTGTCAGTCGTAGGAGCGCACGTCAGAAGTGAAAACTTCTAATCAGATATTAATGTATGTATCTAAGCTTGACGGTCACGCGAGTCAGGACATTTTTAGCACCCTGAAAGAGCTTTATTTATATAGTTCTCTTGTATATAGCTCTCTTACATATATACATATTATAATACACACACACACATCTGTATATATTGTGGCATCGAGACCTCCTGCGCTACATTCAACCTCCTTCAATTGGAACGAGAACTCCTTGACAAGCACGGAGGTCTTGCCTGGTAGCACCAAACTCGAATTAAGAATAATCTTTCTTTACTAGAAAAAGAAATGTAATTAAAATATAGGAAAGAGAAGAGTCTTTTGGCAGACGGCTGAGAGTCTGCACTGTCTTCTCAAGGAACGCCGATTTGTTCAAGATATTATAGAAATTATCATAATTGTTAAATGTGTTAAAAGTTCAATTCTCATTATACCAATTAATTATTTGCTAATGATTAAATTGTTTGTACTCCTCTCGACATTGACATCCCATCCTAGAGTACCTACGCACGTCCCTCCACATTACAATATGTACATGAGAGCGAGTTTAGTATACCCCATACCAAAAGTGCCCAACGTGCTTAAATAAGTTTTGCACTTAAAAAATCTACAAGTGGCTAGTGCTACACCCATCAATCAGTATGGCATAATATTTATGAATCATCCGCGACTAAGGCGGCATACAGTTATTGTACAACTTACTATTAGAAATCGAAATCGTCAATTTGCAGCCAAAGCGTAGCGGATGACATCAGACGTGACGTCATCTGTCCAAAATCATGGCAACACCGTTAACTCTCAAAACGTTTAATTGATTTATGAGCTCTTGCGACATCGGTGCCAATCAGCTCATTGATGACTGGTTTCTGAAGGTTTGTTTGTTAACACACGATGATGGCGGAACAGGACATAATATTATGTATATGTGTATTTTTATCAATTCCACCAAGAAGGGGAATTAAATTCAAATAAATAATTAAATATAATTACATACCCTACACCCTTAGGGGTGAAATATTTATTGATATTTAATTAGAAGGAATTAATCTGAGTATAACCAATATAATAATTGGCGAAGACATCGTGTAAGCTACACACAAAACAAAATATTCACTCAAATTGATAACCACTTCGTTCTTTTTAGTGTAAGGGAGTGAAGAAGATAGTGAAATAAAAAGAGAAGAAGATTTTACAAGTCTATTCAAAAGTAACTTATTCACTCTACTCTTGAAGGTTGCAGGATTGTAATTATCTGGATTTTTTTGCAAGTGAAATGAATAGTACATTGTTTTACAGTTTGCACAGTTTCACACTTTTACAGTAAACAGACGGTCCATGTTGTGTTAAGGTATATTTAAAACCAATTAACAAGCACAGACGGTGTCACATACACCGCTCCTAAGAGGATTAGTGTGATGTTACATAACCTTCCTCAATTGATACTCTATCCAATGCAAAACGAATTGTTTAAATCTGACTGAAAGGTCAGAATACATACAATACTACAGGTAGGTACAGATATATCTTACTTTATCTGCATTCCAAATACTGCACATAAACAGCCATGCAATTTTTACTGTGAATATTTAAAGAATACGTTTATAAAATCCCGAGTTACGTTTTTTGTACTTGTAAAAATAAAAACGTGTGCCGGTGCACTGCTCGTGACTGCGTATAAGGTCCGCCGGCGGACCAGCGGTAGATAGCGCGCGCAAGTACACCGAGTGACATAGGCCTGGTTCAGGTCACTCAGCGTCAATTACCTACCTACAATATTCAGCTAGTAGTTGTCTCTCTTTCTATCGCGTAACTTTTATCTGATTTGGCAACGCCGCGATGTTAGGGTTATCTTTTTTAAAGAAATAAATAACCTGAATATATTATTACCTGTAAGTTATTTGCCTATTACTCTATTTTTGTGAACAATAAAACCTAGGCTAGGTACTAATTAACTCGATAGTCTAGATACGAACGGCCGACCCACCGCAGCCCACTGAATTTTTGGCACGATTAGTCGAGTCCGCCGCGTACTTGTAGGTTTTAGTTTGTTCTTGAGATTACGTGCAAAATTATATTGACCTTCCTTTATTGTTAATGCCAATTATCCTGTTGATGACAAAACTCCAGGAAGCAACAAACGGCCAAATTAAAATCTAGAAAAACTGCTTCCAAAAGAAATATAATTATCAATTATGTCTGTGTGTCTATGTCTTTATTTGTTATCGTGTGCTTCTGAACGGCTTGACTCATTCAGGTCAAATTACCACAATACATAATATTTTGTTCTGTCGAGACGTTTGGTTTATTTGGGCTAATATTAGAGAGTGAGCGATGCACATGCTACTTTTGTATACTTAAAAATATTTTATTACCAATTAGAGTATACTGAGTACTTCGATCATTTAGCAGAGATGTTTGATCGGTGCCAACTGAACTGTTCTTAAATGCAGTTGTAAGCACAGTTGAGCTATCAGACGCTTTGCGCCTGCGACAGCAGTGTGACGTTTCAGGTGTTGCCGAAAAATGTTAATACTGTGTTTTAGAAATGCAAAGAAGACGTGAAATGTCGTACTATCGATACATACCAGTTTTTGTATCAAACTATTACAACATATATTCACAGAAACATTCTGTGTATTTTTGTGAACAGATAAACCTAGGCTAGGTACTAATAACTTGATAGTCTAGATACAAAAGGATCACTCGACGAAGCGCGTGAGTAAGCATTGAACTAAAGTGCGGCCAGGCCAGCGTGCGGCAGCCTATTGAATTTTGGCACGTTTAGTCAACCCCACCGTGTACTTTTAGCTTTATACCTACTCTGTGGAGTGGCCTGCCATAAGGGTAAAAAATCGGGAAGCAGGAGTTTAGTTAGAGTAACAAGTTTATTTTTCTATTTTCAAATACATCCTTGACATAATTTTGATATAGTGTTGTTCTTTATTTTATTCAGTAAATTTATTTTATTGTTACATTAAATTCAACTATATCTTGCCTACAAATGATATTATTAAGTAATGTTATATGGTTAAGTATATAGTATAAATGCAAGCAGAAATGTGTTATTTTTAATATTTGCATGCCTTAACCAAGGCGGAACATGAACTTGTTACTTTATGACATAAGATCTTTTGTTACCCTGTTCCCGCAAATAAAGTTTCATTTCATTTCAAATAATATGTATGTATTTAGAAATATATAAGGATGTTTATCAGCAGTCTGGTTACCATAGTACAGGCTCTGCCTAGTTTGGGATCAGACGGCCGTGTGTGAGATGTGTCAAGTTATTATTATTATTTCATTTCAGTTCCATTCTACTTTCGTCAGTAAATTGTTTGTTAAAAAGTTTTTATGTTCAAGGCAGACGAAGTCGCAGGATCAGCAAGTCTTAAATCAATTGTAGCATTGAACAAGCGACTTCTAGATGCAAAGTGTTGATGTAGATGCACTTGATTCCGTCAATTAAATTTCCGAGTAGTAGCAATTGTATTGGTTGACTGCGAGTCAATTGATGATGCGACACCATTGTGACTTACCCGGGAAACGAACTGATGAACTTAATTATGATTTATGTAACAGAGTGATTTGGGAAATAGTTGACAAGTTTATTGAAAGTTTTGTCAAGTCATTTCTGGACGTCATTTTTATTGGAATCAGTTTTGGGTATTGTAAATTTATTACGTTAAGAAGAAGGGCTACTTCGATCAAGTTAAACACAGTAAAACAGTCAAGGTTTTATATGGATTTTTAGGCTTTCGGAGAGCAAGTTAATTTAGCTATCGTGAGTAAATGAAGTCCTCGGTTGTATGTGTGTCTTTAAGTCTCCGCGATACTGCATTGTTCAAAGAAAGTTTTCTTTTTATTAAAGTCAAGTTTCTGCCCACGGATTTGCTCTCATTAATGTAGACTTGCCAAGTCAAGTATCCCACAGGATAAGTAGGTACTTTACGAAACTTTTTCTGACGTTTATACAAAATTTTCAGTAGGTAAGGAGTGAAAAAATAACAAACAAACAAAAAATTACTAACTTTAGCATTTATAATATTAGTTAGGATGTCTCTACCGTTACCGTACCAAATCGTTGAATATTTATTTATTAATTAGCTGTGCCTAGTTTCGTCCCAATGCCGTGGGAATATCGGGTTAAAAGTCTATATGTTAATGCATATTTTTAGCTATCTACATACCAAGTTTCATCGCAATCAGTTCAGGAGCTTTTGTATAAAAAAACAACAAACATCCTTACAAACTTTCACGTTTATAATATTAGTAGGATATTTTAGTTTCGCATTTTCTTGCGAGGTACACAGTTCAATAAATGAAATTAGTAATTGCTGTGATTTACGTGTATTTTTTAGACTTTATTCACATTTATGATTAGTATCGTATTTATAAAAACTAAAAAACTTACTGAATAAATGTTTTGATATACTGATTGCCATTTAAAAGACCAGACAATTTTACCTTTAGCACAGAATACATAAGAGTAAAAGTACAGAAGTCTCTCTAAACAAAATTTAAGTAAATAGCGACTCTTGCTTCGACACAATAAAGTCGTAATTCAGTTGGAACAGCGCTAATTACCAAGTTATATTTACCTAGAAGTTGCCTCCCATTTTATCGCGTAACTCTTATCTGTTCTGACTGAAAGAGTTAATTAATCTCAATATTTAATTACCAGTAATTTATGTACCAATTACTCTATTTTTGTAAACGAATAAACCTAGACTGGGTACCAATAAGTCGATAGTCTAGACATGAACGGATGACGCGACGCAGCGCCTGAGTGAGCATCGAACCAAAGTGCGGAGTAGACCTGGCCTGCCTTCAGTCAACATCATGAACATGATAATAAGTATTAGATAATGGTAATGCCATCCAAGCGTGGACGGGACTGATGTGTTGAGTAGCACCAGACTGTGACGAGCTTTGAAGATATTAGAATTACGGTAAAACATAAAAGGAACAAAGTATTAGTCTTGTCATTTAAATAGTTAGCGAATTTGAAGTAATCATGATTTGATCACAAAGGTTTAAAGATACCCATGAGCGATGATAAAGACCGCCCGATTCTAGACAGGCCGCGATTTTTATATAGTTATAGTTAGTATTCATTTAGAACGAGAATGTACACTTTCACCAGTAGTTTTTGAGAACGCGACTCATACAACCATCCTTGTTTGCCTTGCCTTTGACTGGCCTGTTGGTCTAGCGGTTAGTGACCCTGACTGCCAAGCCAGAGGTCGTGGGTTCGATTCCCACCCAGGACAAATAATTGTGTGATGAGCACGTTGCTTTGTTCTGTGTCTGGGTGTTATTTATCTTTAATATGTATGTATTTAAATATATACAAGTATGTTTATTAGCAGTCTGGTTACCATAGTACAGGGTCTGCCTAGTTTGGGATTAGACGGCCGTGTGTGAGATGTGTGTTCTTCAATATAAGTAGCTGCAGGACGTTTATTACATGAACAGAACTCTTGTTTCTTTGGGTTTCGTATTAGAGAAGTTTTGTTAGAAGAGCTTAAGAAAAGCATAGTTATAGGAGCATGAGCTTGGGCTACTTTGTTTATCATTATCTTCCTGCCTATTTCCCAATTATTATTGGTTTCGGCGCAGTATATTACATTGCAACGGATTTTAGGTAGTTTCTTAAATGGCCGGCCGCCTGCGTGACGCCAACCCTCCTTGGGAAAGTAGTCGTTTTAAGACGGGAAAGAAAGAAGAAGGTAAATTTGTACAAGGAAAGAATTGTAGAAGAAGAACCCAGGGTAAGGAAAACCGCAAGTCTCGGATGGGGGACGGGACTGAGACTGCAGTCGCTCGCAGAGGCTGAGGCCGTGTACCCGAATGTCATGTATTTCCTGTGACTGGAGAGGACAGGACAGGAACATCAGCTTTCCACTTCCTTTATATTAAGATTAAAGATGTATTTAAAGTTCAAGGGGTGGTAGTTGAGTGTTGGCTATTGGGAAAATTCAGTCTTTTCAACTTCAAAAAATCTGTAGTCTTGTTAAAAGTTGAACAATACGCGCATTCTAAGTTCACCGTGTCGAAGTTAGCAGCGAGTAGCGTCGCATATCGTTGCTTAAATTCCAACACCACGGAAGTTCGTCAAGTTGTTCCATTCGAAACGATTTTCTTTGCTCTCCTGAAGATGTTGACATGCACGGTGTTAGAACTTAATTGAAGATGTGACTTTTTGCGTCTAGATAGGAGCAAAAGCCGGGGTTTGAGAATTGGAGACGCGAGACAGCTTCATATACCATCTCAGTCACTCTCGCGTTCAACTTAGACTGTGCGTAATGTTCGAAATGACACGATGAAACAGAGAATTAGGTCTCATATGTCCTATAAAGTAACTGTAAATATGTCTTAATTATTACTAAGTACTGTGTCGGAATGAGCGTCTATAACTAAGCGATTATATTTTTTAAAGATTAAAATATAAAAATATGGATTTACGTCAAATAATAAACTGAATCGTGACTTATAAACTAAAAGGGAAATTAAGTAAAGACTTTGAAGGGGAATCCGAGAAGTCTTATGTATCCTTACATGTGCGAGTAGGAGGGGTTAGGTATAGAAACTTATAAAAGTCGTCACTAAATCTTTTCATTTGTCATTTTGCCGCGAAAGTATATGTAAACACTTTTAGTAACATGCGTTTCGTGTGATTTACACTAGACGGCGCCTCTGTGCATACCAGATAACAAGTGCATTTCATTGATAACAATAGATTCATTGACGAATCGCGAATCATTCATTGTATTAGACACGCTATACATCTTCACACTCTGTATCACTCGCATTGGAAATAATACACACACATTCCACACACGGCTGCCTGATCCCAAACTAGGCAGAGCCTGTACTATGGTAACCAAACTGCTGATAAACATATTTATATATTACTAATTACATACATATATTATAAACAAATTACATTCAGATACAGAACAAAATGATCATGCTTTTCACACAATTATTTATTCTGGGTGGGAATTGAACCCACGACCTCTATCTCAGCAGTCAGTCACTAACCACGAGACCAACAGGCCCGTCAATATATTTTTAGCCCCCTTTACAGTAGACATAATTATAGTCTCTTTGTATGTCTTATCAGTCTTATCACACAATTATTTATTCTGGGTGGGAATTGAACCCACGACCTCTATCTCAGCAGTCAGTCACTAACCACGAGACCAACAGGCCCGTCAATATATTTTTAGCCCCCTTTACAGTAGACATAATTATAGTCTCTTTGTATGTCTTATCAGTCTTATCACACAATTATTTATTCTGGGTGGGAATTGAACCCACGACCTCTATCTCAGCAGTCAGTCACTAACCACGAGACCAACAGGCCCGTCAATATATTTTAGTCCCCTTTACAGTAGACATAGTCTCTTTGTATGTTAATTGTATCATGTGCTTCGATTTGCACATTTTAGTACTAAATATATTTTGTATGGAATAATCTCGCATCTGCTGCATCCAGCGGTCCGGATATTGTCGTGAACCATTTGCGTTGAAGACCCCATGCTATAGGGTACAATATAACTGTTTGGAATGTAACACTAGTCGTGATTGTTGGTATTAATGTGGGTCGCGTTTATTTATATAGGGGTGTCATTGTGTGACGTGATGGTGTTTTGTTACTGCCAACTGTGTGAGTTATGGCGTCAACTTCGATGTGTCAAACGAATTAATGTTTTTCTTTTATTAATTTTGTACCGATAGTTATAAATAAAAATAGGTACGTCTCATTACAGAAAAATAAAATAAGATAGAAAAAGGACACAAATACATCTTTTATATAAAGATAATAAATAAATCTATAATCTAACCTCTTTTTTTAATTTAAATAATGTGTACCGTACCGTACCAAGTCGCTTCATGCGCGTCGTTCTAATCATTTCCATCGATCAGTAGATTCGGTACTTCTTCCAATGACGTGGACAATTAAGTGTCAAAGCGGCGCAACAGCTCTTTGGTGCTGGAGTTGTAATTGTTCACAAAAAAAAAACTTAAAAAAAAAATAGTTTTAGAACACAAAAAGATTAATTGAAATCGATTTAATATTTTTCTGTAATGTTCCAATAGAAACAGTTAGAATTTTTATAGCCTACGTTACTGCTAACAAAATGTTACTGAAATTTAAATCACTTTACCCCTTTACACTAAGTAATTAGATAACATAACGTAAAACTATCAATAAATCAATTTTATCACCCTTTTATTTGAAATAGCACACATTCATTGTCAATACTCAAAATAAAGTCACCCCTTAAAAAATTAGCAACGTACCTCATTCATATTGAGAAATCCATTCAGGACTATTTATCGTCATTTATCGCCAAATGTCGCTGACGTTGACAGTGGGAAGGGACCTTTAACAGATGTGATGACGGCAATATATTAACTTTAGAATTTGAAAACCAACCTAACTTTTTTTTTAAACTTCATAATTTATGTTCTTTAAAAAAAATAGAAGTAGTTTTGTTTCACTTTCATGAATCCTTTTTTTTTAATTATTATTGCCGTCGCTACTTACGATAATTCCAGTTCTATTCTAGAATTAAGTATTGACATGTCTTTGAGCATAGTGGCAATACGGATCGTGAGCCACAAGAGAAAAAAAAAAAGAGTCTTTGAGCAGACAAAACAATTTTCTGTAATTCTACTCTCCTGAAATGTAAAAAAATATTTAAGAGTAGAATCACAGAAAGTTTATTACCTATTAGATTTAAAAGAGCATAAAAGTCAGCGACGACAACAGGTATTTGATACAATTCTACTAATATTATAAACGTGAAAGTTTGTGAGAATGTAGGGATGTTTGTAAGATACTATTTCACGTAAAAACTACTAAACCGATTGCGATGTAACTTGGTATGTAGATAGCTGGAGACCTAGATTAACACATGGGCTACTTTTTATCGGGTCTTACTCGGGTTTTTAGGGCCCAGCTAGTAGCTAAGAAATTTACAACATTATATCGGATTGCGTTAAAAATTCTATCTATTCTAGCTAATAAACACATAGTTGTATATATTTCGTAATCATCTTTTAAAACACTTCATTTTGATACACCACTCGATTTGGGAGATAACAAAAATATTAAACATACATTTTGGTGCCAAACATTCGCAATTTAGATTTTTTATAATTTTAATACACCTAGTGAGATTCGCGCAATAAAGACGCATCTAACGAGATACCATTCATCAAAAACGGTTCAGCCATTAGTAGTTACGGTGGAATATAGGACGAACATACATACCTACAGATCAAACTTATAACCCTCCTTTTGGGCTTCGCCGCAGTCGGGTAAAAATAATTTAAAATATATACCAACGAATTTCAGGTTAACACCAAGTTCCCACCTTTTTTATGAAGTCGTTTCAAAAGAACGGAAAAATTCCAACCATAAAAATTAATGCGGGTAAAACCGCGAGTCAAAGTTAGCTAACCATAAAACCTCGACCTAACCGTCAGAAAGATATATGTCCGAGTATCAAAAGTTTAATACTTTCAACGCCGTAGTGTGCTATAAATCAATTAAATACGTCTGAGAAGCAATTGCTTTCTTACGATCCCGTCGGAACCAATTCGGGGCGATCCGGGCCCAATGTGGGGCGTTGTGACGCGAAACACGAGGCAGGTGCGATGCAAATGTGCACGCAAAAACCGCTTGCATATTTCTTGTGAACTTGTATTCCGGTTTGTATGATAAATGAATACTGAAGCAAGTTGTACGGTTCGCAATTTAAGTTGCAAATCAAATTGAAATTCAATTGAACTATAGTAGGGCTTTCTGCTATAGCTGCAAACTGGGTCATAAATTATTATCGGAGAATCAGTGTTGCGGGTATGCGGCGAGGGGGCAAGTTCGTTATCGATAAAAGAGAAGTTGAAGAGAACAATGACGATAAATCTAACGTAGAATTGCATCTCTATCGTGTTTAGGTACCTTCTAATTTAAAAATCAGCTGTTATTCATGAATGTTAGATGTTTATTTAAAAAATATGGGATAATTGATTTTATTGTGATGAAATAAATAGCAGAAAACGGTACGGTACGCGTAGTAAGTAGTTATTTAAAGTGTTATTAAAACATTTCAAAGATAAGGTTATATATACGAAAGTTTTGAAACCTTTTAATCTTCTAGCTAATTATAATTGCGTTAAGCGGCGGTAACCATTGATGAAAATTTTAAAACCACCACTTTTTGTAAACCCCGTCGATGAAAACTGCCTAGCCAACCTCAACGAATTGCCATAGACAGAGAACTCAAATAACACCCCTTCAACAGACCCCCCTCTAAAGCCGACATGCGTTTCGCCTCTACCTAAGACATCGAGGCAAGCTTCGGCCGCGAATTAGTCAATGTTATTAAAGTGTTATGTTTTACTATCTGTGTTATGTTAGCTAGTATTATATATTTATTTCTAATATTGACCTTACTTCTTACTATGTTAAAATCAAATTCGAGTGCTATCTCAAGTTTTCCATTTAAACGATACCCTACGTGCAACTCTGAATATTTTACAACTTCCATTGTATTTATTGTACTTGTACCGGTTTTTTATATTTATTGGTAATAATGCTTTTTTTAATCTTCGATTGCAGAACATTGACTTAGGTTTATTCAACTTTGATTCACATGTCGATACAAATAAGGTTCAAATTTGTGATGGATGTAAATTTCCATTTGCCAAGCTCCTTGCGGTGCTAACTATTTCTCATTAAGTGCGTGAATGTATTGCACTTTTTTCTCTTTCGATTGATTATCGAGTGCTAATTTCTGTATATTAGCGGTGAGGCGCTTATAAGCCAAGTATTTAGTACACTATATTCAGATAAAATAAAATTAGTAGCCAAATTACTATTATAGGTACTGTGAAAAATGGTTTTTATTTTCCATACTTATTTATTTAAGACTTTTATTATTATATTTACTTCCTAGCAGTGCCCCGCGGTTTCACCCGCGTAAGTCCCGATCCCGTGGGAATATCTGGATAAAAAGTAGCCAATGCGTTAATCCAGGTCTCCAGCTATCTACATGCCAAGTTTCATCGCAATCGGTTAAGTGGTTTTTGCGTGAAAGAGTAAAAAACATCCATGCATGAATCCATCCATCCATCCAAACTTTTACATTTATAATATTAGTACGATTGAAGCCCCGACTTCACATGGTTTTAAATGAAGATTTTTTTTGAAAAAAGGTGTCTACTCCTATTTGCTAACTTCTTTTACCCTCCATGTACCAGCACGTATTCACAAATGTAGGAAATCATTAATTTGAATATATTCATAGAACGACCCCTAACTATACCCACGACTGACAATTAGGTCGACGTATTTTGAAACCACATAAAAAGGAGGATGTTCGCAACTTTTTAACATGGCGTTCGATTTCAATGATTCACTTTTTTAAACAGAGGTGGTCGGGTGGTCCCATATCAATTTATAAAAAAACAGTCAGTCTTAGGACTGCGCGTCAGAAGTGAAAACATAACTTCACAATGTATTTGCATATACATACACATACACACACACATCTGTATATATATATAATTACTAATTAGGTTAAAAATAAAAAGTAGGTAAAATAACATATCCAAATGTATACATAGGGTACACTGGAAGTTCTGTGCTCCTGGCCGCTCATAAATGTTTGAATTTCAAATGTTATATTTTTTTAAATAAAAGAATGTCGGCTCCGTCTTACAAATTTTCGATCAGGTCACGTGTCCTGACGCGAGTTTAACATTTTTTACCCATCCCAAAAAGTGCACAACGCCGCTAAAGAAGTTTTCACTTCAAAAGTCTGCTAAGGGTGGTATAAGAATAAATGAAAGTCTCAAGATTTAGGTACATTTAATCTGCTTGTACTTTTAATAAAAGATAATTTCAAACAAATTGGAGGACAAACCAAACAAAGACGTTCGCAATTATAATATTCATGAGCGTGTTGCGTTTGTAACGTTTTCGGTAATCAAATTGACAACCAAAATAAACATACGTCTTGTCCTTAATCTATGCTCGCTTTGAAGGTGGGCGTGGTGATTGGGGCCGACAGCCGAAAAAAATTAAAAAGCATTTATATTATGATCTTTTTGAATTAGGCGCACCCATCATTCTAAGTTTGAATTTGACGCATACAATAGCAGGATAAATTTTAGTTTGTGGTATTAATGGTAAAAAAAAATACCCACATTACTGGATTGTCAATTCAAAAAATGTCATTACCATTAATTTGTATGGCTTGTGCAATATTATATTATATTAAGTAAGTTTGTCACTTCAAAAGACAATTTTATTATGGACCGCATCAAATGTACGTAGGTAACGTAATATACATTGTAGCGCACCTTATCAAATTCAAAACAAAATTATGTTTTTTTGTAAAGAATCGTATTGAACTCCTAATCGTAATCAAAACTTGAAGAATCGTAATAAACTAATAGTCAAAATAGTTTTAGAATTCGATCTCCTCACGCATAACTAATTTGACTGAAAATAATGACAGGTATCCCTTATTATATTTTTTACAAAACCGCCAACAAACACTTCCTATTTCACGTTTACAAAGACCGATACCATTAATTAGTTTCGGCTGATATAAAGAAAACCACAAAGCACCTTTTCACACACAATTTCACGCCCAAAATAATATAACAAAGGAAACCTTTACGACTTCCAGACCTCCACAGTACTACAGATTACTAATAATAGTAGTTAACTACTTTGTATTTTTTTCACCACAGTTTGAAAACCATTCATTCAAACGGCTTCTACCACAACAGCCTTTACAGATTCTCATTCAAACTTCTTTCAACTTTGAAGTATAAAACCTCTGTGGTTGAAAAGTTTGGCGTCAAAAAATATCCTTTTAAGTTTTACTTCTGTGGTACACCAATATATAAGTGTGGCACCAAAAACAGTGGACAGGCAAAGGTAACAATGCTGTATAATGCCAAGGCTTGGTCACGATCCCATTGTTTCCTTCGCCAATAAAACATCAAAGGGATAGGGTTTCTGTTATGCACCACTTCTGACTTGTTGATTGCTTCCTATTTTCGATTTTTGAATATATTAACGGTTTGTTTGAATTGGTATTGTTTTGAGTAGTGCACCTACTATTTCTTTGTATTTTAGATTCTTGTGCTGATGTACAAAATATCTCTCTTTTATTAGAAAGTGTTTTCTGTTATAAATTGCTGTAACTTTAATATATCTGCGTCGAGAATCTCGAACCATGAGAAGATGTTTTTGTGATCTACAAATTTTAACACTATTAGAGGGTCTCCATCTCTGATCGCTCTTAATGATATCGTTTATAAAATTGACGTCAATTTCTATGCTTTTCAAAAGAAAAAACCAAAGAAAAATGAGAACCTGTTGATGATGATAGGTGAGCGAAGTAATTAGGTACTCATTGATTACCTACCCATATTTTTATCTGCAACTAATACATACACATCTGTTATCAATCTTAATACTAACTTCTTCAAACTATTTGAAACGCTTTCAGCTATATTCTTAATAGTTTTTCTAGCATGGACCACAAACATATTCAGATAAGACAAAAATACCGAAATACAATGGTAGCATACAAAAGGCACAAAAGGAGCCTAATAACTGTATATTGCGGGATACAAGTATTTGTATCCCGGAGTGTTTACCTCGAGATAGTACTAATCTTAAGTCACCGATGCTTCCTGCCCTTGAAGCTAAACCATATTCAAGCGCCTTAAGCAAACACTTGGAAATTATGATGAGGCTTAACTATAGAAAAGATGGACTTTTATAAGCTTATAAGAAGCTGTTTCTATTGGTTTAAAACGTTTAAGTTTTAAAAAAAGTAAAAGAACTAAAAAATACATTATACTCATATTTCATTGAATGCAAGAAGTACCTACCCACTTGAAAGATAGAAATAAATAGGATAATTAGAAAGTTACCAAAGAAAAATTAAAATACTCTGGGCTGGTAAACAGAAAAAAACAGCTTTTCAATAATCTAGTCCAGATTCGAATGTTGTAATGACCGCACCTCTTTTAAAATACATTTTATTAAAGATTTGAATTATTTATGTAGTACCCGCGTACGACTTGCCATTCTATGTACAACGTACATGATATCCATCCTCTTTCAATCAAACCCAAAGTAAACAATAGTATAAACACGAAGATACAAAAAGAGCACACCAACTGCTGATGAACCTGTCACTCATCTATTTTAAGAAAGGAAAACAGCGAAACGATTCGAATTATAAAATTAATTTGAAATAGCGATCGAGAATTAACAAAAATGAATGCGATGAATCACCCGCACAACGTATTCAAACCTACTTCATTCATAATTTTCTAGTTATTTGCGTTCGTTATTTAAAATTATGTCAGTAGATTATCTTTGATATTTTGTTTTTGCTCTCGTAGCTTGATTTTTAAAAGAAAATCCACTTGTTTTTTATGTTAGATTGATTTGTGTTTGTTCTTTTTCTGTCTAAAGGTTGTCATCATAGGTTTCGCCTTGCTTTTATGTATTTTGCCTGTAATATTTTAAAAATATAAAACTCATTTTTCACTGTCTACGTGATCTACATACTGCTATAAATTAAATGCTCCCTCGATTCGAGTGTGGGAGAGTTAAGAAGTAAACGATATTATGTCGATCGTCATTAAATACGTTACCTATTTTAGTTCCTATCTTTGCCTGACATGCTTCTATTGTGGTGTGTTCTAATTTCTAATATCTATATATATATATTAATGTTAAAGGTATTACAATAACATACTAGATAATGTACCAATGAAA
This sequence comes from Euplagia quadripunctaria, assembly GCA_963859945.1. Lineage (NCBI taxonomy): Eukaryota > Metazoa > Arthropoda > Insecta > Lepidoptera > Erebidae > Euplagia > Euplagia quadripunctaria. Next base: position 24,354,411 of record OY982562.1, read on the forward strand.
ATATTTTTGGAAGATAAGTATACCTGGGCACCTGCAACTCAAGAGTCACAAGTGCGTTGCCGGCCTTTAAGGTGGGAGTAGGGGAAGAGGGGAGAGGGAAGGGTTAGGGCCTCCGGTAACCTCACTCACTCAGCGAAATATAACAAAAGCATTGCTTCACTGCCGGTTTTCTGTGAGGCCGTGGTATCACTCCGGTCGAGCCGGCCTATACGTGCGGAAGCATGGCTCTCCCACGAAAAAAATTAGGATTTAGTTTATATTAAGTTGATACTTTTTATTTGTGTTAAATCACGCATTTTCTTTTTTTACAGGTATACAAGAATCACATTTATCATCTTCAAACACAGTAAGAAAATGAATGCTAATATTTTGCAAGCTTGTATTCTCATAGTACTTACCGATATATAAACGAATTTCTGTTGCCCGACTTTGTTCGCGTGGAAATTTTGGTGAAATCTGCCTCAGGAACCGTTCATTTTCTGGGATCATAAGTAAAATATAGCACACCTAGATCTAAAGGGAGCTAAGTCAAAAATTTAAATTTTCGAGTTAGCTCGCTTTGCACACCATCGAATTCCTTATCTCAATACCTAACCGACCAATAAACCAGATTTTAAAATATCACCACTACTCAACGCTAGACGCTAAATTCACCAACACGGGCTCAACTCAAAATAATAAAATAAATATACATACATTGTTAAGCAATAGGGAAATAACTACACTAAATCCAATTTTCTGCCCCAGAACATGATTAATATACAAGATTCCTACATCTTTCTTCTAGCTGCATATAAAAAGTAATTAGTTTTACGCCATTTCTGAATATATATAGACCTTTATATAGACTCTACCTTTGACCTATGTTTACAAAAATAAATGATTGATTGATTGAGATCTAGGTGTGCGAATATGTGCTATATTTCATCCAGATCCGTTTAGCCATTTTTGGGTGAAAGATTAACAAATATCCATCCATCTGTCCATCCTTTCTCACAAACTTTCGCCATTTTAATATTGGTAAGATTTTGGGGAATTTGGTTTGTATACGTAAGGACATCGAAGTTACTAGAAACACATTTCTGACACGTGCAAATGAATTCTAAGCTTAATTATACATGCCAAAGCTGAAATTTGCTTGACAATCCGTTAATTTATGAATCTGGGGTCATCACTGGGTTCCGACTCACTCTTTTTATTTCTAGTATCTTCATTGTGAGTTCTCAAACTTTCTGTTAGTCTAGTTATAACAATATTTTTGCGCTTTAAACCTGATCTGACGTATCTTTTTCAAATCCAGTCTCGCCTTGGAGGTTTGGTTGTGTAAATTGAAACTGTTTATATTTCTTACAACATTGTTGATGTCTTTAAATACATCTTGTCAATAAGCAACAAAAAAGCAAAACTGGAACTCGTTTTGCTGTTCGTGTGTGTGTGTGTGTGTGTGTGTGTGTGTGTGTGTGTGTGTGTGTGTGTGTGTGTGTGTGTGTGTGTGTGTGTGTGTGTTAGTGATGTAACGATTTTTAATTTCAAGCCATTGTCATTAGGGATAATGGAATTCTAACGATAAAAGAAACTTACATACTTATATTACATACTCCTTTCTTGGACAGTCGTGTATAAGTAAACAAAAAAAAATCTTATCAGTTGTTTTATCATTACATCCATACTTAATTTCTTTTTCGTTTGCCAAGTAGTCGTTTGCATAGTTTCTAGGGAATACGAATGCGAATATCAAAAATTATTCGAATATTCACGGATGCGAATGCGAATATTCGTTACATCACTAGTGTGTGAACAGACTTTGTTTTTTTTTAAGATGACTTTGTTGAGAGTGTTTTTAGCTTTAATTCCAGAAAAAGTTTTCAGTAGTTCCAAGATCTTTTTTGGGTGATTCTGAGAGACCGTTTTAAAATTTTTATTTACACTTGTTACACAATGAATAGATGATCTATTCACATCAGCCTTTGTAGTCAATTCCATAGACTAAACAATATTACTCGTATATAACAAAGACAAACGTTTGTATTCTTCAATGATTGTTGTTCTTACTTGCCTACTGCCTACAAAGTTTACAAAATTCTAGTTGAATTGTTTGATCCAAATTTGTTTTCTGACTAAAAAATAAATAAATAAAAGACAAATAAATACATTTAAATGACTGGCCTGTTGGTCTAGTGGTTAGTGACCCTGACCGCTATGCTTATAGGTCGTGGGTTCGATTCCCACCTAAGTCTGGGTGTTCTTTGTGTCCGTTGTTTCTATGTTTGTAAAGTCCCCCGCGACACAGGAGTAATTCCTAAAGCGGGAGTTGTCTTTTTTAAAAAACAAAAAAAAAATCGTTAACGTCCCACAGATACCTAAGTACTTTAAAGTCACGAAAATTTAAGAAAGAAACAAAAAATTATAAAATCTGTCTAATATCATACTTTTAACCTTTTACACCTTCCATTCGATAAACTTCGTTATAAAATAGATTATTAGAGCATATGTTATCTAGTTTGTTTGTTGAGCTCATTTATGATAGTGTAAAAAATATATAGTATATTGTAAAGACACTACGACAATACGTGTATTTAATAAAACAAGGGGAAATGACATAAAGTTAGTTTGTACTCAGAACGGACCACATTTAAATTTCATTCAATCTGTCATTCAAATCAATCAATCTTCAAATTCCATATGCATCCTAACTTTAATATTGTCAAACATAGCTCTCGTTACCATTAGTTCAACGGTTCAATAAGTTGACTGTTGAATTAAAAAATATGGTATACACCGTATATCGTATACACGAGTTCTTTTGAAACAAAACTCAAGGACTCTAGTGTCTTGATTAATAATTAATTAGTTATGAAATATGTATGTAATGAAGTGTATCATAATATCATATATGACATGGATAATTTTAAAATAGTTAGGTAAATAATTGTATCATAATTTTGATTTATTTATATGCATATTAGGTAGAATTTCGTAATAAGTGTAATATTCAAATACAATGTACAAATTGTTTCTGAATAAAAATAAACAAAATTATGACATCACTAGCATTTAATAAAATATAAATTATGTGTCATGGCGCTAAAAGCATACGATACATTATTATTTAGATATACATAATATATGTTAATCGATGGATTAAAGTTGAAATCTTGTTATCTATTTTAATACATATTCACAAACAAGTATTCTAATAATAATAGATGAATGATTAATAATCGAAATTTTATCGCGTAATTATTTACGTCGTAATTAGAATAGCTTACTTAGAGATTGTAGCAATGATATTCTAGAATACAATACAATTGGACTTTATTAAATTTGACTATTTTTATAATTATGTACTTATACGGGAATTAACGTGATCACGAAAAGGTATTTATGTAATAGGCTGACTCAGCCTGTGACCACGGCCAGTGCAACCTGGTCGAAACGTCAGGCAATTCAGAGGTATGTAATACCTTTTCGTGATCGCGTTAATTCCCGTATAAGTACATAATTATATCATGGAACGCGAAAGTTTAAAAGTTGACTATTTTTTATTCAAAATCATAAAACTAGTAAGTTTACATATTAATAATAATTAATTTACATAATAAATTTAAAATAAATTATACAATCTTTAAACGGTGAATATTAATAAAATCTAAAAACAGTTTTTTATCATAATTATGTTATTTTTATCTTTGTATTTTCAACACGCTTTTATTAGCATCACTTTGTAACTACCTCTGTAAACAAATCTTGAAAGTCAATCTTAAAATACTTCTAAATTGTCGTATATCGTTACGTTTGGATGACAATACTATAATTTGGCATCTTGGAGCTGTTCTGGTGATGGAGCCAGGAGGTGGATAGTGGAACTCTTCAGTGGCTACTAGTTAACCTGGAGTTTGCGCTCATGTGATTCGGTTTGACGAAGCTAACAGATGGTTCTTAGTAACGGTGGTCTGATGATGGATGCAGAAGCCGGATGGTGGAACTCTTTTTTACTTTTTAATTTAGTTCGCTATAATTAAAACGTATTTTTTTTATTTTTCTAAAGTATAATTATTTAAATCGAGATATTCGAAACACGAAGGAAAAGAAAGAAAGAAAGAAAGAAATATTTTTTTATTCTGACTCACACAGGATAGGTACATGGTTTTTTTTCATCACAGGAAAAAATAAAAAATAAAAATAAATATCTAAATAAATACCCCTGCATGAGACAAAAATGGTCCTTAGCTCAGACCAGATTCTATGGTTATAAATACATTATCAAAAAAAAAAAAAATTAAACCAAAGAAGATATTTCAGCCATTTTAATATCTGTGACTGCATACATCATCGTAATACATCCCTATAGATAGAGTGGTAAAGAAGATATTTAATTTGAAAAAACAAGTGAAGTTATTTATTTTGTTTTCAGTTTATAATATAAATCGATATTTGAAAATGAAACGATTTCTATTGTGTGTTCCATTTTCAAATTTGTCGTTTAAATATTTTTAATGAATTTATTGGAGCAGGGATATCGAACGCAGCATGTAGCCTTTCCTGAAATAATTAATTGTATATCTGCCATTGTGATTTTATCTCAGCTATTGTACCTCGATCCCGTATTAAATAACAGTACCTACCATTTCTACCTTATTCCAAATAGAGTAGTGATTCTAACTCGAGCAAATTATTTGTAATCCTAATTCTTGTGGTTTGGTTCTTCACAATACGAAGCCTATAGGATTAAAGAAATTGGGGTTAAAAAGTGTATGCAAATAGTTTGTCACGTAGCTGCAGTCAGTATTCACGATACATTTATGGTTACTGTTCTAAGGTCAATCCCATTGTCCACCGTAACGGAAAAAGAGGTTTTATTGCTGCAATAAAATAAAATGCAACCCCAAGGCTAGATGAGATCATCCCGCGAAAATTAATTGTGAAAGTTTAGTGTGACGCGGTAGAAGCGATAGCGTTTTAATATAAAATCGAGAAAATAAAAATATTTCGAATGCAATTTCATTTGAAATTAGCAGTTCCCACGCGTCTTCGCTCGCGTATACAAATTTATATATTTTGGCGCGGAACCCTAATTATTTTTCCAAAATAAAAGTAGCTTAAGTTACTCCTTCTAACACCAGCTATCTGCCAGTGAAAGTCTCGTGGAAATCGGTCCACCCAAACAAACAGACAGACAGACAAAATTTTTAATAACTGATTTTTAGGCATAGGTATCGTGTAAATAACTGTATGAGCTTAAAAAAACTATTATTTTGACGTTACAAACAGACAGTTCAATTTTATTTCTTTGTATTGATTTATTAATAAATGTGTGCAATGCTTACTTAAAAGAACCAATTTCTTTTTTTTTATGGTATAAGGGGCAAACAAGCAGACGGGTCACCTGATGGTAAATGACTACCACCGCCCATGGGCACCTGTAACTCGAGAGTCAGACGAGAGGGGGGAAGAGGGGAAGGACGGGAATGAGGGAAAAGGAAGGTTTAGGGCCTCCGGTAACCTCACTCACACGGCGAAATGCAATGCAAGCATTGCTTCAATGCCGGTTTTCTGTAAGGCTGTGGTATTGAGCGGAGTCGAGCCGGCCCATACGTGCCGAAGCATGGCTCTCCCACGTTTTGAGTTTATCCCAAAAGTTCTCAGCTTTATTTTTTTGCGGAACCTAATAAATATAATAAAATGTAAGCATTGCACACAATTATTCATAACGTACAAAAAATAATAAATACTTTACTAATTTACATCAATTTTGTCAGTTACGTGTCATCAGTTTGTCATATAATGACACGTAAATGACAAAATGTAGTCATTGCTAGAATAAGGAAAACGCAATATCAGAAAAAGATTTTCAAACATCGAACATTAAGCTTATAATCTTACTATAAACATGACTTGTATTTCTCTAACAAGAAACTATTTAAATTTAGGGAAATAACCCTTGACGTATGGTTTCTTTAATTATTTTTTTTCATTTACTGTAACCGCGATAAGCTTAAGACTTATTCCACCAGTGTGTCACGTACGACCCAAATAATGTCATAGCCGGTAAAATTTACGACTGTAGTCCACACTTCACGCTCCCGTTTTATACCGCGGTGACATGTTCGTACTGTGCTCATTCATGTACCAAGGTCACCCCTGGATTGAATTTTTTTTTTACATAATGTGCTAAAATAAAAACTGAGTCATATAAAAAGCGTCGTCTAACGAACACTATTAATATAATCTTGAAATAAAGGAGCATCATGTTTTTATAAGGAAGCCAAAACAGGCTTCGCACGGGTAGCAGAGACATCCTCAACAATCATCATCATATTTCAACCAATTTACACAAAACCTTAACAAATTATACACCTAAACCTTCCTCATGAATCGTTCTATTTATTGGTGAAAATCGCATGAAAATCCGTTCAGTAGTTTTGAACAGTATCGCGAAGAGACAGACAGACGCGACGGGGGACTTTGTTTTATAATATATAGTGATGTTGGAAGAAGAAACAAGGAAAGGGACGAAGAACTTTAGTTCTGCCAATTGCACGCTTACAGGCTATTATATACCGTATCATCATTCACGAAAACTTTTTTTACTTTGAACGATCGATTTACTCCTTTAGTTTAGTGAGTAATGCCGATTGAGAACTTGTAAAGCTGCATTTGGAATGGGTTGTACTCCCGCTGGTTCAGAAGACTGATTTATTTAATAGGGTCCGTCCGTCCGCTAGGAACCACTGCTTAAATTCCCAGGCTTTTGTATTCTTTGCGGCTTTTGAAATTTTTTGCTTATATAAATTCTTTATGAATATCTATATTCATGAAAATAAATAGCAATTAAGTAGTTTTTTTTAATATTATTGGAACGAAGTTCCTTATAACCCTAAGACCCTTAAGACCCTAGCCGGCAAAAAACGTCCGTAACGTAAGATTTTTATGTATAGTATATGTATGATGGCTTTACAGTCTCCGTGATGACTGTTATTATAATTTTTATAAATCATTTTAAATAAAATAAAGGTGTTAAGATATTTTTTTTGATTTTTATCGATAAAAAAATCATAATAAAAAATGTATACCCGAATAATTATTTTCTTTATACCTCGAATAGAACTTGAAATTAATATTTTTATAATAAAGAACTTCGTTCCTATCTGGTGTCCCACGACACCACACAGATTTTTTTAAATAATTGAACTGAATATCTGAATAAAAAGGTAATAAATTACCAGCCACAAAACAATACCTAGTAATAAATAAATTGAACAAAATAATACATTAAATCACTTACACATTAAAATGGACTTTGACATGACATGACATTATTTAAATGGTCTTATCCGGATTTGCCGTTATGTGCAGATATATCATGTCTTTTGTTGCATAATAATATGTCTAAGGATACCATGAAATGTCATACATTCACTATGTACCAAATATAATTTCACATTTATCAAGATTTATAAATATTCCGTATTTATCATTATTTATCAAACTTTATTAAGTACTAGCGAAGCCCGCGACTTCGTCCGTGTCTATGTCGGAAAACAACAATATGTCGCTTATAATAGGCGTAGCACCTCTTCCTGAAAGAAAGGAATCCTCCAGGCAGGTTTTTTTTTATGTTTAGGCGTTGAAACAATCTGAAGCGTACAAAAAAATATTGTTTTGATTGTTGGCACGCGAAATAACGACAGAAGTGGGAAAAGCACACATTTTCTTTTCTTGTGGAATTTCACCTCACCGGGCTGTTGATGAGGCCGTATATCAATTAGGCTTTTACCCGCGACGTTATGCCTCTAATGGTCCACCCAGCAACAGCCCGCGGGTGGCAAGCGAGCTCCGTCTAACTGGGCGATATTCAGACACAACCTTCACCGGACATTCTGCTTCGGGTGAAGGACATAAAACTCGTCTTATCCACCCGCAGCCACATACCACCGGTACGTGCGTACCGTGTGTGGATGGATGTGGTGGACTGTGTTTTGGTATTGTATAGCTAGTATTACCACGGTAATAATATTCGTGGTATTACACTTGGGCCCAACAAACGTCGTTGCGTGCTGTATTATGTAATGACAAATTTAGAATTCTTTTTTCTATAGGTATAAACACCAAATTACATACAATACTTGTCCATAATACGTTTCCACGATTATTTTGTACTTTTTACGTGAAGTAACTAAACAGACAAACTCCACTCCAAAGATTTATTGTACATATAGATACACGTAGTCCGATTGCAATCTGCAATCGGACTACTTGTTGATGATTTACAACTAAGTACACATTTTGACTTTCATCCCCTCTTTCAAAGAAACCGTCTTGGATTTCGGGATAAAAAGTATCCTATATCCTACCTCGTAGTATGAATCAAATCATGCCAAGTTTCATTTGAATCCGTTCAGTAGTTTCGGCGTGATGCGTGGCCATGATACAGACAGACAGAAAGACAGCTAGGCAGACAGACAAAAATGAAAAAAATATAGTTTTGGCTTCAGTATCGAATACAGAATTGGTCCTGTTAGTTTTATTATAAGTATATAGATAATTTGGTCCCACTACCGTAATACAGGCCGAGCCCATTGCGTTAACCGGACACTGTGGGAATCGAGGATAAGAAAAAAGAAAAAGGCAATGGTAGAAAAGGGATATCGCTTGGGGACTGTAACCAAGAGCCTTACGCAGGTCACGTGCCTGTACCTCGAATTAGCAAATTAAAAATAAAATATTTTTAAAAAAGGAATCCAGATCTTCCAGCCTTCTACCGCTCAACTGATAACTGTTTGAATGCGTCAAACAGTTATCAATGAAACAGTTCAACCGAACAATATACTATTCTCTATACGTTAGATATTTACATAGCTCCCCACTTTGTCTGTCTGTTGGTTCATGACCTTTTGTCTTTTATGAACCGTGTTGGCACAGATGCAACTCCTTTGTCAGAGTAAAAGTTAAATAAAAATGTCACGCTTAACACCATTTTAATATTCATTAGGGTTTACCGTTCACTATTTGGTATTTCGTTGTGTTTGTTAAGTTATATGTGGTATGTGTTTGAGGATGTCGCAATGTGGACAAATTTACAACCAACTAGCGTTTGTCCGCGACTTCATTTGAGTTAATATAGATTTTTTGAATCAGTTTTTTTATGGTATTGGGGGCAAACGAGCAGACGGGTCACCTGATGGTAAATGACTACCGCCGCCCATGGGCACCTGCAACTCAAGAGTCACAAGTGCGTTGCCGGCCTTTTAAGGTGGGTGTAGGGGAAGGGTGGAAGGGGGGATGGGTGGAGGCAAGGATGGAAGAGAGGGAGGGGGAAGGAAGGGTTAGAGCCATTTTTTTTTTTTTTGTGCGTGTGGAAACCCCCTCGGGCCGTCACCCCACCGGGGTTTTCGGCGGGGCGGTGTATCGGAATCGAACCGACTAAAACCACACGGTGTGCCGTATTGCGCCTCAAGTAGGAGGGATCCGGGAACAGCTTTATTAAGACATCCGGAACCCTCCTAGCGCCTGCCCGCAAAAGCGCGGGCACCACCTTCGGGTAAAATCCTCTCAATTAGGCGACGTCCAGGCACACGCGGACGCCGCCTCCTCGCGGGGGGCCACTACAGCGGGTGGAGGGGAAAACCCGTCCCGTCCACCCGCGGCCACACTCAGGGCGGCATGAGGCGCTGGTAAGCGCGCCTCCGCCGCCCGGTTCGCCGGCGGCGAATTAGGTCCGAGTGGAGATCGTCCTCCCAGACCCTTTCCGCCGCCTTCTTCTGCGAGATGACTTCCTCGCAGAAGGTCGCGACCGCGGTAAAATTCCTGTCGCTACCGGCCATGGAGCGTATGACGGCCGGTAGCGAGAGATCCCCTCCGATGACTGCAGTGAGGGCCCGACGCTGCGTCGCCCAGGCGGAGCAAAACGCCAGCGTATGCTGAGCCGAGTCCTCACTGCAGTCGCAGTGGTGACAGGCGGGACTCAATTCCCTCCTAGCGACCGAGTGCAGGTACTTCCCGAAGCAGCCGTCCTGCCGCCAGCCGAACCTGCGTCAGCCGGAAGGAAAGGGTCCCGTGCTGCCACCCTGCCCACTCGACGATGACCGGCTGGAGCGCCTCCACGGCGGCAAACCAGCACGTGGAGCCTCCAGCCGGGACGACCAACGAGCCATGGTGGCTCGGCGAGCGGCCTCACGCCATTCGCGTACCTCTTCGGGCGGGGGCCGACTGCCGCTTCCCGCCCGGAACTCAGCCGTTCGCCGATATACTTCGGCGAGCACTTCCGCCTCCAAATCCCACGGGGGAGTCCCGGCCAACGCGCACGCCGCCTCCGTCGACACGTCGACGCGTATGGCTCTAACCGCCATAACCCTCTGAGGGCGCCAGAGGCGCGCCCTATTCTGGGCGGTCAGAGCTCCCGCCCACACCGGTGCACCGTACAGTGCCATTGACCGGACAACCCCCGTGTACAGCCGTCTTGGTCCGCCCAAATTGGGTAAGAGTCACCCAAGGGCGGACGCAGCGCCGACCATCTTCGGAGCAAGCTGTCGGAAGTGCTCGTCGAAGAGCCACCTACCGTCGAGGATCAGGCCCAGATACCTTATGTGGGCCTGAACCGGTACGAGGACCGAGTTGACCACGATAGAGGCGCCAGGGGGTGGACCACGACGGGGCCCATGGAATAAAAGGGCCTTCGTCTTATCCAGGGCCACCCGCAAACCCAGCGCCTCGATGCGCCCGACCACCAGGGAGACTCCCCTGGTAGCCAAACGCGCCGCTTCTTGAAAGTTCACCCCCCGGGCTGTGACAAGAGTGTCGTCGGCGTAACAGATTACACCCAGCCCAGGGGGGAAGTCGCCTCGAAGGGCCCAGTCGTACCCCATGTTCCACAGGAGTGGTCCAAGGACAGACCCCTGCGGAACACCGCACGACATGGGCCGACGACTCAAAACTCCATCTCGGTCCTCGTACATGACGGTACGCTCCTCTAAATAGTCTGCCACTAGAAGGGTTAGAGCCTCCGGTAACCTCACTCCTTCGGCAAAAAGCAATGGAAGCATTGCTTCACTGCCGGTTTTCTGTGGCCCATACGTGCCGAAGCATGGCTCTCCCACTAATAAATCAGTTCACATATCCCTCGGCATGAATAACAAACAAACAAAACGTACATTCGACTTTAAAATATTAATTAGGAATAATAGTTTATAATCGTAATTAGCATACTTAGTTTGTAGGTATGTTTCAATGTAACTTCGTGCGATAGTGCGATAGATAGTGCGATAAAAAAAATCAATTTATGTCAGATAGTCCGATTATAATGAAATAAGATTTAATCTGACACTTCGACATATACAGTAGAAACGAAAGATTGTATATCTTTCGTTTCTACTGTATATGTCGAAGCGAATGGTAACGGATGCGCTGCTCTGCCTTATTAATAAATACTCATTAATTCATTATTAAATATACTTACGCAAGGCTTATCGTGGCAGAGCCATGCTTCGGCACGTATAGGCGGGCTCGACCAGAGTGATACCACGGCCTTAAAGAAAACCGGCAGTGAAGTAATGCTTGCATTGCTTTTAACCTAGTGAGGTTACCGGAGCCCCTAAATTTTACCTCCCCCTCTTCCTCCCTTTTCCACCCTTTTTTTTTGTGCGTGTGGGAACCCCCTCGGGCCGTCACCCCACCGGGGTTTTCGATGGGGCGGTGTGTCCGAATCGAACCGACTAAAACCACACGGTGTGCCGTACTGCGCCTTAAGTTGGAGGGATCCGGGAACAGCTTTTATTAAGACATCCGGAACCCCGTCAACCCTTCCACCCTTTCCCTATTCCCACGTTAAAGGCCGGCAACGCACTTGTAACTTTTGAGTTGCAGGTGCCCATGGGCGGCCTCCATGAGCGCTTGCCTGGGAGCGACGGACAGGGTTATCCGGCGCCTTAGCAGAAACAGGCCCGAGACGGTGGCGCCGTGTTCCGCGCGTGCCTCTCTTACTGACAGGGGATAAAATTCCCCACAACACACAGCGGGGTCGCCTGTTGTTTAACAGGCGGCCAAGTCTGCTAGAGTTCACAGGGATTTCCTTGTAAGGGTACACCTGAGGCCCTGGTAATAGGGACTGTGACGGAACACCGTATGGTTTTAGTCGGTTCGAGTCCGACATACTACTCTACCGCTTAGCCCAGGTGAGGTGATGACCCGTGGGGGTTTCCACACGTTAAAAAAAAAAAGAAAAAAAAAAGGTGCCCATGGGCGGCGGTAGTCATTTACCATCAGGTGACCCGTCTGCTCGTTTGCCCCTTTTACCATAAAAAAAAGAATTTGAAAGAAAAGAAAAAAAATTAATAAGCTAGAATATCTTGAATTGTCAGAACACTTCTCGAAGACATAAAAGAGATTATTATAAAAACAGTAGTGTCACTAACTTACATTTCGTATTTCATTGCATCAACTGCTAATCCAGACACATTTTCGCTGACCCAAACAAGTTGACAATAAACATTTACAATGCATACCTTAACTAATACTGGATTTGGTCATACATTTTTAATGTTCATCAACTGCGAACTATCTGTTGCCGCTATAACAACAAATAAAAAAATAAAAAAAATTAAAAATTAAAGGGGCTCCCTTAGTAGAAACGTGTTTTTTCGGTTTCTTTTGCTCTATCTTTCTTGTACGAACCCTTCATGCGCGAGTCCGACTCGCACTTGGCCGGTTTTATTTACCTATTATGATTACGCATAACTTTCTACAGGATGGTCCGATTTCGATAATTCTTTATTAGATAGTCTCATTTAAATTTAAAAAAAATACCCTAGGGGTAGAAAAATAAGGGACAAATGAAAAAATTTCAACCCTAGATGCAGAAAAATAGTGGATGAATTATTGTTTACCCATTATTGACTTTCTACAAGTGAATTGATTGTTTTGAAACTTAGCACACATATGTAATTCTAACGACACGTAACATGATGGTGACCTGTAGTTCATTTGATGATGGATGCGGAATCCACTCGAGGGAACTCCTCAACGGTTTACAGCATATATTTAGTGTTTATTCTTATAGCAGCACAATGAACAACAAATGATTTTCAATGTTAAAAAAATGATGTATAATTGCAGTGTTAAACAGAATTTTTAAAGAAGCAATGATAGGTACCGCATTTGGTTTTGTCCCCATATAAAAATAATAATAACTTCATACATCTCATACACGGCCTTCTGATCCCAAACTAGGCAGAGCCTGTACTGTGGTAACCAGACTGCTGATAAACATACTTATATATTTCTAAATACATAAATATCATAGATAAATAACACCTAGACACAGAACAAATGATCGTGCTCATCACAAAATTATTTGTCCTGGGTGGGAATCGAACCCCCGACCTCTGGCTTAGTAGTCAGAATCACTAACCACTAGACCAATAGGCCAGTCTTGGTTTTTTTTTTTCAATTAATGAGTACACATGTACTAAAATTTTAATTTTAATCTCATTCAAATAACCATATAGAGTCATAGGCATGACGAAGAATAATAAAGTTGATGTAATAAAAGATTTAATGAATATCGTCTCCCAAGGTCCAACACATAAACGCAATGGTGACTGACTGACTATTTAATAATTCTATCCCACGTCTTATATTCTAGTTAGTAAATAATAACATTTGTGAGGCCTACACAACTTCTATAAACGTTAACAAAACTCCGCATGATTATACCTAATTACCTACCAAAGAATTTTCCACACGTTTCAAAGAACTCACCTGGGCAAGTTTTGGATAAATAGTTATATTACATTGGAGTTTCAACCTTAAAGCGTTTGATATAGAGCTCTTTTGATTGAAGCTATGAAGCTGTATAAACTTCAAGTCATTGACAACAAATAGTATGTCAAGTTCATTCTCTCATTATCGATGACGCATATCTCGAAATTGTCACATAATATGTGTCATAAAATATTTTTGTATTTTTTTTTATAAGGCCTCTCCCACTTATTCCTGAGTCACGGGGATTTTACAAACATTCAAATAACGAACACAAAAAAACACCCAGACTCAAGATAACTATTTTTGTGAATCACACAACGGTTTGTTCCGTGTGGGATCGGACCCCCAACACTCGGCTCGGTGTAGAGGCGAGGCAACCACTTTAACCATTGCGCCATTCGTGCAATTTGGTATACATAGTTAAAAGTTAGGTCACCGTAAATTTAAGCTATTATACCTAAAGTTATGAATAATTTGCATAACTTTGCCATTTTTGTCTAAATTACTTTTGATGAATATTTATGCGCAATATCTTTACGCTTAATTCAATGTTCATGGAGTAGGTCTATTAAATGATGCCCTCTCTGTGATGATACTAAAGCATTCGGTCGATTGAAAAAAAAATGCTAATTGCACTTGCTAAAAATTGCGAAACTTAAACGCGTAAACTTTAGAACAGACTATTATAAATTATAATTCAATGCGTACACAAAGTTTCGTATCTGTACTATTAACCGTTGAGGAGTTCCCGCGTCTGGAGCCAATGCTGTTGGCAGAATTAGGTCATGCTTATTATAAAAATGCATTGTAAAAATCACTCATGTGTATAAATCTGTCATGCACAGATAAGTGTGCCAAATTTCACTACAATCGAATGCCAACAAGTGGTCGAAAAATGGGTTGCAAATATTAAAAATAACTTACATGCAAATATTGCAAGTTAATAAAAATAGGGTTCCTTCACAACCACATACGCAAAGATCAATAGCAAAGACAAACGCGAACGCCACATAACTTTCAAAGCATACTTAAAGTCGTAAGCATGTAACTCAGTGACTCCCACTTACCGAATTAAAGTATTGTCACCGCTGATTACTCAAACGCTACTCAGTTCTACTACTAAGCTACTAATTTAGTTAGTAGTTGTACTGATACAGTTAGTAATAGTTGTAGAAGTAGTAGAAAGTGATAGTAACAACGGAAGACTTAACAATCTTATTAATATTATAAAGGTGAAAGTTCGTATGGATGGATGGATGTTTGTTACTCTTTCACGCAAAAACTACTGAACCGATTGCGATAAAACTTGGTATGTAGATAGCTGGAGATCTGGATTAACACATAGGCTACCTTTTATTCCGATATTCCTGAAAATTTCATCAGAATCATTCAGGCGTTTTGGAGAGAAAATACATACGTCGATTTTTATTTCCTCGTATATACAAGCAACCCGTCCCGGCGTCGCACGGGTAGCAGATATAAACGTATTATTGGTTTACGCGGCGCACGCCAGTAAAGTACGCTCCCAATCGGGTACATTTTTTCCGACATCTTCAACAATCATCGCCGTTTCCAAATTTTGCTTATAATTGGCTACTAATTATTTTTAAACTTTCGCGTGTAATTTGTAATGTAATTTTCGATCGAATTGCGCCGATCGTGTTACTAGTGCCTACCTCAATGTTGTGAAAAACAGTCATAAATTATATTAATCAAATACCTTCATGTTGTCAGACTGATATTTTCCTCCAAGGACATTAATTATGTCATACTGCATCTGTATATGTCAATAATTAGTATTATTAAAGTAGTATTAAATAAATGATTCATTAGTTCTGTGGGTGGTGATGTAGTGCAGCGGAAAGACAGCCATGGCCTCACAATAAGGAATGTTATGATTGTTCGTCATTCGTGGCCTTATTTATAAGTTCTGTCTGTACAATGCGGTTATTTAATATTGTCATGGCTTTACAGAAAGAAAAAATAAGAAATTCATTCCTTCATCGGATGACTAGACGCAGACAGAGGTTCCACCCCTTCATTGCCGAAACTCCAAAAAGTCTTTTTTGGTTCGAGTGGCCAAGGTCTGGAATGAACTGCCTGCTTCTATTTTTCCAGACAATTATAATCTTGGAACGTTCAAGAGTAGAGTGAATAGGTATCTCTAGGCATGCACCATCTTCGTCTTCATCATCACTTTCCATCAGATGAGTTGAAAGACAAACGCCTATACCATTACACAATAAAAAAAAAAATATAAATAAATATAAAAAACCAATAAATAGAAAGAATGCAATACATATATTGGAATATTATTTGCAATAGGAAAACAATTGCCAAATGAAGTCATGCTGTTGTTATGAATAATATGCTTGTCTGGCATTTACCTAATCTACAGCTGGTAATCATTGATACTTTATTTATTAAAGCAAATTAACAAAAAATAAACCAAGTTCAACGAAAGTGATTGTGAAAAAACCTAATGTATTATATACTGAAACCTTCCTGAAAATAATTATGTAGAATAAAATACGTTAATGAAATAATTATGAAAACTGGTCCATTACTTTTTAAGAAAATCACCGACATTGATACATACGTACAGTTCAAATACAGAATCTCCTTTTGAAGTCGGTTAAAAATAAACCAATATAAATATTATTTATATATTTTAGATAGTTTTTTTTAATCTTGAATGAAAGCTAGATAACATGATTGAAGGTAACTAGATGATCTTGTACATTATTTTTTTATAAAGTAATATAAACCGATATTTCGGTATGTTTCAGTTGGTATTAACTCCCAACTACGAGTAAATGAGTATACGCTGAAGGAAATTTTAATAGACTTTATGTAGCACGAAACTTGTGTATAAAATTTTAAAAATAGAACATGTCAAATTGATATATTCTGTCACCATAAACGGCTAATATTTTTCCTTCTACTAACAAACGATGTATGTCAGGTCGTTGTCCTAGTGTCAACATGCCACTAGTGTACTAATTAGGCTCGAGGTGATGAACTGACAGTTTGTCATAATAGTGAAAGTGACATATTGCATCACTGTCAAAGTTATTAGGACTTTATAGAAGAAAATTTTCATTACTGTCGTAATTTTTTAAATATTTTTAGAACGAACTTTACGACACTTCCTTTTTAGTGTTATTAAATATAATTTATAGATACGTACTGGCATAAAATAATAAGATATTTAGAAAAGAAAGGGAATGTTAACCTTGCGGTTGACAGTTTAAGTTAAACATTTCAACAGGGTATCATAAAATAAAAATTACGACCCGCTGCGACTATAAAAATTAGATATTTTGGTAATTAATTATGTTTTTTAGGTTTTTGAGTTGGCTTTCGTATACAATTGACTTACTGTTGACTTATTAGTCTATATCCCCTAGGGAGCAAGGTAAGAAAGTCGTCTTCTGCTCTATCTAGATGCTGCAGACGCCGCTGTTACTAATTGTGGCCATCTTTACTACGAGTCTTAGTTAGGGCTGCCATCCGTCCGGGTTTCCCTGAAATTGTCCTAGTGGAAGTTTTTGTCCGGCGTCGATAATTTAAGTGATGGCAGGCCTAGTTTTACTTAATGTTTTAAAAACGAAAAGATCTTGCTTTTTTTAAAACAGTACTAGCATAAATGATTCAGTCATTTTGAAGGGGTACTTTACTTATCCCCACGGAAGACGTCTCAGGGCTTTAAATCAATCTGGGAGGTCTGGTCCTTTTCACCAATATTCGCTAATCCAGCGATGCGGAAGTTCACCATTTATACTATACAAAAACAATACAATATACAATACAAACAAGGTGAATGTGTGGAATTTCATAATCTTTCATGTTTGCACGTATACCTATATAAAATCTTTGAAAATACTCAATACTCAATAGCCAGCTTGCTTATTCGGGGTTGTGCACGTGCAGCCGTAAACAAGGTGTAATATAAACTGACACTTTGCTAGCTTTCTTCTAAAGTCCCATGTAACAGTCTAGTGTCGTGTCGTAATTTTCTAACAAATAATCTCACGAACAACTTATCAGGAATCAATCCAACTATGTAATAATTACACTTAATTATAAGCAAACACTTATTAAACGGTTTTATGAGTTTTAATTGTTAATAGGAGTGTTTAGAACCATTTCTTTTATGGTATATGGGGTAAACGAGCAGATGGGTCACCTGATGGTAAATGACTACCGCCGCCGCCCATGGGCACCTGCAATTCAAGAGTCACAAGTCCGTTGCCGGCCTTTAAAGTGGGAGTAGGGGAAAAGTGGGAGAGGGGGGGGGAAGGGTTAGGGTCTCCGGTAACCTTACTCACTCGGCGCAAGCAATGCAAACATTACGTACATACGTGCCGAAGCTAGGCTCTCCCACGATAATTATTGTTTTATTAACGTTTAGTTAGGTATTACGATTGGTTTTTATTATAAAATATTAAAGACCCAAATTCAAGAACACAGATTGATTTATTAACTGTAATCGTATCCAACGCATGCAGCTGCCTACATGGGTCCGTGACCTATAAGGTGACGTCACGAAGGCTCGTCCAGACATCTGTGACACACGGACTTTTAGTTTAGTGTACACGCATATAAACACGCAACTTCCAACGCACTTCTTATAGAATTCTCATTTGCAAATTATTTTTTTAGGAAGTAGGTATTTCGAAACCTTTCTAACTATCATTATCATTTGTTTCCTAAATTATCATTAGTTTCGATTTGAATTTGTCAAAGAAAGAAAAAATGTTTAATTTTACAGCAGAGACAATGCATGAGACATAAAAACAAGACACAACACAAAAGATTAATATTGTAAGCCGATGATATGCGATTTTCAGTAAAAGTTCAGTTTTCTGTGAAAGTTGCCCTAACTAATATATGTGCGAGTGCGAGACTCGCGCATCGAGGATTCCGTAAGCAAACAAACTTGTATACGTCCATCTCGAGATTAAATTCTCAAAGACTTTTGCCCATGTTTTTCGAAAGACAAACTTAACTTTGCGGTTGCGATGTACGACAAAGTCAACAATCCAACCGCAAATGCAGTGCATCGCAGCATTTTCATTTCATTTGTGAGCAACTTCTCTTACGTGCACTGTATGAACAATGGTTAAAATTTACAAACAATTATGTTCAGTTCTATCTTGTTTAAGTAAAATCAAAATAAAAAGACACATCAACTCGAGTTACTTGACTTCGCTAAAGAAATTGCCGTACCTCCCAAGTAGTCATTCCATCATTATATAGTTACACAAATACACCCGGTTTCGCCAGTTCCGGGAGAGATGTTACAAAATAAATAAAACATATCAATCGTACCAGAATAAATATCTTTTTGCAGACGATTGGAGACACCTGTCCCATTCTCATTAATCTTTTGCAGTTTCACCGACCGACACCGGTATTTTGTGTTTTTTTTTTTACCTTGTCAGATTGGCAGTTATTTTTTTACTGAACAACGGCGCGCAGAGAAAGAAATTATCACATTTTTGTTTTTATAGGGAAGCAAAGGAAATCATTTATGGATCCTATATAATTAACGTGTTTCCATCATAAGACTTGAAACGATTACGGGCTGTTTTACTAACCTTCGAGTTAAAATTAGATAGAAGACCAGAATATATTTTCAGATATTAAACAACAATAGAATATCTATAAACCCATTGTAAATTGGATCTTTGGTTCTTGAGTTATTAGCGAGCAAACAGACAGGTGGAGACACAGAGATACATATTATACATATATTAAAATAAATACCTACTTAATATTTGAATTAAAATTACAAAACAAGCAATTGAAAGCAAAGAAAGCCTTTTATAGTAATAATAAATATTAATCACTAAACTCTTTAAGTCATTTTTACCTTTAAATCTTATATTATATTTAAAAAAATGTATGTAACACATTGGTGTTCCATACATTTTTTTAAATATAATATAATATTTATTATGTTAATATATGTATATAAATAAGTAATAAATAATTTTACTAGTTCTACTACTATTTAAACAAGTATTTAGACGAAACATCATCAATAGATATTAAAAAAAAAACAACCTTTTTATGACATTATGTTACCATAAACATTTAGAGGTGTTTTTTATTAAAAGGTACAAAATATGCAAACGACTACAGTAAATTAGTGGGGATATTTAGTAAGCCTAAAATTTAATTAGAAATAATAGTAAAAACTCTTTTGTATTGAATACATTAATATTTGATTTCTGAAAAATCGTTGTTTGATATGATAGCCAGTAATACTTTGTTTAGACTAGGGTAATACAGATGTTGTGTCAGTATTTCTGTAAATAAGACTGGCCACCCAGTGTTTGTTTACTAAAATAACAATAAACTTAAGCGTTTATTAGCTTTTTAAAGTTGTATATAGAGTAAATATCTAATACTCAATAATAATAAAAACTGCCGAATATTTATAGAAAACTTTTACTTCTTTTTAACCCCCGATGCAAAAAGGAAGGGTGAGTAAGTTTAGTTGTGTATCTCTTTATCTGTCTGTGGCAATATACCTCCTAAACGTGAAGTGAAACTCTTTAGAATCGTTGTGATTTGAAAATTCGATGAAACGAAAAAGCGACCCCAAAAAAAGAGACAAAAATATTCATAAATAGGATTTAGCCTGATTAGCGAGAGAATGAGATAGAATACAAGTATACAGTGTTTCCTATAATCTTTGTCTTTGCGCCTGCGTACTAAGAAGCCTTCAGAAAATGCGTCATAGTCAACGTGGTGTTATCATTCACGTGTATAATTTTTGTGAATTTTGCGTATTAAAATTCATTGGTTAATTAATTTATGTTAATTATTTAACACATCTGTGTTAATTTGACCAATAAAATGTATTTTATCATTTATAATTACTTGTATTTTATATACATTTTCTAAAATTAAATTTATTAACATTAGCAAATTATTTGTGTTGATTTTACTTTTTATTTCTCATTCTCTCGTAGGCTACTTTTCTGAAGTTTCTCTTCTGCCGTGTGTGAATTGCACACAAACACTAGTTTTTTTTTTATAAAAGCCTGTTCAGCTGTTGACGTCCTGTCATCATGATTATGATTCCAGACATGATCATGATAGTTGTTTAGTTTTTGAAAAAGGTCTTTAGCACTTGTCGGCGCTTTATGAAGCACTTCGTGACATAGGTCCATAATTGCAATTAGATGCAATTGATAGGTCTATTAGCCGACGATGATTATAGATGCGAAAGTGTCGTGTCGGGTTGTTCACCTATTTCGATACGCTTTCACACCTGAGTTGCAAAATCGATCACCGTGAAATTTGGCAAACACGCAAGTAATAACACCGTTTGCGTGTATTATCTTACCGACGTTTTTTGAAGTGAAAACTTCTTTAGGCACGCATCCATTCGGGAGCTACGATGCCACAGACAGACTCACACACACCTCACACTTATAACACCTCGTCGTTTTTGCGTCGGGGATTAAAAACAAACACCAAATTCATAAAATATGTCGGTCCATCTAAACAATGTCCATTCAGCTAGACACATTACAAAGCCGTGTGTGATATAACTCATAGATTACCTAGGCTCAACAAACAGATATATCTAAATTGTAATATTAATCGCATAATTTGTGTTACAAAATAGCGTGTAATTCACAATAGACCGCCTGAGGCCACAGTATGTTTTGTCGTCCTCAGAATAGAATCTATTGATTACACAGTGTAGAGGAATTACAGTAAGTCAAGTTAGTGTGATCTTGAATAAACTTTATAATTCTTGAGGAGAGAGGTTCACGTTCAGGAGTCCCATTGATTGAGATGATGTTTTAACAGTCACTATTTATCTACATTTCCTATGTATGTATTTACAAAAAAAAAGTAAAAATGTCTGTTCTAGAACCACAGATAACGCTGTGTAATGATAACCCAGAATGTTATATTATTACGTGGTTATTAACACTAGCAACATTCTTATAATAAAAATACACGTGTAGCTTTCATGTTTATTCAAACAGGTACTCTTGCCAATTTTGACGTTATAACGTCTTATAAATCGATGAAAGCCGGCTACACGCACGAAACAGCATGACTCATTATCACGTTCCGCCTGAGCCGATCGTGCAAGCGAGAGCGCGGAACAAGCGATAGAGAGGCACGATTGGCCTAAGCGTTCGGCTTGTGACGTTGCTTGTGGCTTGTTTTCTTATGACGTTATCACGTAAAATTATCGTCCGTAAACCGATTTTTTTATTTTTAATATATTTTCTGAGCTCCACAAAGTCACGTGCTCTTAAAAAAATATGTCGGATATTGTTTATGCAACCTTATGTCCATTGGCTCATTTTGAAACCGAATCGCGTAACTAAATGCTTGTTAGCCGACAAAAGATAGTTTTTATTGGCAACGTACGTGCTTCCGACAATCAGTTTTATTTATCTCAAGAAAATTTCAATTTACTAAATGTTGAAGGCAAGTATTTATAGATGTTTTTTTTATTTTTTTGGAAGGTGTACACCTGTCCTACAGATAATGTATTAAGTTGACTGAAACTGTTTTGATTATTGTCTTCTCTTTTAACTGATTAATCTCCGGACCTTTTTCAAGCGCAAAGCAAACTTACATACCTAAATAAATTTAAACTATTCAAATTATATTATCATGAACGTTTTCGCCAATATTGCTACTGAGAAAATTTGCCTTTATTTTTCAATTTCTACTTAAACTGAATTATTTTTAATAAATTGACATACGTTTATATAGACATATGTCAAGTAGGTGTTTTACCCCTGTAGGGAATAAAAATAAATTCATAAGTGTTGTCGTTGGATATGTAGAATATTAAATTAGAGAATGGTATAGCGATTTTGATCTTTTTGTTATTAAAAAAAAACACAAACATACTTTGGTAGTTAAATCAGCAACATAATTAAAAAAAAACATTAATAGTCAATAACCGAAACTAAAAAGATAGAAGACCACGACTGGTCTAAGACACTCGAAACCTTAATAAAGGGCTACGAACAAAGTATCAAAAGAGCTTCTGGAGCTGGGCTGGGCTTCTCTCAAAAAATACAAAACCTGTGCAGTAACAGGGATGCTCAACCTGACACTGTATAAATATGTTCAACCTAAAGTTGGGCGAGAACACAGTATGCAGATTCTATCAAAATGCAGAAGAAACTACAATGTATATTCTATGCTTTTGTGGCCCACTAATGCGGCACCGAAGTGTCAACCTAGGGTTGCACATCATGTAACCGCAAGAAATACAACCAATCATTGCTGATAAGATTTCGAAGTTTCTCGAAGCCATAAGTCTGAGCAGTGAACTATAAAGCAAGAGTGCGCTACAAAAGACCAAAAATGATCGAGGTAGCTATAGATTAGGCACTAGGAATAGTTTCAATTTCAATATTTAATTTTAGAACCGAAGAATAATCTAGAAGTGACGACACAAATGTCAATATTATAAATTGAAGTCTATCACGCCGTTACTCTCCACGACAGCTAAGCTGTAAACCCCATTAGCTGCGATAATCGTGAGGTGACAAGATTTAATTTACGACAGTCGCTGTGGTTGTAAAATTATGACGAAGTGCGGATGTAATACTTAACGACGATAAGAAATGGCGTACCTTTTCTAGCACGATGGTAAACTGGTTTTTAATTAAATCATACCAGTTTAAGCTTCATATTCCTTACAAGTATTTTTCTATTACAGGAATACATGCGAATACACAGAAAAATCATGGTAAATTTTGGCTTGCTTGATTATGTAATTTCAGTGAACATAGTATAATAGCAGCGCCCCGCGGTTTCACCCGCGTAAGTCTCGATCTTTTGGGAATATCGAGATAAAAAGTAACCTATGCGTTAGTCCAGGTCTCCAGTTATCTACATAGCAAGTCTCATCGCAATCGGTTCTGTAGTTTTTGCGTGAAAGAGTAACAAACATCCATCCATCCATCCAAACTTTCACATTTATAATATTAGTGGGATTAATTATGGTATGTAGAATGTTCAACCGCACTAGCGCTAGCGTCGTTGTTATAATAAAAATTCTGATATAAATTAGTCTATTGACAGCTAAAGTTATAAGCTAAAAAGTATTTACATAAACGACAAAACTAATTTAAAAACTTATTATTTAAAAAAAAACTTATTTCCTTTATTAATATTTAATCAGTTATTGTAAAACATAGAGATGCATTTAAAAATATTTCAATATGCTGCCAGTGTAACTACGGAAATATATTCGGTGTAAATGATTTTAATGTTATCGGATTTCAATAATTAATAAATATGTTTATGGATTATGACCACGGACCGGTAAGCGCAGCGTAGGACGTCCATTATCGCGGTGGACAGACGACCTGGTAAAGATCGCAGGACGTCGGTTGATGCTGGCCGCTTCCAACCGATCTTCTTGAAAGTCATTAAGGGAGGCCTATGTCCAACAGTGGACGTCTTATGGCTGAAATGATGATGATAATGATGTTTATGTATTTATACAGAAAATAATGCTATATTCTGTATAGAAAAAAGTATTTTGGGTATTCAAAACAATTCCATTTACTTAAGATTAACGTATTTTTATTCTTATATTCTTTATTGTACACAAAATAACAATTTTATAAGTACAGAAAGGAAAATAGCATGTACAAAGGCGAGCTTAACCCATAGTTGAGTTTTCTTCCAGCAAACCTTGGGAGTGAAGAGAGGATAGTAAATAATAAATAGAGGCAAAGTGTGTACGTTAAAGGGAATTGAATTAACATAGAATTAATAACCACCTAAACTAAAAATAAATAATGTATAACTACAGAATAACACGTACCTGTATGTTCGTAAAATAAATTTACATATATTACCACATATACACTAAATAATTTGTTAAACATATACATACACACATACAAATTAACAGGCTGATTATTGCTGAGACAGAAAAAAATCCTTGATTCTTTTCCTAAAAACAGTCAGGGAAGAGCTATCGCGGATAGAATAGGGAAGGGAATTCCACTGCCGTACCGCAGTAACAGTGAAAGAATTATCATAACAAGTAGAATTATGAGAAGGAATTAGAAGCAAAAGAGAAGATGAGGAGCGACAAGGTTTGCTCCTGGGAACAAGGTACTCGAAGCGCTCAGGCAGATATGAAGGAAAGTTAGAATTGTGAAGAACCGAATAGAGTAAAGATGGAGATGGAGGAGGATGGAGGAGAGGATGTGAACATGTCGACGTCGCCGAATAGGTAGCCATTTCAATTGTTTCCGGAATTCAGAGATATGATCATATTTCCTTAAACCGAAAATGAAACGGATACATAGATTTTGCAATCGTTCTAGTTTGTTCCACAGGTCTTCGTTAGCGTCGAGAAAGGAAACATATTTATCACAATATCATAATATGTAACAGGATTTCATATATTTCCCCAGTTTTAAGAAGCTAAATATAGATTACTATTTTCTCTGAAAATTAAAAAAACTAAAACTACTCATAAAAAAGAAACAATTAGATATTTTCTTGTCACCGAAGCAACATTAGGAAATATATGTGGTTTTTTTTCGTTTGATATTCGTTTGAGATGATATGACGATCTCATTAATAATTTGCAGTCGCAAACTTCATTCAATGTAACTCATTACTCACAGACCTGTATTCGGGCTATTTGACATTTAAAAATTTATGCGTCTGCATGCGCGGGCGCATAAAGATACGAGCACGTATTGGGTTCACGGTCAAGGCACTCCATTATTGTGAAGTGAAAATAAATTATTTTACGTAATCGGGATGACATGGGATCGAATATACGACATTACCATACGTATGAAAATTACAACTTAAATGTAAATATTGATAAAACGACATTGAATTTTAAAATAGGTAAAGCCGAATATTGACGACTTACTTATACGTAATGTAACAAACAATCCATAAAAATAGCCAACGAAGTTACTTTCCCGGGAATAGATGTGCGCAATCAGCGCTCACGGGATTCACATATATATTATTATATTAAACTCAAGTCAACTCGAAACTTTTTGAAGATATACTTCTTTTGGCGCGTTAGGGAAAAATGATGTGAGTAAAGTTTTACGATGCGCGCGCACACCGTCACAAAAAACCGACACCCTGAAGTTAGCTAGTTTATATTTTAGTTTTTCAAAAAAAGTTACCAACTTCACGATATTTATTCAAGTGTTTTTTGGAAATTATGTCAACATAAACAAGGTGTACAGATGATATGATTTTATTTGTTTTTAATGAACAAGATTAAATAATACACTTGAGCCTCATCACACCACACCATCGTTACTAAGCCCAATGTGTTGGAGGGTTTTGCAAGGGTTTTACTAGTAGCCACTGAAAACTTCCACTATCCACCTCCTGTTTCCATCATCAGAACAAATCTGAGACCCCAAATTATAGTATTGTCATCCAAACTACATATACATACGAACTTTTAAACTTTCGCGTTCCATGATATAATATTATTTGCGTATTTACGGGAATTAACGCGATCACGAAAAGGTATTACCATACCTCTGAATTGCCTGACGTTTCGACCAGTCATGAGGCAGCCTGTGACCACGGCCAGTGCAACCTGGTATGTAATACCTTTTCGTGATACGTAAGTACGTAAATAAAATTATATACAAACGAAGTTTCATTTCGATGCGACAATTAGAAGTAGGTAAAAATTTACTTCCAAGATTTGTTTTTTTTTTAATACTTTTTTAAAAAGATAACTCCCGCATTAGGAATATTCTTGTGTCGCGGGGGGCTTCACGAACGTTTAAACAACGGACACAAAGAACACCCAGACTCGGAACAATTATTCATGGATCACACAAACCTTTGTCTCGTGTGGGATTTGAACTCACAACACTCGGCGCTGCGTAGTGGCGATGTGACCACTTAAACCATTGCGCCGTTGTTTATATAGTTAGTTACAAGTGAAGCTAATAAAGCGTTTTAAAAATAGTAAGTCAATGACTCTGTGGCGAAGTGGTAGTGTATTGGACTGTCGTCGGGAGACGAGGGTTCGATTCCCGTTTAGTGCAAAATATTTGTATGCATCAAAATATTTCCCTTGGTCTGGTTGTTTGTATGTACAATTAACAAAGTATATACAAAAAAATCTAGGCATGCTAAACCTATGCTTAGATTGGGTCTAGAAACTGTTCCATTTTTTTTCACATTCACACACGGCAGAAGTGAAACTTCAGAAAAGTAGCCTACGAGTAAATGAGAATTAAAAAGTAAAATGAACACAAATAATTCACTAATGTTAATAAATTTAATTTTAGATAATTTATATAAAAGTCATTGGTCAAATTAACACAGATGTGTTAAATTAATTAAACAACGAATTTTAATACGCAAATGCACAAAAATGACACCACGTTGACATTGACGCATTTTTTGAAGGCTTCGTAGTACGCAAAGACAAAGATTATAGGAAACACTGTATACTTGTATTCCATCTCATTTTCTCGCAGGCTAAATTCTATTTGTGAATATGTTTGTCTCTTTTTAGTGCTGTATATTTGTATTCTATCTCATTCTCTCGCAGGCTAAATCCTATTATGCTGTGTTTGTCTCTTTTTAGTGTAACTCAAAGGCTTCGTAGTACGCAGGCGCGAAGACAAAGATTATAGAAAACACTGTATACTTGTATTATATCTCATTCTCTCGCAGTTTTTCGTTTCATCGAATTTTAAATCACAACGATACTAAAGCAGTTTGACTTCAATAATTATCCTACCAAAATTATAAACGTTAAAGTTTATGAGGATATTTGGATGTATGGATGTTTGTTACTCTTTCACGCAAAAACTACTGAACCGATTGCGATGAAACTTGGTATGTAGATAGCTGGAGAGATTGACACGTAGGCTACTTTTTATCCCGATATTTCCACGGTACCGGGACTTACGCGGGTGAAACCGCGGGGCGCAGCTAGTATTTAAACATTATAAAACAAAGTCCCCCGCCGCGTCTGTCTGTCTGTCCGCGATAAACTGAAAAACTACTGAACGGATTTTCATGTGGTTTTCACTAATAGACAGAGTGATTCATGAGGAAGGTTTAGGTGTATAATTTGTACCCGTGTGAAGCCGGGGCGGGTTGCTAGTGTAAAATATAATAACCCTTTTAACTTCAAACGAAGACGAAGATTTATAAAATACTTTTTGTGCAGACCACTAATTGCATTCCTCAATCTGTCACCAGATTACGTGCGCCGTTTACATTTCCATGCAGACTCGCATAATGTATAATAAAAAAATAACTTGTTATGATAATGTATGTGTCTGGGTGCCGCCGATGACATTCATAGCGATTTTATAATGCGATTGCAGCAGCAGCGTCTATCTGTCTTCCTGTCTATGAAATATGTATCTTATAATTTGGAATCAATTTTCGTAATTCAAATGAGATTTTAGATTAAATATGATTGCACTTTTCAATCTGTTCATTAGTGTTGCAGTTGCAAAATAAAAATATGTAAACACATTCTGCAAAAAAAAGTTTCCGTAAAGATTCTTTCATTATAAACAAATTTAAAAAAATTTGGACGTAGGAATTATCTAAAAAGATACCGTGGGGCATAAAGAAAAAAAAATAAACTAAAAAGATTCGTCCAGTGCAAAAAAAGTTTTAATTACTGTTTAATTATTTCGTCAGCAAGTAGACTGTTTATCAATGAAGATCGCTCGGGTGATGTAAACTCGTGTTGAAGTATCATTTCGTGCCAGTGGAAAATTGGGGACTAAGGAGGCACTAAGGAAGGCTTTGAAAGTACCTTTCACATCAGATCTTTAGAATTTGATTTGCCTCCCCTCTCTGTGGCAAATTCTTTGCCTGTTGTCGTCACTAGGGTTTAAAAACCGAGGGTGATTGGTGGATCTAACACAAGCATTTAGCTTAGCTGGAGTTGTTAACAAGAATACTAGTAATGTGTGAACCACGTTGCTAACATTCTTTAGAAAAGAAAAAGAAAAAAAAATAATAAAAAAAACTCGTGGAATGTTTCCTTAATTTATAATGATTTAAAAGGGAATTAACGCGATCAATAGGTATTATATACATACCTTTCAGTTGCCTGAAGTTTCGACCACGTTGCACTAGTCATGGTCACAGGTTGAATTAAAAAAGGTTCGTCTCCTTAAACCTGACTTAATTGACGATAAGCTTCAAGACTAGGCTTTCTGACTCACTACGACACACGTAGAGCCTCTTTTTCCCAAATAAATTATGCTAATAAACAACCTTGCCTTTACTAGGAATAAATTCAAAAATCACATCAGCGTCACTCGACGTGTAGAATCACAAATACAAACTTATATTCCACAATCACGTACGCCATTTAAATTTATCTTTATCAAGAATTTATTTAACTGAATTGGAACCCTAGTTTTTGAAATTATTCTTAACACGTATTGTGTCGTCATATTTTCAATAATTTTATTGATATTAGCAAGATCTGTCATTATAACAATTATGATTAATCATCAACAATCACACATCACAATTATGACTAATCTGAGTATGTCATTCCATTATATACGAGTATACCCATTCCTGGCTCTGGTGGCATTAGCAGTTATT
Source organism: Euplagia quadripunctaria (assembly GCA_963859945.1). Lineage (NCBI taxonomy): Eukaryota > Metazoa > Arthropoda > Insecta > Lepidoptera > Erebidae > Euplagia > Euplagia quadripunctaria. The sequence goes on from OY982562.1 coordinate 24,383,787, forward strand.
ATTGTTTATGTAGCCGTATGTCTGTTTATCTGTTTATCTCACCCTTTATTGCTGATACGGGTAGATATAAGAAGTTGCAACGTAACATGACTAAGTATGGCAGCGATTGAAATAATTACCTGGCCCTTCTTAGTGCTGTGGGTTCTATCCCCACCTGTCCAATAATTTACTTTTAGTACATATGTAGTGCTGGTCAAAATGTGTGTTACATAATTACGACAAAGTTAACTTTTTCATTTGAAATAAAAAATAATGTAATTTAGGTACAATCCCGTAGGTTTAAGGTCAAAAGTAAGGTAATTCCCACTTCTTTGGTTGTTTAATAATAATATACTATATGAATAATATAATAAAGCGGCGGTAGCGTAATGGCTTAGGCGTCAGACTTGCGATCAAGTGGTTGCGGGTTCGAACCCCACCCAGTGCACTACCGACGTGAACCCACTCCTAACGCAAGCATTTAGCTTAGCTGGAGGGGTTAACAAGAATACTAGTAATGTGTGACCCACGTTGCTAGTATTCTTTTAAAAAAATAAAATAAAACAACATGTAATAAACAAAATACAGAGTATTTCCAATCCCCTTGATTCTAACTTGACACTTTGACCTAATCTCCGTTCCCTTCCTGAAACTTAATATGTCGTACTTTATAATTTTGGGGTATATTTAAAAAAATAAATGAAATAAACCACAATGGCGTAAAATTCACGACGAAATACGTAGTATAAAGGTAAGAGTCGATAAATTATGTCAAAATTCTCCAAAGTATGTTATGTTTCGCTTAAATAATCATCCTCTACAACTGACACCTGAAAACAAATATACGAACCGGTATTTCCATCGAACAGGTGATGTACATGCACTGCGGAGCATCTTAGTCACTTCATTGACTCATGGTTCTATATGCACCGCGAATTACGACAACTTTAGCACGCACAAGTGTATCAACATGAAGAACGGGGCTTGAATATAAATATTGAAAGATCATACTCCTGTGATTCATAGTCGTTACGAAAATTAGTGATTTATTTCCAGATTCAATGAAATTTATTTCTGTTCGTCGCCTTCACACCGAAGAGAGTGATACCAAATTTCAATGCAACTTTACATTTTGCAGAATTGCAGAATATACAAGTCCAGGAATAAAATACCGAGAAATATTGCAGTAGTATTTATTTTCTTTTTTCTTTTTTCCAGACCAAACGATTGGAAATACTATGGCAAATTATCAGATTGCTTTTCCTCTGAATCGTACATCTCAAACATTATTACACAAGTACAAGACTAAAAAATAAGAAAATAAATAATATTATAAAAAACTAAGAAAACACGCTTTGTTTATGTGCCTTAAAATATTACAAATAGTTCATTGCCTCATTGGTAGCTATTTATAAAAATAGATTTATTGTAAAAATATAGTAAAAAGCACCCCATGATTTTTACAACACAAAGGACATTGCCCATTTCAGTATGAAAATCAGTTTCCCACTTTTTTATGCTGCGTTAAATATGTATAAACCGCATTAAAACTGCGTCAAATATATATTAAGCCTGCACTGAGTATTATCTGAAATATAATGATGAATGAGTACGATAACAACAACGAGGAAATATTATGACACTGACGTTATAGTTTTTTTTTAATAATGTTTGTGGCATCATGTTTTTGACAGGGATATCATGTATAAATTAAGGCAAAACTAACACTGAAGTATACATTCACTACATAAACTAAGACTGCATACACGAAATAATATTTATATTTAAAATTTACTTTTTACTATTTAGTTCGGTTTGCTATTAAAGTGCCAATAAATACCAAGAACATCAGTGATATTATTTGTGCATTGGCAACCCTTTCAACGTAATAATGAGCTTAGACGACTCCCCAGAAAATAGCTGTAAACCAGTGCTGTCTAACTGCGATCTTCTGTAGACTAGACGTATTTTTTCCGCAGTCAGTACCTGGAACTCAAATCTATCTTCCAGAATCCGTTTTACCATAGAACTAGCAACCCACCTAGGCTTCGCACGGGTAGTAGAGACATCTTCAACAATCATCACCATATTTCAACCAATTTACACAAAAGGGTAACCAATTATACATCTAAACTTTTCTTATGAATCGCTCCGTCTGTTGGTGAAAACCGCATGAAAATCTGTTCAATAGTGTTTCAGTTTATCGCGAACAGACAGAGAGACAGACGCAGAGGGGGACTGTTTTATAATATGTATTCATTAATTACTATGATAATTGGATAAACTGCAAGCTACTTTACTTCAATTACGACGTATATATTTTTTTTTAAGTTCCTTGAGTATTGACAGTACCCATATCGATTACTTCAAAAGTAGTCCTGTAAACATTAAAACAAAGAGTGGCGAAGTAACAAAAGAACAGCCTTGCTTATGCAGCTGTTTTATAAAAATGTTTCATTTGAACATCCAAAAAACAACATCTCATCAACTAATGGTGCTAGTTAATGGCAAAATAATGATGCTGGATTGTAAAGTAACTGTGCTGACTGATCAAAGAAGTTTTTGTGTTCTAATGGCTTGAGTTTAGTGTTTGAAATATGTTTTCGCCGTTTAAGAGGCAATTCGCATGGAGTGGCTGAATTCAGTTCAAAAATATACGTTGAAATTGATTTTTATTCTACAAGAGCACCATAATTTAAACGAGTATATTGGTTAACATGCAACAATAACATTAGAGACTTAGATCAGATCTATGTTTAATGGATTTATTAGAAAGTTTACCAGAATGATGAAACATTTTTCTGATAATTCGTAGTATTTAATTGAACTATCTTTCCTACAAATATAATATTACCTTCTCTATAACTTTAGGCCTGCATATACCTACCTAATAATATCAATATCAACCTGAAATTGTTTCCTACGCAAGCCTCAAATTTTTACCCAGTTTTTTGGAAAAGCTCTAGTTACCCTTATTTAGATTTTTTTTTTATAATTTAATCAAAATCAAATCAAAATCAAAATTATTTATTTCAAGTAAACCCATTGTTGATATTTTTGAATTGTCAGGAGTATAAGTCAGTCAGTATAAGTAGGTCGTGAAGCTAGCTGCCTGTTCCAAAACGTAGATCCTATGGAGAAGAACAGGCAAGAAACTCCAAGGACACTCTTTTCCAACATGTTTTTTTTTTACAATGTTATTTGTTACATTGCTTATAGGCGCAATTTAATGTGAGGACAATGTAACATAAATTAATATTGTTCTAAAATGGAAAAGAATTGCTAGGCAACATAGAAAATTAACATAATACTTGTGACTACACAGTTCTCACATGTACAATTCATTTTTTTTTTTGTTAACAGTATGTAAAAAGCGTATCATAACCACAATGTCAACAGTGTATAAAATAACACCATTCATTTATTCAGTCCCATTTTGGGTTATGTAAATATTTTTACGATAATATGTTGCACAGAAATATGTAACCTTTAAAAATATGCCTCAGTCAATCCAGCTAAGATCGAAGTTTGTTCGGAGACTCAATAGTAATTAGCAGAATCTAGGATTGTCACAAAAAAACCTCGAATGCCAAAAACAATATTTAGTTTTTGAAAAATGTTATTTATACCTGCTTTCCACTTATCTACACGATTCAAATTCATTTATTTTTAGAAAAGTCGATTTTTCGATGTCGATTGGATAGACTTCAAACGAACGTATTGCGCATGTGAAGTCTATCCAATCTAACCCTTTATACAGGGTGTTACAGATAGGTGTGGTTACATTTAAGAGTGGTATTGTAGACCCCGTAAATAACGTAAAACTCTCACAATTCTACAGTTCAATCAAAAAAGATTTCTGTGTTAAAAATTACGAATTTTACTCAAACATAATCATTGAAATTGACATGAAAATATTAGAGAGTTTAGAGAAAATATAGAGATATTATGCTATTGAAAAAAGCAACTTCACTACTAAAAGCAATTTCCGAAGAATCTAAATCCATTTTTTCCAAGCTAAATCAACTATTTGTTTGCCGCACATAACGCTCCTAAAATTGTACAGTGGGAGAGCCATGATTCGGCACGTATGGGCCGGCTCGACCGCAGTGATACCCCGGCCTCACAGAAAATCGGCAGTGAAGCAATGGTTGTATTGCTTTTCGCCGCGTGAGTGAGGTTATCGGAGGCTCTAACCCTTCGCTCTCTCCCCCCTCTTCCCCCACTACCACCTTAAAGGGCGGCAACGGACTTTTGACCCTTGAGTTGCAGTGCCCATTGGCGGTGGTAGTCATTTACTATCAGATGACCCGTCTGCTCGTTTGCCTACTATACCATAAAAAAAAATTTGACCACACCTATCTTATCATGCATAAACTAAGACGAGTAGTAATAGTGTTCTTTTTTCTTAACAGGTAAGGACCACTGCTGATGGGTTTGACAGTAAACTGCTTAGTTTTTGATAGACACTGTTAATTAACAAACACGGACACAGGCCACGCGCTTAGTCGACAGGTTCAAGTAAATCTGAGGTCAAATTATTTGAACCTGTAACTTAACTTAATTTACTTGGGTGGATATTTTATTATTAACTAGCTGCCGCGTACCCGCGTACGTCCCTCGTTAAGTTTTCTTAAATTTTCTAATTTTCCGTGCAACTTTCTATTTTTTTTTCTTTCATAAGAACCTTCTCCTGACAATAACAAATACAATAAAAAAAGAATTAGCGAAATTGGTCCAGCCATTCAGGGTGCCGTGACCAAGGGAAATAGGGATTAATTTTTATATATATAGATTAACAAGAATAATTTTTCGAATCCGACCGGTATTTCGAGGGATTAACGGGTTTAAACAAACAAACAAACAAAATCTTCAGTTTTATAACATTAGTTACCTAGATACGACCGGGCATCCGAATGTAACCTAGAAATAAAATCGCCAGCAACCCCGGTAGATCTTCGTGTCTGAAGAAGTACTGTCGGTCTCACCATGAAAAATATCTGGCCTGACTCCACTGCAATTCAGATAGGTAAAAGAAGTCTAGCTGTTATTTAAGGATAACTCAAAATGCTTCGAGAATGAAGTCTAGCCGTCATCAAGGGGTAACTCTTAATGGTTCGATAAAGAAGTCTAGCCGTCATCTAGGGATAACTCTAAATGCTTCGAGAAAGAAATCTAGGCGTCATCTAGAGATAACTCTAAATGCTTCGAGAAAGAAGTCTAGCCGTCATCTAGAGATAACTCTAAATGCTTCGAGAAAGAAGTCTAACTGTCATCCAGGGAATAACTCTAAATGCTTCTTAAAAGAAGTCTAGCCGTCATCTAGGGTTAACTCTGTATGCTTTGAAAAAAAAACCTAGCCGTCATCTAGGGATAACTCTAATTACTTCGAGAAAGAGGTCTAGCCGTCATATAGAGAAAACTCTAAATGCTTTGAAAAAGAAGTCTAGCTGTCATCCAGGGAATAACTCTAAATGCTTCGGGAAAGAAGTCTAGCTGTCATCCAGGGAATAACTTTAAATGCTTCGGGAAAGAAGTCTAGCTGTCATCCAGGGAATAACTCTAAATGCTTCGGGAAAGAAGTCTAGCTGTCATCCAGGGAATAACTCTAAATGCTTCGGGAAAGAAGTCTAGCTGTCATCCAGGGAATAACTCTAAATACTTCGGGAAAGAAGTCTAGCTGTCATCCAGGGATAACTGTAAATGCTTCTTTCTCTACAAGTAAAAGACCGACCTAGTTACTTAACACTATTTTTGTTATCTATACTAATATTGTAAAGTAGAAGAATTTGTCTATAAATGCGCTAATTTCAGGCTCTCCAAGTTAGAAAGTCTGTGTAATATTTCTAATTTGGAAAATTATATCTACGCCAGACAGAGAGTGACCAAAACGCGGATGTAACGAGGCACCTTTAGTTAAAAAATAAATGATAAAGAGCTAATGAACACATGTCAAATAGTAACGAAGTCAACTCTGATCTCCAATTACTACTGCACATGACAGCCGGCTTCTTTTACATGTTGTGTTTAAAATCTACTATTAGCACGTGAGTGAAATACCTACTGTGCTATTTGTAATTGCAATGTATGGCTGCTTAATCATCGTGGGTGGCATATGAAATTATGGTTTATACTTATTAACAAGGTGACCTGGTGCATTATGCTAAATAGGCAAGTAAGTAATAGATAAAATACTAAGGAACATAGAATATCATTCGCACGAATGGCGTTGAGACTATTCAGGATATACAAGCTTGTAAAAAGAATATAAGATTCTATTTAACTGTTCAAAAACATCTAAAACTGATCCTAATAATGTCGAAATACCAATAACAAACAGTAATAATACTATTCGCGAGTTGGAAAGCTTTCGTAAGGCAATTTATTAATAAGCATTAATTAAAATGTTTGCGTCGTGGATAAAAGGGAAAACAAAGGTTATCGCACCTGATAAATTAATTATATCTAATACGTATGTCGCTTGTTAACTTTGCTAGTTTAATCTTATCACTATGTGTATTACTTTGGTGACGTCAAACAGACGAATCTTCTTATACATGTTATATTAATATGTGAAAAGAACTATTCGTTCTTTCCTCTTTCAAAGAAAATTTCGCGAACGGAGCAATGTGAAATTTGGAATTCTTAAAGTTTATATCACTACAAATTATAAAACAAAGTCCCCTGCCGCATCTGTCTGTCCGTTCGCGATAAACTGAAAAACTACTGAACGGATTTTCATGCGGTTTTCACTAATAGCCAGAGTGATTCATGAGAAAGGTTTAGATGTATAATTTGTTAAGATTTTGTGTAAATTGATTGAAATATGTTGATGATTGTTGAAAATGTCTCTGCTACCCGTACGAAGCCGGGGCGGGTAGTGTAGAATAAGTACAGCAAGCTGAAAATTTTAAACAAAAAGCTACACAGTACCAGTATCCATGTTGACCTGTCATTGTATCAAAAACCTTCACAATGACAGTTCAATTTAACTGGAAATAAATTGCCTGATTTAAGTTACAAATAGGCCAATTCCATAAAACAAAACATTCCAAATATAATTAATGACGGTCAAACTTTGACCACCAGACGATATCTAGTAAGTATTTAATGTCCACGCGAAATTGAACATTTTATCAGATACACTAGCAGGGAGGTTGGTGACTTGTTCAATAGTTCACTAAGCCTTCACTACCAAAAGTCAAACTGAAAAACAAAACGCATCAGATTTATAACCTCACCGTTTCTTATCAAAATATAAATACTCAGCTTCCGCAGGCGTATTGAGTGTTTTATAAATAATTGCCGTTCGACCCACATGCGATGTGTATGGGTGCATTATTGCATTCGATGATGCAACCGGGTGCATGGGTGCATTCCTCTTCCTAGTAACGGGATACTACGAACACCTTGTGATAATCTCTTTGATCTCAAAACGTCTAGAAACGTCGTGGTATCATTTTGTTTGATTCTATCACAGCTGTCTGATAATTGCAATGCTATTTTTGATGGAATGCAGTATACAGGTTGAAGTTAAATTAGTTTTCTTATTTCAAAATGCGAATGTGGAATGACACGGACTTATGTTTGAAACATTGTTTTTTTTATAATCATGCGTCTTTGCTCTCCGCTTTCTTTTCTTTATTATCTTTTTCATGATTATTTGGTTTACACAAAGACATATGGTTATATACTCACAGGTCATTAATGCGCAAATTAACCATTAAAATGACCCATACCTTAATTGTGAGGGACAACGGTTGTGGGAGTTGTGAGACAAAAAAATACGTATACTTCTAAGTTTCCAAACTTTTAGTCGAAGCAATTGCGCAAAATCAAATCAGTCTGTTTATCAGAATTCATTCATTCATATACAAATATATACTCACGTCACCCAAATTAGTCCCACTCACGTAAAAGGGGCAAGCCTATTGCCGTCAACTGGGCACTTTGGTAATTAAAGATGGGAAAATTGGAAGTTTATTGAAGGGTAAGTAGGAAGGCAGTGGAAGGAAAGAGATATTGCTTATTTTGGATTGGGGAGTGTAAGAAATAGCTCGAGCAAGTCAGGGTCTTAGACCTGTAACAAGAACTTTCTGTTGCCGGTAAGTCCAAGCCCTCTAACACATCTAAATGGGTTGAATGAAACTGAATAAGCCTCTTACTTTAAACACATGTTAATATTTTAAAACCAGTTAAGTATGGATTTGAAGGTTTTTTAACTTGGTCTTGACAATTCTCGCTTTTTTTACACTGGAGAGCCATAAATCCGTGCCATATAAGGATACTATTCCGGGTCACATAAAGATACTATTCCGGGTCACATAAAGGTACTATTCCGGGTCACATAAGGAGACTTGAAAATCTCGGAAACTTAGAATGCTAGCTTAGTGCGTAGCTAACATAGGGTACCTTACGTACGTATCCTTTCATCGCGAAAAAGTACTGTTCCCGAGGGATAGAAAAATATCTGTTCCGCGACAGAAGCCGCTTGCAAAGCTAGTTTTACAATCAATACTTTTTTTCAGTAAACACACGGCATACACAAACCGATAGTAAACAGCTCCGAGTGCTTACAAATTTTTGCATCGAGGTGACTCCAACTCGAGACTAAAACTTCTGTTTGTTGTGCTTCCGTTGGAGAGTAAAATTACCAAAGCTACTTCAAGACTAAGATAGTTGACACTATCTTCTATCAAATATACTATAGACACATTTTCTCTAAAAAAAATTGCGTCATAAAGTGGCACTAGATGGTACTACATATTTTAGGTGCATGCATTTAATAAGCCATCCCAATAATAAACCAGGCAATACAATTAATGTCGCTGTAAATATGTTGTAATAGTTTAATACAAAAACTTCAATGTATAGCGTCCTTAGTTCATTACTTACCTCAACGGTTATTAGGCTCGTGGTACGAGATCCACACCCACGGTCGCAAGAGTGACAAGGACAGCTGCGAAAGTTACGCATTTCAAAATAACTAACATTTGAAATTATCCTTTGATCCTACAGAACCATCATTACACTTTAAAACATTAGAGTTATCATAAAAATGTTATACCTACTTATTGATGTCATTGTTTTTTATAGTTCTAAAGTACAGTTTTTGCATTTTTTACTACACTTGATACGTCATATCGCGAGCGCTGGCGCGAAGCATCTGACAGCAAAACTGTGGATACAACTTTAAGCTAAGTTGGTGCCAGTTTTTTAACGTTGATCAAACATCGATGGCATATTTGCTCAAAGGTCAATAACATACAAGTGACGTCTCTGATTTTGATCTGATTATATATATCTGCTAGTAACAGCTTCTGTTAGACAGACATTGTGCTTACTTAAACTAAGTACGTCCAATTAACAATAATTCCGTAAACGCGGCCATAACCAACATATGATTACTACAGATAAACACCCATCAATCAAACCGTCGCGATGATTAACCTGACGTAATGATGTCATACCGTCAATGAATGAACATGTTCTTTCATTCATAATCTCGGGATTGACATTCATTCATTCATTGAAGAAGTGCCGATGATTTAATTAATTTAAATATGATAAGGTCAGTTTTTATTTGTTTAGGGTTCATTTGGTTATCGTGAGTAACTTATGGATAAGAATTGTTTGGTTTTTAGAATTATTAATTAATATTTATTATTAATTATTCGATAAATATTTGATCGCAGGGTATGATTGATGAGTTAAATTGTTTTTACATAGACTTTACTATGTTGGAATAATATTTGTGATGTTTTTTTTGTGTCTATCTTTTTAACAACATTGGAAACAACATTGACTACCCTTCCGTGTAGCATAAATGGACGCTTACATTTGAGGGCGATCGTGAGGCCATGCCTTTGATTCTCAGCTGGGGCAAATTTTATTAGGTTTAAAAATGTAGGTCTAAACGAACCGTGGCTGGTGGATAGAAACAAATACTTGTACTGATCGGGAAACGAATCTGCGACCCCTGATGTTGGAGTATAATGTTCTAATGCCGCGCCAGAGATGCCGCCTAAGAAAATAATCTGTTTGCCACCTTACCTTGGACCGTATTATCACAGTTTTCTGCAAAATTTTCGCCTCTGACTCTCGCATACGTACATTTTTCTTAGAATTAAAACTCTGTTATTGACTACCTTACAATTAACTATTTACAGTTGTTACTAAATAACATTGCACCAAACTTCTCACGTCCTTGGGTAAACCACAAATAAAAATCGATTTAAAAAAATATTAAGGAATCTTCAATTCGATAAAGTTTCGACAAGAAGAGTTAGAAAAACCTAAAGAAAGATATACATAACACAATGGCGTATAAACAAAGAAAACCTAACAGTCAGACCTAAAATGAAAACGCTTCGTTTACTTCGCTTGCCGAGTCAAAATCCACAAAAAAACCTTACAAGGGTCATAGAGCAGATACTTATCAACATTAATATTTCAACCACGATGGCACTCCAGGGATACGCTCAAGGTATTTTTATAAGGCTTACAATATCTTTCTTTGTTGTTTTCTACGAATTGAGAATTATTTCGTGAGGTTTGCGAATGAAAGAGATTCTAAATTATTACAAATAATAAGGCTTACTATCAAACAAGAATACAGGTTTCTATTTATGTGTATATGCAAAAAGACAACCCTAACGTCTCGGTGTCGTCAGAATAGATAAGAGTTACGCGATAGAAAGAGAGGCAACTTCGAGGTGAATATAACTGTAAATAATTAGCGCTGTGCGACCTGAATTACGACTTTATTGCGTCGTACAAGAGTCACTATTTGTTTAAATGATTTGGCGGAGTAAGGCTTCTGTACTTGTACTATTATGTATTCTGTGGTACAAATAGCCTACAGGTTCCGCTTCAGGAATTCTGATTTTCGTCCAACCTTAAGCACACAACCCACCACGTAATCATTAAAATTAATTTAATTAATGATTTATTAATCATTAAAACTTACACCGCACAAAAAGCAAGTGTGAAAATAGGGCCACAAAACCCGTTCATATGCACAAATTAAATCGATACAGTTAAACGATCCTTTCTCCTTACCTTCGAATATTTCAACTTGCTTTATTATTGGAAAACGCAATTAAGTTTACCCTTTAGGCTTATCAGCTTAACCCGAATATATTATGAAAGTGCCATTGGTATTCGCAGCTTATGTACTTTAGAGTGCTCCCAAACCAGACAACATTTCTTAAGTAAAATATGCTCGATGAAAGAGACAAGATTAGGGTTATCACATATCTTATACTGGCCTGTTGGTCTAGTGGTTAGTAACCCTGACAGCTGAGCCAGAGATCGTGGGTTCGATTTCCACCCAGGACAAATAATTGTTATGAGCATGATCATTTGTTCTGTGTCTGAGTGTAATTTATCTATAATATGTATGTATTTAGTAATATATAAGTATGTTTATCAGCAGTCTGGTTACCATAGTACAGGCTCTGCCTATTTTAGGATCAGACGGCCGTGTGTGAGATGTGTGAAGTTATTATTATTATAAAATCATGTAAATGGGTGATCAAAGTGATTGAGATCAATCAAATTGGAGTGGCGCAGTTTGGCAGTAAGTAAAAAAAGCTTAAAAGAATTTTGATTGAAAGAAGGTTATTGATGATTCATGTAAGCTTCGTACCGTAAACGTCTCGATACTTAATTAACACCTTTTTTGTAATATTGGTAGCGCAAAAGTAATAAATAAAAAGCAGGAAAAGGCTTCATGTTTCATGATCATCATCACAAATATAGATTTAAGAATTAGCTGAAATAGTACTTTAGAAAATATCGGTAATTTTTACTCTATTCTACATATTATATGCCATATTCGTTTTTGTCGGTTAAGGCCACTATTTGTACATGTCCATTATATGTTATTCCTTGTTGTTTATTTCTCTTATACTAACTGTGGTTAACTGTATTTAAGCGCACGGTTCCAAAATCATAACGTTATTTTAACTATTTATGTTAACGTGACTTAAATTCAGGTGGATACCCACCTAGTTCTGATTAAAATATCAGAATGGAGTATCATATTTTTACGATTAAGTATAGTAAAGATTATTTAATGACTATTGTGGCATACCGACCTAGTTGACGTGTTGTGGTCAGCCTTACTGATTCGAAAGTAGTTGTCAGATTTTAAAATGTAAAATGTTAGGCAAAGAAATAAGAATAATAAGACGTTGAAAGGAGCCGGGGTGGAGATCCGTGTCCATACATGAAGATGGAGTTTCATATTCAATTTAATATGCATTATAATTTGAATAACTCCCAATATAATAATAACTGATTTCGGCGTTTTCCCGTGTTCCACATCACCACTATCCTCAGATAAATTCCTCTTGCAAGCAAAGCACACTAAAAGCGTCTCGAAGCAGACACACCTGATCCCCGTCGAACCTCCAACGCTACACTATTATGCTGATGTGGGCGTATATTTATATATTTAACGTGTTAAATATCTTACGACATTTTGAAATCCGATTGTAGAAGTCGATTACTTTCACCCTTCTTCGTTGTAAAGAATTATATTTCTTTAATTAAAGGCCGTGGAATAAAGTAAACTTACTCACTGTTCTTAGGATGGAATGTGGAATAAATTTAGCCCAAGAGAATAACAATGTCACCGGTCGTTCTAGTTGTAACTCTGGTATCCCATGATATTTAAACCCCTGTTTTAAATAGCGAGTACACGATTTTTGAGCCATAAATATTTAAAACGTGGTTCAAATAATATAATTAAAATGAGTTTTTTATAGACTTCAAATATAGATTGCTCGAATCTGAATCGTATCGTAATCGTCGAAACAGTAAGTTTTGAATGTTTTGTTTTATTTCAATGGTCAGTATAACTTGAATTGTTATTGTATAGACTTTTACTACGATGACAGGTCCGTGTAGATTTTTGTAGACGTTTTCACATATTTTTTTAATTTATTTCACATATCGTTTGAAAATTTTAGTTTTCTGCACTTCTATATGTGATATAACCCTTAGGTATTCCAAATTTCACATTCGTCTGTACGTGATTTTGTTTAAAAAGGGGTACAAGACTACTCTTCATTTTTTTTTTTTTTTTTATAGTAGAAGATTTTAGGATTTAGCCGTATTGTAAAAGTCTTCATAAAACCCTATCAGCAGTGAATGTTCTACGTTTGAACGTTTTGTGATATTAATGATTACTGGGATGATGATAGATAGTTCACTATAAACTCCGTAAGGACGCTATTGTTTCATAACTATTTGATGATTTTTTCTGATTCTTTCTCTAAGGTTATCTATTGCCATACGAAAACTATCTAGCAGATTCCGTAATCATAGTAGGTTCAATCACTACATATTATAAAACAAAGGCAACCACCGCGTCTGTCTGTCTGTTTGCGATAAACTGAAAAACTACTGAATGAATTTTCATGCGGTTTTCACCAATAGGCAGAGTGATTCATGAGGAAGGTTCAGGTGTATAATTTGGTAAGGTTTTGTGTAAATTGGTTGAAATATGATGATGATTGTTGAAGATGTATCTACTACCCGTGCGAAACCGGGACGGGTTGCTAGTTTAAAATATATATATATAATCAGCAGTTTAATATGTTTAACAGATAATTAAAACATTAATTTAACACTGTCTCTTTATGTGTTGCCGCCAGCAAAGTCCCGTTTGACAAATATAAAGGTTCTATTAACAACATTTTACACAAATACGCAGAATTTTATAGAGATCACGTCATTACTTGGCACAGCTCCAGACAATAAGTATCTCACGTCATGGGTAGGTGAAGTAGGTTTGCCACTTGTTACTTAACGTATAAAATTAGCCATTACTCAACCTTTGTATAAATCACTGTATAAACTACATAATAAACGCACGATTGACGAATAGGTTAAGGATAATTATGTATAAAACCAAGTAGCTTTTATTCCTTTACGAAAACACATATCGTGACAAAGTTTAAACAAAACCTTAATGAATTCTACACCTAAATCTTCCTTATGAATGAGTCTATTCGTTGGTGAAAACCGTATGAAAATCCGTTATGTGCTTTTGGAGTTTATCACTTTCAGACAGACAGACACGGCAGGGGACTTTATTTTGTAATATGTAGTGATTTAAGTACGAGAAATGCACTTGCAATGCACTAAAAAGTAGAAAATAATTAGGTAATTAACAACCTGGTGATTGCAAGTACAATGTCCGAGCCCGGATCTCCGAAACTGTAGTACTCAGCCATTTGTGAACAAGCCACGATGACACATGAACCACTCTGAAATATTTCCACTAGGAGCGCTTTTAACCATACTCAGTCAATAAGGTCCTCGCTGCATGAAAATACACAAATTATGGGAACGCATACGAAGTGCTATCGAAAAACTGAGATAGTATTTTTATTATCGAAATAACAATTTTACGGCTCCCTTTGACAAGCATGATACGAATAACAAAATTAATTTGATTGATAATGCAATACCTGTTTTATCTCACACCGGTCTCTGTGTTTAAACACAAAGTACCGTTAATAAAATACCTGCGAATATATTTAAAACATATACCCATAGAAGATTGTATCTATGATGAAAAAAGACGACTGAACTTATCGTTCTGCTCACTGTACTTGCAGGAACAAGTGTTCTTGTAAGTGTTCTATTGAAGTGGCTAAGTAGACACTTCAATAGAACAATTAGCCTTTATAACAAGTTTGGCTTCGTGTATTAATAATCTTTGGAAAGAAGCGCTGCAATACCAATATCCTTTCTTAAAAATCACAACATATGTGTCGAATCTATGGGTATTAAAAGAGACTACCTATCTCACGGTTTGTTTTGTGAAGTAAAGCCTAAATAAGAAAAGATAAGGTTCACCTTCATTTTAAAACTAATAACTGTAGGACGTTTAAATTATAGAATGGTCTTCCCACCACGGCGTTTTCAAAATGCTGTCTTACAACTGAATGAATGAAATTCTGGGATTAATATAGGTTTTGTAATGATTTGAATCGTCACCAATAATTCCCTTTAAAGGATGACGAGGAGCAGAGAGATTTATTTATTTTATTTATTTATTTGGTCAATCTACAACTACTTACACTAATACATTTTGCAACGCATAGAATTATAACCACACCATCAGCGCCGAGCGGTTTCACGGAGTAAGTCCCGATCCCGTAGGAATATTGGAATAAAAAGTAGCCTATGCGTTAATCCAGGTCTCCAACTATCTACATACCAAGTTTCATCGCAATCGGTTCAGTGGCTTTTGCGTGAAAGAGTAACAAACATCCATCCATCCATACATCCATCCAAACTTTCAAATTTATAGATAGATAGATAGATAGAGAGATAGGTACTCTTTATTGCACACCAAAAAAGTATTTTACAATCTAGAAAATTAATATGAAGTAACAGTACAATGGGCGGTCTTATCGCAGTCTGCGACCTCTTACAGACAACCTTAGGATGGACTATACTGTATGGAAGTAGGTAACTCACGGCACACAACAATTAAATATAATAAGAAAAATATACAATTTATAATATTAGTTGGATTAAGAAAATAACAAGTGTAACTGTTACAGGTTATACCATATGCACTGATATTTTGATGATATGCTTTTAAGATGTAAAAGTAATGAAAAATACTAAAAAATAGTATAACTTTTTTTACCGTCGGGACTCATAACAGTAAAAAAAATTATTGCAAACTGTTTTTGATCTGGTTTTGCACTACGTGAATCTATCAGAGGTTTGATAAACGTGTTTAGCAAATTACCAAGCTAAAACTTCTGCTAAAATAGCTTTCTGCCTGTTTGTGTCCGTGAAGCATTAACTCTCTGGTTATCTTCCATTTTGATCTTGTTTGCAATAAGAAACTGCCACAACATTTGCAATTCATATAGCTATAGGAAATAAGGGTAATTATATCTCAAATTCCTAGCGTGATTAAAAAACTCTGCACATGCACAAGGTATTTATCACGTTAGAATTCCACATTACATATATTTCTATTCAAGACTAGGAAGATAGGCAATTATTTACGATAAATGTTTTGCTCGTAGTAAATACGACTGCTGATAATTTACTATACTTGGCTATCCAATTAGTGCAACTACACGATAAAATAACGGATAACAACTCAGCTGAGATCTGGTTCTAACGTTATAATAATAATGACAAATATTTCTGTATGATTAATAAAATATACAATTTTTTTAACATTTATAAATATATATTATAAGACAGATCCAATAAACTTTCTATGAACACAAGAAAGAGAGATTTTTGTGTTAAATGACAAATTTTTATCCAATACTGGATCACTTAATTCGTATTGTTTCCATACGATTAGGTTGATTTGCTAATAAAATACATGGACCACGTACAGTTTATCGGATATTATACTGGATTTCTAAATGGCCCTTTTGGCTTTAATTTATTAAATATAAAATAAAGCCATGATAAGCTGTCAATGCTGTCTGTGCTGTGGCATTCGTTACGGGTAGTTTGAGCCTTAAAAAGTCCGACAAACTAGTCTAACTACAGAACTTCGATATCGCCTAGTATTTGGGTTGTAGAAGTCTGATGGCAGTCGCTTCACGTAAAATATTAAGCCGTATCATAGTTAGACTAAAAGCCAAACTAAGTTGGGAGAAGGCGCGGAGGATGATGAAATAAAACCATGTAATCATATGTATCTTAATTTTTGTAAGCGGCATTGGCAACACATTGCTCTTTTTAGACGTTTTATTACTACTGCCAGTTAATGTTCTGCGGAGGTGGAAGTGGGCTACGTTTTACGTCACTTATTTTCTTTACGGGCCCCTAGAACTTTCGAAGGGACGAGAAGCCGCTAAAGGGCCAACATGCTCGCCGTCTGTATTTTGTTTTTGTGGTGTGGTGTTTGGTCTGGTGGTGGTTTTGTTCTCAACGGCTACAGGTAGGAACGATGGCTCCTCAGGATAAATAAATCTCTGTTAAGAGTTTGATTTCTCAATTCGTTGAGATGATGAATACAATTTGGGCCAAACTTCCACCCAGTCGACCCATAACCTTGACCAGCTAAAAGACATTTGGATTGTTTCACAAATGAAATGAAATATGTTTATTTGCAAAGAATATATCAATGCCATATTCTGCCTTGTCTTGGTATGCAAATGTATCACTACATATTATAAAACAAAGTCCGCCGCCGCGTCTGTCTGTCTATTCACGATAATCTGAAAACTACTGAACGGATTTTTATGCGGTTTTCACTAATAGGCAGAGTGATTCAAGAGGAAGGTTTAGGTGTATAATTTGTTAAGATTTTGTGTAAATTGATTAAAATATGTTGATGCCGGGGCGGGTTGCTAGTACAAAACTGAAAATAACAATCAGCATTACAAACATTACTGTTATGTAGGGTACTTCGATATAAGTACATATCGTCACCTAGCATACAATTGTACACAGAGGGTAGGATTTAACAATTCATAATAAACCCAGTCTGCTTTGAATCTCGGTGTTTGATTACTGTGTCCCAAACATATCAATTACCTATTACATTATTTAACATTATATTAATTTAAAGGAAGAGACAAACCCCTCGAAATAATTACATCCAGAAAATCTGGTCGACTGGTAGCGCTTTTAGATAGGCTGCATTACTCGTTCAACAGTTAGAGTTACGTTCTTAGTATTTGGTTTTACACTTCTTGAGAGGGGAGGACAAGCTCCTACCTTCCAAGTACCCGAATCACCAGAAATAATGACTATAGACCTGCCAAAGTTGTTTGACTCAGTCGTCTTAGCCTAAAATATGCCATATTTCATCCTTGTAAACAAACACGCTACAAACTTACGAGTTTCCTAAGACGATTCATACACTTCTTGCAAAATAAATAAAATAATTTCACAAAAATAATCGTAAACTTCAATAGGATGTATATGAAATATCCCCGCAAGTGAAATCACTGATGGCCTATAAATAGTATAGGCGACATCAAGCTGCCTGGGAGGTCCCTTCACTCCAAACTTCCACAGCACAGATTATGCGAATATTAGCAATGCAATACACGTAGCCAGTATTGTATATGAATAAAAAAATGTTTTAGAATACATCCTGGTTCGCAATTAGACCCATGGCGCCAAGGAGGTCGTTGAACAACTAACTCTAACTGTAATAGATCCAATGCTTAAACATCCTTCGACATAAAGAAAAACTGTAAGAGTTCTTACGTTGAATATAAAGACCTTTTTTATACTCCCTGAGGCTAGAATAGTTTTGGTGAGCAAAAAATAGGTTTGTTCGCACGTGCACGTCCACTTGTGTTTATTTTACATCTAGATACATATTTTGAACAAGAAGACTCAACTATGGGTTATGCTCGCCTTTGTACAAGCCATTTTCCTTCCTGAATTATATTTCTTGTGTACATTAAAGAATATAAGTAAAATACATATTATACGTTTACCGTGTGTCACTTTAATTTATATTTATTATATATTATATAATTTACTTTTATGGAATCTTTAGGAACTCCACTCCACTCCACTCCTGGCTGGGTAAAGCTTTTACTTTAAAAGTAATGGACGAAGTGTGTGAATATAAGGAAGTGAACATGAAGATGATAAATGATAGTGTTCAGTGGAAAAGAAAAATTGAATGTGGCGACCACAGTAGGATAAGATACAGAAAATGATTATCAAGTATATAATATCGCTTAAGTTTAATTACATTAATATTTCATCGCTAAATTATAAATGTTTTTGAAAATTCCATGTTCTCACTATTACTTTTGAAATCGCTGAATACCATGAAGTATGATAGGCATTAGATATACTCGCAAGTGTACATTTGACCCCGGAACAAGCTGGATTGCGGGAAGATCGCAATATGTTCTTAAGTGTTTAAGTGTGTAGCGAAAACTCGTTTTCCATTTATGTTTTGAAAAAGACACCGTGCATCGTAATAAAGATATCAGAATTTACTGTTTGTTCAAATTCAGTGTTTCAAATTCAAATTCAATATCTTTATTTCATAAAATTGACCATAAATTATTCGAAATCGTCGATTTAATAAATAATTAATACAATTAAAAATTATAGATCAACACACACAGAGTCACCGCAACAATAGTTTGCTTCGTCAATTGTAAAATTATTAAAGAAAATAAAATGGATGACATAATATCACATCTGCCTGTTTCGATCTATAACCGCCCATTTCTAAACAGTTGAGCCTTGTGAGAAGAAAAACGAAAACTATGCATTTATTTGTATCTTCCAAAAAACAAATTTTAAATGTAGATTCACATTTAAAATTAGTTTTACTATAACAACCAATAATTGAATCGTAAATTTAAAGATAAAGAATCAGAATTTGAATATATATTTAGAGACTCTGAAGTCTGAAAAGGATGGCGTATATTAGGAAATATTTAGATTTAACTCATGAGTATTATGCAAATATGTTTATGCAAGTTGAGCTTTATTGTATAATCCTTTAAAATAAATGAACCGACAGACGGATACAGCTTGCACCAAAGACGATCAACAAAGACCAAACGAGCCAGATAAACAATAACATTGTAAATTCTAACACTGGGAGATATATCAGGCTAAAGAATTTCATTGTGGGATTGTGGAATTCAACGCAGAAACTATAATGTCATCAAGATAAACGAAATCCAGTTAGCTAATTCAAAAATGTGGTAACAAATAAATCTTGTCCTGAATGCAAAATGTTGATATTTATTATACCGGTTTTAGCACAAGTATTTTTTATAAAAACAACGGTTTTACATACATTATTATTAATCTAGACTGCATAAAGAATGTCAGTGAGTCTAATGTGTATAGAAATAATTACTCCGATATGGTAATAGACAAAAAAACCGTTAAAAACAAACAAACCTAACATATACGGGTATTTGCACTGTAGCAAATTTAATAAAAAAAATGCGTTTTGTACCGTCACATTACGTGCACCCTATAGACCACAGAAACTCAAGTAATATAGTGAAATGTTTCTGGTAGTACATAATGTACTACAGCTTCATAGTCAGACAGTGACACTAGTGTTACACTTGTAACAGGTAGCAAGGTAGAAACGCATCGCACCCATCCCCAAAGAGTTAAGCAGAAGTATTGACTGGCCTTTTGGTCTAGTGGTTAGTGACCCTGACTGCTAAGCCAGAGGTCGTGGGTTCGATTCTCACCCTGGACAAATAATTGTGTGATGAGTACGATAATTTGTTCTGAGTCTGGGTGTAATTTATATAAAATATGTATGTATTTAGAAATATAAAAGTATGTTTATCAGCAGTCTGGTTACCATAGTACAGGCTCTGCCTAGTTTGGGATCAGACAGCCGTGTGTGAGATGTGTGGAGTTATTATTATTATTATACGTCCTCCTGGGATGAGACGGCAAGCTTATTAATTGGAAACAATTCCGCACGGCTGACTCTGAGTATTTCTTGGTAGAGAACCCACTGGAATCCTCCAGGAAGAAGGGATATGACCTACCCATTACATTCGCCCTATAAGAAACCGTTTTCAGACAATACTACTTGTGCCGTTATAAAAGCAGGGTCACTATTTCAATATTCATCAATAATTTATCGTGTCAATCTAAGAACGACACTATATACACGTAATAAAAGTAGTTCTCCCTTTGTTGACTGAATCGTTTATCACCCTATAAACAAACAAAACAACCCTAAAAATCAGTACGACAAGCCATAAAATTTTCCACCGCCTTTATCACATTAATCAAGTACAAAGTAAAAGCTAATAGGTTAAATTCTTCCACCCGGCGATTGCGTGACCGCGGTAATGAAACAAGTAGGATATGGGGGATCTTCAATTATTCTAACGGCTGCTTGTTTAACTGATGTTATCTTACTATCCCTAATTTTGTGTGACAGCTACTCATTATTCCTTAATGGGATTTTTAACATCACAAATTAGGTAACTTGCTCGCGTGAAGAATTTTTTCTTCATAACTAATGACTGTTATGTCATGTTCCTTCCGTTTTGAGAGAACTTATTTTGAGTGGGTGTTCGGAACGTGTGGTTGAACTTGGCTTGGTATCGTGGGTGTCATATTATTGGATCTTATGTGTAGTTGAATGGGCCTCCGGTATAAATGATAACATCACATGACCACCTACTCATGGTATCAGATTTCAATCCAATATTTTGCTGTTATATAAAATGAATATCCAAAAATGTTGTGTGTATTCTGCAATATCCATTTTGAATTTTACTTAAAGCGCTTTACGTTGATCAATATGCATTTGAAAATCTATGAATGATTTTATCATGTTGAAAGCTTTTACATTCGAACGGAAAACATCAATCTGTATTTACGGGTATTCAGCGTTCAGTAATCAGAGCAATTGATAAAGGTAAATAATGTCTGGATCTGTTTCCCGGTATTTCATTAATGATTGCTCAAGAAATTAATAAATTGCACCTTCAATTCTGTATTCTAAACTTCAATTATAAGGCAGCGAGATTTACATTGGTGCCGATTCTGTTGTTACAAAACTCTCGAAGCTAGATTTAAAATTTCTTAGATTTAGTTTGGTCGACATTTCGAATGTGGAACGTAAACCTGTTTTAATTTGACCTTACCATAATTCTTAAAATTACTTGACCTGGTCCATATTTGCTTTATTCGTATTCCGTTATACCTCTTCATAGTCTAAAAGGATCTAAAATAGGAAACGTCAACTCAGTAACAACATAAACATAGATTTTTTAGATACATTATTAAACAACCGTAGGAAGATCAGAATCAAATTTAGTGCTTAGCTAAATCTAAATTAAATTGTGTGCCATAACTACTAGAGTGGTTTGGTTTGGCGAGATGTACAGCAGAATTGGACTACTAATGAATAATGATAATAATAATTAATCATTGCGCCTGCACATATATCCTAGTCCAGTTAACAGCGTCAATGATTATAATCAATTACTTTTGGCAAGGTTTAAATCATATGATCTTAATATGACTTATAGGAAGCATTTCTAGTACAAAAATCTTGATAATTATGATACAAACATCTTTAGTGTTGTGGAGAATTGATGATGAAAAGCGAGGTGTATTGACATTGTACATTAATAAAATAAAGAAAGTAAAATCATTTATTTTGGCGTGCGTCTAAATCAAAGTTGAGGAAAAAAACAGTTAGTTGTAGGACTGCACGTCAGAAGTGAAAACATAACTTCACAATGTATTTGCATATACATACACACACACACATCTGTAAATATATAATTAGGTTAAAAATAAAAAGTAGGTAATAACATATCTAAATGTACACATAGGGTACACTGCAAGTTCTTAGCTCCTGGCCGCTCATAAATGTTTGAATTTCGAATGTTATATTTTTTCAAATATAAGAAACTCGGCTCCGTCTTACGAATTTTCGATCAGGTCACGTATCCTGACGCGAGTTTAACATTTTTTACCCATCCCAAAAAGTGCACAACGCCACTAAAGAAGTTTTCATTTCAAAAATAAACTAAATATAAGAACACAAAGAAAAACAAAATAATAAAATTCAGGATCCTTTCAAGCATTGGTTGGTACAATTAGGTCCCAGTGCTCTGGTTTATTACCCCAAAGACAACGCGACAACGACGTTACAGAAACCAATAATAAATATTAGGCTCATGTTCAACTATAAGTTTATACAGTTTATACAAATCATGGATTTCCATTTCCGATTTTATCCACGACCTTACAAGCTTTTGTCTTCGCGTTATACAAGTCATACTAATTATATCCTACGTGTGTCTGATAGCCTCCTAATTTGCCATACCTTTGATTAAAATTCTTGTCATAGTCATTTGTCAATTTGAAATACACTTCTAGATCTAGTTATAAAATCAAAAAACGAAGGTTACCTACATTAAAAAGTTATATTCTTGAAGTGTGTTATGTCATAAACAATGAGTTTTACTCTTTGTCATTCACCTGGCGTCTTTGGAGCCGTTTTGCTTAACATGATTTGTATTCAAATTAAAATTATGAATGCCTTTGTGACTTCAAGATTGTTTTTGTTTATAAAATACTGTGCCGTTTTCTCGAAGTCGTTATTGCTTATTTTGAAGATTTTGTTTATCTTTGAAGTATCTTCAAAGACTTCGATAACACAGGAAGTCTTTTAACTTATATAACGATGTTGCAATATAATTACCAATACTTTAATTTCTCGCAAGCGGCGGTAGCGTAATGGCTAAGGCATCGGACTTGCGATTAAGTCGATCAAGTGGTTGCGGGTTCGAATCCCACCCAGTGCACTGAACGTCGTGAACCCACTCCTAACACAAGCGTTAAGCTTAGCTGGAGGGGTTAACGAGATTACTAGTAATATGTGACCCACGTTACTAGTAATCTTATTTTTATTTAAATAAAAAAAAAAAAAAAAATAATTTACCATCATCTTATTTTATTTTTAGTGTTAATAGCTTTTTATATGTGGTAAAGCTCACGTACTGTTGATTATAATATAATCTGTATTTAATATCTTGAATCACATACTTTAGAAGTGTAATTTTGAAAATATGCGATTTCTAGAGTTATAGCTACACGGACCTTGATCAAACAGGATGAATTTCTGTGTGTTATGGTCTTTTTGCTATTTATATGATTAATATCAAACATATTCGTACCTCACTTTGGGCCCATGAAAACCCCCTTTTTATTTCCCGTTTATGTCCCACGCTTTGTTAGAAAGAGAATTGCGTTGATTACATTTTCAACTCCTTTAATTAATTTTTGTTCGCTAATTTTTGTTAACATGTCGTGTGAATCTTATTTATAACTAACTGCACCCCGTCGGTTTCACCCACGTAAGTCCCGAATAAAATGTGAACGTGTGAACGAAACGTGGGAATATCGGGATAAAAAGTCTATAGCCTATATATTAATCTAGGTGTCCAGCTATCTACATACCAAGTTTCATCGCAATCGGTTCTGTAGTTTTTGCGTGAAAGAGTAACAAACATCTTCACAAACTTTCCTGTTTATAATATTAGTAGGATATAACTAGGTTTTTCCCGCAGCTTCGTTCAACTAAATGTAGACATTTAGAATTTTTGTTTGTCTGTCTATATGTTTTCCGGCACATCACGCAAAAAACTACTGCATGAATTTAGTTGAGGTTTTCACAATTGTATTGCTGGTGGTATAATATGGTGCATGTTTCACTTTCGCCCCTAGAAGCCGAATTATTAATAATATTAATGAATAAAAGACCTGTTTAATTTGTTTCACAGTCAGGTGACTAGCACAGGTAATATTTGTATACCAGCGTAACCAAAATGTGTCCTAAGTGTTCAACTGCCGAAACTCAGCAACTTTTCTTCTAAATAAGTACATATGTTAGCAAATTACGAGAAGTTAAGATTCCTGCGGGTATACAATAAATTAGACAAGATATCCTCCATGAGTGTGTGTCGATCATATGTAAAGAAATAGATACCTATATGTATAATTTTCATAACGGGAATTAATGCGGTCACGTACTTAAAAGGTATTATGTAATACCTTTGATTTGCCTGGCGTTTCGACCAGGTTGCACTAGCTGCAGTCATAGACTTAACTAAGTATATGATCAAGGAACGTGAGAGTTTAAAAGTTAGAATAGATACCTACTTCCAAATTCCACGCGTACGAAGTCGCGGGCACAATATGTCGTGTATATAATTATAATTACCACGATACGGCCGTCTAAAACGCTAACATGTTTCATGTTGTTACATTGTTTTTTTTATGCTCATTATGATGTTCGCGTGATAATGTATCATTACACCTTGATGTAACATTAATAAATTGTTTCCTTTTTCAGGTAAATATAAGATGAGAATACGCGGCTAATTGAAGTTACGATGCTGATTCAAGTATGTATGTTCAAGCCTTTGATTACATACGTGTATAGATAACGTGTCACGTTACATCTGCTTCGGCTAATACAGCCCGATCTGCGCAAAGGAAAATGTTACTTTAAATTTGAAGGGTTGGTTAGACAAAATTATTACCAAGTTCTAGGGTATAGACTACTGAACCATTTTTTTATGCCTTATAACGTAATTCAATTACTTACCAAAATGAACGTGGAGTATCAATAGCATATGCTAGCAGTATTTGTTATAAAAATAAAAAGATTCGTCTCTATTTCCTGAACTAGAAATGATTCCTATGTATTTACAAACGTGAAAACAACGGACACAAAGAACACATAGACTCGGGACAACTACTTGTGGATCACACAATTTTTTTCCCGTGTGGGATCGAACCCATGCCACAGCTTAGTAGCAAAGCAACCACATTAACCAATGAGTATGTATACAGCCTACACGATACGAGGTATCAGCAAGACATTCCGAAGCTAAACAGAATAAACCGGCAACGTACTTATAACTTTTGAGTTGCAGGTGTCTATGGGCGACGGTAGTCACTCACCATCAGGTGACCCGTCTGCTCGTTAAAAAAGAACAAGATAGGCAGATAGCTCCAAATCCGTACTGTGGAATCATAATTTAACACCAGACTAAGATTTAGACCAGATTATAGCCGTGTACAATACAATACAATATTCTTTATACACCCTAAAATCGGTTAACAATTTTGAAAAAAAAATAATGCTACAAACGGTGGTCTTATCGCTTGTTGCAATTTCTTACAGACAACCTTTAACAGGACGACGTATGCGACGGATAAGTGTATAGGGTAGTTAACAGGTGCACGATTCAGCTAAGTAAATTATTGAAATCATAATGTAAGAAAAGGACCTATATATTTCAGGAGATACGTCGGTATACGCTATGAAGTGCAGTGCATAACAATTGGTAAAATGTAATAATGCAAACAAGATCCTCCTCTTGTGCATTGGGTACAAAATGAATCACAATTAACACGAGGCGAGGTGAGCAGTCCCATTGCCCCACTTACCGAAAGATAAACTTACAGTCGCTTACAGCTTGCGACATCGTTAGGTCTTGCGTGAATTATTTCATCGTATAATATGTCTTACTAACATAGAGTTATGCTGATAAATTTTGTTGACATAACAGGGACAGAACTTGGCAGAAACGAGATAGATTTAGAGCTGAATGAAATAATCTAAATTATTAGTACTAACGGTCGCTGAGATGTCGAATTTTGACAGTCGTTTATTAAAAATATTGAAAACAATTAAGATCTGTCGAAGGTAGGGAAAACACAATTACTGTTTGTCAATTGCTACTAAACAAAAGACGCAAACCACTTGACAAGCAGAGAATAAAGAAGCCTGCCTTTGCCTTTTTATTATTAGTATTTTTTTAATTAGAGCCACTTGACTAAGAAAGGAATTTGAATTTACAATTAGACTCAAGATTGCCTGAGATTTGAGTCTATAGAGATCCACCTAGCTGGTATTCGGTGTAGATATAATTCTATATTACTAATACTACTTAGATAATAAACCCAGGCTTTAAAAGCACTAAAATAAAGTATATTCTAGTCACCAGTAAACGATTACGACATTATTACACAAAAGTCACGGCCAGAATTTGAAGGAAGGTCAAAGAATCTTACCGCATGTCTGAGTGGGGCAAGTATTTTCCTAATCTTTTAAAGAACTGGAGGCTGGAGGCTACATTCCTGGAGGTACTTTCGCCTCTGTCAAATGACCGTTTAAGGTATGGCAAGCTGTTAGCAATAATTGTCCGAAGTTCATTAAAGCTCTTGATTAAATCGACAAATGTTTAACGCCTACGATTTCGCTGTAAAAGGTAGTAATAAATAAAATAATTGCTTATAATTATTGGACGTACGCTTTCCGGTTAACATTAGGAATATCTATATCTATACTAATATTATAAAGCTGAAGAGTTTGTTTGTTTGCGCAAATCTCAAGAACCACTATTTTGAATTGAAAAATTCTTTTAGTGTTGGATAGCCCATTTATCGAGGAAGGTTGTAGGGTATATAACATCATGCTACGACCGATACGAGCGGAGCATCAATGAAAAATGTTGCAAAAACGGGGAAAAATGAAAAAAAAATATATTTAAAAAAATTAAGACGAAATTGCGGCGGTCAGCTGGTAACTTAATGTGTGTTATTAATTTTTAATGAAATGGCAATCAAGATTATGGAGTAAAAAAAACAGAAAGCGAAATTACTTACCGCTCTAAGCATCTCGAAGGACCTGGTTCTCCTCAGTAAAATAACCATGAATAGTTTTACTACTTATTTCGTTTTGTACATACATACATTATATAAACTCCCTCAACTTGCGTCTATCATATGTTTTGGATAAATTCTGACTATAAAAACAAATACCGCATTGGACACCGTTGAGTGGTCCTCAAAATTAGACAGAACTTACAAGAATAAATAGTTACCGAGACTTTCAAATTCAAATTCAAATTCAAAATCATTTATTCAATTAAGACACTAAGTGACATTTATGAACGTTAAATTGAAGCTACTGTTAAAAATCATAGATCGACGCAAACAGACGCCACAGCATGTACTGGATTGTCGAGGTAAATTAGGTGAAAACACCAAAATCTACTGCCTGCTTGTGTCGATCTATAACTTCCAGTTTCCAAAAAGCGTAGAGCCTTATGAGAAGAATACTGGCAAAGAAACTCATGGCCACTCTTTTTAAAAGTCAGATCTTCAGGTACAATGGTATTAGTGTTACATAAAAGATAAGCATGATGCAAGCTGTTGCCACCTGAATTACATTTTATTGAAATGCTCCAAAAGCTAACGTACAAACAAAAAATATCACTCAGTGATACCGTTGAAGGTTCGAACCTATTAAACATAGAAATCATTCAAGGTGCACATCAGTTACAAAGTCTACTGTTAAAACTAATTCGTGACTGGATTAAGAGGCTAGAGTTGCAGTTGAACGAACCAAAATAATAGTATAGGCTAAAGCATCGCTGACTAGGCCGACCAGTCACCCCAAGCAGCACCCGTTCACGAGTATGACGCATGGGCCAGCCATCGTCTCCTTCGCCATATCAGAGGGAAAGAAACGACCCGCCCCATGACGACGCCGCAAGCAATGACATTTTAGTGAGCATGACGAGCCATAGGCGAGATACTGATAAAAATCACTACTAGTCAAAATTACCATAATAATCGTCACGCATTACTTTCAACTAACAATGGTTTGTTAATAATTTAGTCTAATTATAAGACAAAGAAGTTTGTGTGTATATACCTAAAGACACCTTAAGCCCAAGACTGTTTGTCGTTTAGATAATCGTTGATCGTATAGTAGGCTTTCCTAATAAGGTGATTTTTTACAGTACGCTTAAATTTATCTACAGGAAGGTCGATTACATCTATAGGAATTTTATTATAAAAACGTATACCAAGACCTTCGAACGAGTTGTGTACCTTATGTAAGCGATGATAGGTAGCAACGAGTTTAGACTTGTTTCTTGTATTAATATTGTGTATATCACTGTTTTTCTTATGGTCATTGATATTGTGCCTAACAAACATAATATTTGCAAATATATACTGTGATGCAACAGTTAAAATACCTATATCCTTAAACAACTCTCGAAGAGAGACTCTAGCACCTAAATTGTATATTGAGCGGATGGCTCTTTTTTGAAGAATAAAAATCGTTTCAACATCAGCCACCTTGCCCCAAAGTAGTATACCATAGGACATGACGCTGTGAAACTAGCTAAAATAAAAAAGCCTAGCTGTGTCCGTATCAGTGAGCTGACGTACCTTCCATACTGCGTAAGCTGCCGAACTAAGCCTACCTGCAAGGCTGTCTATCTGGGGTCCCCATTGCAGTTTACTGTCTAATGTAAGTCCCAAGAATACTGTTGAGTCTACAATACTTATTATTTCATTATTTAGAGTTAGATTAGTGCCTAGCTGTTTTACATTTGGCATAGTAAATCTCACACACTTTGTTTTATTTGAGTTCAGTAGGAGATTGTTAGTTGAAAACCAATACAATACATCATTTAGCGCCCTATTCACATCGTCAAAAACTGTTTTTTTACGATCGACTTTGAAAATAAGTGACGTATCATCAGCAAATAGAACTATATCACAGCGATCTTTTAAATAATAAGGTAAATCGTTTATATATATGAGAAAAAGTAGAGGACCCAGTATAGAGCCCTGGGGAACGCCCATAGTAACAGGTAATCCAGAAGACCTCGCACCATTGACATCTACATGTTGAATTCTATCTTTCAAGTAGGAAACAATTAGTTCCAAAGCAATACCGTTAACACCATAATGCCTAAGTTTAAGAATAAGCGTGTTGTGTTCTACACAGTCAAAAGCTTTAGAGAGATCGCAAAATACACCTATCGCATCTTGCGAATTCTCCCATGCATTAAATATATGTCTCAAAAGAGTTGCACCAGCATCAATTGTTGAACGACCCTTTGTAAAGCCAAATTGTTCTTTGTGCAATAAATTATTTCGATTAAAATGGCTTTCTAGTTGTTGCAGGATAACTTTTTCAAAAATTTTACTTATAGCCGGCAAGATTGAGATTGGCCTAAAGTTACTTGGTTCAGTTGTACAACCCTTCTTGAATAAAGGTATTACTTTGCTATACTTCATCAGGTTAGGAAAAACACCAGAATCAACACATCGATTGAATGTTATAGCTAGAAATGGCGCTATATCAATTATAATAGTTTCTATTAATTTAACAGAAATCCCCCATAAGTCCCCTGAATTCTTAGAGTTAAGAGACTTAAACGTTTTTATAATGTCTGTGGGGTTTATGAATTCAAATTTAAATAAGTTCTTACATTTGTTTACATTGGCCCTTAACAACAATTCAGACCTGGACGCACAAGAATTCAAGGTACTAGTTGTACTAACTGGTATATTTGTGAAAAAGGTATTAAAAGATTCAGCTATGTCTAAGTTGTTTGTTATAAACCTATTATTAATATTTAATTTTAAATTGTTATCTCGAGGTTTACTACGTCCAGTTTCATTATTAATAATGTTCCATGTAGCTGTTATTTTATTATTTGAAGACTTAATCTTATTACTTATGTATAAAGACTTTGCCATAAAACATGTTTTCTTAAAAATCTTTGAGTAATTTTTGACATATTCATGAAATTTTATGTCAAAATTACTTTGTTTCATGGCATATAAATCATACAGCTTTTCTCTACTTTTGTATATTCCTGTTGTTGCCCAATCACAGAATGTCGTCTTTGGCCTTTGCATTATTATTTTTGACTTAAATATGCTGTTAAATTCGATTTCTATCATATTGAATAAGTCGCCGTAAAGCTTATCTGGATCACTTTGAATCCAATCTAAATTGGAAACTTTATCACTAATGTTATTACTAAAATTCAATAATCGGTTACTAGTCATGGGCCTGCATATAGTTTTGTTTATTCTATTTTCTTTTATACAAGGAAATGTAACAAATTGCCCACAGTGATCAGTTGTTAAATCACTTAAAATTGACCTATTTAAATATTCCCCATTGCAAAAGATGTTATCTAAGCAAGTTGCCGAGTGAGAAGTAATTCTTGTTGGCTCAGAAAATAAATAATTTAAGTCAAATGATTCAAATAGGCTCACTAATCTTATACTGATAGGACACTTTTCTAATATATTAATATTGAAATCTCCACAAACTACCAAAACCTTACTACTGACACATAAACGCTTCAAAACTTCTTCCATAACTAACTCAAATATGCTAAAGTCACTCTGTGGTGGCCGATACACACTAACTATAATATGGTGTTCCAGTTCCACACAAGAAAGCTCAACAGTGCGCTCAACAGACAAATTTACAACATCTTTCCGGTTTTTGCACTTAATGCTATTACGAACAAAAATTAAAGACCCTCCATGAATTGACTTCTTTCTTACATACACACTTCTAGCAGAATAAAATTCATTATTTAGTATTAACTGGTGTGCTTGTAGCCAATGCTCTGTGATACAGAGCACATCAACATTATATTTTTCAAAAAATAATTCTACTTCTAAATCTTTCCTAGATAATCCTTGAATATTTTGATGAACTATGTTTATGGTCATTGACTTTTTTACTTTATTGCTACAATTTTTATTTATTTTTATATTTTTACTAACAATACCATTATTGAGTAAATGATTTGATATGCAAGAGATAGGCTCTATTGTCTTAGCAATTAATTTAAAGAATTTATGTCACAATGTGCGGCCAAGCTATTGCCTGAATGAATATTTGTAAAGACATTATTAATTAGCTCAGAAGGAGCACTATGTGAAGCCAAATGTTTGGATACAGTGTTCTTACATTCTAAGGGGTGCTCTATAGGAGCTGTCAGGTTAGCCAAGTTCTTGGCTATTATTCTAAAATAATATGATAACGAAACAGTTATCTGTCTTTTAAAATAATACGGCAGATAATAACTATCTGTGGTCGAAAAAACATTATCATTGACAATCCTATTGATGTCAATTAAATGAAATTTATTATAAAAACTACCATTAATTTGGCTTGTCAAATTAAACATAGTCATGTTTAAATTAATCCTAATATTTTTTTCATGTTGAGACAACCCTTTGCTAATTGGCAGTGTAAATAGTACTATTTTATTTACATTGAGTTCCGATAATTGTTCAAATTATTTTATGAATGTTTTTTTATTTACAGTACCCCTATTGCCACTGAAAATTATGAGACTAGTATTTGTATCAAAAGTTGCACTAATAGCCTTTTGTAGAATCCTATTATATGGTAGGTTTGGCATACAAAAGTTGCTGAATGAATATTCCTGATTTGAGTTTGACATTGACATACCTAAACCTTTACCAATTTCATCGCTAAACATTATTATTTTACTATTGGTACTGTACAATTGATGTTGAATAGTTGTATTGCTATTCTGGAAATTAACTACATTACTGACACATGTTACTGGCAAACTGTCTAAAGAACTAGTGGTTTCATTGTGGTTATCAGAAAACAACAATGAATCATTCCTACAACATGTAAGGATTTACGTTATGCGAAGTATTACTTTTAAAATATTTGTCTGTATTTTATTTTTTTTATGGGAAAGAGGGTAAATGGGCAGCAAGTCACCTGATGGTAAGTGACTACCGCCACCGATGAACACCTGTAACTCAAGAGTCACAAGTGCGTTGCCGGCCTTTAAGGTGGGAGTCCTTACTCCCAACTCAGGGCTTAGGGCCTCCGGGTTAGAAGTTAAACATAACAAGTGCAATAACGGTATACGGACGGTATACAAACTGTCAATTATTAGCAGTTTATCGCGAAGACTATGCATTATATCGGTCCCTAGCTTTATGCTAATATTTTGTAACTTGTAGGAGAGCTATGTAATATGCTAACTATAATCATGTCAAAAACGGGTATTGGATATTAATGGCAAGGAACCTATGTAACACTATTCGTATCGGCTTTTTATTTTAATGATATACTCAGAAATAGTAATAGAAATTATGTAAGGAAGAGTGACCATTGTCTATCGTATTTTTTTTATGATATAGGGGGCAAACGTGCAGACTTGTCACCTGATGGTAAGTGAATACCGCCTCCCATGGGCACCTACAACTCAAAAGTCACAAGTGCGTTGCCGGCCTTTAAGGTAGGTAGGTAAGGAAGGGAAGAGGGAAGGGTTAGGGCTAATAACCTCACTCACTTGGCGAAAAGCAATGTAAGCATTGCTTCACTGCCGGTTTTCTGTGAGGCTGGTATCACTCCGGTCGAGCCAGCCCATATAAGCAAGCATGGCTCTCCCATAAAATGATGATGAAGATGTCTGATGATGAAGCCATGAGGTGGAACAGGATAGTGGAATTCTTTTTTACTTTTAAATTTCACCATTACAGTTTTTTTTTTAGTTTTACTAAATTGTAATTATTATTTTGCGCTTAATTTACTTAAACACTGCACGCTGACAATGTTACTAATAATTTAAAAAAAACTGTCAGTCGTAGGACTGCACGTCAGAAATGAAAACACACACATTTGCGTATACTAATTTTTTTTTTAGTGAAAACTTCTTTAGCGGCGTTGTGCACTTTTTGGGACGGGTAAAAAATGTTAAAATTGCGTCAGGACACCTGACTGAAAATTCGTAAGATGGAGCCGAGTTTCTTACATTTAAAAAAATATAACACTCGAAATTCAAACATTAATGAGAGGCCAGGAGCGCAGAACTTCCAGTGTACCCTATGTATACATTTAGATATGTTATTACCTACTTTCTATTTTTAACCTAATTATATATATACAGATGTGTGTGTGTATGTATATGCTAATACATTGTGAAGTTATGTTTTCACTTCTGACGTGCAGTCCTACGACTGACTGTTTTTTTTTTAATAATATGTATCTGAGCGTGAAGTCACGCAAGTTCAGTGCTTTTTTCCCGATACCAACAGTGCCAACGTGCCTAAAGAAGTTTTCATTTCAAAAAAACTATTAACATTCAGAAATTCTGTAATTATGATAATGCGCTTAAACACAGTTTATATAAATCTTATTAAAACAGTTTTTCCGGAATGCGGAAAAGTGAAAATCAGAACAGTATAATATTGATTTACATTTCCGCATGTCAGTTGAGAGACGAAAGAGTGAGTTAAATGTAATTTTGTAATAGATTTCACTAGGTTAGTGGTACAGTTGCAATAATAAACTGATGGAAGTAATGTAATTATTTTTATACTGCTGTGAGTTTGAAAGATGTAAAGGAAGCGATCGGTTTATCGATGCTAACTATTTAGTACTGCAATAATCACAGGCGTAGCCATCCATACATAGCTTATTTTTGCTTGTCCTAGTATTCTAAGAAATCCGAATGAACGAATGTGATTAAATGTAAACAAAAATGGTAAACTGTAAAATATGTAATAAAATTATAAAATAAAAGGTGACTTTGACAGGTGAATGATCGATAGCTTTTTTTGTGTTATTGTCCATGAATAAAAATAAAAATCGAATCAAATCAAATTCTTTATCTCCAAAATAGGCCTTGTAAATTTACTAATTGCTTGCACAAATGTAAAATATTAATGAAAAATATGGTGTCTCCACTAAAATTATGTTCGTTTTAGGCTGTTCTTAGCAATGTATCTCAGAAGGTAATAAGTACTTATCCTAAAAATAACTTGTGATATTTTTTTTAAACTAAATAGGTACCTACTATTTTTGACTAGACAGGGTAGATTTACATATGTTTTTAGATTTTACATTTACGTTTCATCTTTTAGGCAGTTTTATCTTTGGTAGTATACGAAGCTACTAAATTACTAATACCAGTGCGGTATTTTTGGGCAACAAATCACCTTTCCTCTAGAAAGGGTCTAGTTCCATTGGCGTCTAAAGATGTTTGCTGAAAACAAAGCTTATTTCATATCTACGATAGTGTAAACTAAATCCGGCGTGTCCTAAAACTAAATGAATGTCTTTAATAACATCTGAGAGGGACTGGACACTACGTATATATTTTCTTGTATCGTGTACTAAGTCTTTGTTATCCTTAAATAAATAAATTATTGAAATTACAAAAAAACGGTTATAAAAAAATGGGCACCTTTCTTAATCAATTAGCCAAAAGAGACAGAGCCAAAACTTTTTATTGAAAATAAAATTGGATTTAAAAGAGGTCCTCAATTTATAAATATAAATGGTGATGAAGAAGTAATTGCCACTCACGTATTGGTTGTTCAATTTTAATTTATCAGCCGGCGATTTAGTAAATTTGATATCATGTCGTAACACTTTCTCTGTTTAAAATCTTGAATAAAATTGGTAAATTAAATCGATGTAAAAAGATTGTAATAAAAATGATATTAAATAACCTTTCGCTGTTGAATTTACTGTTAACGACACATGGTACGAAATATTCTTAATTGAATACACGTGAAAAGCAATTTAATAAAAGTTATAAATAAAATAAAAAAAAAACATTTTGCATACAAAATATCATATTAACTTGGTTTCCTTGTTACGTTAAAAAACCTTTTATTATACAAATTTAAACTTTTGACAAAATAAAGATTTTATTTTTATTTCGTCATTAGTTCTCCAGAGATTTAGTTCTATAAACCCATAAAACTATAGATAACGTAGCGTTATCAGTAGACAACAAAACTCTATGATAATACGTGGGTAGCGCTCCTTAGTGACACTGTATTTGAACTAGAGAAAGCTCATGACAAAAAAAAACATTTGAATTTATATAATTTATAACATTTTGTTGAAACACTTTTTTAAATTGTTGATGACCAAATTTTTGAGAAGAGCATGTGAAAACAGACGGACTTAAATAAATAATAACAAAGAAAGGTTTAAACGTTCATATTAGTAACTAGCAGTTCCCGCGTGGCTTCGCTCGCGTGTACTTATTTGTATATTTTACGCGGAATCCTAATTTTTTTTCCAAAACAAAAGTAGTCTAAGTTACTTCTTATAATACCGGCTATCTGCCTGTGGAAGTCCCGTGAAAATCGGTCCACCCGTTCCGGAGATTAACCGAAACAAACAGACAGACAGACAGACACAAATTGAAAAAACGAATTTTTACTCATAGGTATCGTGCAAATAACTGTATGAGCTTAAAAAAAACCTATTATTTTGACATTACAAACAGACTTTTCAATTTTATTTATTTGTATTGATAAAAATAAACCTCATGAAACATACAAAGAAGTGAAGAAGACAGTACTATAGTTGGATAGACTACTATAGCTGGATAGAATACGAAATTAATATGGCAGATAAATTTCTAAATGCCTAGGCAATAGGCGGAATGTCCACTTACACACACGATAGTTGACGAGTTGAACTCATTGGCTTCTCTTAAATGGCTTATCTCATTACCATCAGTCGTTTTTATCGAAAATTAGCTACATGTGCTAATTTTTGAATGAGCTGATTGATCTTTAAAAAAATTACCTTAGGTTTGATAAAAAAACTAAACGGCGTACATCTGGATGAAAAACTAGGTGACTGGGTGGACTAATATATGAACAAACAAGATAGCTTATCACTATTCCGCTAGATAACTTGATTACGTTGTAACTCTGTATTACACAATGTCTAGGAATTTTATGTAAGTTTGATTTAATTTGCATACGGAAAGATATAGTGGTTTGCGTGTAACATTTGTAATAGAATTACAAGAGAAATGATAGTCTAAATCCCGGAATTGGACCTAGGATCTAACATTTGAGCGCAATCTGAGAAAGCAATCGTTTTCTTTTAAAACAATAAATAAATAAGTAACATAAATAATTATATTTTTTTAGGACTTAGCTTCGCACGGTTTTGCTTGCTTTTGCAATAATTAAAAACAAAAAGTATTGTATTCTGGTAATTTGGACATAGAAGAAAGTGTGATCTGTGCTCTATGGAATTAAAACTAAAACATTGACTTTTGTTACGTAAGTATATCAGTAAAATTACAGTCCAGAATACAGAATTTCAAATTTCATTCAAATGAGAATAAACTTAGGTAGATGTTTTTTCTAGAAACCGTATATGTAATTACTTTACAACTTTCGCGTTCTATGATACACGATTACATTAACGGTAGTTAACGCCATACCCAAACGCCATACGAATCTACGAACTGCCTGGTGGTTCGACAGTATTACACTGGCTATAGTCACAGGCTGTCTTACTATAATGTGACATTAAGTGAAACAAACAAGTCGAGAAACAGCATACGCGTCTACGAGCTTAAAGACAAATGTTAATCATAACCCTCCTATCTCCGTTCGCAATTATAATATGTAAATTTCATTCCTCGAGATAATTTACACTCTCGCACAGTAAGTATATACATTCATTTCCAATTATCATATTTCAGACTGCGCTAAGATATTTTTCACGCACTCTTAGACATGATATTTACGTTTCTATAAACAGTTTTATTCGCAGCTACACCAATGTAAACATCTTCTTTAATCACGAGTTGCCAAGACAACGCCTTAACGATATTCTTGAGACAATTTACATTTTTCACGTATAAAGAATATCTTCATTTTGGGATAATGCTTCCAAAAAACTTGACAGAATACGATTTTCTCAATACAAAGCAATTGGAATGCCCTTTTTTTTTTCAAGAGCACACTTCAACGTTCAAATATTTCTACACATAAATATGTATGTCTATTATTGTCTATTTTACATTGCTATGGGTGTTTACATATACTCATGTATGTTATACCGTATTTTAGAATCCATAACATAAAAAAGGCTTAGTTTCGGTCTAGAAAAGTAATAGCTGTATGATATGTCCCGAATGTTTTTGTTCTTATTTAGGCAGAATCTATATGTCCTTAGTAGCCTGTCGACAGGGGCATTACCAACTAGAGTCACTCTTAGGGTAATGTTGAGATTCCGCTAGTGAGTAACACTCCAGAGTGAGTTGGAATAGAGGAAGTGGATTGTATTGGTGGTCTAACTTATAGAGAAAGATTTAATATGCCCCGGCTGGGGGCAGGCATGTGCGAGGAATGGAGTGGGTGAAATACCTACCGATCAAAACAAATTCTTTTATTTAAATTCAATGTGGCATATTACAATTTTAAGGAAAGAATGTACATCGACGAAGGTACATCAAAAAAACTACCATCTTACGCGATAGCCACGCCCTTCATCTCATAACTACAAAAATGAAATTTAAGTAACGGAAATAATAAATAATCTAAGCCATAGATACTGCGGGCTCACAAATAAATCCACATTACATTTTCACACTCCCTATGGCCTCCTGATGGCTTCATTTGCCTATAATCTCGATATCGTACAAGCTGAATTTAAGAAATCCGTTTGTATTACATAATAATAATGTAATTGATAAGTTTAAAGATGAATATAGAGAATAATAATAATAACTTGAGATAAATCCCAAACTAGGCAGAGCCCATACTATGGTATCCAGACTGCTGATAAACATACTTATATATTACATAGACTTTTTGCTGATGATACTATAAACTATACAATATCATTTTACAATTCTGATACTAACCATAAACGTCAAATAATGAGATAAATTGCTGGCAAGTCTGCGAATCGTGATGCATTGAAAATTGGACATGGATAGAACAAGACAATACAGATATCGTAAATATTATTACTTATTATTACGAAAATCAAAATGTCCATGTCATATTCCATAACTGTACACAATATTATATAAATGCTAATAATTATGCAAATATTAAAGATGACACTAAAAAGCTCTTAGTCACGGAACTCATTCGATAATCGACTAAATATAGAGCTCATTGGCTGAACGGTGCGCCAACTCGCATAAAATACCGATATTCCTGTTATTTATGGTTTTAAACGTTCGATATTTGAATTTGAATGTTTTGCTTATGTAATGTTGAAAAATATACTAGCTACACGTGTATCTTATCACATTATTTTTTTATTTGATTTGTTTGCATCTAAATGCGTGCCTATTCCTTATCTGTAATCCTTCATTTATTTGCTTTAAAGTTTAAAAACATAATGAATATAGTAATAGTTCAGTAATTGTCATTAAATTTTATATGAGTACATCATGTTGATGCCGGGATAGGCCGAAAAATGACATCGGGAGCTTAGATTTTAGATTATTGTATCATATTATGTACAGTATAAATAATTAACTCGTGAAGTCGTGTATATAGATAGCCTTAAGCACGAGATAAAAGAACAAGAAATAAACCAAATACTGGAGATTAAAAAGAAATATTCCATCCCATGCGGTTAAGTTAATAAGAATAAAAATCATACTCTTCGTCTTCTGATACGGTTATTTATATACACAGTGTTACTGTGCTGTGTTATCATCAGGCAGGTGTGGGAATGATTTAATGTGTCGTGTGTGTGTTAATGTGTTATATTGTACATTATCCCGTAAATAACGTAAAAAGCAAAAGTTTGTGTTTTTTAATATTTATTTTTAATATGGAAACTTTATGTAATTAGGTATTTCAATTTACCGAAAATTTACCGAAAAAGGATTGAAATGAATGCAACTATAGGCAATAAATCACATGAGATAATTTCTAGATTCATCCAAAAAATGCTAAAAAAATTGGTTGTCTGTAAAGTCGGTTTCCGGACGATAATTTTACGTGATAACGTCATAAGAAAACAGTAGAAGAGAGATAGATGTGTCACAAGCCGAAAGCTTAGGCCGATCGTGCCTCTCTATCGCTTGTTCCGCGCTCTCGCTTGCACGCTCGGCTCAGGCGTAACGTGACAATGAGCTATGCTTTTTCGTGCAATTCATCATTTTATAAGACGTTATCACGTCAAAAAGTAAAACTTCGTAACTGATATTTTAATTCATGAAACATTATTTTGGAAGTGCATCTACACAAGGAGATAAATATTTCTAAATACATATTAAAAAAACATTTTTTTTTTAAAAATTGCCGTCAATTTCAATTATTAATCATCTTTACAACAAGTCTTGTCTGTAAGTTCTCAGTTAAAACATAATATCTCAATACTTTGTTACTACAAGAGCTATAACAACACAACTCATGTAGAGGTTAAAATTAACATGTTATATAATGAATAAAAAAGTTTCGTAACAACACGGCCTAGTAACAGCCATATGTACTTGAATACACCACATGTACGTACCTACGTTCGAAGTGAAAAATCGATTTCCTTATCAACGCTACGGTAGGCATTTGTTTGCAGTAAATAAGTCAACGCACCATGTATATACTTGATAAGTGACCCGGAATGAAACGATCTAAATGAAACGCATTCCAAGGTAAAACTATTCAGATTTTCCTGCAAACATATGATTTTGATATCGCAGCGTAAGACCACCAAAAAGATGGATAGAAGACCTTGTAAAGGTCACACGTCGCCGGTGGATACAGACCCCAACTGGTCTTCTTGGAACCCAATAAGAGATGCCTATGTCCAGCAGTGGATGTCCTATGGCTGTAATGATGTTGATGAATCCTACGAAAGTATAACAAACGAAAAATCCTCAAGTAGATGAATCATGCATCTGAATAGATTATGTCACAGTCGGCTGTATAATTATAAATGTACTAGCAGCGCCCCGCGGCTTAACCCGCGTAAGTCCCAATCCCGTGGGAATATCGGAATAAAAACATACTACGATACTACGCTATAATAAAAACAAGAAAAAATGGGCCTATGCGATTGTAATATTTAAGTACCGGAACCGGTGTCAGAAAGGTCACTTGCAAATAAATTAATATAATCGGAATAAACATTTAAATTATGACATAATTGGTCATTGAAAGCATTTCAGATGTCGCGTAACGTTTTTCTAACATATCTAGGACGTCTCTTTCTCTCTATCTAATACAGCCTATTGAGCAGGAGTGTTTACTAAATCTGTGTAAACTACTCAATATTACAACAAAATCGTATCTAGCGTCTTTCTAACTCCATTCATTTACGATTTCTATCATTCGTTCACGTCAACGGCTGTCAGATTTGACAGGATACCATAAAGCACATAATTTATCATTTTTTACCAATGGCACACGTCTCGTTAGTATATTTGAGTAGGTAACAATCTAAGTATGTTCACTTCAAACAGCTATATTGATAGTTAATTAAGGAGGCCACTGTCTGGAATGTTAAACAAAATTACTCTGAATTTTAAAACTACACTTTCCCACGAAGCATATTTTTATTTAATACCTCATACTTCGAAACAGAAATCGCCTCAGGTCGCGCTGTACTCTCTACAGTGCACTAGTCATTATTAGCATCGATTTTTTTTTATATCCTAAAATAAATGTTTGGTTCTAATTGGTGTTGTGTAAAATTGAAAGGTAAAAAAGTCAGTTTTTTCAAACAATGTATTATTCCAATATTTTGTTAGGTATGCTCCATTTCTTCGACAGTGAAGAAAATATTTCTTTGCGGATAAATCCTTTTTCCATTTATCACATAATATACTATATGGCATACCTCTAAAACAAGAATTTGGAAATAAAATCTTACGGGTATTCTTTTTCGCCTTTTTATTAACTAAGTACTAGCTGGCATGCGTTGTAATACCATTTTTACACATATAGATTTTTTTTGGACAAAACCCTCGCGGGCGTTCTTAGAAGACTCTGCCAAAGTTTCATCGCAATCTGATCAACGGTTTAAAAATGCATAGAGGACAAACGTACTTCTAATTTTTTATTATTTTTAACATATTGGATATGCGATAAATATCTCCAGCAGTTTGAAGGGATAAGCAAATGAATTAGTAAATCTTCATTAATCACAATATATATGCAATATAATACAAAACACATTTATTTAAACCCAATGACCTACATCATTAGATGGCCGATAACTATGGTAACCAACAATTGATCGCCTTATATGACAAAGCTTTAACATAATTATTACGATACTATCTGCTGATCCTCCCAAGCGTTAAAAGCGTGATGTCATGGTCTGTTAAAATGTCAACGTGAGTGTTATTTATTTATTTCGGGTTGGTGTGGTATTTATCTCACATTTGGACGCCATTATTCTTTTATAACACTCAACAATGATTAGCTATTAAATGCAAACGAATTATCATAAAAAACGGATGTTTATTCGAAATCAACAGAGCGTGTGAATATACAAAACGTACTGACGTATCGTAATAAAATAACCAAAGGTATGTATTAATTTTATCGAATAAAATTCACATACCGTTCAAAAGTAATAAGTATCTATGTATACTTAAATAAAAGCAAATTGGGGCTAAATCACCTTAATATCTGTATATAATATACAATGTGAATAAACTACTAAATCTCGAATCTCAACCGATCAATCTATACTAATAAATTAAAGATGAAAAGTATTTTTGTTTAATCTCTGGAACTATCGAATATCAGAAGTTTCAACAGCCGTCGAGTCAAATAGATAGTACGAGATGTTCAGCAAAGTTCACGAACTTTCTATGCGATGTTTGTCGAACTATGGAAAGAAGTTGCATTGCGGTATGCATATTCAGTTCTAGTTGAGTGATACTACGAGTTAAAGTGCAAAGTATAGCGAATAGTGAGAATTACTGTAACTGTGACTTGTGTGCATTGCAAGTTTTTTTTTATAAATTGTGTCTATCACTACATGTCTGTCTGTCTGTCTGTTCGTGATACAGAAAAACTACTGAACGGATTTTCATGCGGTTTTCACTAATAGATAGAGTGATTCATGAGGAAGATTTAGGTATATAATTTGTACCCGTGCGAAGCCGGGGCGGGTTGCTAGTTTCTTTATAAATTGGTGGAAATTCTTTATCCTGAACCCCAGCTGGTAATAATATTGTGTAGTTCATTTCTGAAAGTTGTAAGTTTAGTATCGCCTTACATTGATTGATATAAAACTATTAGTAAAACTTACCTGGTTTTACACTTGTTTTACAATGCGTATACAATTTACCTATTATTGACTTTATGACAGCCGTATTGGTGTCACACGTATTACATAAAACTAGTATTTCTTGTTCATATTCTATCATTCTTTATTTTATCACAGCATTGGCTATTATTGATAACCTTGCGGTTACAGTAAAAGTAAATACAAAATGTTTAAGCCCTGATTTTTGATATACCTACTATTTTTATACCAGGTACGGCTTCATCATCATAAATCTACTAATAAATAATAGAATCTAATATCAATCTGTTCGTCCAGATGTTAGTGATCCTGACTGCTGAACCAGAGGTCGTGGGTTTGATTCCCACCCAGGACAAATAATTGTGTGATGAGCACAATCATGTGTTCTGTGTCTGGGTGTAATTTATCTATAAAATGTATGTATTTAGACATATCCTACTAATATTATAAACGTAAAAGTTTGTGAGGATGTATGGATGTATGTATCCATACATACATCCATACATCCTCACAAACTTTTGTTTTGTTTGTTATTTTTTCACGCCAAAACTACTGAACCGATTACGATGAAACTTGGTATGTAGATAGCTGGAGACCTGGATTAACATATAGGCTACTTTTTATCCCGATATTCCCACGGGATCAGCGCCGAACCTGAAACCGCGGGGCGTTGCTAGTATAATTATATTTCTTAGCGGTCTGGTTACCATAGTACAGGCTCTGATTTATCGGCCGTGTGTATCTCACACACGTGTCAAGTTATTATTATTTGATATGTTCTTTAATATTTACTTCAACTTCAATTTGATAAATATAAGGCGCACTACTCGAAATTGGACTGTCGGTGAAGAGCCAATACCAATACTGTTATCTTATCTGTGCCAATACTAAAAAAAAATTAAATCCAAATCCCATAGATCCCAGGTATCATTTTTTAATAACAGATGTATTTTTAGAGTTTAAGTTTAAAAATCGATTTTCATATAAAGCGCCCGGTATGAAAAAAATTTGAAGCGTAAAATTTTGTGATCGAATGACAGCGTTACGTTTTTTGTGCGCAATGATACGGATAGTGAGCATCCATTTTTTTATTTATCTTAAAGTTTAATTTTATAATTGATATCGATAATTAATATTATTATTGTGGATCATTAATATTGATAATTATTTTCACATAAAGTGAAGTGAAAATTA
This sequence comes from Euplagia quadripunctaria, assembly GCA_963859945.1. Taxonomy (NCBI): domain Eukaryota; kingdom Metazoa; phylum Arthropoda; class Insecta; order Lepidoptera; family Erebidae; genus Euplagia; species Euplagia quadripunctaria. Next base: position 24,427,351 of record OY982562.1, read on the forward strand.
TATAAACTATAAAGTGAAACTGGTGTGGATAATAGTGCCGGAACATCCGATCAACACGTGGGTGCTAGGTAAGTTATAATCACTGAGTTATTATTACTAGCGTATAGAGTAGACACCGCGTAGAAAAAGTTTGTAACGCGAACTGCGGCCCCTGCACCAGTGAAAACAAATCTTTGGAGCAGTTCGTTGGGCAACGCGCGTAAACGCCATGAAAATCACGGCGCTTAGGTCCTTATGCTCGTGAGAAAACTACAATTCAAAAACGATCGAGCGCTGCATCTTCATACTGTAGGATTTGACTACAAATTATTCTTTAAGCGCTGCAGCGCTTTTTAGTTTTTAATTCAAATAAAAATGGAACATGTATTTTGTTCTGAGTGGCTTCTCTAGTACATAATATCTCGATGGTTATAATTCATGCATTAACATGATATATATCACACATATGAACATGTGCGCTTTCCATTTATTAGACGCATGTATAATATATACATGTATATAGTTATAAACTGTATAGCGTCTACATAATTATGTTATAATGTCACCGTAAAGCGGTCCCTAGACGATCATGCGGCATGACATGCGTTACGTGCTGTCATGCATGCATGACCGTTTAATTGTATTGATTGAAGCGAACGATATGCAAACTACGTGCATGACATGCAAACTACGTGCCCGCAGTTGATTGAAAATTCCTTGTATTTTTATATTTATAAATTTATTTATTTTTAAATCTGCCTTTGACAAAGACATTTCCATACCAGCGCAGAAGACCTCTTCACTGTACTATCTATATCGTCTGAATAAAATGATTATACCAAGCGATGCTGCATGATAGACTCTCAATAGGTCCTTCATGCAGCATGATGATTCAGCATGTCATGCCGCATGATCGTCTAGGGACCGCTTAAGATTGTAAACTTCAGTCGTGCGTTTAAAGCGGGTGAAACCGCGGGGCGCAGTTAGTAGTTTTATATTACACTAGCAGTGCCCCGCGGTTTCACCCGCGTAAGTCCCGATCCCGTGGGAATATCGGGATAAAAAGTAGCCTATATGTTAATCCAGGTCTCCAGCTATCTACATGCCAAGTTTCATCGCAATCGGTTCAGTAGTTTTGGCATGGAAGAGTAATAAACATCCATACATACATACATACATCCATACATCCTCACAAACATTCACGTTTATAATATTAGTAGGATTTTAGCTAAATCCAGTAGAAATCAGTTCAACAAAATGCTAGTTAACCCTGCAACTTTGAACAGCAATTAGTATCTATCAGATAAATTGTATCAACTGCAATAAAGATAATCAAAACATTTACTTTAATACGACTATTGGAACATTATTTACTGAATTACTCATGATAACATTATCAAGTAGGTAGGCATTGCACGCTCCAATGCCATTACTAATGTTATATATTCGCACTTTTTGACCCGTATTTTATACTAGCAGCGCCCCGCGGTTTCACCCGCGTAAGTCCCGATCCTGCTGGAATATCGGGATAAAAAGTAGCCTATGCGTAAATTTACATACCAAGTTTCATCGCAATCGGTTCAGTGGTTTTTGCGTGAAAGAGTAAGAAACATCAGTAGGATACTTAGCGTTCCGTACCGACCGCTATAGTAGCATTGCTCATACTTGATGTGAGAAACAATGAAAAAGGCTTAACAAGAATAATAGCAATGTGTTTTTTAAGACTAGTACCACGTTACGGTAGTCTTAAAAAACACGCATTTGACGACCTTGTATTAACAATAGTTAAGTTATTAATTTACTGTAACATCAATACTAATCTCGTTATCAAACAGATGATTAAAAAACTTGATCTGAGATACTCGGAGTCCATTCTCAGGCTAAATTCAGTAATGACGTACAGCGAGTCCATTTAACAATAAACCGCTACAGTCATTATACGCCATTGAGAGTCGTTCGAAATACATAAAATGAAACGGCGTCAAATTAAACCAAACTGTAACCTACATTAACAAATATAATACAGATATGGTACAATATTTTATGTTACTTATAAAACATTACAACATATGAAATATTAATAATTATCTAATAGCACTATTATTTTACAGAGTCTTATGTACATAGATGGTTATATTATTTGGTTAGGTCGTTTAGATCTTGAGAGAAGGCACATCAGAATTCGTTCTATGTTCAAATTTTTGCCGCGCAGTTGTGGTAGTAACTTCGCTCTACAAAAAAACACATAATACTTACTTTGTTGATCGATAAATAAATAGAATTAATAATAATAATACTCAAGACAACTCACACACGCCGCCTGATCGCAAACTAGGCATATTTTTAAAATGCAGAGAATGGAATGGAAATGTTAATTAGAATTGGTACGCTGGAACCCGCACAAGAAAATAGATCTTACAGATACCAATGTATATGTGTATGTATCTTTTTATGTATGTATGTATCTTGGTAGGTTTATTTGTATATATTTATATATTCCCATGTTTTAGTCCTCGTTTCTTTTTGTTTTGGTATTTTTTTTTCTTTCATTTGTTCTAAAGTTTGTTTTATAAATTATTAGTGCACCTACTTCATCTATTTCTGCATCACCATAGGGCAGACTGATAAAGAATGCCAATGGAATTAAGTCCGCCATTGTACATTTTTGTGCATAAAGTTTTAATAAATAAAATAAATATATTGTTTCCTAAATTAACTTGTTCCAATCCAGTCTCAATAGTCAGGTATATGTTCGTATCTGAGTTTTTTGATACCGAGATTTTACATAGAATCTAACACTTCAGTGACAGTGAACAGAAAGACAAAAGATGACCACTCATCTTTTGTCTTTCTTCAATCTTTGTAGCTAGCTCTCATAGTTCCACAGCAATGAGAGCTAGCTACAAAGATTCGAGTAGTTGCCGCTAGTGTTAGCATTGCAATGGCCTGTTCAAAAACATCTATCTTTATAGCATTTTGATTGTTTTACAGAAACATTGCAGTTCTCATTTATCACGGCCTCGTTGCATTATGATTGAAGATAAAGATTCTGAGAAAATTTAAGGACATAATATATGTATATCTTATCAATGTTCTTGTTTAATATTGTATATTATCAATGCTATCAATGCAATATGGATTGCATATTTATATCATAAAACAATAATAGCGTTTAATTTTTAATGCGGCTTTCTGAGAATAGATAAATGAAGTCAAATATTATATTACAATCGGGTCTTATCTTTCTGCCCACAGTCACAATCATCGTGACTCTATTCTTTGAGGTCTGCGAAGGATTTTTGCCGCCACATGCTACACAAAAGTGATTTTTTTTAATTTAATAAACGAGTAGGCGTGTGTCTTGAAATTCACCTGAAAGTAATGATGAAGACGAAGATGGTACCTACTCGTCGGTAGCTATAAATGTATGTAAAGTTTACTACCACTGTGGCACGTTACGACTACAACTTGGTGTAAAGTGAATCAGTTTTAATGCAAAACAAATGACTGAACGACTTAAGTATCGTTCACGTAACACTCCGGTCAAATATCTGTAGCCTGTAAGTCTTTCTTACGATAAATTTCAAAGCGACTACTGGGCTGACACCGGGTGAAATACCAGACACGGCCCGGACACGACCATAGCACTTCATCTAAATATCGGTCCCCAGTGACATCTAAAAGCTAAGCTAGCAATTTTCTTAGTGGGCATGAACCTGTATTCACGTCTAGCGGGATAGAATTAGGATGCGGATTAGGTACGTGTCACGTGGTTCAACTATCAAGTTTCAGAGCCATGCTTCGGCACGTATGGGCCGGCTCGACTCCGCTCGATACGGCCTCACAGAAAACCGGCAGTGAATCAATGATTGCATTGCATTTTGCCGCGTGAGTGAGATTACCGGAGACCCTAACCCTTCCCTCTCCCCTATTCCCGTCCTCCCTGTCTTCTCCTACTCTCACCTTAAAGGGCGGCAACACACTTGTGACTCTCGAGTTACAAGTGCCCATGGGCGCCGGTAGTCATTTACCATCAGGTTACCCGTCTGCTCGTTTGCCCCGTATACCATAAAAAAAAAGAGATCTGACAAATATGTAAGCGATCCCTGCTCTCGACGGTAGTCAACTACCGTCGAGAGCAGGGATCGCTTACTGATTATCACCAAATAATATGCGTAAGTCAATTGGCAGTATTAAGTTTTACAATTCTCATTATTGATATTGCTAATACAACAAAACCATATCGCGATCTAAATCGATTTTGACGCCATCTATGAGACAAAATACATAAATATAATGGTTCCGCTGCATTGGTGCCGTTGTTTATTTAGATTTTTGAACACTTAGAACCAACCATGCGCTATTATTATTCTTTTAAGAAAGTGTCATAACATTATAAAAGGCTCACTATTTCATATTGTATTATTAAGTCCAACGGTACGGTACTTAAGCGTACGCCTTATATTTTAGTGTCAGAAACAAAGGCATGTTTGCGGTGCAGTCAGGCTATCAATGCATCTGACACCGTCCTATATTCGAAGCCCTTTCTCTGGCTTGGCACCGGTTTTCAATTTAAGTACTCCACTACCGGTAGGGACGCAGCCGACAACGCGAAACTTCTTTGAGAGTAATAATTTTGACTGCACGGATGGTTGAAGTCTTCGCCGCAATACCTGCTTAAGTGCCAAATGTTGTGGGTTCGGTCCTCAGGTGAGACAATAATTTATGTTATTCATAGATAGATGTTTATATCGGTGCACTTTGTACCTAATAATTGTATGCTTGTGCTATATAGTTATCTATACGTTGCTGTCTCCGTGATCTGCAATAACTGACTAATTAAAAACCGTAACTGCTCGGCTAAAAACGCGCGTAAAATTCCTAGCGCGCTATACAGATGCCCTATTTTATTTTAGATTATAGCCAGTGGCACCCGGATGATGTACGGATTCTAACGATACCCCATACACCCAAATCTGGTTAGGAATTTTGAAGTTATGGTGAAAGAAATAAGTTTCAAGCTTCTAGCTCTAAATATGACGAAACTTTCATACAACTTTTCATCCCCACCTTTCAACCCCTTACATCCCTTTTTTCGCATTAAAAAGTAGCCTATGTCCTTTCTCAGGCTCTAGACTATCTGTGTACCAAATTTCATTTAAATCGGTTCAGGAGTTTTGGCTTGAAAGGCCGACAGACAGACAGAGTTACTTTCGCATTTATAATATTAGTAAGGATATTATTTTAAGAATAATAAATAAGAAGACAGATTTTGCTATCAGAAAAATGGAACGATTATCAATCATAATTCTATTGACATGTTCAATTGAGTGCAGTGTATTTCAGTGAGAACTTTAAACAATACCGGCTGATAACACCATCTTATAAACTGATTAAATCTTATTTAAACCTTATCTTCTTATGTGGTACGAGATATTGCAGTGACGTGATGCTTATAATATGATATCTTACCACCGTAATACGATAGATGAGCACCTACAGATTTGACATGTTACCATGCACGGATACCACCGTCCAGTGACTAAACTAGGACTTGCATGGTTGGACACAGCAGCTTTCAAAACTAAGCAGCAAAACCAATGATAACTTACCATTATTTTACCAACAGATAAAGGAAACGCTAGATATTCTTTAGTATCTATACTAATATTATAAAGCTGTAGAGTTTCTTTGTTGTTGAACGCGCTAATCTCAGGAACCGCTGGTTCGAATTGAAAAAATATTTTAGTGTTGGATAGCCCATTTATCGAGAAACGCTATAGGCTATATAAAATCACGCTACGACTAATAGGAGCGGAGCAGTGACCATAAACGCAGGTGAAACTGTGGGGACGGCTAGTATTCATATAAAATTAACCTACAAACGTTACACCATCCGCTTATATACTCACAAACCTTTCAACAAGTCTGAACATGTCTTAAATAGCTCAACAACATGTTGACATAACGTAATATAGGATTCGAGGCACTCGTGATTACTTTTCCAATTTTAAATAACACTGTTAGTAATTTACCAGTCAATTAACTTTCCAATACATCATCAGCTCATATAATTTATGGCAACACAGCACATTAATATGGAATTCAGTGCATTTGATCGAAGATATTCGCATTACCGTCAAGAAAGGCAGCTACGTGCCTCTCTAAATCGACGATCAGAATTAAATATTGATACACTTGATTTATATTGTGAAAGCTGCGTCTACACGTTGACACCATTTCTAAGAACTTCAATAGTTTCATGTAGATAATGGAGTTGTTTTCCCTGTATATACAACTTTATTCTATATCGTAAATATTAAATTAAAATATATTATATATATTAATTAAAAATTTAGATGGGGCCCCTCCTGGTAACCATTTTTGAACGAAACAAGAATCGAACAACAGATTAAAATATATAATATTCCGACAAACGAAGTCCTTTTTGAGGCCACTCAAATACGTTGAAAAAAAAAAGATATGTTAATAATATGGTTTATTTTGCAGCATTTTCAAGTTTAATATATTGTATATTTAATGCAATTAGGTGTGACATCGAGCAACCAACAACCTTAACCCCCCTCCACTCTCCATTTCTCGGGGACTTCCTTCCTAGAATATACCCTAGAGTTCCTTGCAATTGACCCACTTGTGACAAACTGTTATTAACGACGAAATGCAAACGTGGGGTTTCCGCATGATAATAAAGAAACCAAATCCTCATGGAGTTTAAGATAGCCTGTATACCAGCACACCAGTTCTTCTTGGTAATTAACACCACGTTCAAGATCACTGTTAAAGAAGATGCGTTCGTATTCCCACGCATCTCTCTGTAAATGCCGCAAGTTAAACCACGTATTCATACCTCTATAAAATATGGTTTTGGAGATTGGAACAATTGTGCATTGGGGTTAATGTGGAAGAACGAGAGAAAGAAAGTATGTTTTATAGCAAAACCACAACCATGGCAACCATTAGAAAAGTTATGCATCTGTGTTCAAAGCACGCAATTCCTTTACCGGTTATAAAATATATGTGTGTACAATAACAGTTTAGGGTTTTTGTACGGAACTCGGTGCGGCATATTGGCAAAGCGACTACCTTAAACCTTGTGTTGTCACAGACAAAAATGTGTGCTAGTTACTTAAAGTCTTTGTTACCACAGAATAGTGTACTTATACTGCTACTTACTGCTAATATAAACCATGAAACCCACTACAACAACATATCAATAGACAATAAAACATATAAAAACAATCGCCTTCATCACTACATCACTTACTTACATTAATCGACTAAAGAGATTGTCACAGATTCGTTATTAACATATTTAATCTGTGACAGAGTCATTCACTGCGCATGGGTTCGGCTTGGGCGTGGAGAGATACTATGATATGATGCTTTCCGCCACTAACTTCTACTGTGTTATATTTATTGTATAAGTCTAGTTTGATGAACCTGTCCATTATATATCTTTTGGACAAAGCCTTTGCTGACGCAATGACGAATATATTTCAATACATGTGTCTTGAGAAAGAAAATAGTGGGTTCCGGCCTTGTTCATATATTATCTTTCTATATATATTTCTTCTGTGCGTGTCTTCACTGAACTCCTCCTAAACGGCTGGACCGATTTTAATTTTTTTTATAGATTTTTTACGTTCCGGCAGGACAATGTGTGAACAGAGAGCTTTTTGACAACAGGGTAGTCACACGATATGGAAAGAGTGAAACGATTTCAGCTGTTTATAGACACACAATAGATACCAGAGCGTTATCACTCATTCTCTGTCATTTTACGGTGATCTTACTCACCACGAAGAAGATTTTCTACTTGAAATAATAATACTCATGCTTTATAGCTTTCCCGAGGCCGGTGCGATATCTCCGCATATACTACTTTTACACAAATACATATACACAAAGACATAGGCATTCTTCTTGTAGGGAAGAATAATAATTAACGTAGTAGTATCTTAATCCTCTGATTAGTAAACCTCTTAATAAATCACTGTTATTGTGTGTGTTGGGGCTAAACTTATGATGACAAAATTTTGAAACAACTCTCTGTAACCTATGAGAACTTATTACAAGCGTAAGCTTTTAAAAGAATAGCTACTGCCATTTTGTTTACTGATAATTTAAAAAATAAATATTTGGAGTATCTGTTATCTTTAATTTTACGTAATAATACACAAAGTAAATACAGAAAACGTTATCTACCGAGTTTTATTGACCTAGATAAATCTCGAGCACTGAATTAAGCGAATGCACTTATCAGTATTATCGTTGTCAAAAATACATTACTTTTATCGTTGTATCACTGACATGTCGTGCATTTCCTAAAAGCGATTTAATCAATGATAGGGAAGTGAGGCTTTAAATGTAAAAAGTCTTTACCGTGGTATTTAAGGCCATAAGGCCACGCACGTGACGTCAAAACCGCGAATCTAGTAGATTCTATATGGCCTGTGAGCTTCTGGTCGTTGCAAGAGACTACTTACAGACTACACACTTATGTGAGGAGAAATAAAACATATTATTATTATACACTCACGCCTATATCCCCAAAGGGGTAGGCAATGAAAATGAAAATGTTTTATTTCAGTAACTTATTAATTACACATTTATCAAAATTGCTGAGACCTCCTTTTAAGTATGGAAAAACTTGTGTCAGGAGGCCCCGCTCTTCTATAATTATATTACATTTTTTTTTTTCTTTATTACAATTAATAATATAGGTACCTATTAATAATATGGCTAGCAAATTATTAATGCCTTGTGAACGTCTGTAAGTTAGGCAGAAGCGTAAAATGCCCACATTTTTCAGACTATAATTTAGCCCCACTTGTATAATAGGAGCAAGCCTATCGGCGTTAACCGAGCACTTTTTGCAGAATATAATTTATCCCCACTTATATAATAGGGGCAAGCCTATCGGCGTCAACCGGGCACTTTTTGTAGGCTATAATTTAGCCCCACTTATATAATAGGGGCAAGCCTATCGGCGTCAGCCGGGCACTTTTTGCAGACTTATAATTTAACCCCACTTATAAAATAGGGGCAAGCCTATTGGCGTCAACCGGGCACTTTTTGCAGACTTATAATTTAGCCCCACTTATATAATAGGGGCAAGCCTATCGGCTTCAACTGGGCACTTTTTGCAGACTATGATTTAGCCCCACTTACATAATAGGGGTAAGCCTATCGACGTCAACCGGGCACTTTTTGCAGACTATGATTTAGCCCCACTTATATAATAGGGGCAAACCTATCGGCGCCAACCGGGAATTTAATGGGAAAATTGGGAGTATATTGAATGGGAAAGGTTGGTAAGAAGGAAAGGAATCTTTGTTTGAGCAGATCAGGGTCTCGAACTGGCTGTTACCGGGAAGTGCAAGCTGTCTAACCGAGCACTTACAGACTACTAGTAACTAAAATATATTTTGAGCTTTCAGTGTGTTTAATAGGCACTGAGACTTAGCCAAAGAACACTTAAAAGATTATCCACAATAAATATTTAACTGAGCAACTGTAATTTAGATGTTCGTTCTAAATTTAAACTTCATATAACTCAGCCGATAAACTCATAATGTCTGGGAAAACTTGTTAACTGCATGTTCCTACGATCAATTGAAGTTTATTTAACCCCTGCCTAGAGCGATACTTGGTACCTAGGCACTATGCATTCTAGATAATGATGTACTTATTATGTACTCTGTGCCCTCTGTTTTATAAAGAAATAGTATTGTTGCAATACTTTTAGTTAATATTATTATCTTAAAGAGCATCTAAAATACAAATGTATATTTTTCACATTTATCTTTAACTAGCAACCCACCCCGGCTTTGCACGGGTATCAGAAACATCTTAAATAATCATCATCATATTTCGATCAATTTACACAAAATCTTAACAAATTATACATACACACCTAAACCAATATACACCTAAACTTTCCTCATGAATCACTCTGTCTGTTAGTGAAAACTGCATGAAATTCTGTTCAGTACTTTTTCAGTTTATCGTTAACAGACAGACAGACACGGCGGGGGACTTTGTTTTATAATATGTAGTGATTATGGCAAGTCGTGTATTACATTAAATGACTTTAGCGATTATTTTTTTTATGATTTACGAAAAATGTTAATGTAAAAAAAAGGGATAGTTAAAACGTTAGCAGTCATACAACACAACAATGAATATACAAATTTATTAATAACTAAATACATTAATGAGCTTCAGGTACGGTAACTCTCAAAATAATAACAGTAATTTTTTTACTTTTGCATTTGCATTTTATTATATTAAACGTGATTCACGTCTGAGATCGATTTAAGAGACGCCAACAAAAAATAGTCCAAAATATACTAAGCCCTTTCAACTTAATATCCTACTAATATTATACATGTGAAAGTTTGTGAGCATGTATGGATGTATGTATGAATGGATGTTTGTTACTCTTTCACGCCAAAACTACAAAACCGATTACGATGAAACTTGGTATGTAGATAGCTGGAGACCTGGACTAACATATAGGCTACTTTTTATCCCGATATTCCCACGGGATCTGGACTTACGCGGGTGAAACCGCGGGGCGCTGCTAGTGTGATATAACCCTATTTAGACGTGCCTATCTTACATAACACATAACGTTAACGTAAACATGACCAAACTCACGAAGTAGCTATAATTTAAAAAAATACAAACCACTTCTAGAAATCTCGAGGAAACGCGTTACGAATAGAAAAATAAACCCGTTTACATTTTCACTTTCACTTGAAGATGTAACATGATTATGGTATTTAACTAAAAAGTAAAACTGTTACAGGTAACGGAAAATTACTTCAACGTATTGAGCAGTAGTTGGTCAGTAAGTATTAAGGTTAGAAGTTACAGCATAGGTCTTGTCTGAAAAGACTCTTTGAAAAGACTATTGAAACCGCTATACATATATATACAACATTTTTTAAATTACATTTTTTACATTATTTTCAATTTGTGTTTTTTAGGGTTCCGTACCCGAAGGGTAAAAACGGGAACCTATTACTAAGATTCCACTGTCCGTCTGTCTGTCGATCACCAGGCTGTATTTCATGAACCGTGATAGCTAGACAGTTGAAAACTTCACAGAGGATGTATTTCTGTTGCCGCTATAACAACAAATACTAAAAACAGAATAAAAAAAAGGTTCTAATCTAGTGTCTAATGTTGTATAAATAATGGTACGGAACATTTCGTGCGCGAGTCCGACTCGCACTTGGCAGGTTTTTTTTCTGACTTATGTTACAAAACTCAATATTTTTAAAAATATGCCATAGAATACGGTTTATAAAAACATTTGATAGGAACCTATATTCATTACTATAAAAAAAAATAGGTCTTAGCTTTTGTCAGAAACTTTAAATGTCATAAAAATGACTGAATGAACTATGTCATAGAATTGATGTTACTTAAGATTATATTTATTGGGCCTTTTGTAAACAGCCAGGCCAATGTGGAGACAAATATTCCTCATATACGATAAAGGCTCCTGGCGTTTCAATTTTTTATCACGTCTAAAAACAACCAATTTTAATGTTAAACAATGAGACTTACAGTTTTTTTACTATTGTGATGGACTAACCTAGATATAATAACCTACACAATAAACTGTCCAACTAGCAACTACATGTACATATTGTACACGGTACGTAGATAACACTTATTTTCAAAGTTCAAGCTACATACGAGTACATAATGTAGGTCTCGCGGCTCTGGGATCTTCCTGTACGTATATGAGCAGAACATTTTTACCAGTATAATATTATAATTTTAAAACTTGACTCTAATTCCACAAATAAAATTCTAAAATTAATTTCCGATATCCGCCATGCTGCAATCAATATTTCACGCCGGGGCCTCACACATCGCGATAATATTTTGTGCGAGAAATCTTAGTGTTCGGCCCACGTTGAATGTGCATGGCCACATACATCGTTGTGAGATGCCATCGCTACTACGAACTAAAAAACTAAACAAATCAGTGTATGTTTTGTGTCAAGTAATTATTCTTTACTATCATCTAATATATAAAATTCTCGTGACGCGGTGTTTGTAATTCCTCAACGAAACGGCCTCCGAAACGGCTTGACCGATTCTCATAAAATTTTGTGTGCATATTGGGTAGGCCTGAGAATCGGACAACATCTATTTTTCCTCCCCCCGAATGTTAAGGGTAGTCCACCCTAATTTCTTTTAAAATTTTTACATATTTTTTTTTTGTGATACAGCATTAGAAAATACTTACAACCCTGAATTTTCAACCCTCTACGATCAACTCCTATTTTTTAATCGCGATTTTTATATTATTCTGTTCCATCCACAGATCCGCGATAGGGTTGCAAGATGGCAATCGAATACAATAATTGTAGGTACGATAAATTTTCATGTAAACTTATAAAAAAAGGAATTGCAACGCATTCCGGGTGCATCTAGTAAATAAATAAAACAACGTCTTCTATTTTTTTACGGAGCTGCGTTATCCCATCTCACTTCGTTGCGATAGCTAATTTACAATATGAACATCGGCAACGTTGCGGGCAAGTGGAGGAGCGAACACAGCTAGTTAAAAACCTCTCAGTTTTTTTTTAAAGTCTAAATGCAACGCAACCGATGTTCTCTAAGAAAAATTCTTGCCTTTTATTCTCTTCCACAACACAGACACTGATTTAGTTTTTTTTAATTCGTAGTAACGATGTTATATCACAACGGTATATGGGCCGGGTGGGCCATCATAGAAGACATTTATTTATCTAAGTAAAGTATCGAAGTAAAACACCCAAAGATTTAAAGACATCGCAAAGCTTCGGTTCATATACCACGATAAACATGAATATCCGCGTTTTCGCACGAGTGTGGCCTAGGCATTGCCGCGAAACTGAAACATGAATATCCGCGTTTTCGCACGAGTGTGGCCTAGGCATTGCCGCGAAACTAGTTACGCAACGTTTTCTTGTTTTATTTTAACACCGACGTTTCATATTTGTTAGTCTTAACATAAATATTGTAAGTGGTTGGCAACAGAGCTGACCTTGACTTGTATTCAGAATTTCAATGTTACGATTAACTTACAACGGAATCTCTGTATGCGTAAAAAATATCGATACAAAAACTTCTTGAGTCATAATAACCTCATTGCTACTGTTTCGTTTTTTTTATCGGCTAATGATTAATTGTACGAGTTGAGTAACATTTCTTTATGCAATATTTACGTGTGATAAGTATCTACATACTTATAATTTATTTATATATATATATATACATCTTTTCTTTCTTTCTTTTTAAAAAGACAACTCCCGCATTAGGAATTACTCCTGTGTCGCGGGGGACTTTACAAACATAGAAACAACGGACACAAAGAACACCCAGACTCAGGTGGGAATCGAACCCACGACCTATAAGCATAGCGGTCAGGGTCACTAACCACTAGACCAACAGGCCAGTCAAATATATATAAATATGTATAAATACATATAAATATATATATATATATATATATATATATATATATATATATATATATATATATATATATTTATTTATTTTTATTTATTCCTCTCGAGGTTCAAGGTTTAAACTTGAAGAGCTGCCTCCCATTTTGCTAAGAACTCGCTCATCACCTTTTAGACTCGTATCTGTTCTTTATAGTCCACCTCTCTGCGAAGAAGACCATATATGTCAACTCCTTAACGTAACTTTTAATCAAATTTGTTGTGAGTAAGATAGATAAACTTTCTCTTTCTTTTTTTTTTCTTTTTTTTCTCTGGCACTTGCTGGGAGCCATGGTCTGTGTTTCGACGGCCACTATCATTGATTTAGGTATTCTAGTATGAATGACGATGGGACACTTTTAATGGGTATAATCTCATGAGTCATGACTCATCAAAAAGTGTCTTTGTACAAAATGTAATTCAATTATTATATTGGTCAATGTTATTATCATTACACTAGCGAATATAATTATTAACTTACTAGCAGTGCCCTGCGGTTTCAACCGCGTAAGTCCCGATCCCGTGGGAATATCGGGATAAAAAGTAGCCTATGCGTTAATCCAGGTCTCCAGCTATCTACATACCAATTTCATCGCAATCGGTTCAGTGGTTTTTGCGTGAAAGAGTGACAAGCATCCATCCATCCAGCCATTCAAACTTTCACATTTATAATATTAGTGAGATTACATCTGTACAGGCTAAGATTAATCCCTTACCCCTCTCTTCCCCTACGCCTACCTTAAAGGCCGGCAACGCACTTGTGACTCTTGAGTTGCAGGTGCCCATGGGCGGAATTAGTCATTTACTAATATTTTTCATTGTGACTTTTTCCGTATTTTTTTTCACTTCTTCAGATTATAATATATGCAACCAGATATTCAATGTCTATGTACTATTAACTGATCTAGTATAGCGTATCTATGTATCCTCGACACCCAGTTTGAATTTGAGGTGGCCTATTCAGCTATTCATTCTAATTATACATTGAGTGCAATGTTAGTACATTATTGCAATGTTTGCAGTCGAGTTAAGTGATTCTCAAGCTATATTTAGGACGAAAGGAAAACAGTGACTCAGTGTGTGGCGACCGAAAATGTTCAGTGTTGCCAATGGCCATTATTCAAGTTTATTAAGACTGGTAAATATATATTACCTATTGTAGTGCCTACATTTAAAAACATTACTGTGTTAGTAGAAAATTCTTTTTAAACTTTCGCGCCTTGTATCATTACATCATTAGGTACTTGTATGATAAAACAAAGTTCCCCGCCGCGTCTGTCTGTATGTCTGTTCGCGATAAACTGAAAAACTACTTAACGGATTTTCATGCGGATTTCACTAAGAGACACAGTGATTCACGAGGAAGGTTTAGGTGTATAATTTGTTAAGATTTTGTGGGAATTGCTTGAAATATGTCGATGATTGTTGAAGATGTATCTGCTACCCGTGCGAAGCCGGGGTTAGTTGCTAGTTACATATAAGTATGTAATAAATAAACATAATACCTAGATGGAATACTTTTTTGCCAGCCCACCCGTGACCTCATGGTCGCAGGTCGGTAGGTGCAAATCGGTCGAAACGTCGGGTAATCAAAAAGGTATCGTACTCGTACCTTACAAATATTATCATGAGTCCCGATATACACATCTAATAAATAGTGGAATATTCATGATAATAAAATCGCTCTGTTCAAACATGATTATCTAGAATACAAAAGACTAAAGATGTTCGTTGACTTTCTCATTTAAAAAGGTAGAGAGCTAGGGCGAAGCTTATAGATTTCTGGTTAATTAGAGTTTATTTGACTATGGCAGCACGATGGCGGTAAACTTTGTGGTATATCGAACGTGGTAATACTTTTTTTATGGTATAGGGAGCAAACGAGAGACGGGTCCCCTGATGGTAAATGACTACGCCGTTTGTTTTATAATACGTAGTGATATGTGTGTATTTAGTAATATATACATATGTTTATCATCAATATGGTTACCATAGTACAGGCTCTGCTTAGTTTGGGATCAGACGGCCGTGTGTGAGATATGTGAAGTTATTATTATTGCTGAATAACGTCGCCAAAGTACAGATGAAGATAAAATACAGAAAGTTTAAAACTTCTATTAGAATTTTCATAGCCAGTGAATCAATTAGAGAACCTTAGGATTGCACGGAAACATAGGTCTTCAACCTCGAGGCAAATATTAAACTTTCTTTTTCTTAAGCTTCAGTTTACACTTTCCGCATTCTTTTGAAGTTATAGTTCTTTTGGCGCGTGAGGGAAAAATGATGAGAGTAAATTTTTAGGTATAAATAATATGTATATTGTATAATATATCGTGGTGACTGATATTTATTAACAATTTATTGATTTAAAGATAATTATTTACTGTGATTATAAGTGATAAAAATGGTTTTTACATATTACTTTGAGTACGTTTGTAGAATTTGAGGTTAGTTGACGGTATGTATTATTTACTATGATATTTAAATCAACTTTATTTAACTAGCGCCAAAGAAGTATAACTTCTTACGTGCGTACATAAGTACACACACTTTTTTTTTCAAACTGGTAGAAAGCCATTACGTAAAGAAATATACCTACATGTAGTTTCCTAATTAAAAATAATAGATGTATCGAGACTACGAAAATAAGGATTCCCACACAAAAAACAAAATATTTGCAGTAACAAAGGTCCTTATAATACTTAGTTGTTAAAATTAGATACTTGCCCTTCGTGACTGTTAAAATTTAACAAGCGTCGTGAATAAATGCTGAGAATATTAATGTTTTTTCTAAGAAAACTTTAGTGTTGCTAGTTAAATGGCACTGGTTTATGTCAGAACACGCGAAGTTTACGTAAACAGTTTTAAAATCATGGCAACACTATTATATGCGCTTGTAATTCGTAAGCTGTTTCTTAGTGGGCATATTAAGTAAATGGCTAATTTATTCATTCCAACATTACTGACGACTTTGGACTTTGTAAATGGTTAGCCAGGTGACGCGATTTTGAAATGACCCTTTTAGATTTTTGTATATTATCGTACGATAAACACGCTCACGTCAAATTGATAATGTAATTATAAGAACCTGGCAAAAATAATAATAATAATAACTTCACACATCTGACACACGGCCGTCTGATTCCAAACTAGGCAGAGCCTGTACTATGGTAACCAAACTGCTGATATACACTTATATATTTTTAAATACATAAATATTATAGATAAATAACACCCAAACACAGAACAAAGGATCGTGCTCATCACACAATTATTTGCCCTGGATGGGAGTCGAACCCACGACCTCTGGTTTAGCAGTAGGTATCTAAGTTTAGGAAATAGACCTAAAATTTTGAAAATGTTGCAATATCATCTTCACCCGGCGTACTCATATCGATGAAAAAGTTTGGCTATAAGCCATCTTGAATCTGTGTCATTAATTTTCGAACTTTGAATGTCACTACACAGTGACATTTTTAAATTGCTTAAAAGATAAAATTTAGCATAAAACCATTGGTCTTAGGTGTCTATGTTAATAGACTATAACACTTACTCCACTATGTCCCCAAAAGAAGAAGCATCTACATTTCGATAGGTACATTTTTGGTCCCACGGAGGAAGAGACGGCGAGATAATAACAATGTTCCCCTCGCGAGTATCTTGAGTTTAATTGAAGTAAGCCTCCTATCCAAATTACCCCAGTTTTTGAGAGTTGGCAACATACAAAAGTGTTGCAAACAGTAAGTTAATTCTTGTAAAAGACGAGTGCTAACACCATGTTCGATTTTCAAAATTGCAATAGACAAACAGGGAAACAGATAGCACAAAAAGCTGATTCAACATCAACACAGATCAAGGTATGCGTAATCTGACGCGTATATCGAACTCTATGGTCTCGTAATGCACTGTTAGATCAATTTACACTTTCTTACACTTACGGCTCAAAGAACTGATGTGCAATCATTTAATCTAATTTTGGTCTACGGATCATATTTCATCGGCCTATTGAATGTTTACATTGATCAAAATAAAAACAAGATGAAATACTGCATCCACGTAATATATTTGCATATATTTTATGACGGCATAAAAAAAATACCATAGCTTATATGTATAAATAGACTAGCTTTTTTTCTAACCTTTATATGTTTGTTCTAAATGCAACGCCATCATCAGACAAAACTAGGTATTCAACGAAATGTTAATTTAGAAGTTTACAAAATCATTGGTCTATTTATAAAAAAAAACATGGGTCTAATGTGTACGTGTATTTTAAATTTAGAACTGAAACACAAAACAGTTTTTATCAAATAATAAAACTGTATTTTCAAACATCTGCTTTTTAAATTCCGAAGTTCGCGTGGGAAAATTACATACGTATTTTATAGTATATTTTGACAATCCCACCAAAGAATTTGCACGTGCCACAATAATCAAAAGGGTTGCTGAGCTAAAAATAAGTATTATTTAATAAATATAGGCCGGAATGCGGCCTTGAAATTCTCTAAACATTTTATTTCTGTCCTGACAGACTTATTTATCCGTCCATAAGAATCCCGTCAGCCATACACAAGCCGCTAAGTATCTGTTTTTGTGCTCATTTATCTCGCTCATCTACTTTTTTCGTGGTTGAACATTTCGATGTTTATTTCTCCAACTATAAGAATTTTTGATATATGTATATTTCTTTGAAGTGGGCGCTAACTTTATTAAATAGTGTTTTAACTAATTTATTGGCTAGTAAAATTTTTATCTTTTTTCTTCTTAGAACACCGTAGTCAATAGACAAGTTTTCAATAAAAGGACTGAAATTAGTCAAATAGGTTAGGAAAATAGTCAAAAATAACAGATAACAAATACTTCCTATTATTAGATGCATAAAAGATATGATTTTTCTAAAAAGGTTTTGCGGCGCTTGAAACCAACCGGCACCGACCGGTTGCTTTACCCCTTGATAAATGGCTCCCGTGCAGCTACGGCGTCCCCGAAGTACATAAAGATTAAACCATTTATATTTAATAAATATGAATACCATTTAAGTAAGTTGTTTTCTAATAAATCACCTGAATAATCACTACATATTATAAAACAAAGTCCCCTGCTGCGTCTGTCTGTCTGTCTGTTCGCGATAAACTGAAAAACTACTGAACGGATTTTCATGCGATTTTCACTAATAGACAGAGTGATTCATGAGAAAGGTTTAGGTGTATAAATCATTAATGTTATGTGTAAAATGGCTGAAATATGACGATGATTGTTGAAGATGTCGGAAAAAATCTATATAATATGCTTTGCTACCCGTGCGAAGCCGGGGTGGGTTGCTAGTTTTAAATAAGAAAACCTCGATTATACCATCCTAATCAGATGTTGAAATAAGTAGATATCTACTTATTACATCAGCCATTGAAAAACTGCCACTCCGTTTACATATTAAAGAAAGTGGGTCCAGAATTATTGTTTGTACTAAATGTGTATTATTAAATATGAACATATGAAAACAGAAGAACAAAATACTTAAAAACTTTTGTCAAATTGAACAGGATATTCGGGGTTCCCATTGCTCGAAAGAATAATCTTTTAACTGCAGCCATTCATAGGACAGAGGGATGAGACGCGATGTTCGACGATGGGACCTGGTGGGTCGCGGACCAACAACAGATTTATTTTTAAACATCTAACTGACAAACAAGTACAAAGCAAAACTGTTGGTAAATGATTACCGGTACTTATCGACACTTGCACCTTGTATTGCATAGCTCTCGCGATTCTATTCAAACCACTTTCATAGAGCTGGCAACCAACGAACCAGCAGAAAAAATATCATAGTTTTGTCTGCGTTGATTGATAATTCGTTATCTCGGCAGGGTACGCAGGATTAGTATTGGTGTATTAGGTAAACACCCATATTTTGCCAACTATAATTTAGTCCCACCACATTAGGGGCCAAGTCAGAAACCCATTGCCGTCAACCGGGCACTCTGGGAATTAAACATAAATATTGAACCAGAAAGGTAGGTAAGAGGAGAAGGCACTGGAAGCAAAAGGATATTCCTTCTACGCCCGGAGGTTCGTTCCTGCCCGGAGGTTGTTCAACAAGCGCAGGAGAATTTTTTGGCCCCTGTGTCATAGCTGGGTATGCCTGTTAAGCGACTCAGATTCAAAATTTTAAATAGAAATATACTATGCTGTATCTTCTGTAGTATTGACTCGGTCGCCACCATTTAACATGTCCATTCCAGCTTTTGGAATATTAAAAATTTCGTCTTGTTATTTGTTTATCAACATCCGTTGTTGTTTCTGTTCATGGCCCTTTAATGTATTTACCCATATTACACAGTACACGGGTACATTAAGGAAATTTTATAGGCCTTAAATGTTGCAATAAAAAAAATGTTCTATTAGGTACGTCAAAGTCACTGACCGTGATATTAAAATGCTTATAACGTCATCATTTCCTTTAACAAAGTCTATTTTAATGCGAGTTAAAATTACGCAAATATTTATGTACATTTTCTATTTTTGAATAAATTGGTGAGGTGACATGTATCGATAAAATACCGAAATAACTATCGACAAATAGAAAAATGTAGTAAATTTGAATGATTATGAAACGCCGTATTATTTAGTATAATCCTTGAATACAGATTAGTATTCATGTTGTCTTTATTAGCATCATCTGAGGCTCCGTTCTCAAGCTAATTAGTTTTATAGCCTTTGTCGGCTATTCTTGTACAGATCGTAAAATTTGCGAAACATCCACAACCTCTAACATAAATACATAACAATAGCAATATACTAATGAATTAACGACATTTAGCTGTCGAACATTAAGAAAATATACCATTAATAAAAAACGCCCGAACTACATAATAATAATATTAATTCATTCACTAATAAGTCAATCAATTTATGTCAAAGAACGATTAGGATTTTGTCGATATACATCGAGTAACAATGAATGATGGTTATCGTTCAGTAAATGATTGACATTAATCGATTCTTAAAAAATATTTTAGTCTGTTACGTCACTTGCCCCAGAAACGCGACCTTTACGCTGTATAAATTATTCATGCATAAATATAAATTGACATAATGTTCATCGCGCTACTCATTCATTTTAACTTGTCTCGGATACAATAGGTCTCAGACCGCCTTTAATGATCGAAAATTAAACGTTCCAACTTCATGACGTCATTGTATTAATCGTGAGAATGTCAATGTCAATTTCTGAAATTGCATGGTACTAAAAGAAAACACATTTTCGGCAATCACATTGTGGTCGCAAATGATAAACAGACGATAAACACGTTTTTTTTATTAAAACCAGTGCAATTATAGAACATTAAAATATTTTTTTACTTAATAATATTCAAATTTGAGTTCACAAGCCCTTCATCAGACAAAATCGATTTATTGAAAAACAAATCAGGTTATTTGGTTAAGTTATGGGTAATTAGTAATCGATGTTTAATAATTAATGTTTAATAATTAAATGTTTGATCGTACTCATAGTATTAATTAGGTACTAATTTCCCTTTACCATTAAAACGTTTTAAGTTTTTTCATTAGTGTACTGAACTACTTTCGCGGATTATAATAGTGTTGTCGAGACAGTTTATCGATATGGAAATCGACTTGTAATTAATTGACATGAAACGATTTGTTTTAACATCGATAACCGGTATGACTGGTAGCGCTTGTCAGAATGTGTGAATACATTTGTTGATATAGATAGTTGATGTAAACATATTAATTTTTATTTTTGTACCAGGTATTTTTTACATTAATATATTTTTTATACTTCTTAACATTCAGCGATATACAATCGGCTTCATGTCAATTTGCCATGAACCGTAAAGAACGGTTCAAAGGAATTCGATAAGCAAATTGGTTTTTACAAATATAATTAGGAATTTTGCCACTTCTGGCTAAAGTAGCGGAAGTGTACCGGACTTTGCCTTACTTCTACTTTCCTGGTGAGATATCATAAATTTTAGGTAAGAATTTACAAAAATGTAAATAAATTACACAACCGAATCAATAAATTTGAAAAATGACTTAAAAATGATGTTTCAATAGGTTCAATTAGAAACTTACACGCGCAGGTGAAAGACTGACTAAATAATTTCCATAAATCAAATACTACTTGGCAACTATATAACAGTTTATGTCCATCTGAAATAATGTAGCTTTCAAATAGTTAATAATTTTTAAAATAGATGCTTGGTTCCGGAGATTACCTTAATCTTCGTGAGAGAGCCATGCTTGAGCACGTATGGGCCTGGCTCGAACGGAGTGATAAAAAAAACAGTCAGTCGTAGGACTGCACGTCAGAAGTGAAAACATAACTTCACAATGTATTTGCATATACATACACACACACATCTGTATATATATAATAAGGTTAAAAATAAAAAATAGGTAATAACATATCTAAATGTATACATAGGGTACACTGGAAGTTCTGTGCTCCTGGCCGCTCATAAATGTTTGAATTTCGAATGGCTCCGTCTAAGCAATTTTCCATCAGGGTCACGGGTCTGGACGCGAGTTTAATATTTTTTACCTATCCCAAAAAATGCACAACGCCGCTAAAGAAGTTTTCACTTCAAAAATCTTAGTACTTTCTTTTTGTGTGGTCCTACTGGTCATCACCTCACCGGACCTAACGGTCAAGTGGTATGTCGGAATCGTTCGAGTCGATTCCGACCAAAACCACAGAGTATTCCGTCACACGTGGGTCTATTGCAGGGGACCCAGGTATATCCTAAGAAGGAAGCCTCCAGGAACCCTTACCTACCTTGGCCGCGTGAGAGCAAGCGACCGACTAACTTAATTATAGTGCACTCAGCCCGTCTCCGATCACGCATTTTTTAAATTCCTACCGCAAAAAGTTCCTATCATAGGTTTAACTGTGTGTCTGTTTGTGCCATGGATGGGACCTATTTTGATTAAGTTTTTTTGTTTAAAAGATTACTTGATCGAGAGAGCTATAATTGAAGAAAATATGTTCAGCCGTTCGAAGACCATCAGCTATTTTCTAATCGTTGAAGGTATTTTTGAGACGGGGGTATTTTTTTTAACGCTTTGTTTGTATTTTCTTAAATTTCCATATTTCATAAAAGTCAACAAATTATAAGATAGAAGTTATAGAGGAATAAATTCTTCAAAAATAGTCCTTTCCCTTTCGTCGTCCCTGGAGGTGACTCGTGTATAGGCGAAACACGTGTCGAAGTATCGCTTCGTGGCTATAGATACACCATACACAAGAATAAGAGCTCTGTTGAATAAGTTCAGTTGGATTTAACTCTCAATGGCAATTTGTTGAATTTTATCCTCGGTAGGTACTTGTAACGTTGGGGTTTATAACTCGATTGTAGTTGTGTGTTTTCCGTCCGAAATAACTATTTAACAATGGTTTTCGCCCTGTAACACCTAATTTAATCAGTTACTCAATTTATGCAAGGTAACGTTTGGAAATATATTCAATTTTCAGTGTAAACTTTACCGTTTTATTTAAATATAAGTTTAACCCGGTCTAAGTTATTATTTCTACATTTATTCTCACTAATTATGTGTCTAATTTGTTCTTCAACCAATTTTCATTTAAATAGTTCAACACACCCACCGATCATCTATTTCAATTACTTCTACAATCAACACAGGCACAATGCATTCTAAATCCCACTAATATTATAAAACTCTGCGAAAATCTGTGAAGATGGATGCGTGGATTGACGTTTGTTACTCTTGATGTCACCACATCAAAAACTTTTAGTTATTTTATTAAAAACTAACAATTCCCGTGCGGCTTCGCTCGCGTGTACTTATGTATATTCTTTTCGCGGAACCCTTTTCTTTTTCCAAAATAAAAGTAGCCTAAGTTACTCCTTATCACACCAGTTATCTGCCAGTGAAAGACCTCGACTTTAGAAGAAGTGCCTAGAAGAAGAGAAGTTATAAATTTAAAAATTATGCGAACACGTTATACATGTTGACCTGTCATGGTACGAACAGTTCAAGTCTTACTGATCAAAATGGTATAAAACAAACCATTTTAAGTTTATGATTTATGGTAGAAATTCGACCACCAGGCGATCTCGTTTAAATAAATCGATCGAATCAAAACAAAAAGAAGAAAAATAAAAATGAACGCCAATATAATTATATATAATGCTCTTGTCCATCCATCTCCCGTCAACTCGTGAGCAGGTGGCCACGCTTCACAACAATTCCAAGATAATTCCCGTCAAGGTCCCGTTTTGTACTATTTCCGTACTAATTGAAATAAATACACAAGTGGTTAGTAGTAATGTGGCCATGTGTTTAGATTTGTGCGAGACGTCACTATTAGACATTCGACAGTCTGTGGTAACTCAGGTATGCACATAAAATTGATTGATATTGAGATTATTCATAGCGTTTCCATTCTGGATAGTCTCTATATAGCTCTCCGAATGAATTTTATTGCTCAAAACAAGTTATAAAGTTTTTATGATAAACTGCAAAAAAAATTTTTTTTTTAATTTTTAAGTACTTCCACAAAAAATGTGTTAATTCACAGACCGCTCATTATTTTTGTTAAGCTACTGATGTTGATTTATTCCTATTAGTGTCTTAATTCTATTTTAATATTCCAGGTAGTGAAGAATTTTCATTTAACTGGAGATTAAGGATGCCATTATCAAAATATTTCAATAAGCATGTGACAAAAAATTCAGTAACTGCGTACAACATCCGTAACAGAATCTCTTAAGCGATATTTTAATGATATAAATAATACTATTTATAAAAGGTATTTGATTATTTCAATAAAGTAAATAGTTGATTTTGTAAGTAATATCACTATTCTGTCGATGTATTCGAGATAGCAGTAACTCAGAAGACGCCTCTTGTGACAAAAACGATAAGTATGAAAGCAACTAGCGTTACGAAGCCTAATGAATTTCCTAATGTAATTGAGGATACATACACAAACATGACGTGGTGCCAAAAATGAAATAATCTTACATTAACAACGAGTTACTAAGTTCACACATTGATGCAAACAAGTGATGGCCAATTAGAAGCCAAGTTAAACAGCATGTTAACAAACATTAAAAAAAAACAGGTGCCAAGGCCTACTAATAATGAGGGGACAACTCAAAGTGATATAAAGATTTAAGATAAAATCTTAATGAGCACTTCTAATACTCCATCGTCGCCTTTGAATTGCTTCGCACGTCTCGTTGATCATAAATGTCTATCACATCGAATGAGATTATTCCTATTTTTGAGCCTGGCATTGACACCTTTAACTTGGTATCTTTGACATTTGTATCATGTAAATTCTTTTGATGGTTAAACACTTTTTAATTAATTGAATATTTTTTTACTTTACGTAAAATTAGTTACATTATATTATAATAGTATTAATGTAACTTGAAAAAACATAAACAATTTAATCAATCTATTGACAATACAGTACTTTTCCATCGCTTCCTCTAAGACCTTGCTAAACCCCTCATGCTCATTAATCATGACATACTTCTCTAACTAAACCCAATAAGGTTGAACTTTGGCATATAAATTTTATAAAAAAAGACATCTTGGAAAGTAAAGGCCATTATTCTTAATATATTACATTAAATTATCCAGCGAAAATACTTAATTAAATTAGCAATGTAAATTATGAAAACCGTCAAATTTGATCGTGCTATTCAAGGCCTTTACCAACTACATATTTTTCGCCGGGCTCTATTTGATCAAGTGCAAAATACACACCTTTTAAATACATGTTGTCATAATAAAAATGTATACATATGCATGTTTATATACGTTTTTAAACAAATTACCGAAAAATAATATTTTAAAACTGCGAATTAGTGTTTTAAAATGTCTATGTAATTTAAAGCTGTATTTTAAACTAGGTATTATTTGTAAATAATTAAATTGTGTATCTAATGATTGTAAGACATTTGCAATTCTACGAAAATATTTTTATTAACAGTTTAAGCATATAAGTAGTAAATTCAAATGTTACTGTTGAGGTTTCCCTAATGCATAAATTTTACAAAATTAATTTTAATTTCTTTCTGTGATTAAAAATAAATTATAAAAGTTTTTTTTAATAATATTTTTATATTAATGAAATAAATGCAGTTTTTATTAAGGCGTCATTTATTCATAGTTAATTATATTATCGTGGAACGCGAAAGTTAGTAAAACAATTTATTTATTTATAGTAAAGAACTTATTAAAAGAGTATTTATTATCTGTTATGCTTAATTTGTTTAAATTTGTTTTAATACATTATTATTTTTATTAATGTTAACGTAACAGAATAATTATTATCGAATAAACATAGATCGATCAATCAATCACTCAATCAAAATGATTTATTACAATTGAACCCATCGAAGGTATTTTTGAATTGTCAGGAGTAGTCAGTCAGAGTAAGTCAGTCGTGAAGCCAGTTGCCTGTTCCAATAAGTAGATCCTGTAGAGAATAACAGGCAAGAAACTCCAAGGGCACTCTTTTTTAACATGTTTATGATAGTCTACGATACTGTCGATATCGATGTGACGATTTGTTTGAAAAACGAACGCGTGTCTGTTTTTGTAAACTTGTAATATTAATTTAAAAATAGTATATAAATATTATAAAGGTAACAACGACAAATCTATGTTTTTTTTTTGTATGTATTTGACGGTTAATCTTCGTGTATTTGGAAAGTACCGCTGCAGGTGTTTGTACTATTATTTTTTAAGCACTTTATTTCAGAATGGCGAACCTTTAGTAGGTAACACAGAGACTGTCTACATTTTTCTTCAATGTGTGGCTACCATACAACGTTTATATCAATCGAGCTGGCGCCAGGAATACATGGCGGTATTTGCTATAGAGGAATTAAAATCTGACGTAATGACGAAATGTAAATCAAGTACTATTTACTTATATTATGGCTGATCTGGATATTCGCATTGTTTTCCGACAGTTCAGCTACATACTGAAAGCATAATAAAACAATTTAATAGCTTCCGTGTAAGTTGGTACTGTGGCAGATGTTTGCGTGCGTTTCGATTCCCGGATAGTAAAAATCTCTCTCTGAAAACTGTAACTGATAATATTCAAGCAAAATCTTCTCTAGGTCAAAATATACTTATTTCTAAATATTAATAAGCAAAGCGAAAACTTTGGATCCCCTTTTACGAAAATTGGGCGGACGGAGGAGTATGAAATTTCGCACACTTATAGTTTATAGAGTGTCCAGTATATATTTTGACCTGTCATGGTACAAAAGTCTATAGAATGACAGGTCAAGTAATATTGGTCAATGAAATAAACCATGGTCGAAATTCGACCACCACGCATAATGGTAAAAGAGCATTGAAGTTGTAAAGATACAAGATTTAAGAGACCTCAAAAAATGGCCGTCAGTAATTTGGAGAGTTAATTGAGTATTTTATACATAAGTGCGGTTATTATAGTAATATTTTTTTTGCAAGTATCAAGGCTAAAACTTACATAAAATCTTACTCATCTATTTTAATGTAATAGCTGTTTTTTAGCCAAATGTTGATTTAAAATAGACAGACATATCTAGAGACAGATGAGCCATAGTGGTGACACGTTAACATTTTGAGCAAGGGATAAAATTTAAGTTCAAACTGTTCAGTTTGTTAATCAATAATCTTAATAACAAGATGAATTTAATCAACAGGTATTTGGCAAAGAATGTCTTTATTTTGCCTAATTTCTGTTCATCGAATTAAACTGTTAGTGACCATTTCATATAACACTGATAATCTTGAATTCTTTAATAAGTTTGAAAAGGGAATCCGGCAGAAATCATATTACTTTGGCCTTTACTTGTGGGCATATTTGTTAACATATCACATCAATCTTTATCACATACTACAAATAAATGTTCACATCACATATTTCAAGACTTCTTGCCTATTGTGCTACATATCGACTGTCCGGACCAAATATAGGTCCCTGCGTGACCCCTCTATTCAGGTCTCTGACACGTTACTTGACAAGTAAAAATGTATTTTATGTGTACCATAAACTATTTCTTCTACCATTAATCTACTAAACTAACACAGTTGACGTCTATTTATACATAAAATAAATACAGAGTATAAATAATCTTTTACATGTACAGTCGAAACAAATTAATTTCCGTGTCACACCGATCGACCTGGTTTTGCGTTTAGAGCGTTGCCAATGTCTCGTCGATACTGCTTATATTAAATTTTTACGATCCAAACATTGGGCAAATATTGGCCAAACATACTGTAGGTTTCACGGAGCCAGAAAATAAACTGAACGTTACCAACAACTCATAATTTAATCTGTTGATACATGTTTTCACCATTTGTTGGAACGGGATTCGTATGTTCAAGGGCTCTGCTGATAGGTTGGATAGGTTACGCAAACATATTAACATGTTTCATATTTTAGGCAAAAAAATAAACATTCAATAAAGAGTTTCATATCTTCAGTAAATTCCTTGTTATAGGGCTGATACTACACAGTACTAGTTCGTAAATAATTTATACCGCGAATGTAAAAATATTTAAAAACAAAATATTTTATCACTTGTATTTGTATCGAATCTTTACTGTAAAACCGTTTTTAGGTCATATTATAAATATAGTGTTTTATGATACGAATGATTTTAAATATATATAAATACTAAATCATTAAAATCGGTTCATTAATTTAGGAGTTCATGGCGAACAAACAACGTGACACGTAATTTTTATATATGAAGATGATACGTTGTACAGCAACGGCTTAGAATACAGAAAACGTAGCTATTTTTTTTTTCAGTCAGACGTAACTCATACATGAATGAATAGACAGTTTTTTTCAGGACTTTAATTGACTGCACCACAGTGGCTTAGATTCCTCTCAATCAAGAGTGCTGTCCAACGTGTACGTCATTCATTCATGAAACACAAGACAGCTATTTTGTCGATTCTTGCTTTGCGTTTTGTCAATTTCAAGAAATTTATTAATATACGACTAAACCATATGATCTGTATCTCTATGGAATGTATTAAAAAAAAACATTGATTCTTATAACTTAAGTCGTCAAAATTAATAAAATAAAACAACGCTCAAAAAGGGGTAAACGATCTTAGTTTTTCAGGCCAATTAAATTAGAATGTAGGCAAGATGCAATAGAATATAGCGATGTAGTAGCGATTTTCATCATTTTTTTTTACTATGATTGCAGGGAAGTAAAAATTCACACAACCCCAGGCCTTCAAAGAAATCTGGTGCCGTGGGAACTAAATCAGAGTTCGTTGAGTTATCGAATATTCAAATTGGTGTCATTCATTAACAAGTCTAGACCGATTACAACAGAACATGTTTTAGCACGTCTACTAGCAGTCTGGAGTTAACACAATTTACATAACTATATATTAATTGAGCTAAGTCACTGTGTAGACTTATCTTTATTTAAAAAGTCGTTACCAATTTCAACATTAGGCTCAATAACATGAATCGCATTTCTTAACTATTGATCCAGATTTATTGTTCAATTAAACGTACAACACTATTTTTATTCCATTACGTATAAGTACGTAAATTTACTAATGATTACTGAGCCAATTTTCTGTCACTAAACTAAAATTAAATATAATTATTAATTATTAATTATTTATAAATTCGCTATTTTTACGAGTTAGATTTACTTACTTATTTACGACTACGACGATACTTGATTTACGACTTAGATTACTAGTAATGTGTTTATTATTTTACAATAAAACCCTAGGCGTTACTGGGGATTAATGTATAGAAAACTGAGTTTTATCAAAAAAAATATGGCATTTGGAGAGGACGGAAAGAAAGTATGACAATTAGACATTTATTTTGTTGTAATTCTTTATTCATGTACTTTTCTGTTTATTCTGATCTTTATGGAAAAATTGTAAGAATTCCAGCGTTTCAACAATTTAAAGTAAACTTAACTTATCTAATTATACTTATTGAATATGGTTACTAGTAATGGTTAATGATAACTTCATATTAAATTTGCACAGATTAATGGCAAATTATTATTAAAAATAATGTTTATTATAATTAAATATCATCGATGTTTTTATTTTCAAGACATAGTTATGGTAAAGCATATTAGGTATGACTTAAAAATAAATTTTAAGCGTTACAATAACTTTGCAGTTATTAAGAAATACTTTCACAACCGAAAACAACTAGGTATGTTGCGCAAATTTATTTGACTTAGGCGGCGAGATTAAAAGCAAAACATAAAACAAAATGTTTTATTATTGTTTATAATTTATTAAACAATAAAAATATTGTCAATCTTACATCACTAGTGTTCGTCTCATAAATTACTTTTAATTGTACATTTTAGTGCGCTCCAACACTTTACAGCGATCAAACTAAATTTACCATCAGAATGCTTTATAAATATTCAAATAAAGATCTTATTTCCATATACATAATGTCGATATTCTGTACGCTAATCGTTAAGTACTAGACTTGAGCTAAAAGCTCCTGTTTAAAGTTTTAATGGTTCCGGGTTTAGACATACTTCTTTTGTCTTTCTCGCTTTTTGTGAAACATTTATTGCCTAACCAAGAAGTAGTCATTATTTTTTTTTAATAGGATTCTGGTGTTTCTCCGATACATGAAAGAAGTGTTTTAGTCACGCAGCTGCAACTTGTCTAGACTTAGATTTCCAAATTGTATATTTTCGGTCTTGGACACGAATACGTATTTTTAAAACGTTTGTAGTAATGTAAGTAGGATAATCTGAGTAAATATGTAATATTATGCTACGCCCCACGATACGAATTTCCTAGTATTTTTTTAGCTTTTAGTAGGTACATCATCTAAATCATTATTATGTTTATTTACAATAAAAACTTAAAAATATTTTTTTTACTTATTTCATTTTCAAGTTTTGTTTTTTATTCAGTTACTTAATTATTGTTTTTTTCATGGTGTGGGTCTTGCATTCTACTAGTCAAGCCCTATCATTTGAAATCAATATTGAGAGGGTTGTAAACAATATGTAAGTACCTACTTAATCCGACATTTTGTGGTGGCGGCCATCTTGGATTTACAATGGTACTGAATACACATAATTGTGTTACCAGAACTGAAGGGGTGTAGCAAATTTCAGATCAATCAGTCAACAGAAAAGGGGAAAAATTTTAAGTACCAGATTTGATCTACACAAGTCACAAATAAAACGGTTTAAAAGGACACCATTTGCTTTAATAGACTTAACTGTCATCCAGAAATAACGTACTATTTCTGAAGACACATTGAATTAATTGCCAAAATGTACTTGAACACAAAGTCGGCGAAGGGACACGACGAAGCAAACGCTAGAAAAAAAAGCTTATTTTTCCCTCCCTGTGTTCTCCACACACGACAATCTTTAATCATACCAAGCCCATTTTCATATTTGCAACGCATTAGAAAATACAGCGAAAGTCTTATCATCTCAAGTTGGAAATAGTCTAGTAATGACTTGATCGTTACATGATTACAATCGTCCTGCGTAACTAATGCTGTAATAAACTGTTCATCGTAGTGTTGACGACATTGAACTTGGCTATGGTAAGTCGCCCTACTGTTCAAACTTGTTCGAACAGGTACAAACCTTACAGCACATCAGCTTGCAATATACCAAGTGTTGTAAATTACATACAAAATTGTTATAAAATAAAATTCTGTCTTAGTGCAAACTTGATTTCCCCGAAGATGTGGAAATAAGTGGTGATGAGAAATTATTGACCGTTTGGGGAAATAATTTCTCATCACAAAAATGTTCTGATAATGATGATAGTGAAAAATTATCAGAGATTTTTGGAGTCTGTGTATAACATATTGCTCATGTTATGTTGGAAAATTGGGATGTTATTTGATAGGGGAGACATGCAAGGAAATTACATTCGATTTAAAATAAATAACTAAAATAATTTATAACCATCATTCATCGTTCGTTCACTTCCGTTGATTAGTGCAAATCAACCGATAACTGGTATTTATTTGTTACTTTGGTTGTATAAAGACAACGACGATGACAGGTTAACGATGCAATATTTACTGGGGCCAAAACGGAGGTCCCGAAAGATGTACGTCATTGAAACTTACATATAACGCACTTTGTTTTTTTTTCAGGTAATTTACTGGAGTACAATATGTTAAGGGCTCGGACTTAACGGCAACAGCCAGTTGTCACAGGTACGCGACTCTGGCCTGCTCGGCCTACTGCTTCCACTCCCTATTCCTTCCATTGCTTGCTCTTCCTCACTACTTTTCTCTTTCAATATACTCCCAATTTTCCAATCTTTAATTCCCAAAGTGCTGTGTTGACGGCAATAAAAAATAAAGTTTGCCCCCTATTTCGTAAATGGTTGGTACCATTTACGAAATAGGGGGCGAACTTTTTTATGTATATAATTATAGTTTTTATATTACGTCGGTGGCAAACTAGCATACGGCCCGCCTGATGGTAAGCAGTTTCAGTAAGCCTATGAAGGCTTGCAATCCCAAAGTGTGCACTAATGGCGGTACTGAATTATGTGGTCAACTTGGTAATATTTTGTTTAAATTGTCTAAAGCACCTACTAATCCTCTAACCTTCCTAATCCCAATCCGTCCTGTTTCGTGCCCTTCTTACCACCTATTTACGAATTTAAGAAAAGCACTGCCAAAAACGATGTCAAGTAGACATCGTTTAAACAAAATTAAAATCTCATCTCGCTACAATTATATTTGCTATGACCTTGCATTGGCATGTTCGTCCCGTTAACACTAAAAGCCTCTGGTAATAAATACTGACCTCAAAAAGGTCCCAATTTCCCCGCCACACTTATGGCGGTGCTGAATTATGTGGTCAACTTGGTAATTACGAGCAAACATGTAAACAACATAAATTAGACATAGCGCTCCGTTCGTAATAGGGTTGTGTGTAATAATTTTATTAGTAAAAACGATATGTAGTGTTCGAACACCGAATTTATGTAAATAAAAACAATACCCATTGTCTGCCAGCTCGATAGATGGCGTTAACATTAAATTCGGTTACGATATGGATCAATTATATCTCCTGGAGAGTAGAGTTACCAGAAGTCTAAAAGAAGGTGGATAATGTTGGTAACAATTGATACCACTACGTTGCGAGTGGTTAATTTGAAGCCACCTCAAATCGATGATCGTTTGTCTTCATAATTATTCAGAAATATATTATCCGAACATGTGAGGCCAGGGAAACATAACTTACATACACACACATGGACACGTGTAGCCGTTTTCAGTAACTTTTAAATGTGTAACATATTGTTAAAAAAAAAAAAATAGCTGTCTGCACTTCTATCTATACCTACACAAACTTTAAGTACCTATTCCAAATTTCACGTTCCATATTAATATACAAGGTGTAAGCGACACCGTATCCAATGCTGAAATAGTGTATTCAGACCTTCATTCTTAGTCGAAAATTATTTTATTTTACATAAAATTGATATCACAATGAGTAAACAGAATATTTTACGCAAGAAAAATGTAATAAATACTATATACGGCCAAAAACTGCAATGTAATCAATCAAACAACATTTAAACATTTTATGCAATCAGCTGGTTATGAAGGCGCCGAACGTTTAAGGACATTCACGGTACCGCACAAAAAGATTAACTACGCATGTTGCATGTACATTGCGTATATGTAGATAACGTCTTCTTCATCTTTGGCAACCCTAGATACTGTCAAGAAAGGATTTTCCAATGAATAGTAGTTACTTTACTATGTGTCCGCGGCCACAAAATGTTGGAATGTGAAGGAACCGTTTGAAGAATCAATACGAAAGCGTGTTAGCCTGTCATAACATTCACGAAATGAATATGGATATACGTTCATTGAAGAAATACTTTGTGAATAGTATTACAATAACTTCATATATGCTTACCTTGGCAATGGCTACTACTAATGCTTTTGAGACTAGCTTTAGCACAAACACGTATTGTTTTATATGAGGTCAGGTCATTACTGTTTCTTTGTTTATATATCGTGTTAATAACTTATATACCGTCCAGGTCATCTTTTGTGGTTACAATTTTTTTTAAACTAGCCTTCTTCTTTTTGGTAAGTTCAGTCTATGAGTAACAAACATATGCGATCCGATAGAAAAAAGCACTGTCACTTTTTTCGAATTTTCAGATTTTCTGGCAATTTTTTTAGTGAAAACTCCTTTAGGCACGTTGAGCACTTCTGGCATGTAGAAAAAGCACTGAACTCGCGTAACCGTCACGCTATGTATGTGTGTGTGTGTGTGTGTGTGTGTGTGTGTATGTGTGTGTGCGTGCGTGTGTGTGTGTTTGTGTGTGTGTATATATAAGTTATGTTTTCACTTTGGCGTGCAGTACTACGACTGGCATTTTTTAATACTATACGTTTATTTGTCGAATAAATGGTTATAATTACAGGTTTTTTTAATAGGTCAATGTACGACACGGACCATAATTATTTATAGGCTTATCAACTAAATACATAGGTACTCGGCAGTAGCCTAGTCATTTGAATTTTTTGAACTTGCATGCATCTAAATTACAGGTAAACACAGCAACGCTATTGGGTAATTTACATGGTTAAATTTAAATTTATATTAGTTTAGGCATAAACAGAAAAATGTATGTGTTTGATGCAGAGAATAAAACCGGGAAAATATATTCACATGTTATTAAAAATGGAACTCTTATGAGAATACGAACTGCCACCTTCCCACCAAACATTAAGAGCACATTTATGAAATGCTTCACTGCATTTTCTGAGTGTATATGATAAAGGCGTGGTATATGTAATAGT
This sequence comes from Euplagia quadripunctaria, assembly GCA_963859945.1. Lineage (NCBI taxonomy): Eukaryota > Metazoa > Arthropoda > Insecta > Lepidoptera > Erebidae > Euplagia > Euplagia quadripunctaria. The sequence continues at coordinate 24,461,710 of OY982562.1, forward strand.
TACGACTAGAGTGGGAATAAGTTTTTTCCCAGTTGACCACCAGTGGTAAAATGGGGTGGTTTCCGTCTCAATTGACAACCGGTGGCAAGTTCATGGTGGTCAGATGGTCTGGTGGGAGTTGATAGTAGTGGGTGTATAACTGTATAGTTAAATCTAGCAAATGGTCTGGGAAAATTCAAATTTAGTTGTCATATCAAACTTAGGCAATCCACTCCTCCATTCAAATAGTTTCTGTACCAATGTAATGATTTCATTTGAAATGGAAACTTTCATACCCATTACTTGGATAATTGGCAATCCACCACTATGCGGTTCTCTAGAAAATTTTTACCTCGCACAACCAATCTGTGGAACAAATTGTCACCTGCGGTATTTCCGGATCGATGTGACCTTCAAACCGTCAAGAAAAGAGCCTACCAACAAAGGCCGACAACGAACTTGTGACTCTTAAGTTGCAGGTGTCCATGGGCGGCGATAGTCACTTACCACCAGTAGAGTCTACTCTTTTGCCCGCTATACCATAAAAAAAAAATGATTCAGTCTTTCATCATAACGTGTAATAGTGCAGCATCATCAACGTGTTCCATCTTTCGAATTCACTGATTACTCGGTCGAATGTATTGTTTTTTTTTTTATTTACTTCTTATATGAATTAGGTAAAGCTCTTGTAACCTTCTTATAATGGATGTATTACAAATACAAGTAATAGATATTGAGTAAGACCCTGTATAGCATTAAGGAAAAGGTCTCAAGTACCATAAACTTACAGCAATTTCGCGGCTTTTGAGAGCGTAACTTGTGAATGGTATAGAAGTCAGAGTTATTTTGTGGTTTATTTACTTGCAAGACACGAGAAAGTTCGTAGTTTATAAAAAAAAAATATTTGTCATTTGAATATATTTCCCTCGAATAAAATATCAAATGGTTGTCTAAAAGTATATTCACAATTAACTTATGAACAACAAAACAAACAACCAATTCAATTAAAAAAGTAATGATTGAAATGAAATCGGTTAACAAATTTTCGCGTAACGTACCCTAAAATAAATCTAATTTAGAACCTCCTCCTTCTTGAAGTCGGTTATAAATAGGTTTCATTGCAATGAGTCCACAATGCGGTCAATTAAACAGTACTACTATTTTTTTTTATTATTTTTTTTTTCACTTTATGCATTGCCAGTGCTCCACGGTTTAAAAGATTCTCAACATGCAAGACTATCAGAGAATGTTAACTTTTTGAAATATAGTTACAAAAAGTACTAATAAAGAAATAAGTATCCGATCCGTGTAATGAAACCTTTTTATCGATAGCTACAAACAGTAACAACACCTAAACTGACACTTAAGCATTTAAGTCGTAGGAGTTTCGTTTGGTGGAAGACAGGTGTCTGTTTACGAGTCTATAAAATCATAAATGATTACTAGACTTACAACTCAAAACTTATTATGATTCTTATTACTATTATTAGCAAATTGAAGACATTTACAGTACAGTTACACTAATTGTCAAAAGCCTTCCGAGTGTTGCCTTTGCCAAATGTCGTGTTACAAAACAAAAAAAAACAAGAAAAAGTTTCTTATTTCTTAATGAATGAAAACAGGCAACGATGTCTTGGCCGGAAGTTCTTTGTGACTAGACATAGCCTTTCCATTTAGGAACCAGTGCGACATCTAGTTTATAGCCTCTTAGGTACTTATATTTTCTTGGTTAATAGACTTTTGTGGTTTACATTTAAAGTAATTGTTCCATCTTTTTGTTCTGCGTTTTAGCTTTATCACCACGTTTGGTGACTATTGTCAATCGGTGGTGTCATTTGGTAGAGCGGTACCTAATAGTTAAAATACAGATGGACTGCTGCTTCTTTGACATGAAAATTATTTACTCAATTATTATTATATAAATATTATAATGAAATGCTTATAATGTATGACAACAGTATGAGCAATAAATTGATTATTCATTACGAACTTCATCTGATAACTCCGTGAAATATACATATTTACCTTGAATATTTTCACCATTAATTGTTGAATATTTTATATTAAAAAAAATCAAGATAGGCAGTCACACACGTGAGAGAACGATTAACGTTGACCATAAACACGTGGAACGACAGGTGCCACTTGACCTTTACCAAACCCTACTCCTTTCCTAAAGATGGTAGGTACCGCGTAGGTACCTACTTGATATAAGGAACACAATACATACTAAGCATCTACAATTGCTAGAACGCGGTGTTCTGTAGTATCTTCTTATAACTTTAATTCAAGTTTTAAATTTAAATTCATTGTATCCTAATTTCATTGTACAGAAAATTGCCATAAAAAAAGAAAGTATATATGTATTATCTGTTAACCCATGCGTTCAACGAGCAGGATTTAAAACTAAAATGTTTTTTTAAAGAATGATGATTAATTCGAACACTATTCCAATGCAGTTTGCGTTCACAAAATTTTTGTTCACTTGTAACTAACTGAGTATGTATATAAATTTTGAAAGTAAATTTTAACCGACTTCTGTTTGTCGCATCGAAATGAAAAACCTTGTATGTATATGTATGTAGTTTAGATAATAATACTATTATTTGCCATCTTGAAGCTAATCTGACGATGGAGCCAGGAGGTGGATAGTGGAATTCTTTTTACTTTTTAATTCGGTTCGCTAAAGCGTGTTCTTTTAGTTTTACTTAACTATGATTTTTAAGAAATCTAAGTAGAGCTACGCCAGCCAATTATATCAGGCACGGATACATACTAATGGAATAAACTGTAGGTTGTCCTATAATGTTATAATTGCTAATTAAAGCATTAATGCAGCGCCATTACATTATTTCTTTATAGGTCCTGAACGAATTATGTTGCCAATAGGTTTTAAGTCTCTGACCCAATGTAGATATTTCTCGCTCATTTTACTTGCTAAACCTACAGGTAACCAAACTAAGAATAATAGGTAAAGCATAAATAATGTTAAATATCCTTTTTCCAGTATTGTTTGTTAGAGAAACCCTTAAACAACTAATATATACCTATTATATTATGTACATCCTAAACTACTCGTATTCAAACACACAAGAAATTTTGAGCAGCCTCTTAATAGGCCTTTACATTGTCAAGGATATTCACTCCTATTACAAATTCCCTTATAAGAGCAATACATGCCAAATGAGCCTTAATGTGTTTAGTTAAACATTTAAGGAGTTTAAAATATCTTTGGACCTTCAAGACGGATTAGGCCAGTGATTTGATGATGTCAAAATTATTTGTTACGCAACACTGTTCACAGCCTTTTATGGAAGTAGTTATATAACTTTTAAGACATGTTTCCAATTAGGCAAACAATTTGCGAATAATTAAATCTCAAGTAATTTGATTGTTCTACTGCCACGTTTTCGGCACTGCCGAGATTTTGATATATTTATTAATTAGTTGGATTACAATAACCGAAACTGCAATTTTGAATTTAATGCTTCGATTTCGTAGTGGTTTAATACAAATACATAAGTTTCGTTAGCGGGGAAGAGTATGATAAAATATATTCCTTCCGATTATTAACATTATTATTAGGTAATTCCAATTTCATTTGAAAATTAAACTATTATATATTATTCCTATTATATATATTTTTCCTTGTCAAACTATAAAGTACCCAATACAAAGAAAGAAGAATACAAATACATTGTGTGTTTGTTTTTTCAATTTAGAAGATATTCATATTTTCATTTAGATCACATCACTTACATTTCTGAAACAATAACTTTTCGAATTCTCTTTTCTATGAATTTAGATCGATTTTCTCCATTTAAATTATATCTGTTTTTTAACTTTTTACATACACCGGGCGTTATAGAAAGGTGTGTTCATACTTTAGGGTTGCGACCGCGGTAAAATTCCTGTCGCTACCGGCCATGGAGCGTATGACGGCCGGTAGCGAGAGATCCCCTCCGATGACTGCAGTGAGGGCCCGACGCTGCGTCGCCCAGGCGGAGCAAACCGCCAGCGTGTGCTGAGAGTCGCCCAAGGGCGGACGCAGCGCCGACCAGCTTCGGAGCAAGCTGTCGGAAGTGCTCGTCGAAGAGCCACCTACCGTCGAGGATCAGGCCCAGATACCTTATGTGGGCCTGAACCGGTACGAGGACCGAGTTAACCACGATAGAGGCGCCAGGGGGTGGACCACGACGGGGCCCATGGAATAAAAGGGCCTCCGTCTTATCCAGGGCCACCCGCAAGCCCAGCGCCTCGAAGCGCCCGACCACCAGAGAGATTCCCCTGGTGGCCAGGCGCGCCGCCTCCTTCACCCCCCGGGCTGTGACTAACGTGTCATCGGCGTAACAAATTACGCCGAGCCCGGGGGGGAAGTCGCCTCGAAGGGCCCAGTCGTATCCCATGTTCCACAGGAGTGATCCAAGGACAGACCCAGGAAGGGCTATAATAAAGGGATAGGGCAACAAAGAAAACAGTTTTATTATATATTATGCTAATTTTGTTTCTATTTCTGAAATTCATTCAGTATCCTAACTAATAGTTGTCTGAGATACAAAAAAGAGCATAAAGTATATTTCATCCAAGAAAAGTACTGCTCCCGAAGTATAGAAAAAAATAACTTACGTGAGCGACGCCGCAGGCAATAGCTATTCATATAAAAAAAGAACCTGATATTTCAAAAAATATTATAAAATTTGGCCGGACATATTGGAAAAGTATAGTACACTCTAAAGTTGTGACAGCTTTTTGCAAATGAGCAACATGTTATTGCAATTAAGACCGATGTAGAGACGAAGACAGATACTTACATAATTAAACATTTATAATTTTTTATTTTACGTTTAAAGATATTTGTACCAGGGCTGCAACCGGTTTGCTACAAATTAGAAGTCTTTGCAAGACTACGTACTTACATTGAATGTTAGATTGAATCCCCAACACTGCACTTGCAATATGCACTGTTCAGTGCCAGTTAAGTCATGTTAAGTTATAAAAAGGTGATTTTATGTGTTTAGAAAGGAGGCTACTGAGGCCGATGACTTCTGGCCCTATTTGTTAATGAACATTGAGTGACAGTAAACGTAGATTTTCCTTATTCATTTCTCTTTCACTTGCATTGTCTCTTTCTCTTTTAGTTTTTTTTTAAGAAATAAATTGGCAACAATCAGAAAGCCTGCTATCGGTAAGCAGCTATCGGCGTCGATAAATATTCGTAACACAAGGGTGCTAGGGCTAGTGCTGCCATCTGGACAATATTTTAGAGATAAGTTTTGAAACAGATTTCGGATTGAATTGGAACAGCCGAACTGTGGTAGAAACACGTGTGCTGTTTTTTCTGCTGCTAAGAAGGATAGCTAGAGCTCTGGGGTAAATTATAATATAGCTTCTTCTTTTTAGGAAAAGGCTAAAATTGCTTCCAATGCGGTCCATACTGTTGTTATTTTATTTCTGATACGTATGTCAATCAATTAGCCTATTGTAGTCCACTGTTGGACACCCGGTCTTCACCTTCAGCATCTAGTCTATCCCAGCTACCTTCCCCAGGTCGTCAGTCCATCTGCTGCATGATTCGCGGTATCCACTCTAGGACTCGTTTACTACAACGGTCATCGGTCCTTCAACATACGTGGCCTGACCATTGCCACTTAAGCGTGTTTTTTTTACATACGCTATGGAAGTGAGATGTGTACACAACTAATATTTTAATTAAAATTTAAACTTGGAACGATATAAACAAAATAATTGATAGTTAAAAATATTCATTTCATAAAATTTGTAGAATGATTATAAATCTTTAATTTAAGTCGACATCAATCGGTCAACCAGTTTAAAAATTTTGCAGTATTTAAAGTCTACTTAAGTAAATAAATCAATCAATGTTATTCAAATGTTAGCAATAAAATCTGATAAATAAAATTTCCAACCATTTTTATGTTTTTAAACACGCTTTTCCTAATGATTTATTACCATATTAAAAATTGTTGCATATTTTTACCATTTTATGTTTTCATTTTGTTACCAATTTGAGCTTTAGATATTTAAATAAAATGTGAAGAGTTATTTTCATACCAGTATATACAATGCGATTCAAATAAGAATGATAACGTCAAAGACCTTAATCTGTCAACTGTCACTTGGAAAGTATGGTTTGCAAAAAAAAATAATTTGCATAATATTATTGAATATTTTGTATAGACTTTCCGTATATGACAGGTTAACATTTGACTGAACGCCTTTAGCTCTAAAAAAAAAAGGTCTAAAAATCTCTGATCCAATTTTTCATGTTCTTTTTGTAAATAAATTGATTAGTTAAAAAATATCTGTCTTGCACCTTTTTTTTTATAGTACAGGGGGCAAACGAGCCGACGGGTCACCTGATGGTAAGTGACTACCGCCGCCCATGGGCACCTGCAACTCGAGAGTCACAAGTGCGTTACCGGCCTTTAAGGTGGGAGTAGGGGAAGGGGAGAGGGAGGGAGAGGGGGAAGCGGAGGGAGAGGGAAGGGTTAGGGCCTCCGGTAACCTCACTCACTCGGCGAAAAGCAATGTAACCGGCAGTGAAGCAATGCTTCACTGCCGGTTTTTTGTAAGGCCGTGGTATCATTTCGGTCGAGTCGGCCCATATGTTCCGAAGCATGGCTCTCCCACTAAAACTAACTACCTAATTGGTTCGAATTCACAGCTGCCATCACAATATGGCGCAAAGTCTTTCTTATTCTTATTTGAATCGCATAGTACCTCCTTTATGTAGTCTTTAATTATATGTTCTTCGGATAAAAATATATTTTCAAATAAAAACGTTACGTTGCGAAGTAATACAAAATATGTAAATATACTTGAGTCTATTACGAAAACAGGCATTATATTCCCTTTGGAAGAAAATATGATGAGATGAAGAGTAAAAAAATAAATGAGCAAAGAGGCTTTGACTAAAATTGTACATCACTTATTGTACGAATTTGCATTAAGAATGACAGCAATTTGTTTTTAGCAAAATGTGGGACACGGGATATTTACGGTTGAATTGGAGCCGCCCGATGGATGAAGCGCCTACACTCAGAAGAAGGCTGCACAGCATCAACGAACGTTTTGTCTTCGATTACGAGTTCGATTCTGGCTCAGTGCAAATATTTGTATACATGAATATGTCTATTTTAATTAGAATGGGTGTTTATATATGTATGCGCATGCATGTGTGTTTGCATGTGTTTAAAAAAAAAAAAAAAATACGTTATCCGTTTCTATCTGTCTAGGAACCCATCGAACAAGCTCTGGTTAGTTTGGGTCTATAGGTCTAGATAGGGCTGTGTTATCTGTCCTAGGATATTATATTATAATTTTTTTTCTACTAATACTAGTGTTGTTTTTCCTGTTTTTTTTTGTTTGGCTGCCACAGCTAGGTAGAAACACAGAAGGACGTTGATGTCATTCTGTCCAAATTTGAAGGCATCAAATATCATTCTTATATATTCAAAAGGCTAATCTAATACTGTCATCGATGACCGCTTAACATTACTGCCGTAGTACTATTAAAAATACATCCTGGCAAGTCTATTTCAGAACTTGACTCCGAAATTTTATGTTAAACGATCTAATTATACTCTGGTTACTGGTTACAACATCCGGATATACAATCACACATACAACTAGGATTGCCACCCGTACTATAAGTATATAGCACCATGCTATATTTTTGTCAATTGTAGTACCTATATAATATCCAACAATAATATAGTAAACATAATATATATTTTTATCGCCAATTCTTATAAACTGTATCGCTTTTTATATTAAATGTAACTAGAACTTAATTTCATTTGTTTATTCTTTAAATGATTGGTTTAATTAAAAGTGTACTATTTTCATTCCTAAATTTCTAAAATATATTTTTTCGAATTAAAAAAAAATCTACTATATAAAGGTGGCAACCCTACAGAGAACTAAAACTGTCAATAGAAGTTTCAAGTAAACCGACACTATGCACAAATAGAGGCGTTTACGTTAACATTGAATAGTGACGTCATTGTACGTTCGTGAGTTTACGACAGACCCTAAAATAAAAATCGTGTAATGTGTGATGCCCTTGGGATGGATATGGTACGATGCGTAGACACATTTGACATGTGACTAAGTTACAATTTGTTTCAAAATCTTAATTAATAACATAGTTTATCATTCTTTGATGATGAAAGCGTTCCTTTAATTAGGCTTAAAAGCCCTGAGTTCAAACTCAAGACCTTAGAATTAGGTGAATCTTTTTTTTAAGAATTATCAGAAAGAGTTCAAATTAAGAACTTGGTGTAAAATTTCTAATTTGATTAAAGCATTTTTTAATATCACTGCAACAGTGTTGCCACTTGCGCTTTTGGTCCTGCACGTTCTGGTCCCATGGTTAAAATACAATATTTTTTTACTCTAAGCATGTAAAATTTGGATGTGTAAATTTTATACGAATAATTAATTTATGTCTCTTTGCATAAATCTGAAACACTTTATGCCAGACAGACATAAAATTTAATCACATCAAGAAAGCCAGTCGTTTTATAATAACAAATAAATGCAGATTAATTACGTCACACTTACATTCCATAATAAAATTGAAAACACGCTGAAATTTTTATGAAGTAGATAATTAATGTGGAGTGTAATATTAAACAAGTTATTTATAAGTACAGTGGATTTATTAATTAGGCCGTGTACTACTTTGTGATAAGATACTTTATAAGATATGATATGTACACAAATATTTAAAATAGCAATTATAATATTTTAATTTAATATTTATTTAAATAAAATAACATTATAAAACACAATACATTTTTATCTCGCGAGATTTTCCACGCGATAATAAGCATCGTAACTTCATATACCTACCATTTTTTTGACTGGAACCTACTACCTGATCATACATTTTGGTATGTATATTATGTAAGAGTGAATCAGAGCCATTAAATTATGAAAAAACACGCAGATATTTACTGAAATACTCCTCCACCATAGCGTGGGAGAAATTATATTATGTTCATTCTCCGTCTCTGTGACAGCAATCGAAGATCATATTAAAAAAATTTAACCTTGGAACAGAACTTTCTTTGCGTCAGACGTTTTGTTTATCCAAAAAAATATGACAGATGGTACCTAGTCACCTACATAATGTCTTTGAAGTTGGTTTTATTTTTTCAACGAACATTGATGTAACAAAACGCAGCTTGTGTTTTAAAGGATCCCAGTCGTTGGCACAAGTGTACGGCGAACACACCTATCGGCTTCGAGTGCTCTCTAATCTCGAGTGTGTTAGACTTGGGCCAGTATTTTGAGTTTCGAACTTTGAAGTGCTTTGGATATTTTCTCTGTGCGTGCGTGAGTTCGGAGTTTAAAACTGTTTGATGTGTAGTTTTAGTGAGTTCCTTCAATTTGGTAGGTATGTGTTTATACATTCATTTTTTTTTATGTTTGAAATCAAAATGCCAAGTTTCTTCCAAATCAAGTCAAGTATAATATTATGTAAACTTTTTAGTTAAAACATAAATGTCTCTAAATCATACTATTTTATGTAAGTAAAAAATAGCATCGTTTCACGTTAATGTGTCTGAGTGAATGAAAATCACGAAAATAAATCTATTTACTTAAACAATGAATTAATATTACAGAACAATAAATTAGCTATAATTAATTTTTTTATACGATTGTAATACAATCAATTAAAAAAAAAACAGTCGGTCGTAAGAGTGCACGTCAGAAGTGGAAACATAACTTCACAATGTATTTGCATATACATACACACACACATCTGTATATATATAATTAGGTTAAAAATAAAAAGTAGGTAATAACATATGTAAATGTATACATAGGGTACATGTATACATCCCAAAAAGTGCACAACGCCGCTCACTTCACTATCACTTCAAAAATTATAAGCGCATGTAACAATTCGACGTGGTTAAAATCAATATTTCGTAATACTTATTAGTAACTGTAAATTATATCATCATGCAAAAGAAAAGTGAAAAATATTCCAGAAAATTAGTAAGAGATAGATAAAATGTCTTCAAAAATATCATCAAGATATTTTTGAAGACATTTTATTTGGTGTACGACTTTATCGCTAGCAGCATGAATACGATAATATAATATTTTCTACTATTAAATTAATTTGTTATTAAATTATTATAAATAAAATAATTATTACTAATTAAAATTACTTTTATAATAAAAAATATAAATAAATCTAAGTAAATGTATGTTTAATTAATTATTTAAATCTTTACACATGTGTACATGCACTTAAACAATATTAAAATTTGATTTAAATAAAAATATGTGGTAAATATGTCCAAATAGCTTGAATCTACGCCGTAGACGTAGAGTTTTCATCGATTTTAATTTCAACTTGATACTCAGGCGCGTTCCTGAAAAAAGGAGTCCTGATAGACAGAGACGGACAAAAGTAATCCTTTCTGTTTTCCGTTTTTCTTAAAATACAGAGCATGATACCGAGGTCTAAAAAATGCCAGTTTTAAAATCAATGGCTATATAACAGTGAAGTTACGCATACATTAAGGATACTCTTTACACATTAAAAAAACGAACTGAACTAACCAGACACAAACAAAAAAATGCAATATGTACTTTTTTTTGCGGCCAGCATATTCGTCTATCGTAACCGCCTCCTTGCAAAAAAAAATGTAAAGATCTTCAACATGGCAGCGATCATCTTTCCCTGTGTATGGGCGTAGGTATTTATTTAATGTCTACTGCAATCTGTTTTTCATGTTAGTCGATGTTTCCCTTACGGCCGAAGTACATCAATCCTTTTTTTTCATATACTAGGAATGAATGGTGGAAAGGTAGTACTAGGCTTTTTTGATATCTGTGGAGCAGGGAAACTTATCTTTTTTTGGGCAATATTCTCTTACTTCCATAAGGCCTTTCGTGAAATGATAATGTAGCCTCGAATCAATCACCTGACATATATGTCATGCGATTGACGTCATCACTTGTAAATTCAATTCATACAATGTTGAAAGTGTTTGGAATATCCTTGTCGGTTCACTTTATACAGTGTTGCAAGTTTAAAATCTCAGTAAGCTCATTCATGTGAGTAAGCCCGTGCTTGGAGCGTGAAACGAGATATTATAGTATGAAGCATCGCGGTCCTATTTCTTTTTATTATCCTCTTATGTAGAAATGCACATGAGTGGAACTTAATCTTATAATATAATCGATTGGGTTTAAATATTAGTTCGGTTTCAGGTACATAATTATACGTGTAATGTCTATAATACTGACGGCAAAGACGGAGGATTGCTTGGATGCCAACTTTTTAAAAAAAAATATTTTATAAACTCACTCCTATTCATATTTTTATACACATATTTCTATTAAAGTATAATTTTATAAACCGTTATGTAAATTAAGAACATTCATACCATACGTCAATATACAAAAATGTGTATCCATTACTTCACACAAAATTGTGCTACTAATACAGCGTGTTACAAACCGATAGTTGAAACCACAAACTTAGTATACCAAGTTTAGTATACAAAATTAAAACTCGGAAAAATGATTTCCCAACGTGTTATAAATTTTTACGTCAATTTCAAATACTTTTTTGCAGACATTTTTGGCCAGATCCGGACATTTATGAACAACTTTAAAATTAATTACCTTCATGCATGTCAGCCAGCTTTATAAATGCGAAAGATTGTGAGGATGGATGAATATCTAAATGGATGGATGTTTCTTACTCATTCACGCAAAAACTACTAAACGAATTTACAAGAAATTTGGCAGATATTTATGACATGGATTAACACATAGGATACTCTTTGCTGTGGTAAATTAGGCCGACGCGTGGGAAGTTTCGGGCAAAATCTTGTAACATTATAAGATTCAAAACAAGATTTCCATGTTGAAAATTACGAGTTTTCCCATATTCATTAGCGCTTTACGTCATTCACTGCGTCTACCATACGACCCAAAAATATGACCACACCTTCCTGTACCACCTAATTTACAAGTTAACCCACTGCCGAGTCGGTTAACTTGTACAATTTCCAACTATTGCAGCAATCGTGAGTAACGACTTTGGCAACGCTTTCACTGCACTAGTTAAAGCTTTATAGAATATTAAAAGCTTTTAACCTAGAACAATAACGACGTGACTATTTTATCCAATTCACTTGTTTTGCTGGTTAGTCCTAATATGGCCCACCAGGTATACTATCTAGATCTTCACAAAATTCTAAGAATAATTCCGTAAATGTTTAATATCAGACGTAGCTGTAAATTTAAAAAAAACTTGGAGAAATCCTGTTTATAAAGGTAACTATACCAACATAAACCGAAACTGTTTCTAGGTCCAAACTCAGCATAGCGTGTTTGATTTATGCATCCACTAGCAGCGCCCCGCGGTTTCACCCGTGTAAGTCCCAATCCAGTGGGAATATCGGGATAAAAAGTAGCCTATATGTTAATGTAGGTCTCCAGCTATCTACATACCAAGTTTCTTCGCAATCGGTTCAGTACTTTTGGCGTGAAAGAGTAACAAACATCCATCCATCTATCCAAACTTTTCCATTTATAATATTAGTGGGATGAGTTATCTAGAGTGCAAAAGAATTTTTTAAAGTAAAATAAAGAATTGCCTTGATGGAAGACGGTTATTGAGCTTATGAAGTTTTTCTATGCCAGGGGTGTAACGCGGGCTATACCGACTTCGTGTATCACGTATTTATAGGCTTTTTTAAGAACCCTGACTACAATCGGTTGGGAAAACCATGGCAGTTATTATCATATGAGCAATAAATTTAACAAAAGTGATTGATTACCCATATTGTATGGACTCAATTGGATGGTTTGGGCAATTTTAAGGGTGCCGGGCCTAGTGACTTTTTAACTACGTCCATGACCATTTAATATGTACGTAGAACAAGCGAGAGGAATATAGCTTTCCAAGTAAAACAAGTACATTTTGTTAACATAATCACGTTCTTATTGTTCTTAGTTAAAAGCTTTTAGTATTCCAAATAGCTAGGATAGCGAGTGTTGCAACACGGATTACACACTTGATTGCCGCAATTGTTGGAAATTTTACAATTTAATCGATTACAAATTTATTTCAGACAGACGCTGGAAACAAGCGTAATTTCCGAAAGCTCGGGTTACTGACGTGATTGTAAATAGTTTGAACTAATAATTATATAATTTTTTTTAAAGAATGCTAGTAACGTGGGTCACACATTACTAGTATTCTTGTTAATCCCTCCAGCTAAGCTAAATGCTTGTGTTAGGAATGGGTTCACGTCGGTAGTGCACTAGGTGGGGTTCGAACCCGCAACCACTTGATTGCAAGTCCGACACCTTGGCCATTACGCTACCGCCGCTTTTTAATAATATTTAAATAATAATATTCTTGCACATTTTACACAGAGCTCAGCCCTTGTTAGATCCAAATTCAGCACAGTTTATAACATGGCCTAGGATACATACATTTCTGATATAGATAGAAACACACACACACAGACCAATGAAATATTGTCATATAAATATTTACACTGCTTGGGAATCGAACTCGCGATCCTTGACGATGCAATCGAAATTAAAATTATTATGCTTAAATTGCAACATTATAATATTAATCAACAGCTAATTATCAGCTTCAATTATCTGTTAAAGTGAAAATTAACTGAATTAATTTAAACAGTACATTTAAAAGTGAAGTAAGGCGCTAAGTTTTAAATTAACATTGAAGTTGTTCTGAATTTTAAAACATTTCAGTTTTTTGTGTCAAACTGGGCATTTGATCCATGGCATGGCATGGCAATTGATTGTTTAAATGTATTTAAGTGTATGCTCAAGAATAGGGCACTGCCTATTCTTGAGCATCGTCGTAAAGTCACCTGCTTATCGAATTTCTATAGGATTCACTTAAATGAGTGTGCGAAGCCTCTCTTCGAACTTCGAGTAGACAGAGTTGCCACCCTTTTATTGTCGAATCACCAAAAAGTCGAACGAAACGTTTTGACAGCTCCTTTTTGGCTCGAGTCGAAAAGGTCTGGAATGAATTGCCTGCGTCTATTTTTCCAGACAACTATAATCCTGGAACGTTCAAGAGTAGAGTGAATAGCTTTCTCTTGGATAGGCGTATTCCATCTTCGTATTTATCATCAGTTTCCATCAGGTAAGTTGGAAAACAAACACCTATTCCAGTAAACAATTAAAAAAAAATGTGTAGTGTTGCCAGGATCATTTTAAGTGGTTAACCTAAATAGCCTAGCTTGTACAGCAACCAGTATCAAAAAAAGACTTTTTTATTCTAAATATAAATAGTTGTTATAACATTAGAAAGGCCTGCACCTGCGGTTAGTGAGACGTGTTATGTTTCACGAAGGACTAGGTTCGAAGGACCAGTCAGCGAATAAGCCGCTTGTAACTTGTTTAGTAAGGGATAGCGATAAGGTTTAGTTACAACATTTGTGGTTAGTGTTATTAGAAGATAGTGCTTAGAGTTATTTTATACCTCACCTGAGGATTATCGATAATATCATATCTAGTAATTAATACGTGAATAGACAACTTTATGCCCTTTGAATTAATCTTAGCAGAAAGCGTACCTATTGCAATCATCGACGATTATGACACCCGTATTCACTAACAATACTTTGGGTGAAGCAGAAGCAGTCGCAGAAGCAATCTTTCTCTCTTTCTCATAGCGTTCGTTGTGGCCAGCCTTGTCATTCACAAACGATACTCAAGTTACCCTTTACTAAGCGAACGCTCTGCATCGAATACTGATATGTGATTGATCCATTTTTGTTGCTAAGGTCGCTGCAGTATTTGACATATGTGTATATGACGTAAATACAACATAGTACGAGAACCCATGATTTCAATTAATAAACGGTACGAGAAGAAAAATACAGTTTTATTCCACATATTTAGTAATTGCAAGGAGTTTGAAAATATCGAATCTCTGTTCAATCAAAAGTATGAAATAAAACAGCAATGTTCATCAACTGTCACTCCCACCGACGCTATGCTTTGCGTAAAATAACTGTCGAGCTACTTTACGTAAGAGATCCTTTTAATTAACGCTTAGCGTTGACAATCACTGAAGTATTGTTTAAGAATTGAAATTGCCGACTCTAAGTGTCCGGGCTCACGGTGAGACCTTATATCATTGTTTGTGAATACGGGTGTATATATAAACATAAATTTAAAACACCCCCGACTCGAAAATCCCTTCAAGGATTAGAAAAGAGCTGATGATTTTCGAACGCCTAAACAGATTTTCTTGAATTATATCTAAGAACACTCTCAATCAAGTCACCTTTCAAACAAAAAAAAACGCCATAACGCTAAATCGGTCCATTCGTTTGGGAGTTACGATGCCACAGACACATGTGCTTCTGGAAGGAGCTAAGCTGGCTCAACTAGACAGCCTCATAATGAGTATAAATGTGGAAACAGAGCCCTATACCAATACCCGTAGTGTTGCAAGTGTCCACAATCTATGTACCATCATGGGGCAGTATACTTGTCATCCACCTCAGTGGTATAAACATTGTAAAACTAATAATAAAACTCATTTAACTAAAAACTGGTTTATGTGTCTGTCTAGAACATAAGATAAAACGCTAGATGCGCACCTACAGCTTTGTGTAACGTCGTAATGTTTCTGAAGCTAAATAACCTAGTGGGCCGATTTCCTGTTCTATTTTTCAAGAAGAATGCTATTTTCTTTACACAATATATTTCTGTACAAAATCCCTTTAGTACTGTACCTAAATCTTAACTACCAAAGCAATGGAAGCTTTAAACGCAGCTCCTATCACATCAGGTGGTTCTTTTTGACGAAAAAGGAAAAAAGATTCAATATTGTGGGTAAACCTACTTAAAACCATCACGCTAATTCCTTTGTTTCTTCATATGGATAAACTTATACCATCACTTCTTAATCTTCATTGGTAGGTACTCTCAGCCTACTCATCCTCGTAGCTCGTTCTTAAAGACTAGCTCAGCTTGTGTCAGGATACCTTCGTTACCTGACACTGGCATTCTGCTGGAACCTTCCAGACAGAATGCCAGTTAAGCTATATAGACATAGATATCTTTATGTATTTAAACGGGAATTAACGCGATCACGAAAAGATATTACATACCTCTGAATTGCCTGACGTTTCGACCAGGTTGCACTGGCCGTGGTCACAGGCTGACTGTTATATCATGGAACGCGAAAGTTTAAAAGTTGAGATAGAAATCTATCGAGGAAAGTCCTGTGTGTAATTTCTGTAGAAATTTGTCATTGGGGTAGAAGTGTGTGATTAGTGCAAATGTGTGAGATTATATAAGTAAGGGTGTGTGGGACGTATCTATGTATCTACTTCATTTGTTGCCAAGTTTGTTATTTATTTGTTATTATACTAGAGATTGCCAGGTGGACATTTTAAATTATTAGCCTACTCGTATCGACCTATTCATTTCCAGTATAAGTTGACCTGTTATTGTATAGAATTTCCATACTGTGATAGGTCAACGTATATTTACTGGACCCCTGTAGCTTTTTGTAACTGTTTGCACATAATTTCTAAATTTATGACACGTATTGTTAAAAAAAAATAGTTTTCGCCTCTCTATGTACATAATAAAATACGGCTACACATGATTATTTAAAATTTTACATTCCTCCGTGCGCGAAATTTACTTAAAAAAGGTACAAAGAATTACCTTCACGTCTTACCTTAAAACTAACAATAATCTTTATGTATATATCTCTTCTGTGCGTATGTATGTTCCTGAACTCCTCCTAAACGGCTGGACGGATTTTAATGAATTTTTGTGTGTGTATTCAGGAGGATTCGAGAATGGTTTAGATTTACAATTATACCCGGTAGATGGCGCTGCGATAGGGTTCCAGAAATAATATTTTTTAAGTTCAGGCAGGACAACGTCTGTCGGGTCCGCTAGTATGTATATAGATATTGTTGTCAGTTTTCTTATATATATATATACGTATAACTATGTGATATTTTTTTTCGGTTTGGTATCATGATTCCTTATCAAGCACAAAGTTAAAAACTTGTGTATTATTAACAAATACTTTTATATTCTTCATAATATACACATTGTAAACAAACAAACTATTCAAAAAGCGAAATCAAATTTAATTACTACCATATAACTCGTTGTAGATACTAAATCAATGAAATTAGCATTACCTTAGTGTATTTTCGCAGAATTATAATGTATAACATTAAAATTAATTGTCACTTATGTATAATTCACAAGTTATTACATTAAAGGGGTAATTTGAAGCAGTATTAACATAATGTACAAGCGTGAAATTGCAATTCCTTGAAGCTTCGAGTCTCCGGCACACGCCGCCTATATTTCTACACTTTAGATAAAATTCAATAACATCGTATAAAATAATGTATTACCACAGGTATATCTTCGACATGGGTATTTTTTTACCCAATTGCGGGACAATGACGACAATGTGGAAGAACGTGTGAAGTCTCTCTGCCACAACGAGAGGATCCTAATGCCCTGATATCACATGTCTGATCAAATTTAGTAGGTGCTAAGAACTTCGGCTTGTCTAGAGCGGACTGGGTTACCTCAACGGTTCTAATATTTTTAATTTGTTTCTGGGTACGAGGGAATTTTTTTACGTACACGTAAGCATTGTAACAAATGGAATGAAATTTAAGTGAATGGGGTATTAATCGTTTTGCTCAAATCATGCAATAGCTTAGTTTTGCTTTTAGACAAACAAAATTAGTTAGAACACAATTTCGGGAATGAAAATGCGTATTGAAAATAACTATAAATTAAAAAATTTAAAAAACCCCGACACAAAATAATAAAAATAGTATTAACGGCCATCTTGGATTTGAAATGTATCGTAGTGTATAGTATTTTACTAGTCAAACCTTTTCATTTGATACCCACATTGAGGGAGTTGTGAAAAAAATGTGTAATCCACCATTTTGTGGCGGCGGCCATCTTGAACCGATTTTCATCATACATAGCTAAGAACACTAATTCACCATTCACACAAAAAAACCAAAATCAAAATCGATTCATCCGTTTCGGGAGCTAGGATGCCACAGACAGACACACACAGACACAGACACTTCAAACTTATAACACGCCGTCGTTTTTGCGTCGGAGGTTAAAAAAATATAATTAAAAATTATAGTTTATAGAAAAAAAAGTACTTGAATAAAAAACTAAAGTTCATGTGTGAATCTTTGAAACCAGATGCCATAGGAACATTCGAAACTGTAGAATATAATAGAATGAAATTAGTGGAAACTGTAATTAACAATTACAGATGCTCAAATTAGGCACAAGAAAATATTACACTACGATATATTTGAAAAAAACTTTAACCCTTATTACTTAAGTGTACCTACACATACAATATACAATGAAATAATATTGTTAATAATGATATTTTATTTTAATAAATGCATTTTATGAAAGTCTTGAAAGTAAAACTGTGGAAGTTAGCCACTGACTACTCTATACAAAGCCGAGACATAAAACAAACTTCTTGTTACATACCTACCCTTTGTTCAGTCATTTCCAGTACATATACTGTATTAGACTTTCTAAGAGAAACTCACATTTATGAAGGTGCAAGTTGCGTTTAGAAACAGATCGGTAAAATTTATCGATTCATTTTACTGTCAAGAACACTATAAATCAGATGCAGCTAGGGTTGTTAGAAGCAACCTGACAACCCTATTAATGTAGTAATTTTAAATGTCTGGCAAAGTCAACTCTCAGAACGAAGCCAGCCAATGTCATTGCATATGTCAATTTAATCTATTTCATCCCAACTGAATAAGTCTACTATCTTATAAGACCAAATCTATAAAGTTGCCTAAATTGCTATCGAGGCAAAATCAATTTACTAAAACGGTGCAATAGAGAATAAATGGAGAATTGGTCTGGCTCTAAATACAATAAATGTTTGCAAGATGAAAACTAACAATCTTGAAAACAATTAAGATCAACCAATAAACGATTATGAAGCTCTAGTGCATAAAAAATATCTAGTATTTGAGGAAGTATAGCAATAGGTTTCATCTTCACTATATATTATAAAACAAAGTCCCTTGCCAGGCTGTCTGTCTGTTCGCGATAAACTTTAACAACCGAACGGATTTCATACGGTTTTCACCTATAGACGGAGTGATTCATGAGGAAGGTTTAGGTGTATAATTCATTTAAGGTTTTGTGCAGAATCGCTGAAATATGACGATGATTGTTGAAGATGTCGGAAAAAATCAATATCTACTTTACTATCGGTGCGAAGCCGGGGCGTGTTGCTCGTTGACAAAAGTAATTTGTTGTTTGCCAGGGTAATAAATTATTCGGTGAAATCTCAAACGGACCAAAAACAATGGCTAAAATATCCAATTCCCCATTCCGCTTCGTTATGTCCATTTTAATTTAAATAATGACAACCTTTAGACATGCTATCATAATAAACAAATTACCCGGAAACACTGATGAAATTGGGGGAAAACTTGTATCGGAGGGGATAATATATATTTCTAAGTATTTTACGTACCACATAGCTTAATTTTTTAAATGGAAAACTGGCAACGTATGTCATACATTACTAGTATTCTTGTTAACCTCTCCAGCTAAGCTAAAAGCTTGTGTTAGGAGTGGGTTCACGTCGGTAGTGCACTGGGTGGGGTTCGAACCCGCAACCACTTGATCGCAAGTCCTTCTTTAGGCATTAGGCTACCGCCGCTTCTTAAATTAAAAAAAAACATACAATCAGGCGGGCTGTGTGCTTGTGTGTAAAGTCCAAGATCCGGATGGTAAGCGATTAGAGCTACGTATAAAGTTAAAGCAGTTTTCTTCAAGCGTTGGTAAATCTATCCTCCTTAATTTGAAGTTCTAGCAACCATAGGACATCAGCAGGAACGTAAAATATTGCTGTTTAATTGTAGTCTTCTGAAGAATTGACTTCGTTGGCGAAAGGAGTAAACACCTTGATGTGCCCTATCCCTTATGATTTGAAACAGTCAAATAAGAGCCTTACACATCTGGTATTTGATATCTTCATCATACTTAAGAAAACCTTGTTGACCATCTGAGACCAAAAAAAAACCGGCCAAGTGCGAGTGGCGCATGAAGGGTTCCGCATCATCGTACAAGATTTAATATTATAAGCATAAAAATACGTCTCTAGTAGGGGAGCCCCCTTTAATGTTTAATTTATTTTTATTATTTGTTGTTATAGCGGCAACAGATATACATTCTGTGAAAATTTCAATTGTCCACCTATTACGGATCATGAGGTACAGTACAACAGACGGACAGACAGACGGACGGACAGCGGAGTCTTAGTAATAGGGTCCCGTTTTACCCTTTGGGTAACGAACCCTAAAACTGAACATAAAATTAAATCAAATGCCATATTATTAAGAAGTGAGACAAAAGCAGCCATAACACTCCTAGGATCAACAGTCACAATCACAACAATCTTTATCATCATCATCATCATCAATCAGCCTATCATAGTCCACTGCTGGACATAGGCCTCTCCCAATGTGCGCCACAGCACCCGGTCCTCCGCCTTTCGCATCCAGTTCATCCCTGCTACCTACTTCAGGTCATCGGTCCATCTGGCTGGGGGGCGTCCTACCTTCAACAATCTTTATCATCTTCCTAAAATTCACGTACAATACGAAGCGGGGAAAATAGGCAATGATGTCACAAGTGAACGATAAAATTCTAGAAATAAAGACTGAGAGTCCTAAAACCAACGCAGTCGCCAAGTGAAATGTAGAATCTCATAAAAATCTCAAAGGCGGACATAAACTAGCCTATTTCGAACATTAAAACAGGTCAATTAAGAAACCAGAAGTAATTGCTTAATAAAAATAAAGAAATTTGCAGTTTGGCCTAGATTTAGCATCCGTTAGATCTTTTCTCCTGGGGCGGGTTTTATTCAGATTACATTTCCTAGGAGAAATTTTAACTTGGATTGGAAATTTATTATGTTGTATTGACTGTCCTACTTTTCTCAGACATATCGTTAGTTTAGATAATTTAGGTCAAATTAGGTTTTCAAACTGTGATATCTTTTGAAATAGCATTTTGAACTTAGAAATCGTACATACCGCAAACACGACACGAGTTTATTTTAAACCGAGTTCAAAAAAGGAGGAGGTTCTCAGTTCGTCGGTATCAATGTTTAATTGTTTAGGCTGGACCGATTTGGAATTTTTATTTATTTGAAAGGGTCCTATTGTCATTAGGGAACTCTTTAAATATTATAGGCACTCATATAGCGATTTGGATCTTTGTATTTTTTTATGGAATAAGGGGGCAAACGAGCGGACGGGTCACCTGATGGTAAGTGACTACCGCCGCCCATGGTCACCTGCAACTCAAGAGTCACAAGTCCGTTGGCGGCCTTTAAGGTGGGGGTAGTGGATTGAATTTGGAAGAGGCGGTGAGGGGGGGGAAGGGTTAGGGCTTCCGGTAACCTCACTCACTCGGCGAAAAGCAAATTGCTTCACTGCCGGTTTTTTTGTGATGCCGTGGTATCACACCGGTCGAGCTGTAGTTACTAGTGCATCGAAAGCACCATTCAGTGATGATGAAAACCACAACTGACACCATATCTGAGTAGTTCTGGTGTCAGCTGTGGTTTTATGGTGGTAACAATCCGTATTATTGAGAAACAATAGGTATTTCACGGGTTGCGATTCGATTACCGACCAACCGACTTACTTACTTAAGATTACAGCTAATTTGAGTTGCCCAAGATTTAGATGCATTGAAGTTCATTACACTTCTTTGAAAGATAATTATAATTGTAGTGATGTGACCTCGGAGCGATGTAGATCGAAAACGAGTATCCTACTAATATTATAAAACGTGAAAGTTTGTGAGTATGGATGGATGGATGTTTGTTACAAAACTACTCTTTCACGCAAAAACTACAGAACCGATTGCGATGAAACTTGGTATGTAGATAGCTGGAGACCTGGATTAACATATAGGCTACTTTTTAACCCGATATTCCCAAGGGATCGGGATTTACGCGGGTGAAACCCCGGGGCACAGCTAGTAACTTATAAGTGCTGAGATAAAAAACAGAACAGAAATGTTCAAAACTGGTAAACAGATTTTCAACAAATTAACAGGAAAACAGTGATGAACGCTTTGACACTTTTATTTAATCGATCTGGCCTTTGACGCTGGTATCTAATTGTTTTGGATTTCGATCTCATTATTAACTTGTTATAAAAACCGGTATAGATTCTGGAATTGTAAAATACCGGTTCTGATCCGGTTAAACCAGTTTTGTTGTGATTTACTTTTTAGGGTCCACGTGGTCGACTTAGCTTTTTAAGCATTAGGAAACAGACTGTCATAGTGTTTTTTTATTAGGCATTCAAGGACATCAATGGTGTTACTACTAAACCCAGTAATTACTAAAAGGGAAAACCTAGCTTTTGCCCGCGGTTTCGCTCCGTAATAGTTTTTTTCTATCCCTCGGGAATTTTTTTGGGGATGAAAGATAACTTTTTTTTCTTATGGTATAGGGGCTAAACGAGCAGACGGCTCACCTGATGGTAAGTGACTACCGCCGCCCATGGGCACCTGCAACTCGAGAGTCACAAGTGCGTTGCCGGCCTTTAAGGTTAGGAGTAGGGGAAGGGAGAGTAGCGGGGGTGGGGGGTAAAGGGGGGAATATGGGGAGAGGGAAGGGTTAGGGCCTCCGGTAACCTCACTCGCTCGGCAAATTGTATTGCTTCACTGCCGGTTTTCTGTGAGGTCGTGGTATCGCTCTAGTCGAGCCGGCCCAAACGTACCGAAGCATGGCTCTCCCACTGTTAATGTCCTTTTCTGTACCCGGTAGAGTAATTAAGGCCTGAAACCATAACAAACAAACTTACTTTCGCATTAATAATAATTATTAGTGACGATATTAGGGAGTATTTTCATCTAACCCCATCTTCAGTCCATAATACGCAAGGTGTGTATTCTCGTCAACTTGACCGTGAAAAAAAAATGCCTTAAATACAAACATCGAGTATTATGCACATATTTAGTACTCGACGAACCTCTTTATAAGGTCAACGCTCGCATGGCTGAATAAAAACGCGTTGTTAGCACGTGCCAGTGTTATACCAGCTAAGTGATTTTGCAATTTATAGAATTACTAACTCAATTGAAACTGGAGTACACTGGCCATTTGAGACGTGAACACTGAAATAAAATAAGGTACATGAGTGTTATTCGAGTTGTATTCTCATTTCTAGTGTTCGAAATTCAAACACGATCATTATTATTAATACCCGTTGAAAGTAGGGAAAAGAAAACTTTTATTAAATTAATAACACTAAAACTCGTTAATAGATTCTAAAGTAAAAATAAAAAAAACTATCAGAGGTGAAAAAGGTACTTACTGAACGATTTTGTCTTTACCTATTATACCTTAATATATTAATAATTGTTTACAGTTACGTAAAATTTTAATTAGGTAATTAGTTTTAATTTAATTATTTAAAAACACAGTTTTCTTTGAATTTCCCCATTTTCCGGATAACTTTTCAAATTTTCTTTTCCTGAAAACCTTATTTGGACTATTTTTAATATATAAAAGAAATAATTAGTTAAATATGTCTGCCTATTGTATCGCTTAATAAGTATCCCTTCTCAAGTGACGCTTACCAACGATCAGCGTTTCATTTTCATTAAAATAAATTTAGTTAGATACAATGAGACAAACAAAGTCAGCATGAACGGAGTGTCTAAGTGTTTAAAGGGTCGGCAACGCGCATGCCAGTCTGGAATTGCAAGCGTTCATAGGCTACGGTAACCGCTTACAGGTTCAGGAAGGCCGTATGCTTTACACCGACGTACTATAAAAACAAATTTTAGATTGCACAGGCAACCCGGGATACTGCCAAAGCAGAACATTATTTATCTACCGATTATGCTAATAATAATATGTACATATATTACATACTGTGCTACTGACAAAAAAGCGAGGCCATTGACTTGATTTCCTAATCGATTCCTGTATAAAACCTTGTTTCTAAAATAACAATAACAATATCAAAACCATTACAAAAAAAAATACTAATAATGTATATTTCTTTGTTTCAGATTCCATTTTTAAAGCAACACATTTTTAAAGGACCGTCATTAAAAATAATCCAAATTTGAAACAGTGTTATTTTTTCTTTTTGACATTCAGTTTAAAAAATATGGATTCATTCAGTACATTATAGTGTCAGCGTTGATCGTGTGTGTTAGTGAGTCGAACTGGTGTGTTTAGTGAATAAAATGGAAGCCCTTGAACGGAGAGGAAAGTTTGTCGCCATCGCTGCTATTCTATATATCGTCTTTTGGTCGCAATGTAAGTATAATAATTTTAATTTGTTGCAAGTTTCTTTCAAAGACGGCTCTAATCAAATAAGAAAGCAGAAATCTGTTCAGATTTAATATTTCAAAGATGACAATCTTTTAAAAATAAAAAAAACAACATACAGAGAATAAATAAATTTAGCGAATTAACTAACTGCCTAAATGAAAACAATTGAGGGACAGTGGCACAGCCAATTTCTAAATTGCTCTCTGATAAATGCAATTCTTACAATATTGTCACTTAAATGGTGATTCACCTTATACCGGGCCGGGTCCAGATCGCGCCACGTATGCCAGCAAGTATCTGTGTCATACATACTTTCCGGCTTTTGATGTACTCATTTTTTTTAAGGGTGACAGTCATGTGACACTGGTTCTAGCTCGGTGTAACGTGAATACCGATATTTCGACGTCGCCTTCGTAAAACGGATGCCGAACAGAAATTAGTTCACACATAAAAACTTTTCAACAAAAAATTTAACCGACGAAAGAAAAAAGAAACTGAAAAGTGAAAGAAAAGTTTAATTTTTTGTTTGTAGTTTTTGCGCCGGCTCAAAATTATTTAGGAATTTACATTAGTGTAAGAGTTTAGTTAGGCTAACGAGTTTATTTTTCACTTTTCAGTTTCTTTCTTCTTTCGCCGGTTTAATTTTTTGTTAAAAAGTTTTTATTTTTTAAGTTTTTTGTGGCTAAAACAATCAACTACAGGTCTCCGTCATGTTGCAGTATCATTAGAATTACATATGTGTCCTCAATTTCAACAAAATCAGTTCACAAGTGAAAAGTCAATGAGTAAACATAATTCATCCCCTATTTTTTCACCCTAAGGATTGAAATATATATTTAAAATTTAAATGGAACCAACTTTGAAGTATGCCCTATCCAATAAAAAAAGAATGATCGAAATCGGACCACGCTATAAAAAGTTATGCGTGGTACATAAAAAACAATATACGGGTCGACTTGAGAACCTTCTCCGTTTTTTCGTTGGTTATAAAGTATACTGTAGATGTTTCTTATTACCCCGTTATACAGCGAAAAATTAAAACCTCATATTCTATTACAATTATTATTCTATTGAATACATTATACGTTATGTATCAGATGCGCCACGGCAGAAGCAATAGACATCCTATAGCAGAAATTATGTTAATGAAATCATTTACGATCTGTTTTAACTGGGTCTTTAAATTTTAACGTGTTTATCTGTGTGTCTGTCTGTAGATTATAGTTCCTATACGAATAGATCGACTATGATTTAGATTTTTTTTTTTAATTTCTAAGGTAACTTATTCAGAATGTTTTCAGTTATAACTCAAGAAAATCTGTTCAGCCCTTCAAAGACTATTAGCTCTTTTCTAGGATTTTCTTTTCGCTGAAGGTATTTTTGAGGCGGAGGTATTTTAAATTTTTAATTTATGCTTGGTAAGCACACGAATTATACTAAGTACAAGTTCAAGAAAATTCACTACTCACTGTTGTAGGTATTCAATATATCCTACTATTCTATACTAATATTATAAACGTGAAAATTTGTAAGGATGTATGGATGTATGTATGTTTGTATGTATGGATGTTTGTTACTCTTTCACGCCAAAACTACTGAACCGATTGCGATGAAACTTGGTATGTAGATAGCGGGAGACCTGGATTAACATATAGGCTATTTTTTATCCCGATATTCCAACGGAATCGGGACTTACGCGGGTGAAACCGCGGCGCGCTGCTGGTATAAAAATAATAGTGTGTTGTTGAATTTTGTACCGTCTAGTTCTTAATGCAAGCTAAGTGTTGTATCTAAATGTGTAAGTATTTGATTTCATGATCAAGTTACATACATAAGGTTTAATTACGTACATAGTAATGTGATACCTCACATTCATCATATTGCACTCTTGACAATGTCATGTTGAGTGTTAAGATATTTTACTTGAGTCAAAAGACAAGTATTAAATAAGATAGTACTTTGAACTTCTGGTTTATTTCCGTTTAAAATCTATATAAACAAATAAAATTGAAGTATCTCTTTGTAATGTCTAAATAACAGTTTTTTAGTAAATGCATCTGAATCTTTACACGGTAATTATACCAAAACATCAATAAAATTTTGTCTGTCTTTTTGTTTCTGTGTATTAGTGAAAACTACTTTAAGCACGTTAGGTACTTTTAGTATGGGGAAAAAGCACTGAACTCGCGTGACCGTCAGGCTCAGATACTTGTATACAGATGTGTGTGTTTTCACTTCTGAAAGGCAGTCCTACGGCTGACAGTTTCTTTTTGTTTACATTACGCGATTTCTTCGCCATTTGCGAACCGATTTTAATCATTGATTTTATTTGAATTGGTTGTATTGGAGGTAGATCCCATTTAAATTTTAAGAACATATTCCACCTCTTAGGATGAAAAATTAAGGGATTAATAGATTTATAGAAGCTGTTTTATACTTTATGTGTTATTTTTCGTTTATCAAGAAACGTAAAAGGTTTAAACTTATTAATACCGCTAATTCCTATAAAAACTTACCATGGCTGATGATTTCAACCCAGTATTTATCCCCTGTGAATCTGATCTGACGTTCACTTAAGTAGACAAACGTCCCCTTAAAAGTCCAACTGCTTATCTACCGCTTACATACGAAATCTAAATTCAGTGCACTTAAAATTAAATTTAGGCAACCCGCTTTGCATTTCTGTGTATTCGCTAATATTTAATGCTCCGTCTCTAAAACTGTTTAATGCCCGGTTAGCACAACTAGACATTCTATTTCGACTTTAGGACATCTAAACTCCAGTTCAGTGTTCCACTTTCAACTGGTAACCTGAGTGTGGAAATGACCTAATTCTCTATAATGGTAGTCTTATAAATAACTTCATATTTTGACTACTTCTGGAGGGATTAGTGTATAATAATAATATCTATTAGCCTTTATTCAGACAGAATATAAGTTACATTTTATGATTATTTATAAAAAAAATTAAGTAACACTTTTTTACAGCAATGCACTCATACATATTAATTTTATTATGCATTGACTCCCTGTCTGTATGCCACTAATTGACAAGGGCCTCCTCCAACTGTCGCCATTTCTCTCTATTCTTAGCTACTCTTGTCCATGTGCCATCTGCTATGGCTTTAACGTCATCAACCCACCGTCTAAATGGTCTGCCTCTTTTTCTTTTCTTGTCACTTGTGAACCGATTCATGATTGATTTTGACCATTTTTCACTTCCTCTGATTGTATGCCCCGCTTACTTCTACTTTAGCTTTTTTATTGATTTTATGACATCTTTTGTTTTTGTGCGTTTCTTGATAGTTGCAATTTTTATTCTATCGGATAGTCTTTTACCTATCGTACTTCTTTCCATGGAGTTCTGACAAGTTTCTAGTTTCACTATTTTCATAATTTCTTTCAGACTCCAATACTGTTTCCAAGCATTTCCAATGCGTCTATCAATTTATTTTGTGGTTAGATCTGAGGGATTAGTATAGGTATATAATTTATAGGTAATTAAACTGTTGGGAGATATTATGATAAGGATTATGTAATTCGGACCAGCGGTTTTCGGGTTATTATAACCGCCCGGACAAATTACAGACGAAAGTTTTATCCTATTTAAAAAAAAAAAGCTATAGTCAACGTTTCTATTCGTAGTCTTGGTTTTATTCTAGAGAATAGGATTCGGTAAAGAGGTTGGCAACTTAAAAATAAACATTCATGTTGTCGGGATCGGCCCGTGGTAATATCGGGATAAAAATAGCCTATGCTTTAGTCCAGGTCTCCAGCTATCTACATACCAAGTTTCATCGCAATCGGTGCAGTGGTTTTTGTGTGAAAGAGTAAAACATCAGTCCATCCAGCCATCCAAACTTTCACAGTTATAATATTAGTGGGAATAGTGGGATAAGTAGGTTTATTAAAGACACAGACCTTTGCAAATCTGAAATGCCAGGGTTCAAAGTTTATACGTAAACCACCATGTTTAAGTTTGATTGATTTGATTGCAGCAGAGATCTTAATAAAATCCAGCGGCAGCCTTTTTAGTCGAATTCGAAGAAGGATTATGTAATTTACGAGTTTCGGAAAACCTTCATCAGTAGCTATCGTTTCGCCTAAATGTTGCAATGGTTATAGACTTATGGCAGCCGTAAAAATACTAAATGGTTGGAGAGAAAAAAAAGCAATTGAATAAATACCAAAAGTGTTTTGCGTTAATAAGATAATAGCCTTGTTTTTGCTCGGTCACTGAAAGGAGCGCTCCAATCTAGTACAGTCACTCACATGTACTAGTTCATTGCAACTGCATTGAATGAATATTTGGATTTTCTTCATACTTTGCATGCTGTCATTGTTATACCAGTAAAATCACCATACTAATTTATTTACATTTATAAAGCAAAAATTATAATTGGTAAGTCAATGCATTAGCAAACAACACGCAAAATGGTGTTGTTATTTTTAGTCGGTGTTTGTTTGCTAATCTAACACTAAACTAAATTCAAAATGGAAACTAATGAGAACCAATTATCTAAAATTTTATTTGATTTGATTTAATTTAATTGTAGTTTATATAATAATTATCTATATTATTTATGAAACAATTGTTTATCTTGAAAATTGTTACCACGACTTAACAGAATATAAAAATAGTTTATGTGGTGCTTCCCTGTTAGAAGGTAATTGTTACAATAGACTATTATATCTGTATCACTGTATCCTATAAAGTCAATAGAGAAAAGTAAAAAAAAAACGAAGAAAATTCTTCGATACTTTTTATAAAGACTAAAATATGTGCAGACAGCATGCATTTCATTCTCATTATCTCGACTTTTCAGTCGACGATTCAGCCATTCCGTCGTTCCATGATTCTTGATAATACTAATGTACTAAATGAACGAAGTCCTATAACCGCACAGAATAGTTCGTTCTAGTTCCATGTCAGGAATGAATTCCTAACAGTACTTACTTCGTGAACTACACAACGCTAGAGATGTTAGAACAAAAGTAAATTATTCAATACTAAATTTAGATAAGATACTCCATATACCTAATTGGCTTTTGTAATAGTAACAAAATTAATAGTTTAATTGGAACGACACTCTATAAACAGCATCTTTTTCTTAATAAATCAGTTTTGCCTTATTATCCTTCACCTCTGAACTTGAAAACATATAATAAATGTATTATGCCAAAGAATTGAGGTGTAATTTCCTGCTCACTGATAGTTTATATTAATTAGCCTGATAACAAGCATAAAAAACAACTTCATCATATTAGCTCACCGTGTGATATTTAATAGAGATAAGCATGATACATTTGTTTACAACCGGTGACTTATGTCTACTAGTTACTATGATATCATCTCAGCCATGAAGATTAAATGACATGTATCGCTCATATGTCGCGAAATGTTTATTCAAGAATATAAATTATAAACTTGTTATACGGTTTGACTTTTAAATATAAAATACTAGCAGCGCCCAGCGGTTTCACCCGCGTAAGTCCCGATCCCGTAGGAATATCGGGATAAAAAGTCTAGATATGTTATTCCAGGTCTCCAGCCATACCAAGTTTCATCGCAATCGGTTCAGGTTAGTTTTTGCGTGAAAGAGTAACAAATATCCATCCATTTATCAATCCATCCAAACTTTCACATTTATAATATTAGTGGGATTAGATAAGGATGTATAAAATTATTGATTGGTCACATTTTTTAGATCATAAGCGATCTTAATCGCAACCCCTAACCTAAAAACCCTTCGATGATCGCAAGTCATTAATTTAAATGAAAAGATTCATTTTGAAGTTCCGATATGAAAAATGTATTTTCTTTTTAAAGTAATGTCTTCAATATATCTAAATTTTAAACATTTATTACCTATTTTACTATTTTGTAACTATTCGGGCAATATAACCTATCCTATTATATCATAAAAAAGGACATTAATCTATTCTAATTATTTTTTGGACGTCGCTAAAAACGAAAAGAGGACAATTTAAATATTTTGTTTTTACGAGCCGAATGTTTTATGAGATCCTAGGTTTTTATGTTTGGCAATTTTCAATAGTAATAGACTCGCCCCCTATTACTAGGAACCAAAAACAGAGCTGGCGCTATAATGGTTTAACTGATTAAACTATATAGAACTTAAAATTTTTCGTATAAACAAACAATAATATTATTAAAAACCAAACTTTAATGAAGGGCGAGGCGACTTATCCTTTGATAAACACAAAACTAAGTTGACAAAAAAACGATTACCTATTCCCCTCGTATTTAATACCACAATAACATAAGTAATATTGTTATCGCATGAATGGCATAGATATTTTATAGTTTCCCTATTTATCCCTAATAGTTCATACCAGAAACCTCAAGATCTTACTAAACCTATACAGATAATGTCTATTTTTGAGTTATCTTTATAAAGCTATATTCATTTGTCAGACAAAGACTGTCACTTCTTAAAAAATATAGCTATCAATTTTAAATAAAGAATTCTCTGGAATTCAGTGTCTCCAGACAATTAATCTCAGAAATTTATAAAATGTTGGCTAGTAAACTACTTCGTATTAAAGAGTTTCTATCCATATTCAAATTGGGAACATTCCTTGAATTGTTCCAGTTGCTACGACTTACGTCCCTGTATATTGTTTGTATTTTAGATTTTTATTTATAAAATCGAATTCCTGAGTTTTAGGTTTATAAAAAAACTGTGTTTGTCTGGTTTTTGACCTTGATCAAGAACTTGTTCGCAAACGTGTCTAATTCGCCCACGTTTTAATGGAGTTTGTAAGAAGCCACTATTTTTTACTGTTGATAACAAAAACAATAGGACATACATCAAGATGATAGTCGTTAGGCCGTCTGAGAAAGCTTTATGAGGCACGACAGTATTATGACTCCCAAAATGGTATTCAGCCAAGATCGAGGTTACGTTGATTATGTGAAACGTGATTTCGTTATTATTACAAGTCATGTACACAATACACAAAACTTTTTTGATATGCATAAATAAGATGAGTTCATATACTACAGGTTAATAACTAACCTATCAAGGGTAACAGACCACCCCACCCCACCACTGGATTGTATCTGAATTTAATTGTTAAGATCTACCCTGTATTATTAGCACAATCACTTTCTACAAATAAAAACATTATTATTATTATTATATTATTATATACTTATTATACTCTTTGCAATCTAAAGTAATTCACGATCCCTTTTTTCAGTGGTTTTTCCCATATTTTTGATTTTTTATATCCGTGGTTGGCGTGAATATGTTGACATGTCTCAAATTGCCATTTGTCAGGGTGGCCATTTTTAAGTATTGACGGTTATATGTATATGTTGAGATTTCAAATAACCAATATTATTTTGGTTACGTGAGTCTAAGTTGATATAAGAAAATATCAATGTTTATTCTCAAAATCATGTGAATCGTTAATTTGACACGAGGTTTTGTCAAGTTTGACATGTTAAAATGCGAGATGTCAACATATTTCCGAAGTCGATTGCTCCAAAATTTATGTATATTCGTATCGTATGTATAAACTGTAAATTTGTTTCCTATAAATTCCTAATGCGTAGGAAATATTACGCCAAAAAAAATATGGAAGTCGACATGTCAATGTGTTCACGGCAACCACGAATATATTTATAAAGTTCTTAAGATTTTTTGGAGAATACCTATTATACAGCGAATATATTGAACTAAAAACCATAGAAAGAAAATGCTACCATGGGTTGGTGGGAATCCGTAGTGATTATCTTGACCGTGAGATTTTTGTCGATTTGACTGACAACACTCTCATTGGAAATTATGTATAACAATATATATGACGCTTACAGGCAGAGGCGTGGAGGGTCAGAGGAACAACACCAAGATGTCCTACGTGTGTCCTCCGAATTTCATCAGGCTCGGCCACAGTTGCTACTACTTCAGCGAGAAAAAAGCGTCATGGCAGAACTCCTTGTATGCATGCCAGGTAAGTGATAATACATAACATACCATAACAGCCCTAAACTAACAATATTAAGTTTGCTATGACTAATATTGCCAAACAATCAGTTATGAATATGTACCGGTACCAACTGGTATGTGGTATCCCACTGGTACCGGAAAGCAGTTACATTTTACCATAAAAATTCCAAATATCCAACATTGGTGTTCAACAATCATCACCAACAATTTAGAGCTCTGGCAACCCTATTTACACACACACTTCACTTGATCTGCTAGTAAACTACAGCCTTCTGTGCAATGGAGGTGTGTCTCCAATCGAACAACTGTAATCGAACAATAATCTGTTGCTACCTTAATACTTCCTACAAGATTAATTAATTCAATGGAGTCGCATAATTGACTTTCCAACAGTAGAGTAAACCTTTCTATTAAATATTATCATTAAAAAAACGATTGCTATTATGCGAATATCAATCAATTCAATTATTACTTCAACACTTTTTTAGAACGAAGTCAAACGAGTCCTTTGCTTGAATGCCTTGCGGTAAATAAAAACTATAAATGAATTTACGAGTATTATCATTATGCCATTGGTAATGTCCTAACAAAAAAAGTTGCTATGCGACTTTTATGATCCATTCCATCATTAGAATTACCTCCTTCATTGTATTGCCAATCAAATAGACATTATATCGAACATAAATATTCAATAGTCGAGCAAAAGATGAGTGCTATCTCACATTCATTTTTTTGCGTATTTTCAGGTTATGTCTTCATCACGTTATTCGTCTTTCGGCTTTTGCAGTCGTGTTATATTTTGTAGTTTATTAGACTTTTGATAATATTTATATGATATTTTTATGCGTACTTGGTTGTTACATGAAAATTATGAATTGATTGATCTTTTCATTCAAATTCAAATATGATAACAAATGCATAGTAAAATATTTTATACTAGCTGCTAATTTTTTAATTTTCCGCCCAACTTTCTTTATTTTTTCTTCCATAAGAATCTTCTCCTGATAATAACAAACACGAAAAAAAGGAATTAGCGAAATCGCTCCACCCGTTCACTTGTGATACCGTGACCAAGGGAAATAGGGATTCATTTTTATATATAGATATTAAATATGCAGAATTTCATTATTCCAAATCCCAATCTCAGGATTTAGTTATAGATAAATAATTCCATAGGGTTATACAATGAGAACAGACGTCGAATAGACACGAAGAACATTTTTTTTTAAAGCAAATTACATATATATAAGTCTTGCCCCACCCAACGAGCTCTCGTATATTTAAAGTGTTAATTTCCACTGTGATATTCTGTAGAATGTAGTTTCTATCCCTAGAAAAGCTCTCCTAATAATCTATAGCTAAATAAAGAATGCGATTTAATAAAACTAAAGCAATATAGTCGTCTCCATAATAAAGTCATACATTATCTGATTGATGACCAACCAGTGAAGCAATCTAAAGATCAAACGACTCAATATCTATTGAGTTTTTTTTTCCACGGCCTTTATTTAAATTTGCTCAATGAAGCATTGCATAACGCCATTGATCCATATTAATTAAAATGTGTTAAAGCAATCATTCGGTCCACCAATTACACTAATTCTGTAGAAGTCACTTGTCAAGTTCTAAATTCGAATTTACTGCGCACGCGCATCGCTAAAGTGGTATGTCCTTAACATTACGATCTGAACGTTGCCAACTGGATCGGATCATGTGAGATGTGACCAAGGCCTTGACATTTGATGTGCCACTTTTTATTTGAAGGTCGTTAACTTTTATGTTTTAATGTAAAATTCACTTTTTTCAGACTTTTTATAGTACATATCAGAGGAATGATGAGCTTATTTTTAAAGATAGTAAACGCGATACTTTAAGTTTTCCATATTGTGATCAAAACAATGTCAAATAAAAATCTAATTGTGCGAAAACAAATGAATCACCAAATTCGAAATATAAATACACTAGCCTAAATTTGAAATTAATTTGAATTTGTCATTTCTAACCAAACGCCAGATATTTGAGGTCGTTGTGACCATTTTCACAGACCGCCAATTTTAAATGTGAAGACCTAATACAGTAGACGTTTCCCAGGGGTGTATTGGTAAAACATGAATAGCTGGAGGATCTAAAACAAATTTTTAAACCTTTGCGTTTCATGATAATATAATTATGTTGACAGGGAATAAACGCGATCACGTATTGATTTATAATTTATGTCAGTAATTCCCATCAAATAATTGTATTTGGAGGATCTAATGTCAATTGAATTTATTGTTTACTACCGACCCGTCCCGGCTTCGCACGGGTACAAATTATACACCTAAACCTTCCTCATGAATCACTCTGTCTATTAGTGAAAACCGCATGAAAATCCATTCAGTAGTTTTTCAGTTTATCGCGAACAGACAGACAGACGCGGCGGGGGACTTTGTTTTATAATATGTAGTGATTTAGTTCATGATCCATCTAAAAGTATTTTTAGAAATTACAGAATAAAGGGTTTAGGAATAATATTATGTATTACTTTTTAACATTGTTTGAGAAGCCTGTAATAATAATTTAAAACGAGGTCGCAAAAAGTACGACTGGCAGAGCATTGCGTAGTATTAAGACTAACATTGGTTCGAGTCCACACCTGAGTATTTACCCATTTAATTTAATTTTAATTTTTGTTTTCATCTTTAGATTATAGAATTTAGATTAAAGAATAATCATTAAAATTATTTAGAGAGTAGTAGCCAGTGTGCTTACTCTCTAACGTGCAGATGTTTGTGGACAACATCTGGGCTCAGTGGCATAAATTTTATTAAAACTGGTGAACCGCAATCGTAGTTGAACTCGTTCGTGAACATGCGGGCCTGTAAATTTTGCTGTGGTCTGTTAATTATAGCTCTAATACTGTAAAGAAGAACCGGAGAACAGAAACAACAAATGAATTTTTTTTTCCAGCTTCAACTAGAGATTACAGTATAACGTAACGTAAAAGTAACAGTTCTTTTTCTGGATCGAAGATACCCCATGTCTTTTTCTGTACTTCTAATAACGTGTGTGCAGAATTTTCTGATGATCGGTTGAGTAGTTAAGGCGTGAAAGCGTAACACACAAACTCACATTTAAAATACTAGCTGTTGAAGGTTTAGATGTATAATTTGTTAAGATTTTGTGTAAATTGATTGAAATACATTGATGATTGTTGAAGATGTCTCTGCTACCCGTGCGAAGCCGGGGCGGGTTGCTAGTTATAATATAGTAAGGGTGGTTCAATGGAGGTACCTTTGCAAGTACGTACCGTACTGGTACGTACGTACGTACGTGCGGTACGTGCCCGCGAACTTTATAGTTCGTTTTCAAGTCTTTATTTATATCGGTCTTGAGACTTCACCTTTTGAAACTATATTCATAAGTTTCAGTTTTGAGTTCCAGCCAGCTCTCTCTAAGACTGACCTTTAGTGCTTATCCTATAATGCGACATATTGTTCGTAGTTCATTGAAGTGCTGCTAAACAATCGAGAAATATTACTTTCAGCTTTCAAATTTCATAGTCAACCGGGTCAACAACTCACATACGTGATTTTTTTAGAAGAGTGAGAAAAAATCAGAAATTAAACTTGAAGAGGGTTTAATAATCATAAATTTAAAATTTAAAACACCCCCGACTCGAAAACGATTACAAAATGCCTTACATCATTTTGGAAAAGAGCTGATACTCTTACACTGTTGGACCAATATTAACCAAACATAGCTAAGAAACTGGCTTTCAAATTAAAAAAACCGCATCGAAATCGGTCCATTCGTTTGAGAGCTACGATGCCACAGACAGACACACACACACACAGACATCGACGTCAAACTTATAACACCCCTCTTTTGGGGTCGGGGATGAAAAAGAACACTTCTTTAAATCAAAATCAAATCAAAATCAAAAATCATTTATTTCAATTAAACCATTATAGGTATTTTTGAATTGTCAGGAGTAGTAGTCAGTCAGACTAAGTCAGTCGTGAAGCTAATTGCCTGTTCCAATAAGTAGATCCTGTGGAGAAGAACAGGCGAGAAACTCCAAGGACACTCTTTTTCAACATCTTTTTTACAACTTTTTGGTTACATTGCTTATATGCGCAAATTAAATGTGAGGACAATGTAACGTATTGTTCTAAACTATAAGCAGTCGCGCAAACTACTGGTGTATGTAAGTAATAGCAGTTCGGAGATGACCAGCCCCAACCAACGGCACTCGTTCACGAGCATGACGCACGCGCCAGCCATCGTCCACTTCAACCATATTAAAGGGAGCTGAACGACCCGACACATACGCCACCATCGGCAGGACGTCTAGGCGAGCATGACATACTCAGAACTGCCAGGCAAATTAGCAAATTAACTTAATATGTTATTCACTACACAGTTCTCACATGTACAATTCAAAATTTTCTAAATGTAAAATAAAATTGATATCAAATACATATAAAATAATGTCAACGATTTAAGTTAACAATGTCAATAATAATGATAAAAAATATTAATAAATAACAAGTCAGATAAAAACTAGTATACAAGTAAATATTCATATATGCAAATTTCTTACGACCACGCGTCATTTACAGTGTGGCTGTGGAGCAGGACCAGCATTTTGCCAATCATTTTTATCAGCTAAATAATCTTCTAGTTTATAATATGCTCGTTTACATAGTGTGCGTTTAATGCAAGTTTTAAATTTCTTCTCATTTAGTTGAAGAATATTAGGAGGTATTTTATTATAGAATTTAATACAGTACCCCATGAAAGATGTTTGCACTTTTGTTAGTCTAAATGTTGGTTGTACTAATTTATTTCGTTCTCTAGTAATGTAATTATGTCTTTGACATCGTTGAGTAAATAGGTGCAAATTTTTTCTAACATACATAATGTTTTCATAAATATCATATTTAATCTCATTTGCCCGCCATCCATCAGTACTTGGATACAGATCTGACTGATCAGGTAAACTTATTAACAGACGTGACTAGCTTATTGACAAAATAAGTGCTTATATAGCAGTAATCTAAAACATCTAGATACGGAACACCATTAAAAGAACAAACACTTCAAAATTTCCTCCAAAACTTCAAGAAGAATTCAAAGACATTATTATTGACGTTCCATCAGTTAATAATAATGGCGGTCAATATTTGACTACTCGTAAAGTATTTGTTTAACTTAACTACTTATACAGATTAGATCTGTTTAAATAAAAAAGCACTGAACTTGAAATTCGCAAATTACTTTAAATTTAAGAATGTACTATCCTATGATAAAGTTGTTCTACCGTGACTTGGTACTCTATCACGCTAATTTTGCTGAGTTTGAGTTTCAATATAGGCAATCTTGTAATGAAATGAATGAAATTAAACTCATATACTTTTTATTGTTTGTCACTGATTGTTTTAGTTGGCAACATTATTAATGTCAGAAGTTGACGCAACGACGACGTATGATAGTTACGGTTCGGATAGGTTCGCTGGAAACTACGGGAAAGGCAGAATCGATTGGCATCTCGTAGAAGCACCACGTGTTCTGTTTAGTGTCGCGATTTATAGCTTGATTGAAGATATCTAATGATTATTCAAAGTATATTTCTGTGTTTTAATAAGTGTAATAAAATTACTGTGTGAAAATCACGTTTTTATTCTCCTCGCCCGCCAACTCCCGTCTACCCGCAACATTAAACATGAACGCGCCCGATGTTTCCGATAGACGAAGATGAGCTTCTACAAATTAAATAATAATAATATAAAATAATAACTTGTCACACCTCACACACGGCCGTCTGATCCCAAACTAGGCACAGCCTGTACTATGGTGAACAGACTGCTGATATGCCACCCAGAACAAGAATAAATGACCGTGCTCCTCACACAATTATGTGGGAATCGAACCCACCACCTCTATCTCAGCAGTCAGAATCACTAACCACTAGACCAATAGACCAGTCAATATGCACTGCTATTGTGATTATTTAATTAGAATATATGACGTTAACCACACAATTAATTTTAAAAAAACAATCAGTTCAATAGCAATATATAGAAAACATAACATGTTTATATTATAAAGGCATAAGTACCTGGGAGACCGAGCTTTCCTCGGTAGCTTTTTGTAAAACCGATTTTTTTAGTTAAATTGCATTTTTACAGGAAATACAACTATGCAGTTGAACTTAAAATGCAAAACTGTATCTGTATACAAAATTACATTAAAATCGTTGGAGCCGTTTCCTAGATTCAGATTATAAATATACAAGAATAGATAAATTAAACCAATTAGCATTAGAATGGTTCTGCAGCACCGATATCATATTTTGCTTTCTTACCACATAAAAAAAAACAAAACATTTGTAACTTCCCCATTAACAAGAAGCTACAACTGCCTCAATGTTCGCCCACTAGCCTCTCACTCTAAAAGTGCTTAGCCATACTCGCTTAGTGCAGTTTGACAGATTCCTCAAAACTTGCAGAACACTATAGAAATCTTATAAATGTAGGTTACTAATGGTAATAAAAGTAATTCAAGATAGGCCGTATGGCTACCGTACCGTAATGGCTAAGGTGTCGGACTTGCGATCGCGGCTTGAACCCAACCCAGTGCTACCGTACCGTACCGTACTACCGACGTGAACCCACTCCTAACACAAGTATTTATGGCTGCTGCTGGAGGCATTTAAATAAATACCATTAATGCGACCCACGTTGCTAGTAACCTTCATTAAAAAAAAAGTACAAAGTACATAATACCTACTTAACGAAAAATAGGAGGTAACTTCTACTGCTTGAATCACTACGCTTCATACTGCTTAATTAATTTAATTAATTAAAAATTTCAAAAACCCCCGACACCATATAATAAAAATAGTATGAACGGCCATCTTGGATTTGAAATTTATCATAGAGTATAGTATTCTACTAGTCAAGCCCTTTCATTTTATACATATATTGAGGGAGTTGTAAAAAAAATGTAATCCGCCGGCGGATTTTGTGGCGGCAGCCATCTTGAACCGATTTTCATCATACATAGCTAAGAACACTGCCGACTAATTCACTATTCAAACAAAAAAAAAACAAAATTGAAATCGGTTCATCCGTTCGCGAACTACGATGCCACAGACAGACACACACACACAGACACGTCAAACTTATAACACCCCGTCGTCGTTTTTACGTCAGGGGTTAAAAATATATTTGTTAATATCCGTACAAAGGTTGTCTGGAAGAGATCGCCGTGAGCGATAAGACCGCCAAAAGTATTCATAAAGTTGCTCATCACGTATTATTTCTATCAATGCCAATGATTCTTTTGATCATTTTATTGAATAACATTGTCAAGTATATTATAAAATACACTTAAAAGATTTTGGACTGTATTCTAAATAGCTGTGGACATTTTTATTGCTACGTATCATGACAAATTGCCTAAAGGATCAATGACAAGTGGGCTGGGTAATGTTTATAATATATTGCCATTAGTAACTTCCTTCTTCATATTATTTATTAGACTTAAATATTATCGTTAATGTCAGAAACTAATTTTATGTTTTATCGGCTTTTTACAGTAAAGAACGAAAAAAAGAAACGAATAAATGATTACATAACGCAGTATGTTATGCAGTTGCATGCCTCCAACAAAAGACAAGTGAAGCATATCGTAATATTACTTACTTTTATCCTGGAAAAATGTAGTGTTCCCGTGGGATAAATTTGAATTTCGCGTACAACAGCTAGTATAATGTCCTTCAACATCATCTAGCAGGGATAAACCCAGTTAATTAGTGATCCTAAATTGCGCAATGAAAATTCACAAGCTGATTAATACGAGTGAGTATACATGCATCTTCCCAACATCAACTATCGGGCCGCGACCCGCCATGCATGATCACTTGGCATGGTCGGAGGATCCGTGTACCAGAGGGTGGAAACGCATATTACATCTCGTTTCTCCATATTTTCATAAGTTTCACTTTCACTTTATGTAGGTCACACATGATTAAGTTATGCATTCATGCAATAGTGCAACTGTAACAAGTAAAACCAATTTTCAAACTCGCTGCAACAACACCAACTAATTATTGTCATTTACATAAGAATTACCAGAAGTAGAGCGATCACCTCTTGACAGAGGCACCAATATGTTGCAAATTCATCTTACATGAGTGGTTCTTGGAAGCAATCTCTTCAATATACCCGTTAACAGATAAATTAGAATAAATGAAATGTCAAACAATGAGCAAATCACTCTTTGTGTAACTGTGGAGCATGTTGTTACCGGCTATGATGAGCTATATTTGCTTAGTAACAATATATAATTGGCATTTGTCTTCCAATTCACCTTTTCTATGGAATAGAGGGCAAACGAGCAGACGGGTCACCTGATGGTAAGTGGCTACCGCCGCCCATGGGCACTTGCAACTCAATAGTCACAAGTGCATTGCCGGGGGGAAGGCAGGGAAGAGGGAGAGATGAGGAGGGGGTAAGAGAGGGAAAGGGAAGGGTTAGGGCCTCCGTTAATTACAGTCACTCGGCGAAATTACTTTGAAAATCATTGCTTCACTGCCGGTTTTCTGTGAGGCCGTGGTATCACTGCGGTCGGTGAGCCGGTTTATACGTGCCGAAGCATGGCTCTCCCACGATAAAAAAATGACGATGACAACGAAGATGTATACACCTATCCAAGAGAAACCTATTCACTCTACACTTGAACGTTCCAGGATTATAATTGACTGAAAAAATAGACGCAGCAAGCTCATACCACACGTTGGCGACTCGAAACAAAAAGGAGCTGTCAAAATGTTTAGTTTGACTTTTTGGTGTTTCGTCAACGAAAGGATGAAACCTCTGTCTGCGCCTAGTAGTCCGATAAAGGAATGGTGAGGGTTCAATTAATTCGAAGATAGCTTCCGCACACTCACATAAGTGAATCCTATAAAAAAATCGATTTAACTGTACGGCGATGCTCAAAGCTATGTAGTTCCCTATTCGTAAGCACATTGTCATTAATAAGGTTACGGACTCTTTGGATTGTGCTTCAAACACGAATTTCGGTCTGCTGTTTTTTTTCTCTTCTTTACTTTAGAGCCAGTGTTATTAATAATATTGCCATTAAAATAATTGAGAAGAGGGTTTAGTCCTAGTGCGCATGATAGTTACTGACAGATTCCACACAACTTACAGAACTCACTGAACACTGTCACAAATTCTTCACAAGTCCTAACACTCTTCTCCTAAATTAGACTGATGAGAACATTTTGCTGCCGTGAAGTCAAGTGTGCTGAAGTAAAATAAAACTAACAAATTGTTATTACTTCTAAATCACTTCAGTAAATACATATATGTCTATTGAATAGAAAGTATGAAAAATAAGTTAAATGTTGCAAGGAGGTAAAACTTCAAACTTAAGTGAAAAATTATTCCACGTCTCAAAAATTTTACTTTCGGTGACAAAATCTGATGTTCTGCTGATTACCACAAAAACATTATCCATTTATGCGGAATTTCTTCTTCACATACGTAATAAATCATTTTTAATGGCATGTCGCTTAAGACTTACTTTGGACAACAGTGGCGGCAACCTTTCGCTAGCTGACCTAATCGTTTTTTTTTTTGCTTCAATACTAATTATACTAAAATACACCCAACAGCCTTTATAAGAAATAATACATAATACATAGAACTACCTAATTAATTACCATCTTTTTATGACATTTTCGCCGGAAAGTACTATGAACGTGTATTTAATATTTTATATTACATACATCATTTATAGTCTCCAAACTATTTTACATTAATTATTAATAACAATATTTTAACAATAAATAAGCAATAATGTCTACATACTAACAACGCTGTGTACACACACGCACACACAAACACACACACACACGCGCAGCCCTCCTTAAACTTGTTACTTATACAGTAACAATTTACAGTACATATAATTCCAAATTAAGTTTATTTTAGCAAGTAAATACATCGTTTAAAACTGTATTTCATACAAGTAATGAATAACAAACCCCTATTGGTCCAAGAGGAAGCTTGGTGATCACACCAGTCTCTCACAAACTAATTAATATATAATTGTTGTACCCGTTTTGTGCTGTGTAAAACAAGTAAATTGTACTTACCTTTGTGGAAGAGAGAAAATAAATACCTTATTTATTAAAACATAAAGAAGAAGTAAGAACCAAATTTGCGTTCAAAATTAGCGACAACTGTTCTAAGCAGATGCGAGTAGTTACTAGGGTTGCCACCTTTTTTCGGGAAAAATATAGTATTTTTTTAACTTGCAGAAAATATAGTACTTTTAGAACATTCTGAAAAAAATGCCTACAATTTTTTCTATAATACATAGTAATTGTTCTATAATACATAGTACAATTGATCAAAATATAGTACGATATTATATATTATAGTACGGGAGGCAACCCTAGTAGTTACGCAAATAGGAAGAAAGAATTTTAATATGGTTAAGAAATTAACCAAAAAGATAGATGAACTCCATTACTCATCATATATGTATATATGTGTATTTATTCTAAGAACGACAATTCTGAAAACTTGAAGAATTACTTAGCTTCCAGTTAGTTTCTCAAATTTTAACAAGATTCAAGGCGAAATTATAATTGAGATAAATAACATCTTTTTGGATCAAATGTCCCCTATATCCTTTTCAGACAAAGTGTGTTCAAAAATTTCAAAATGATCGGTTTTGTAGTTAAGACGTGACAACGGAACAAACTTTAAAAGTAAAAAAAAAGAAAATATTAGTTAGGATTTGAGTAGCTATTAGTCAACAATCAACTCACAGACTTTGAAAGTAATAAACTATGAATATGCATTTAGATACTAACTTTTATTATCTAGTTCACCTACAAGCGGCTAGCTATGGTCACGACCGGACTATTAAAATGTTATCTGTTTAGTGAATTGTCACAACATTAGTTAAGAGGTGCGCCTCAGACTACGGTCCATTCGCAGAAAAATTACGTCATTGCTCACCTGTCACCTTGGATTTCCGAAAGGTCTATGAGTGCGAATATTCTAAATGTCCTGTACCTGATAAGGAAGCACAGAGCTTTGAGCTGCATTTTGTAAATAAAAGTGAGTTTTAATACTTAATTACTTTTATGTTTAGATGAAATGCTTATGGAAGTCAAATGTCGTACAATGTTCTCTGGCAAATTGTCCAGTGTTGCCGTCCTTTTGAAAAAAAATTAAAATAAAATGTAAACACAATAACTTCAAATAGCCGTGGCGGCTTTCGTATACCAATGTAAGAAAGACTTGTCAACTCTGATTAGTAATTTCACTAATTTATACATTTATAAAATTTAATGAAAATAATTGACTGGCCTGTTGGTCTAGATGTTAGTGACCTTGACTGCTAAGCCAGAGGTCGTGGATTCGATTCCCACCCAGGACAAATAATTGTGTGATGAAGCACAAATAATTGGTTGTGTGTCTGGGTGTAATTTATCTATAATATGTATGTA
The DNA here is from genome assembly GCA_963859945.1 of Euplagia quadripunctaria. NCBI lineage: Eukaryota > Metazoa > Arthropoda > Insecta > Lepidoptera > Erebidae > Euplagia > Euplagia quadripunctaria. Next base: position 24,505,622 of record OY982562.1, read on the forward strand.
TTTAGAAATATATAAGTATGTTTATCAGCAGTCTGGTTACCATAGTACAGGCTCTGCCTAGTTTGGGATCAGACGGCCGTGTGTGAGATGTGTGGAGTTATTATTATTATTAATTATTCTGATAAGGGCTGGCAAATAATTATTATCATTAAATCTAGGCCCTGTTACAATAAGATACAAATGTATCTTATTGTAAATATTTGTAATCTAAGCGACACAGTCTATTTGTAGTACCAGAGTTTTTTTTAATTAAACGCAGAAGAAAAGTAAAATACCAAAGTAAAAACTGAATTAAAAAAATGGGTATACCTATATGAAAATGCATTCAGCTGTCACCCGTAAACAAAATGTAATTAATTACATTAACACAAATATTAAATAAATACAACTGTTCTTTTTCGAAGAGACGTCCTCATTCCTTATTCCTTACACACTTTGGTATTAATTCTTACTACGTTTGGAGTTATGGAATGTAACTTAACTTCTTCATAAACTGGTTAAAGGCATGTTGATAATTTGAGACCTACCTTTTGTAGCTCTTTGTCACGCTTTTGTACTAGTTCATTCAATGTATAAATTGCTCAGCAACATCTGACATTTTTTCCGCTCCTTGTCAGCTTCACAAATTTCAAAAAATATTTCATGACTTAAGCAGAATTACTTACCGGTTTTTTCTTTATATTTAACTCACTTTTTGAAATCCCTTTAGAGCCAATAGTTGTATTACCTACTTATTACTTTTTCGTGTGGGGAATCAAATAAATATACTGACTTATTACATAAATAATTTATTATTTAAAAAAAAACTGTCAGTCGTAGGACTGCACGTCAGAAGTGAAAACATAACTTACACATATAGTATACATATAATTATTATACAGACACACACAAACACATCGGTATATATGTATCTGTGCGTGACGGTCACGCGAGTTCAGTGCTTTTTCCCAAAACCAAAAGTGCCCAACGCGTCTAAAGAAATTTTCACTTCAAAAATGCCTTGTTGATAATAATTATAATAATTGTGTCAAAAAATTGTTAATGAGTAATTGTGAGTTGCCGATAAGAAGTGTTAATTTTTGAAGAAAGTGATGCCATCTACTAGTGACATCCATCAAATTGACGTACGTTCAGACGAATTTTTTCACTATAGGCGTTATAAATTTTCACCTTAATTATAATTATGTTTTTGTTTATTTTACCAAATGAATTGTGCACACAATAACTACTTTATTGAACTAATTATATTTTTAAAGATTAATTAATAAGGAGCTGACAGAACTCAATGTTTAGATTAGCGCCCTCTAGTAGATTATTAGCGTAACGAGTTCAGTGCTTTTTCCTCGTAGCAAAAGTGCACAAACGTGCCTAAAAAGTTTTCACTTCAAAAATGTCAAGACAATGATTATCGTTTCTTTACGCTTTCGCTCCAAATGTTAATTCATAATGATTTGATGCATGACGTTTCTACTTAGTACCTTTAAGAAAGAACATTTTAATAACTGGTAACCCTGAATTACGCCCTGTCAACGTCATCCAAGTGACATAAAATCCTTGTCGCGCTATGACTATATACAAGACATATTTACTTGAATTTCAAATGTAATATTTTTAACTTATAGGTCCTATGCAAAGAACACAAATATATTTACATTTCTCACATTTGAACATTTCCGATATACATCACATAGCCGACACTTATTGTAAATGTGTTGTAACAATGATATTGGTGTTTTCAACAAGTAACAAACGTTTGACCGAGTTCCACAGCTGGCTTCTGTGAGCGTCTGTCTGTTTGTGTATGTGTTAGATATTGCATATGGTAATAAAGTTGGTTTCCATACGTTTGTTAGAATGGAAGCAGTATTATATTTCAATTCAGGTGTATTATTTATACAGTATATTTATTTCACTTCCTGCCGAGTGATAAAATATCAAGCCTGTTCTTTATGTGTCGATATAGCTCTTGTTTTATTTATTAGGTTTCTTCAAGGCTATATTTAAGAAACATTTCCTCACAAAGATGTGTAAAGATACATAATGAAGTTTGGAATTCGTTACCGTTGCATAATTTAGGTTTGTTAGGTTTCCTTAAGTGAAAAAAAAACTGTTAGACTGCACGTCAGAAGTGAAACTACATACACACAAAAATATACATATACACGGACACATCTATATGTCACCATGACAATATATGTCATCTGAGCGTCAAATTATAGAGTGTGATAGCGTATTTTTGTAGAAGATTCAGCTACAAATTTAATGTGAAGTTAACCTTAAACCGTAACCTGTAAAGGTTTTTATTAAAGAAGAGGGCATAAACAATATCACACATCAGCACTAGGCCCTCAATAAGCCAACATCATCACAAAAAAAAAAACAATTTCAATGTATCCAAGGTTCCATTATCATAGCAGTAACAGTTGACACCATAGAGAATAAACGAGAATATGATCATAAAGTATAAATAAAGCTATGACCTTACAGATGTTAAACAAAAATGTATTTTGTTGTTGTTTGCAGCACCGTAACCCAAGACAGCTTTGTCTTTAAAATTACCTCCATTTTACAATGAAAGACTTTTAAGATGGTTTTGCTTATGTTATTATAAAACGACAAGAACAAAACTTATGTAAATATCCATCAAACCAGTCGTATAAAGCGCTTACACCAAACACATTGAAACCTACCAAAGAAATCCAAGGAGGTCGCATGTGTTTATATACGAGTATGTTCTTTTTGCGAGACGATATGTCATCTTATCCAACAGTGGAATGAACGCATTCCATATTTGAATTATTCCTGGGCCACGAAAACTTAATTCTCTTACGATTAAAAAACATCAGCCTCAGGAGAATCTATATATTAATTCGTGAAGCGAAAACTTTGGACCCCTTTTTACGAAAATTGGGCGGACGGAGGAGTATGAAATTTCGCACACTTATGAAGAAGAAGAGAAAGATATAGAGAAGAAGTGACGAATGCTAAAATTTTTGAACAATATTTGCTACAAAGTTAAAAAAAATGAAAAAACGGGTACATACAGCTTAGAGTCTCTCTACAATGACAGGTCAAGTAATATTGGCCAATGAAATAAACCATGGTCGAAATTCGACCACCACGCAATCTCTAGTATTTGTAAACCTTACAAATTACACAATAAAATATATCCCATGTGGGACTTAAATCCACAACGACCGACGTCGACTGCGTCATCCGTGCAATAAAAAAGATCACAGTAAATTACTGCCAGAGTAAAAAATAACCCAGTCAGTTCTAAAAACTCAAAAAGATCTCTTAATTAACGCAGTCTTAACACATACTTCCACAGAGATATGCGCTCGAATTGAGACAAGAAAATACCACATTAATTATATTTAAATAGTTATGTATATTACTTTTTTAATCGGTTAGACCACCCTGACGCACGTAGTCAAGGTATCCAGCCGTGTTTATATTATCTCGGACTTGAATTATTTCAGGACGATGGTTTGTTTGTATCCGATTGTTTGTAATACGAGTACGTGGCTTTATGAGGTTGTGTTGCAGTGGTCTCGGTTCAAAAATACCATAGATAGAGATAGGAATTCTATTTTTAATTTCAAGATAAGGAGTCACTGATTTAAACGCTATTTGGAGAGATATTTAAAAAAAAAAAGTTTCTCACTCACTCAAAAGATTATTGTCTGTGTTAAAACAAATTCAACCTTTTTACCATATGTTGACAAACATTAGAAAAAAGTTCAAGATACCCTTAAACAGTAAAGAAAAACGATGATTTGAGCTTGGTTTTTTTTTTTCTTTATGGTATAGGGGGCAAACGAGCAGACGGGTCACCTGATGGTAAGTGACTACCGCCGCCCATGGGCACCTGCAACTCGAGAGTCACAAGTGAGTTGCCGCCCTTTAAGGTGGGAGTAGGAGAAGAAGGTGAGGGGGGGAAGAGTGGTAAGAGGGGGGAAATGGGAAGGATGGGAATAAGGGAGAGGGAAGGGTTAGGGCCTCCGGTAACTCACTCACACGGCGAAATGCAATGCAATCAGTGCTTCACGGCCGGTTTTCTGTGAGGCCGTGGTAACGAGCGGAGTCGAGCCGGCCCATACGTGCCGAAGCATGGCTCTCCCACATATAAATGGTTCTTGTATGGTTCTTTTTTAAATAATCGTTTTGCAATAAGACAGGTTACATTTGAAATTGTGTTTAGCAATTTAGTTAAGCTTTATTTTATTTTAGCGTATAATCGTCAAATTATATAATATACAATTATAGCCATCTATTCGCAATGCTACACGTCAAGCCTCGCTAATGAATTTTGCAAAAAACGCCTAACTGAGTCATCATTTGCCTACCCTCGTCCCAATTGCCTGGCTTGTTGGCCTAGTGGTTAGTGACCCTGACTGCTATGCCATAGGTCGTGGGTTCGATTCCTACCCGAGTCTGGGTGTTATTTGTGTCCGTTGTTTGTATATTGGTAAAGTCCCCCGCGACACAGGAATAATTCCTAATGCGGGAGATGTCTTTAAAAAAAAAAAATTTAGAGTCGGTGTAATATGTTTTATTCTTCCATTCTACTCTATCGTTCCTCATTTCACTGCTTACTCCCTTTCTAGCCATATCTTCTTTCACACAGTCCATCCATCTTTTCTATGGTCGTTCTCTTCTCTTGTACCCATCAACATCCATACACAAAACTTAGTTACATACATACTAAGTTTCGACCGCGAAACATTAGTGTGAACTGAGACTTACACAGAACAGATATTAAGCATATTAACCATATAAAACTCTTTTCACCACATTTTGCTCATCCTACACCTGAGTACCACTAAGAATTAGAAACGAAAGTTGCCAGACCAAACTTCTTTATACTCGTACAAACACGACGTTATTCGAGCCTATAGTCAAAGTTAAGGCTTCCGTAACAAAGGCGTTTGTTATTAAAACTTGTGCTCGAGCCAGACTCACTAAATAATACGTAAGAAGGCAGGCATCTATCGTGAAAACTTCACTTCGTAAGTTTCGACGGCGAAACATTATCATTTAAACTTTAAGTGAGTTTACCTAGTATCTTTGTGTAAGGGATGTTGCTTTCTGTCGATAACTTACATTGTTAAGTGACATGTAACAGCCGAAAGTTAAACAAGTTTAGTTTTCTTGAAGTGTATCCCAGCTGGATATATAGAAGGTTATTTTATAGTTAGTTTCAGAACATAGTTCCGAGTTAGTTTATTCGTTCGTTTTAAATGGATATGTTTGGCTTCGTATTTATTTAGGGAATCGTTCATGATAAGCGTCAAATGTAAAAAAATAAAATAATGTCTGTCAATTATATAAAACTTAACTACACGTAATCCTAATTTACAGCGATTGTCGGAAATTTATACAGTGTCTGACAGTTTGCAAAATGAGCAACTTCTAGAAAAAGAGACATGGGCGTCTGACGTCACTAACAAATTACTTTTTTTTTTCTTGATCTTCTTAGAAAGTAGCATAAGACATTTAAGATAATTGATAGATAATTTCTACAGTCAACTCTACAATGAGGCCCGTAGGGCTGTGTGGGCGATAAAACAAAATAAATCGTTCCTATCTACGCAAGATGATGGAGCCCCGTGATATGGTGTGACGTCATTGCAAATTCCATAATGTATTTCTGTCTGGTTATACAAGCGATGGTGATTTTAAACGTTCTGTAACAATATGTAGCTCCGCCATATCAAGGATGGGTTTATATTTGTTTGAATCAATACTTGTAGCAATAAAAGTAGCTGAATACATTGAGACAGCTCACACACGGCCGTCTGATCCCAAACCAGGCAGATCCTGTGCTATCGTAACGAGACTGCTGGTTAACATACTTATATATTACTATTACAAACATACTACAGATAAATTACATCCAGACATGGAACCAATGATATGTCATGGGTGGGAATCGAACCTCGATTGTCCTGCTGATGTCGTATCACCAGTCAGGATCACTAACCACTATACCGACAAGATATATAATTTTATGTAAAACCTGGATAGGGGGTATCGGAATCGAACCGTATGCAAAACAACATACTAGATCACACCAGCCCCTCGCCGCCCCTGTCCATCGTTTCTGGTGACCCTTTTATTTGAAGGAGAGTAAACGATCTACGATGTACCGAACCGCTACGTACCGCTTCGTAACCTGAAAGAGTACACAACCACTCATATATTTTTTAAGTTTTAGATAAGTTCTAGCACAGGGCAGCAAATCCCTCCAAGAGCGTCAGAGCGTTGCGTTTTCTCCACCGTACCCTTAAATAATCTGCAGAACTGGCAAAGAGACCATACATAACGCGGGTCCGTCGCACAGTAGATCATTGATCGAAAGCGGCAGTACCTACCACTGTCCAAGTCAGTCCTTCAAAATGACTTAAAACTTTTTGTTTGAACTAAAAATTTATGATCAACACAAAAGGTGACCACAACAATAGTTTGTTCTGTCAAAAGAAAAACAAATAATATATGAAAATAAATAACATCGTGTTGCAAATAGGTAAGGTCGCTATCTGCCAGTTATCTATAACCGCCGGTTTCCAAATAGTTGAGCCCTCTGAAAAGAAATTGGTCAAACACTCACAGGCACTTTTTTAATGCCCCGTTCCTATAATCAAGAAACGATTCGTTTAGCTTACGGACGGTAAAATTTCGTTGAATGTCAACGAAAATTTTACCGTCCGTAAGCAAAACGAATCGTTTCCTGATTACAGGAACCGGACATAGATCACCAGATAGTTTACCAATATTTAGTAAAATGTAACACTGCCCTAAAAACAGTGTACGTCGTCAAGAATACACTATGGTAACAGCGTCAGCTAAATTTCCTCCATTACTCAAAACGAAGGTTATGTTTGACAATTCAACAGTTTTGTTAAACATCTTACCAAACCTACACGCCTACACACTGCAGATATATGCCAAGATATGAATGACAAGGGTTACTTATCATGGGTACGTAACATTTCACCTTTTAAACTAGATAATTCTTATCAGGATACAAGACAGGATATACATACAATGAACACATTGAATTCTGAGAATAGAATCTATTATACTAGTTTCACTGTAAACTAGCATAATGCTACAACACTTTCGTACATCTAGGACATTACGAACATTATAAGTCTTAAACTTAAACTCTCTTTTTAAAGTCACAAACATAAGTACCAAACTCATAATAGTATCTTCTGTGACATTTACACAGAAAAGCGCATCTAGACCCAAACTAGGCATAGTTTGTACTGTGAGTTCTAGAAAACTGGTATACATACATTAAATACATTTTATACATACCTAGAAATAGACAAATACATGCATAAAATTTTAGCACTGAATCCGACATGGCAGTCGAACTCTCTTTTGCCCCTCCACATAAATTAACATCGGTATCGCACAACGCTGACGTTGAGTTCGATAAATCTGTCAAAAGTCAGAGGGCTTTTTGAAGTTTATGTATAATTAATTCTCACTTACTTTAACAGTGAATTAAAACATCGGGATGTATACAAACTTTGTCAAACATGAGAATTCTATAAATAGTTCTCATAGGTTTATAAATTCCGCCAACCGTACTAGATCAACTCGGTGCCCTGCGCATACCTTCTTTCTTAATGAGAGGAAGCCCGTTCTAACTCATTAGTGCGATCTACGTGAGAAACATATATAGGGCGGTCTACGTGAGAAGAAACATAATGATTATACAATAATTTACACTTTTAGTTGGGGTCGTATGTCAGTATCTTCGTGATTTTTTTATGTGACAGTGGCATTCTTCTCAACAGTTCCAGCTAAGCTAAATACTTGTTTTAAAAGTTTTTCTCGGCGCAGCATGTGGGGTTTCATACAGTTCGATTCCTACACATCACGCCATCTAAAACGACGGTGGTAATAACGGCCCGTGGGGGTTTCTTTTCTTCACTTAGGAGTAAGAAGTGCTTCACGTGGCGTCCGTAGTAAATTAGATGAGTTTCTTAGGAAGTAGTTCACACCTGCAACAACCATCGAGATATAATAATGACTCAGTAGCAACAACTTGTTCGCAAAGTCGACTTTAGCCATTACGCTACTACAGAAAAATCTAAAGAATGTTAAATTTTGTCAAAGTAATGATCCGTAATTAATTAGGCCAAGAACACAGAGTACACAATAAATTAATTCGCTAAGATTTATGTGTAATGTCAAGCGCACATTTAAGACGAAATGAGTTTCTGTTTATCAGCTGTAAATATGCCAAAGTAATTGCGCATGAAATCTCCTGTAATCAGCCATGAACCATGCAGAATGTCATAGCGAATAAACAACAATACTACAATAATGCCACTGGTTATTTTCTGAAAATAAATCGATACTGCATTCGCTAAATTAACATACATACTCACGCTTGGGGTACCTACCCTAGGGGTAGGTAGAGGCGATTAAATACCCACATTTTGCCAACTATTATTTTGGTCCCATTCACGTAATAAGGGGCAAGCTGGTTGCCGCCAGCCGGGCACTAGATTAAAGATGAGAAAATTGGGAATATATTGAAAGGGAAAGGCAGGCAATGGAAGGTAAAGGATATTGCTTATACGGATGGATTGGGGGGTGTAAGCAATAGCTCAAGGGGACCCCTACCAGTAACTCGAACTTTCTGTTGCCGGGAAATCCGAGCCCTATACCTAAATATTAAATTAGCAGCCATGCAAATGATTAAATGTTTAAGAGTAAGTTTAAGAGGAGGGTCACACCTTACACATTACCAGTATTCTTATTGACCCCTAAAATTAAGCGAAATGGTCGTGCTAAAAGTGGATTCACTTCAGTGGTGTACCGGGTGAGGTTCGGTTTATCAATTATGATGATAATAATAACAGCCTTTATTTAACAATCCAACTTAACGATACATGATTTACTTAAATACTAATTAGTATTACTTGACACTAGTTTCACGAAGATTATCTTGCTTTCTAACGTAGGCCCCCCCCTAAAGCTTGCCACAGGGCGCAATCTTGTGTCTTTCTTGTCCACGTAGTTCCTGCTACTCTATTAATGTCGACTTTCCTCCTACGATGTTGTGTCCCTCTCTTTCTTTTATGTAGTTTTGGGCACCACTTTATCTTTTTTATTTCTCTTTATACGATTACGCAATTACTTGGTCGCAATACTGACGTCTTTGTCATTACGCTACCGGTCATTAATGTTACTTCTACTCTCACACTACCACGAGGTACATCTTTTTTAATGAATACGAAACAGAAAATTATTTTTTATCGCCTAAAAGTAATGCCAATCGATCAATCAAATTAATTATGTTTGTCACATAAATACTAAAATAACCCTATCTTTTTATGTTAATGAAAATGTTAATGAAAATGAAATACAGTGCCACGCAGCGATGGCTTGTGTGTCATTATTATGCGGAGATCCACAACATTTATTTTACCGCGATTGTTTATGCACAGTATTACAACATCTGAAGCTCGTAAAATAACCAATCACGTCATTATCTATTAATGCACGATTAAGATTTTTTTTTAATAAATGTTATACGAAAATTGCACAAAAAAAAAGTTAACATAACCGATATTATTTCACTTGTTACTAAAGTTAATTGGTTCCACCTACGATGCTCATAAATCATTTACTTTTACTTTTAAAACCTCTTTTTATTATTATTATATATATTATTAATTATCTGACCCTTAAAAGCAAACAATAACCACCACTTACGAAGAGCTAAATAAGCTTCATCGTTCTAATTACTCTCCGTCGTATGATCTGGTTTCCTTGCTCCACAAACAACAGGAAAAGTCGTTAAAATTTTATCGATACGCTACGTGCCAACTCTAAACCATGGCGGTTCCAGGTACGATTTATGGGACTAGGCCAACTTGCGTCATCTTCCGTCAATGAACAAGTTATCCAGGATTTGTGGTTTCTAGTTACTTTAGACTAATAATAGTCCTGTAGCATTTAATACACAATTAAGAGACTAGGAAAAGATTTTTAGGTTGGCACTAAAGTTGAAGACGTGAATGCCATTAGAAAAAGACAGAATCGCGAACAGAAAGAATAAAAAAATGGCCTACTAGCTTTCGCTTGCAGCTTCGCTTGTGTTAATCTCGATTTTGTCAATCAACACAGTCCCCCCCCCCCCCCCGAACAGTATATTTTTTTCGGGATAAAAGGTATGTTTTTTCTGTACCTGCAAAATTTCATCATGATCGGTTGAGCAGTTACAGCATGAAAGCCTAACAAACCATCGTTTTTTTTTTTGGTAAAATTAAAGTCAATTTAATGAAACATTTTAAAGACCGATCACGTGATTTAGATTTTAGATTTAGAGAAATTAAATGAATTATTGTTTGTTAATATTCTGTTTACAATTGTTCTACAGACACAAATTAGTACAAGTTTAGACAAGTTACAATTCCGATGTCTGAAGGACGACGTCCGAAATGTTACAACAACTTCAGTAATTAACACAAGCATTTAGCTTAGCTGGAGGTTAACAAGAATACTAGTAATGTGTAACCGAGGCTACTAGTAGTATTTTTTCTAAAAAAAAAGAAAAAATATATATTTTCTATGTATATACGAAAGGAAACGAGAGATCTTCATTTTAGTTCTACCATATGTGATTCATTATGATTTTATGACTGAAGGTTAGAGACATAAATAAACTATATTGTATGCAAACTAAATCACATAATAGTACAACCAATTATTTTTACGCTTGATGCATAGATTGAGATAAGCCGATGATTAGATCATTTACATCCTTTTAATATGTTTTCAAATCAGCTACTGAGACTTCTGATGTCACCAAGTAAGTTTATTACTACATCACGATTCAGTGAATCTGGCTAGGAGTGACGTCATCGGTTCAAACAAACTTAATGGATGATGGTAATCTATGTAAGTATGTTTAGATTATCAATAGAATCAATGTCATTATGTTTATTGGAATCAACTGTAGTGGGCTACCAAGGTTTAGATCTCAGCGATATTTTGTATCATCTCAACAGATAACCTATAGTTATGTATTTATACGGGGATTAACGCGATCACGAAAAGATATTACATACCTCTGAATTGCCTGACGTTTCGACCAGGTTGCACTGGCCGTAGTCAAAGGCTGACTCAGCCAGCTCAGTCAGCCAATATTTTTCTCAATTATTTAAATTCACTTGAAATTTTAACTGTTGTTTAAACAACTTGTGTGTGCTTAGTGTGCTTATGTATATATATGTATATATTATGTAAATATATCGAATATTGTCGCCAACTTAGTCAGAAAATGTCTTTAAAGGAACTATCAAATTTCACCATTTCTTTTTTGAAACTCTAAGTGTAGCAGTCAATCAATTTATTTTGTTAACACGGCGTACATGCATATATACATTTTTATAAATTACATCTTACGTACGTACTGACATGTGATACTATTTTCATGGGCATTAGTCATCCACATTCAAGTATTTAATAACTATATTTTAAATTTTACTGAATGTAAACTACAGCCGTTACAAAAATTCCAAGATTTTATTCAGAACTACAAAAGACGTGAAACTAGTTTTTCTCAGATTTAGTCATTTCAATAGTCTGCATTATAGTGACTTGAATACAATGATTCTAAAACGGTATTGGGTAAGGCAATGCATAGCGTCAAAGAAATCGAAAACTGATAAGCGAAATGTTGGTATAGTAAGAAAAATCTAGACGAGTCTGGCACATAAAGCTAAAGATGATACGAATGGAGATAGATCTGAACGATGATAACGACGATAGGACAACCAACAAACTTTCAAAGTCGAACGAGGATAGTTAATTTATATCACTTTAACGAGAATGTTATAGATACATATCAAATAGGCTCTATCATCCCACTAATATTATAAATGTGAAAGTTTGGATGGATGGATGCAGTAGTTTTGGCGTGAAAGAGTAATAATACTCTTTCACGCCAAAACTACTGCACCGATTGCGATGAAACTTGGCATGTAGATAGCTGGAGACCTGGATTAACATATAGGCTCCTTTTTATCCCGATATTTCCACGGGATCGGGACTTACGCGGGTTAAACCGCGGGCCCTGCTAGTAATATATATATATTGTAAATCAAAATAACGAGCTCTTTCTTACTGGACCTGACCTGGATGTTTTTAAAGTCTAACATTATATTATCCAGCTTGATAGATTGATGTACAAATTACACGGCTAACATTTAAAACAATTGACTAAATATACCGCACTAAATACATTACAACAAAATAGACACGCTAATAGACTGAATTACGATTATCAATTATGGCACTTCGCCCATCGTTGAATTAACACACGGTAACAGATAATTTGCTATCTTTGACCCTCTGTTACTTTTGTAATCTAGATCAAAAGACTGCCAAACATCTGAAGCAAATGCTAAATCTATGACAGATTAAAAGCACTTTAAAAGCATCTATTTATTGAACAGAAAGATTGTTTAAACGTGCCCGATAAAAATAAAAGTGTAAGATTAATTTGCAAAATACATACATTCAAACGTGTTTTGCAAATATAATATACGTACAAGATCAATTCTAAAGTTTAGCACTGTTATAAATTCAAGTACATGATCATAGAAGAGGAAAGAATAATTAAATTAGATAAACAAGAAATTTATATTGTACTTAGCTAGATTTATCAATCAATCTATCCCTCGGGAATAATACTTTTTTTCTACATGAAAGGCATCCTGTTTTTTGTCAATATGTATGCAAAATTCATGATGATCGGGTGAGTCATGAAAGGTCATGAAAGCGTAACAACTCAGACACATTCGCATTTCTAATATTATGGTTAGAACTAGTTAAGATGTATGCCAAATTCATACAATATCAGAACTAAGATCAGTCATTTGATCTGGATGAAGTTATTCATGGAAACTATCTACGTCTACCATGAAACATTTCTATCATCGAGTCGATCAATAAGACATTTGTGCGTGTTAAGACTGTCACTAACATACTGGGGCCTAGAAAATGTGACATTCTTGACTCTCTTCATTGAGATCAATTCATATTGACATCATTGACTCCTTACACAACACCTATTGGAACTTTGGAACAGATGTTTTTCCAATTGCGTCTTTGGGGTCACTTGTAGAAACTAACTAAACACTATTTGCTTCAATCATTCCTTCGGAAATATTGCATCAATGATTTCATCAATTTGATCGGTCAATTTCGTCAGACCATTTTGTTTTATCACTAGCTTTTGCCCGTATCTTTCGCTCGCTTTTATGTATCTCTTGTTAATCATTCTATACCTCCAAAACAGTACTTTTTTTCTGAACAAATTTGTCTGTCTTTTTATGACATGTACTCTTGCCAACGTGCACTCATACTTTCATAACGATCGGTTGAGTATTTATAACATTATATATTAGTAAGAATTATAGAAATTATGATTTACTAGGTTCATTGATATGCATGTAAACCATATAAAAATGAATGAAGATGAAACCATTACTAAACCTGTTATGATTCAAAATAGATACCGAATTAATTTAACATTCCTTTTCGTTCCAACTCAAACCATATTAATGGCGTTTGTTGATTTTATATTACCATAGGCGATGGTTTCGGTATTAAACCATAAAAATATATAGTTTACATAATGAAAGAAGACCCTTTAAAACAGTGAAGCATATACCTACTTGTATAACTACCTGCACATATATTAATGGAAAACGATTTCTATCGAAGTGTAGAACCATTTTACTTTGGTGGGTTTTTCGAATGATATATTTAAATACCTTTTTATAATAATCTCCATGGTAATTTGTACGATTTGGTAGCAACGGACAGGCTTTATTTTATCAGTGTTTAAATAATTACATAGCGACTGAATTTCCATTATTTAACTTGAAGTCATTTAGGTTAAAATGCTGCCACATTGACTCATAGGTGAAAACTGTAACAGCGTCAACAGAATCAGCTAATTTTAGTAATATTTATGCATATGGTAATAACATGCCAAAACATATTAAATTGCAGTTGTAAGAAACAGTAGAAGTAATTGGTCTGGTAATATTACAGTAAACCAACTGTTACCCAAATTTCTGCAAAATATTTCTTCAGAACAATAAAACTCATGACTGGATTCAACAAATACATTGTACAAACAGATTCATAACTATTGTCGATGCAAATAAGTAGAATAGTAAGAAAAATTTCACTGTTTTAAATTATATCTATAGATTAGCGTATTTTGATACTAAATCCACATCCTAATAAAGACACTTTCTTAATCTAGATACAGGGACGAAGATCATTATCATGTTTCATGTCTTAGACCGATGTCCAGTATTCGGTAGAAGTTTTGCAAAATACACGGCATCTTCATATTTATTGGACCCTGGATACTTTACAGCTTAAGTTCTTGGATTTCACACGCCACACATGCTTATTAAATGTGTATTTTGGGCATACACGACTATTTTCGGACCCGACGGGGCCCCTTTTCAGGTCGGTGTCAAGCGCCATACAAAGATATGAGTAAACCAACACATCATAAATCTTTAATAAATACAGACATCCTCTCTATGACATTGACGTCTATATTTAAGAATAAAACAATTTTACATGTATTGAGGTTGGGTAATATGAGGCTATCTAGCAAATGTTGTCAGTTTCACCACTTTGTCTGTTGCAAGTAGATGCTACACAAGCAAGATATAATCTTTCAAGGACCATGCTTTTGTACAAATGTCTAATGTGTATTGATCTATAATGCTTACGGTACTTACGTTAGAGAGCTCGAACTTCCCGTCAATAGCCAGTTCGAGTTGGTGGTCAGGTATCCGATCCTGAGCTTCTCGACCTATTGCTAACACTTTCCAATCCATCCGTATAAGTAATAATATCCCTTTTCTTTCATTGCTTTCCCTTCCTTACTACATTTCCTTTTCAATATACTCCCACTTTTCCCATTTTGAATTGACAGTCTCAAAGGTCTACCCCCCATTAAGTAAGTGAACCAAACTATAGTTAGCAAAAATGTTAGTGTTTAGCACGCCTCTGCATGTATACAGTACTTAATATAAACATCATACCACCTTTTTACAGTATGGCATGGATATGACGTCACCGCACACCTCTGATTACACAGATGCGCCGGCGCAAATGACCCACATACTCGACATTGGACCGATCCGATGAACGTTTGTTTACAGAACGACGATTGTCTTGGCTTGTGTTGACAGTCTTACAGTTTGCCATATTTTTAATTGTGGGTAAATACCATAATTAAAAGTATAGGAGCCGTACTTTTAATAAGCATTCAAGAAGTTCCCTGGTGACCAGCTTTTATTTAAGTGTGGTCATTAACAACAAAAGGTATGAAAAACACCTCTATTCCACAGAAGACCCCGGTTAATGAAGACTGTCAGCTTAGTTTTGCATTTCGGCTTATAAGTAAGGGCTGTGGCTAAAGGTATGGCACTGCTGGAATCAGATGTTCATATTGCTGGAGCCAAATACCATCACGTAAACTGACAACTCCTCGGGCAGGAGAGCTGGCAACTGACAATTCAGTAACCGTTTCACCGGGAGTAGGTAAAGTAGATAAACTAAGCTTGTTGCTTAAAAAAACTGACAATTGATTTATGATAAATGGTTAAATGTAAGATCATAATAATATACTAAAGAATCTTATCTTCCAGTTTCTTTATCTCTGTGTAAAAAACCAACAGCCGAATTTTCGCATCATAATATATGTAAAAGTAAAATCTGAAACGTGAAATCATCAGTTGTACGAATTTGTTTTCAACTGCTATGCAAATATAAAAATCACCAACGCTAAAAAGGTATTTGGTGAAATGTATATATTACTATGAATTCTTATTGTGAGATACTATTATCGTATATACATTATTGATTATATTGTTTAGACATTAAAACCACATTCCAAATTCGGTCAATGCCCTAAGAATTCCTTAAAAAAAATATGAACCCATTACTAAAGCTGTTAGTAGCCAAAATGGATACTGAATTAATTTTACGTTGATCCTTATTATCGTGTCTGTCTCATTCTCACTCAGAACAAGTTATATCTCTTTCCTCTTCATTCTAACTTTAATGTGGCGTTTGTTGATTCTATATTTACATAGGCGGTGGTTTCGGTATTAAGTATTCAATAACATTGATTGGTCATTATGCAAGATAATATGAGGTTGATACACTTTTATTATGTGACTATTATTATCTTCTGTATGCGAGTCCGCTCCGTTTGCTAAAGCCGAGTGAGACCCGTTTTTAGTTTTCGCTTAGCACTTTCCGTTTGACTCTTTCTTGGTGGAAGCACTTCTATGAATTGACAGAGTATTTTCTGGAGAGGTATAAACTGATGTGTTGACTGAGGTGTGACTATACTTTAGCATTGATAGTTAGAATGTTGTTCGTGTGTCATACATTGTTAATTATATCGTTTCTAATGTTGATGAAGATGTGCTAGTAGTAAAATGGAATAAGTGTCATAAAACTATTATTATACTACCTAATCATCATGTTTGTATAGCTCACGCACTTGATTCGATTTTGTTTTTGTTTCTAATTAGAACTCGTTTTAGAATCCAACTTGATTTAAAAACCGTATGTCTTAATTTCTTTTGTAGCAATAGGTACGAACTTTTTATTCCCGCCTTCTTTTAACCAGCTTGATACTCAAACGTAATTTGCCATATCCTAACTAATATTATAAATGCCAAAGTTTATTTGTTTTTTACGCCTTCACGCCTTGACTACTAAACCCATAATCATGAAATTTTGCACAAATGTTGTCAACCTTTCATGCAGAAAAAAACTGCATACTATTCAGTACCTTTCCCATCTAACAGTAAATTACTATTACCGAGGGATACCGAAATTAATTGACAAAATCTACAATAACTACATCATCTGCAAAAGCTAGTTCAACATACTTGAGTCTATGATTAGGTACTCTATGGTGATCAAATGTTTTGTGTCAGCCAGACCACTCAAATTCGACCAGATTTTTTCTATGATGTATCTCCTACTCTTCCTACTATCCTATTAATATTATAAACGTGAAGTTTGTGAGGACGTAAGGATGTTTGTTACTCTTTCACACAAAAACTACTGAACCGATTGCGATGAAACTTGGTATGTAGATAGCTGAAGACCTGGATTAACAGCTTGTAATAACCTCAGACCAAACTAAATGTAGACAGAAACCAGACAGACAGCGTCTTTACTTAGCCTTGCACGTGAACATTAACAGTATTCAATTACATACGTAAGTAAATTGGTTGAATGTTGACATTTTATTGGTTGTTCAAATGTCTGCAATGAAAATGGCCTCGTGATGTCACAGCTTAAATATAGTGAAAATATTATCTGGGGCAACTTAAATTGACAATTGCGAGATATCTAATTGCATTTATTCAAGGTTTATTTGATGGAGTGAAGGCTAAAGGACTGGATTATGAGTAATGAATTGTTTTCATGAATGAACTTATAAATATCAATGACGTACACCGATTTATAAGTGATATCATAGCAGCAGATAGCTAAGATAAAAATGGTGTCTTATATGCAACAGCAATGAAATAAGAATACTATCTGGTACTACAAATTACTTATTTAGCTATTGCATCTTTCAATCTTATTATTATCAAGGAAATAAAACATTAACTATACTAGAGACTACGTAGAGTACCTGTTTACATTATCTTATATATAAAATTCTCGTGTCACAATGTTGGTTACCTCACTCCTCCGAAAGGGCTTGACCGATTCTCATGAAATTTTGTGTGCATATTGGGTAGGTCTGAGAATCGGACAACATCTATTTTTCATCCCCCTAAATGTTAAGGGTAGTCCACCCCTAATTTTTTTTTTAATTTTTAGATATTTTTTTTTTATGATACAGCATTAGAAAATACATACAACCCTGAATTTTCAACCCTCTACGATCAACCCCTATTTTTTAATCGCGATTTTTATATTATTCTGTTCCATCAACAGATCCGTAATAGGGTTGCAAGATGGCAATCGAATTAATTGTAGGTACGATAAATTTTCATGTAAAATTATAAAAAAGGCATTGCAACGCATGCCGGGTACATCTAGTTTTTTTCTAAAATATTCTATTTTTCCGGAAAACCTTTCAAATTCTTTGTTTAAAGACTTAGTTCGTACTATTACTAAGTCAGTCTAACCATTCTCAAGTGAACCGCTTACTAACAGTATTTCATTCTCACTTATCTATACATTGGCAGGTCATTGATTCCATACGTGAAGATATTTTTTGTCCCCTAACTGATTTCGCAAAAGTTTTAGCTTCCTGCACTTCTACATATCTAGTGTGGGAGAAATGAAATGAAATGAGTGCAGAATACTAAAACTGTTAACAATAAGTATGTGTTATATATAATAAATTAAAAAAGGTGTGTGTCAGCTCCGACGCACGACTGGAGTTTACAATTTACTGGCGGTTCTGTCTCTCTCTCTCTCTCATCATTTGTAGTAGACTAGATCTCTCACATCATCATCGCTGTACAGTATATATTCTATACATATATACATGCGTCGAGTATATGGAGTAAACTCCAATAAAGCACAAAAAGCACAACAAAGCGTTAAAGCGTTACGCTGCCCTCCGATCACTAAATTTTACTCTACATATTTTTTTCATACCGGGCGCCTTATATGAAAATCGATTTTTGAGGAGTAAACTACAAAAAACATATGTGAAAACTGCTACATCAAGCTAAACGTTCATAAATGTGTATTATGTTGACCTGTCAAAGGGGAGAGGCTGTAATGAAAGTACAATTGTGGTCAAAAGATCAATGAAAGAGAACAAAACATTCAAAACTTAATTAATTATGGCTGAAATTCGACCACCAGGCGGCCTCTAGTAAAGATAAATAAAACAAATGTATAAAAAAAACTCACACATCTCTAAATAGTTCTCCTTAACTGTACATACATCTGTCAAACGCCGCACGTGCTTTCTGCATTTCTACATTCAGCTAATTTAAGAGCTACACTACTAATTAAATAGGAACTTGAACAGCGAAAAACAAGTCCTATATGGAACAGAACAGTACTACATTAGTCACGAGCTAATACGTCTAAATAGAAGAATTAACGCGATGCCTAACATCTCAATCGTATGATGTATTGGACGGTCTATACTCTACTATGTAAGAGTTGTAATAAAGTGCATTGGTCATGTATTGTAAACATTTGACTTGCATTTTAGTAACAGCAATATTATTTACAATATTTTCTTAAAATCTTAGAACTTATAATATCGTTACTACTCGTAGCTGATATAATATAATATACTAGCTTTTCATTGGCCACGTGAAATTAAAAACATTTTGCATGTGTTATTTTATTTTTGTACCGTCCTCATTCAATTGTTATTTAAATTATTACATTAATTTCTTAAACAGTTGTAAACACACACTTATGAATAAATGTCTGTGCATATATCACTTATTTTATCATACATTTGTAATAATTACAATAAATTATTTACGTCAATTTATTTACAACCCGAATTTTTAATGGTTTCTAGTAAGAGGACCGAGTCCATTTTATGAACATTATTATTAAAATACGAAAAGTTTAGTGCAAGTTATAAGCGAATGAATACTACTAAATTTATTTCTAGAAGCCTAATACAATCAAAGTATCAAGAGTAATACATATTTTTTATAAATACTGGCAAATTGAACAAAATGTTGTATACGCCTGGTGCTGGCGCCTAAGATACAGGACCTAATCTATTCCCTAACCCTATACCTCTACAACTGATTATAATAAATTGATAAAATAATAATTTTAATTTATCAAATTAATGGTTTTTTTATTTATTTTACATAAAAAGTAAGTAAGTAGTAAGTACATGTAAAAAAACAACTTTAACATAAAATGCACAATGGGCGGCCTTATCAACCGCCCTTAACAAGCAATATCTTCGAGGCAACCTTTGGATGGACAGGACTGTAATGATTTAGTGTGGGTGGTTATGTTGTCAGATATAATGTGTACTAATTTTGTACATACTACTAGTATATGCTCACATACATATTTAGACAAATATATATATACATATACGTACAACTACATACGTATACACAAATACACATACATCTAAATACATCTATATTTGAAATATTGTGAACGGCTGAACCGATTTCGCTAATTATTTTTTTTGTGTTTATCATTGTCAGGAGAAGGTTCTTATGAAATAAAACAATAAGAAATTTGCACGGAAAATTAGAAAAATTAAGAAAACTTAACAACCATATTCACTATTCCAATGTAACCTTAGCGTTTTTGACATAACTGTCAGTAGTGTAACAGTTGGCGCCATTGACAGAAAAACTGCAAATTATACCATTTCGAATTTAATATTCACAGGACAATGTCTGTTGGGTCAGCTAGTACATTATAATTATGCATAGTATTAGATTATATATAGATTATCTTTTAAAGTACAACAACCATATCCACAGAACAAAATAAAGTAGACAAGACACCTGGTATTGTATGTAATCCGCACATCGGTAGTGTTCTGAACCCTCTATTACTGTGACAAGTCGTTCTTAGAAACGCCTCACAGTCTGCCAGTAATGCGATGACCGGTATTGGCACGAACATCGTAAGTACCTAGTAAATTTTTCCACCGATAATGCCAGCTGTGTTGCATAACTGAAATATGTACGCGCCTGCACTTGCCATTCTGCACCCACTCGTATTTAAAGTATAAAAATAGATTTACAGTGAAAAATCGCTTCATAGAACTTATTTTAGGGTATGATGATACATATATTAATAAGATATTAAAACAATTAACAAAAATAGGTTAACGTCGGTTAAAATGGTTGTGTTTTTACTCAAGCGATTCGCTGAGTCTATATCCAATTCACATAATAAAAGACGCTGCTTAAAGTAATATATTTAACTAGCAGCGCCACGCGGTTTCACCCGCGTAAGTCCCGATCCCGTGGGAATATCGGAACAAAAAGTAGCCTATGTGTTAATCCAGGTCTCCAGCTATCTACATACCAAGTTTCATCGCAATCGGTTCAGCGGTTTTTGCGTGAAATAGTAACAAACATCCATCCATACATCCATCCTCACAAACTTTCACGTTTATAATATTAGTAGGATACACCGAGTTGATTGAGGTGCCATATCTCATTAACCATGATCATTTAATATCGACCATCATTCACTTATACATACATTTATCTTTCACCATCAAAATCACGAGCAACATATTACTAAAATATCATAATTATAACCAATTACAATTAATCATTTTTGTACTCTTTGGTGCCGACAAACGATCGTTTAAATAATGAGTAGAAAATAATTATCGACTGGTAGTTGGTAATAAACTAATACATCATCTGTGGTGTAAGGAAGCTACACGTTGTTCATGTTGTAATTAAATGGAACTAAATATAGTGTGTGTGGTTAGTCATTGATTTATTTTAACAAAAGTACGTTCACCAAGTTTTATTTTACATGTATAGCTTTTGGCTTTAAATAGACACTCTAGCTTAAATAGTCTTTGGGTAATGAGTTTGGATACATTCAAATGATTCATTAATTTTTTTGTGAGTAATGTCGGTAATATATTTTTAAAGTTTTAATCATTTTCATCTCTTTTTCGCTCTTTTTAACCGACTTCAAAAAAGGGGGAGGTTCTCAATTCGACTGTATTTTTTATGTTACCTCAGAACTTTCGACTGGGTGAACTGATTTGATGATTCTTTTTTTATTTGAAAACTGGTACTTCCCGCGTGGTCCCATTTCAATTTGGTCCAGTTCTGACAATGGCATCCATGAGAAAACCATACAAGTCTTTTATGAAATAGTTTTATTTTTTGAAGTCCGTTTTTTTTTGAATGAATTACATCTTCCGCTTTGAAGAAGGGTAGTGGATTTATAAAATTTCTTACTATTCTAAAATACTTAGATTAAATTCCTCTCGGTTTCCTAAAGATTACTTCAATTTCAAATTCAAAAGGACTTGCTGGGTGTCAT
Source organism: Euplagia quadripunctaria (assembly GCA_963859945.1). Lineage (NCBI taxonomy): Eukaryota > Metazoa > Arthropoda > Insecta > Lepidoptera > Erebidae > Euplagia > Euplagia quadripunctaria. The sequence continues at coordinate 24,527,714 of OY982562.1, forward strand.
GCTCGATGTTTTCGTGGATCACTCTCGTTAATCCTAGTATACAGGAGTCTAAACAGTAGGAATATGGAAAGATTAATCCACAATAAAGCCTCGTTCTTCCATCCTATCAAGAGAATCTTATAGTAGAATATGTGCAAAGAATACAAGTCAGTAAAAACTCGATGCATGTTTTACATTAAATCCAAACAGGTGTTACAGCGGAAATTTAGAGAGACCTTTGTTTATAAGTGGAATACTAATAGCCTAATTGATTGACTAATTCATTACAACTACAGGCTAAACGCAGTACGTGAGCAAACGGTATTGAATTTGAAACTCGAATCCCTGTTTCGGGAATGAATGTGTAACTCGAGAGTCACAAGTGCGTTGCCGCCCTTTAAGGTGGGAGTAGGAGAAGAGGGGGAGAGGGAAAGGTTAGGGCCTCCGGTAACCTCACTCACGCGGCGAAAAGCAATGCAATCATTCCTTCACTGCCGGTTTTCTGTGAGGCTGTGGTATCGAACGGAGTCGAGCCGGCCCAAACGTGCCGAAGCATGGCTCTCCCACGTTAAAATAGTAATATATTGACCGGTCATTTTGCCTTTAATACTATTAGATACTGGTTATCGCTCAGTATTTGAAACGGGCAAACGGACATCTGTCTTGTTTGAAGCACCTGTAAGTGCAGAGGATTATGAGTCGGGTGATGGCACCGACGCGCTGTGTTGCGTATGTGCCGCGTAGCCGCTGTCTTACTGTCCTGCCGTCTCTGCGCCAGCTGCCTGTCGAAACTCGATAAGTGTCCGTGTCCTGATCACCAGCTTCTTCGGCATCAGGAACGATGAGGATCCGCTGTCGGAGAAGCTATTTAGTTTATTCTATTAGATACTAGAGTCTGTACTATTAGATACTTGATATTAGAAGCCAGTGGGCAGTTACCAGTATTTATAAAAAATCGTAGCACCCATGTGTGGTGTCACTTGTATTAACAACTTTATCTCCTTTATATAAAACTCAGTTGACGTTTTTACTAATAAAAACGGTACAATGCCAGTATTACTGCCTAGCGCGATCTTCGTATTCTTCGTAGGGAGACACCGTTATGAGCTGCTAATAAGCTATCACCTCTAGAATAAGTATTGCGTCAAGTATGACTTATTTTTGTCAACGTGGAGAACGGGGTAACACAAAAGAAAGATCCTCCGACCATGCTATAAAATGACGCTTGAAGTATTCCAATGGTTAAAAGTGTATATTACAAATACTAATCAGCATGCAAACTTTCATTGTGCAATGCAGGATCAGTAGTTACTACGTAGTTCGCTTTATTTTAGCTAGGTGGCGCTGAAGTAAATTTTCTGTATGTGAATGTCGCCACATTTCTATTATAAACTGTCACGATGCAGCTTTATACATACATACGTAATATGAACATCAATTTATCACGTTTAATGTGGTGATATTTCACTCTCACGCTTGAACTAAATCAATTAAGCTTTAGATCGTTAACTGGTAAGTTGGTTTGTCATTAATAGACTGTCAAGTATAATGCATTTAATGATGCTGAGAATGATGCCTTATTATTTCAACGAGCTTTTGAATTAAATGTAATGGATACTGATAATAGAAATGGCCTCAAAAATAAATGATTATAATGGATCAACTGAGACTGTACCATAGCCACGATTGCATTCCGTCTAGTGCCTGTACTATTATGTATTCTGTGCTAGTGCCTAGATTATACTCATGGCAGAAGGTAAAATGTGGGATGACTTGATTTCGAGTATTAGTAGTATTAGTAGTCATACGCCTTTCGATCTCCGTGGAATACAGAAACAGAAACGGAGACTTGGGTGGAGGAAATTTACTAATCTATGATCAATTTTACGTAAAATTTTACAGCTCTGTTAACTAATCCGATGATCAAATCAAAGTCAGTATATAATTATGCTTTGAGCGACTCAATATCGCTGTATAAAAACCAGATGAACGTATCTACAAAAAAGTCAAACATCGTTTTTTTTTTTCATAATACGGGTCACAAAGTGCCCCTTTATGAAATGCCAAAATGACGTAATTGTAAATTCAATATTTCACAAACTCCAATATAGCTGTGGAACCACAAGGAACTAGGTAAATTCTCGGAGTATTTTTGCTCTCCTGAAAAAATAAGAAAATGTAGATACGTTCATTTGGTTCTTATACCGCAATATGTATCTACTTGAGAAGAGATTTGACACACGATTAGTTAATTTTGGCGCTGGTCAGCCTATCGGAAACGGGGCGTTAGACGCATCGACTAAGGTCTAACCCACTGGGCACTTTTCACATAGTGTGTCTCACAGGAGTTCTGTTTAGAAATTATCACTACTATGCAAGGTTCTCCTCTCACTTTAATGGGTGTTTAACCATACTCGCATACCAACTTTCGCTCACTCAAAGTCCACCCATTACCACGACCACTAAATTGCACCCAACTCAGTTGAAGTGACGGGTGACCAAAAAATGGTATTGTACCTAACAAATATAGTCCCGATTTACACATTTAAAACATACACATTTGTATGTCTATCAACCATCTGGTCTAGTGTAGATTTGGTTAAGTTAATTAGGCTTCGAAACATGACAACAAAGCTAGCTTAGCAATCCTCACGATACTAACTATCCTTTTTAAAAAAAACTACGATTAATTTCCAAAGCGATCGTATCGATCTTATAATAGATCGATGATCAATCGTGATACAATCCATCATTGATCGCGATAGTCGTTGCTCGATACAATTTGATCGAAGCGGCGAAGGTTAACACAGTTATCAATCTCATTAATATTTAATTTCAATTTAAATCTATTGCAGATTTCATCATAACAATATACTCGTACATGTATGTGTGTTTGTTTGTTTCTTTGCTACTATATTATTATAGGTACATATTTAAGTCACTCAAACGATTTAGTCATTTTTATTGCTCCTTGCCGAATGTTTGTTAATAAATGTTTTTTTTCCATTTTGGCTAAAATAAAAATAAATAAAAATTTTAAATTTTTTGTCGGTCTCTCTGTTTGGTCCGGCTATTCTCCGGAACGGGTGGACCAATTTCCACGGGTCTTTCACTGGCAGATATCTGATGTTTCAAGAATTAACTTAGGATACTTATATTTTGGAAAAATAATTATGGTTGCGCCCAAAATATACGAAGTAGTACCTAGTTTTAAATGTAATCGTCTTCAAACTGTTGCGATTTCTATGCATATTAGATGCGTCAGTACAGCCATGACCAGTGCAATTGGCTCGAAACGGCACGTCAACAAAACGGTACCGTTACGTATAAATAATGCCGCGATTAAGTCCAACTTTCAAAAGAGTATTTCCATGTTTTTTATGGTATAGGGGCAAACGAGCAGACGGGCCACCCAAAGGCAAATGACTACTGCCGCCCATGGGCACCTGCAACTCGAGAGTCACAAGTGCTTTGCCGCCCTTTAAGGTGAGAGTAGGAGAAGAGGGGAAGAATGGGAAGCGGGGAGAGGGGCAGGACGGGAGTAAGGAAGAGGGAAGGGTTAGGGCCTCCAGTAATCTCACTCACGCGGCGAAATGCAATACAATCATTGCTTCACTGCCGGTTTTCTGTGAGGCCGTGGTATCGAGCGGACTCGAAGCATGGCACTCCCACGTTAAACGTATTTCCATGTGGAATATACATATATGCATGTTAAAATTTGATATGCCTAATGGCTTTGGAACGCATTGATTTTCGAGAACCGTTTAAACATAAATATTTAACTCAATTTACTATATTTATGAAACAATGAGCATAGAAACACAATTATATAAATCAAACAAATTCGTAACACTTAAGTAAAGATATAACCAAACCCTTACTTACATCTGGCGTAAATATTTCTGTAAACAAACGCAATGAGTTCTGTGAAATCGATTTTGTTTCCATGCGACTGACTGTGAGTTACAAGTTATAAGAGATACGCGAATTTTCTTCTTTTACCATTTTCGGTTTATCATTATTAACCATCGACACGAAAAGAGGGGTGTTATAGTAACTTTTAAACTTTTGCGTTCCATGATTATGTATTTACACGGGAATTAACGCCATCACGAAAAGGTATTACATGCCTCGGGGTTTTTTAAATTTTGATTATTTTTATAGTGCAGTAGTTAAAAAGCAGTCGTTTCAGTATTAACACAAATAAGATAATAGTTGAAATAAAACTATTTTTAACGGATTCTATCGCGATTTATTTGGTGATATTTTATTATTTACACTGATCCCGACGTTTCAGTTGCTTTTCAGCAGCCATGGTCACGGGTAGACTAAGATGGTGGTCGTCTCATGTATCGAAGTGCAAAGTTATCTCAAAGTACCCGAAGTTTGTTGATTGTTGGTGTTACTGTTTACGCAGAATGAGCTCAAAGTGTCTTGAGGCCTTGCTGTGTTTTGTATTTTCTTGGGTTTGAGTAAGTGAATAACCGGATCCCAAGCTGGTGGTACATTCATTGGTGATTATTTTTATAGTGCAGTAGTTAAAAAGCAGTCGTTTCAGTACTAACACAAATACTGGGATTAGTTAATATGCTTAGGTAGGTACTATTATTTATTTATTTCTAAGATTCTCCGTGGCAGCCCTTTGATTATACATTTAAAAAGGACATAGTTATAGTTCTAAACAGTGGCAACAAATTATCGTCGGTTATACTAAAACATTTTTTTTCTTTTTTTATAACATAGCGCTATCTAGAGGAAAACTAAGCATAGCTTGTACTGTGGTCATGAATACACATAAAACACAAATCATACTTAGATTCTTTTTTTGTAAATTCATACATTATGTCTTCCTACTATCATAAATACGAAATTTTGGATGGATGGATGTTTGTTACTCAATCATGCCAGAACGGCTCAACAGATCTGGATGAAATTTGGCACGAAGATAGGTTCTGAAACAACAGATAGGCTTTCTCGGAAAAATGTATGGGTTCCGTAGAATAGATTTAAAATTCCACATGAACGAAGTCGCGGGCAATAACTAGCAATACACAAAAACACCCTGACCAATGTAAAATAGACATATTCATGCATATATTTGAATGCATGAATATGTCTATTTTTTACTGAGCGGAAACTAGACTGACGTTACAGAAGAATTATTTAACGACTGACGTCAATTACGTCATCATCTGAACTTTATTTAAATAAAATTGCCCTATTAAATTATGAGTAACAAGTATAAATTAAAAATACCCCCGACTCAAAAACCCCTTCCACGATTAGAAAAGGCCTGATGACCTTCTTGAATTATAGCTAAGAACACGAGAGCGATCTCGAGATCTTGATCGAGAGATCAAGTCATCTTTCAAACAAAAAATCAAAACAAAAACAAATCAAAATCGGTCCATCCATTAAGGAGCTATGAGGCCACAGAGAGACACACAGATTCACTCGTTAAACTTATAACACTATAAAAATATTATTAAACAATTGCTAATACCGCTCTACTCTTTTCTCTTGCACCAACAATCATTATGCAATTACGGTCGTTGGTTTCGACCATGATCTTGATCTGGTTCCTATTCGATTACACTGTCAATGGCGATCACATCACGCGATCAATCGAATCCTATTGTATTGTTCTATTGACATTGATTGTTTATTCCTGTCTTGAAATGTGTAGATCCATTCCTTTATTATATCTCTAATGTTACCTGCATTAGCAAATGACGTCAATATCTGTCTATCTTTAAGGTGAAACGTTAATCATAAAACTAATACCACTATGGTAGCAAAATTAAATGACAAATCAAATCTGAAAACTTAAAAAAGCAAGAGTAAACTGTGAAAATAAAGAATTGTTCGTGGGAGAGCCATGCTTCGGCACGTATAGGCCGGCTTGACCGGAGTGATACCACGGCCTCACAGAAAACCGGCAGTAAAGCAATGTTTGCATTGCTTTTCGCCGAGTGAGTGAGGTTAGCGGAGGCCCTAAACCTTCCTCCCTTTTCCACCCTTCCCTTCCCCCTCCCTCTCTTCCACCCTTCCCTCCACCCACCCCCCCTTCCACCCTTCCCTCCACCCACCCCCCCTTCCACCCTTCCTCTACTCTCATCTTAAAGGCCGGCAACGCACTTCTGACTCTTGAGTTGCAGGTGCCCATGGGCGGCGGTAGTCATTTACCATCAGGTGACCCGTCTGCTCGTTTGCCCCCTATACCATAAAAAAAATACACACTAACCTAAAATGAATACTACAGTAGAAAAAGTCTATCATCTATGGATACGCTTCCTCAACACACATTCACTGCAAGAAATAGGACACAAAGTTAGCTACAATGGTCTGGATACAATATTATGTATATATTTATTTATTTACCAACAGCGCCCCGCGGTTTTACCCGCATAAGTCCCGATCCCGTGGGAATATCGGGATAAAGTAAGAGTAGCCTATGCTTTAATCCAGGTCTCCAGCTATCTACATACCAAGTTTAATTGCAATTGGTTCAGTGGTTTTTGCGTGAAAGAGTAACAAACATCCATCCATCCATCCAAACTTTCCCATTTATAATATTAGTGGGATTTAAAACTTCATGCACATTTGTACAAAGGCGGACTTAATGCCCAGGGCATTCTCTACCAGTCAACCTTGGGGTGATGTAGAAATGTTAAACGGTAGGTGCAAAGATGTGTTGAATTTTCGATTGATCTATTTGAAGGTATTTATATATAGAAGTTAAATAATCAATACAAATTGATATACATATATAATACACGAGACACACACTATTACTTTCATATGTATATACCTCTCACGTCATGAATTATGGGTGGTTTATGGCTACTATGATCCCTTAACGCCCTTAACTTATGAAAAAGCACGATATTCTGCAAGCCTAGATAAAGATAAACTATCTGGATATCCGCAATTTCTGGAGAAGAGAATTTTAATATGACTGTATTCATGGTCCCCGAGCAATAGTGCATAGATTTCCATCGCTTTTTTTAACCACAAGATGTGGCCGTTTTCCGAACCTCTCATTAAAACGGAGAGATCTATCAGATACCAAGTTATCTGCTTTTAGAAGCTGGGCTTAAAGCTTAAAACTTTTTTTTCCAAGTGAAAACTCCTTTAGCGGCGTTGTGCACTTTTTGGAATGGGTAAAAAATGTTAAACTCGCGTCAGGACACGTGACCTGATCGAAAATTCGTAAGAGGGAGCCGAGATTCTTATATTTTATAAAATGTAACATTCGAAATTCAAACATTTATTTACATTTATTTACATATTTGTTTACATTTAGATATGTTATTACCTACTTTTTATTTTTAACATAATTATATATATACAGGTGTGTGTGTGTGTATATGCAAATACATTGTGAAGTTATGTTTTCAGTTCTGACGTGCAGTCCTACGACTGACTGTTTTTTTTGTTTCAATTTCATACGCAAAAAAAGGCATGAAAAATATATTTAATAGTAACATATTAACGGTAGTCATAAAACTATAATTTAAATAACAATTTGAGATAAACATTATATGAATAATAATAATTTACACTAGTATTGTCATTACACCAGGCTTTACGTCACTCATAAATATTCATACTTGTCTAATACCTATCATAAGTGTTCTCCTATTTACATGACAGCCGTGGCTGTCTATCAAATGCTATCACAATAGGCAGTACATACATTCCCTTCTAATGTAACCTTTCTGAACAGTCACAACACAACAATTGTAGACACCAAGTTCCTTATAGACGAAGCCCTGGTGTTTGTGGGCATAGGTTTTCGAACAAATAAGACCCTGCAGAATGGTGGCATATCTGCCGGCGGTTTTCCGGTCAGTTGCATTGTGGGTAAAACCGCCTCCTTTAGCAATGGGTCTGATGTCTCAACCTGATTTTAATCTTTCAACTCTAATATACTTCTCTTCATGCCGGCGATGAGGTGGTGTAATCAAGCAGTTGGTTTCTTTCTCCCTTAGTTGATTCTCATATAAGTAGCACTACTGAGAATTTCGGTTGAAGTCGAGTTGATCATAATCTGCAAAATGTTTTTTTCCTGTTTGTTGATATTAATCATTCAACAATCCAACTCAACAAAAGAAAGATCTGTCAAACATCCGTTACACATCTTTAAATAAAGTCTTGTTTGACCTCAAAATTTGTTTATGCCAAGTATATGTTAATGTCCTATTAGCAAACTTAGATCTATCTATTATCATTACGATAAACTATTTCATTTTAAAAAGCATCCTTATGGAAGTAGGAATAAGAAGCATATCATCAAAATTTTCCACTTTGGTAGTAGCGATATACCGTTTAGGCTTTTGAATTAAACATTACAGTTCTAGATTTATTGCGAGCAAGTGACGGCGAATACTATTATCTTAAAATTTAGAGCACGTGTACATTAAACTAATAATTTAAAATATCCTCTTATTTAATTTCAGAGAGTGGTCCTTTAAAAATGCATGCCACGCTCCTAAAGTTCTGTGTCTAATAAAATCACTACATATTATATAACAAAGTCTCCCGCCGCGTCTGTCTGTCTGTCTGTCTGTCTGTTCGCGATAAACTGAAAAACTACTGAACGGATTTTTATGCATTTCAGAGTGATTCATGGGGAAGGTTTAGGTGTATAATTTGTTAAGATTTTGTGTAAATTGATTGAAATATGTTGATGATTGTTGAAGATGTCTCTGCTACCCGTGCGAAACCGGGGCGGGTTGCTAGTATAATATAAATCAGGAAGAAAGTTTTAAATCTTCATCCTACAATAGCAGTGTATATTGTTATGTTTTAAAAGATTCTACCAGTGTACCTTGGGCCATGAAAATAGTAACACTTCTCGTCTTCACCATCTCTGGGACCAAGACATCACTTAGCCCTGGACATCACTTTGCCCTGCAAAACACTCATGTCCTTGGACACTTGGAGAGGCCTTAATTACTATAAACTTCGTCGGGTCAAATTAAGCTACCCGTGCCCAGCACTTCTTCAGAGAAAAAATATTTATTTCTCGTTGTCACTCACTGAGAACGGAACGGCTAGTCCCTTTTTCATACTTATTCACTCCATATTATATAACTAAGTCCCCCGCCGCGTCTGTCTGTCTGTCTGTTCGCGATAAACTGAAAAACTACTGATCGGATTTTGATGCGGTTTTCACTAATAGACAGAGTGATTCATGAGGAAGGTTTATGTATACACATAAACCTTCCTCATGAATCACTCTGTGATTGTGTGAAATTATACAGTTTGTTAAGGTTTTGTGTAAATTGGTTGAAATATAAATCATCATATTGTTGAAAATGTCTCTGCTACCCGTGCGAAGCCGGGGCGGGTTTGCTAGTAAAAAATAAAATACGACTGTGGCGAGATCTAAATTAAGTCTTCGTGAGGCTGGTGTACCATCTTCGTCTTCAACGTCACTTTCCATCAGGTGAGTTTGAAGACAAATGCCTATTTCTTTACTGAATAAAAAATGCAGTACCGGCACGTCACAGAGGTCGTCAAACTTGCACGACTTCCACTATGTTGATAACGATGTCCGCCACGGTAACAAACTAAAAGCATAATTTCAAACTAAAACCTAGTTAATAGACACTGAAATACTAAGACCCTGAAAGACACCGAATCAGTTAAGTTCCGAATAAGATATCACTCACCCACCTTGGCGACCCTCTAAAGATAATTATCATCTTATTAACATATCCTTGTCTCGTTTGTTAGGAAAATGAGGTCATAGCACTCATTCGGAGCTGGGACGTGATCGCAAATTGTTTGGTAGAACGGGCACATTCAAAATAGAGGCATTGTCAAATGTTGTATGAGCTCAAGTATTAAGCGGTAGGCGGCAGGTTTCTTGTAGGTCTATTTCAGGATTTAAAGTAGCCTATTCAGTTCAAATTTATTTATAAGCAACATCGCAGCAAGTAATGTCCGAATCTATCTATACAGTATTCTATGTCTAAGTTACGTACTATAGACAAAAATAGACCTGGAAACATTTATGGATTTTTGTTGGGTTGCCAACATATTCTTCTTATTTTATTAATTAAAATTTATAACATTGTAAAATATCGAAGTTCAGCCGTTTTGTAGTTAGACTGAAAGCCGATCCCAACTTAGATGTGAAAAAGGCTCGGATAAAAAAATGAGATTTGAAGGTACAGAAAAAAAAATAATTGGCAATAAAAATCACAGTAACTCTCTTTCGGCTACTTTACTCTTAAAGCGCTGTAACCAAGATTATAATATTAGCCCTTGCCCGATAATAACATAGAGAATAAACAATTCATTTATAGACAAGGTATTTATAAATACCTAAATGATTACCGTACTGGTAATATATACATATATATAATACATATAAAAATACCTTACGAAATTACACACTTGGACCACACACTAACCTACATAGCCCTACAAACACAGAGACGTCAGTTGACGCCATCACCAAACAGTGAACACGCCTATAATATTGTTTAATAGGTCACACACAATACTCCATACCAATTGTACAAGGTGATCCTCCAGAATTAAACTACTAATTGAAGGAATTAGGCGATGACATATGCTATTCCTTTAATTATAATCGGCGTTGGACCGTTGGAGACTTGATTTGTTCAAGGGTCGTTTCATGATTGATTGCGCTTGAGTAGCTAATTTATTCAACAATACATGCGTGTGGCATAGTCGAGATCATTCACTTGTGGGTAGAATAGGTTCATGGTGAAGCAAAGTGTTCTCAGAGCGATAAATTAATAATGATGGCGCCGGAGGTTGATGGGTTAATTTTTGTTTCATAGAATCTTTAATGAGAATACAGTCCAACTAAATTGTTGGCATTGGCAGGCAAATACCGGAGATACAGGATTACTACTAACTAGCAGTTCCCACGCGGCTTCGCTCGCGTGTACATATTTATATATGTACATATTTTGGGCGGAACCCTAATCCTTTTTCCAAAATAAAAGTAGTCTAAGTTACTCCTTCTAACACCAGCTATCTGCCAATGAGTCCCGTGAAAATCTGTGAACCCGTTCCGGAGATTAGCCAGAACAAAAAGACAGACAAACATTTTAAAAACTGATTTTTAGGCATAGGTATCGTGCAAATAACTATATGAGCTTAAAAAAAACTATTATTTTGACATTACAAACAGACACATCAATTTTATTTATTTGTATTAATGATGATTGTATTGATATTTGTCTCATTTGGCGTTCATTGTTAATACTTAGTAGTATTTAGTAATATATAAGCATGTTTATCAGCAGTCTGGTTACCATAGTACAGGCTCTGCCTAGTTTGGGATCAGACGGCCGTGTGTGAGATGTGTCGAGTTAATATTATCCTAATTTTGGGTGTAGTACCGTCAGATGGTATTTCAAAAAAGTTTCTAAATAAGTGAGACCGATAATTGAAGTGTTTATAGTTACTGTCTATCATTAGACTGGTATTTAAAAAAAAAGTTTATACTTAAGAGATAAGAGCGCGATAATTGAGGCGTTTATAGTTACTGTCCATGTCGGTCTTTATGCTCGTTTGCCACCTTACTGGTAAAGTAAAAAAAAACTCACCCACCTTAGAGTTTACGGATTGATAATTTTTCTGGAATTTTTATAACATATCATTTTTATTTAATCTACGTTCACATCGTATCTACAATAAAGTCTCTCAATGGTTTCAAAGTGAATATAATAAACTAAACTAAATACTAAACAGAGCTGATATTTATGGTCTAAGTGAGATCAAAGACAGCCGGCGTCGGCAGCACATCAAAGGGGCAAGTGGTCTGACCGTGCGTCTGCGTTGTTGAACTATGTAGGGATTGACAGCTTAGTGTGTGTCTTATGATTTTATGATGAATAATTAACATTTAAAAAAGGATCACCGACTTCAAATCGTATTTTTTTTTTATGGTTTAGGGAGCAAACGAGCAGACGGGTCACCTGATGGTAAATGACTACCGCCACCCATGAGCACCTGCAATTCAAAAGTCACAAGTGCGTTGCCGGCCTTTATCGTGGGAGTAGGGGAAGGGGGTAATAAAGGGCGAGGAAGGGAGAGAGGAAGGGGGAAGGGTTAGGGCCTCCGCTAACCTCACTTTTTCTGTGAGGCCGTGGTATCACTCTGGGCGAGCCGGCCCATACGTGCCTAAGCATGGCTCTCCCACTGATATCGCCCACTGGAATCGTGATAAATTGTATTATTCATCCCTTAATTTTCCACCCTTATTTTAATCAAATGTAAACGGTTCACCAACTTTGGGTTCAAAAAAAAAAAATTGAAATCGGTTCACAAATGGCGAAAATATCGCGTAGCAAACACAAAAATTACAGTCGAATTAAGAAGTTCTACCTTTTTGCAGTCTGATAAAAAGTAAGTTATGTATGAAGCTTATTCATAATACGGTATATGACCACGGTCCATCCGTTCGGGAGCTACGATGCCACAGACAGACACACACAGACACGTCAAACTTATAACACACGAACTGCGACACCATGCTCTCTTCTTGTCAAATCGTTTACTTTAAGGTTATATAATTAAAAGTAGCTAGAGATCGCGTGGTGGTCGAATTCGACCATGGTATTTTCATTGGCCAGTATAACTTGAACTGTCATTGTATAGGTACTTACCATGACAGGTCAACGCATGTACTGGACGTCTGTAATTTCATTACGTCGTTTGACGTAATTTTTAAAGTTGTAACACATTGTTTAATAATGTTAGCTTTCTGCACTTCTTCTATATTTAATTTGTAAATATTCCAAAATTCACGTTACTACGTTTGCGAAATTTTCGAATAGGCGAAAATGATATCACACTTTTTCAAATTTGGAATTCCCTGAAGACTGTTAAAAAATATTTTAACCACAGATCACACACAGACACAGATCACAGATCTATTAGTCTCTTAAAAAATAAAAGATGTCTTTATCGCTTTTACAATAAATTTGAATTTGTTACTTTTCTTTCTTTTCTACGTTATAGGGTTATTTTACACACGATTTTATTAACTTAACTTGTAACTAACGAACTATGTAAACAAACGTTGCAAGTCAATTTAAACCTACTTCATTGACGTATCAAAGTGAAACTTTGTATGTAGCCATATAAGTAGTTTTGAAGACTGTACTATAACTTGGCACCTTAGAGTTGATCTAATTATATGGGAAGGAGATGGACAGTGAAACTCTTCAGTGGCTACTAATAAACCCGTCGATATTGGGCTCATATGATTCGTTTTGACAAGTCCAACCGAATATGCTTGGTAATGATTGTCTGTTTCTGAAGAAGCCACGAGGTGGAGGTATATCATTTTTTTATTCAGCTGGCCATTAAAATGTATTTTTTAGAGTTTCTGTACCCAAAGGGTAAAATCGCACCCTATTACTAAGACTCCACTGTCCATCTGTCTGTCTGTCACCAGGCTGTATCTCATGAACCGTGATAGCTAGACAGTTGAAATTTTCACAGATGATGTTTTCTGTGGCCGCAATAACAACAAATAATAAAAATAAATAAAAAATTAAAGAGGTCTCCCTCTTTGGCCGGTTTTTTTTGTTCATATCAAGGCTTGGAAATGAAGAATTCTTAATCCAGCAGTTGATTCTCTGTGACTTTATCAATAGCCTACTTAAATAACACACAAGTATCTACTTGAGCATTTTGTATGCTTGTTTCTATTTATAGATATATCTATAAATATAAACAGGTATACAAAATGCATTGAACTTTGTTAAGATACCAATAAAGTCTAAACTACACTGGCAAGGTTAAGGATATAATCCGTATAAAAAGGAAGCATCCATCTAGCCAGGATCATAAAGTGAGAAACATATCGTAAAATTATACCATAACTATGGATTTCTCTCAAAGGAGCTCAAGATTATTAAGATGCACTTTAGAAATATATACATATAAACATGTTTTTGTTATAAAATGCAGCCTTTTCAAGTCCACATACCCACCAACAGATAGACAAACTATCTCCCCGTTGGTGGACTTACGAGTAAATCTCAAAAACCACTGAAGGAACGGCTGTTATGTCCCTCCAACACAAAAGGGCGGATCGCAGCCCATTGGTTGATGTATGGAAGTTGTATATAATATAGTTTTTGACTGGCCTGTTGGCCTAGTGGTTAGTGACCCTGACCGCTATGCTTATTAGTCGTGGGTTCTATTCCCACCTGAGTCTGGGTTTTCTTTGTGTCCGTTGTTTCTATGTTTATAAAGTCCCCCGCGACACAGGAGTAATTGCTAATACGGGAGTTGTCTTTTTTAAAAGAAAAAAATAAATAAAATATATATACTAATCGGCGCGGGAACTTAAATTGCGCGATTTAGGGTTAGTAATTACTGCGTATTTCAGCTTGTCTTCGCTAGATGACGTTGGAGTATGTTTTTGCTGTATATGGCAGTCGCCACACATCGAAGTTGGGTTAAGGGTGGTTGACACTCGAATGACACCATGATATTGCATGTGGTGATAGGCATAGTCAAACAAGCGCTGGCTAAGCGCTTGTTTTCCACCTTGTTGATGAAAAAAAATCGGCTGTGGTATACCTATACCTATATTAGTCACCATAGTTAACCTAGAGAAGTAATAGTCGGCGCAAGCAGTTAGTTAACAACAGCAGTTAGGTAACATTTATTAAAACTGCAGCTTTATTCTGCTTTTGTAATGGAACATCGTACCAGCAGGTATTTATTTTATGCATATAATACAAGTCTATAAATTTACGAAGATTTTCCAAACTACTTTCTACTAATATCCGTAATGCAATTTCTGTTCTGTTTTTACAATCTTCACCTGAAATTATGCATTGCAATAAATTGCATATAATATAAAATGAAGAACTTATAAATAACGTTTGATCTTAGCACTGGTTATTATCAGTTTGTCATTGTTGAAACTTGAAATTGTTTTTTTTTAAGATTTCGCACAAAAACCTCTAAAATACTTTTTTTCGTGTTTGGTGTTTATTAAATTGTACGACAATTTCAATCTCATCTCTTTCTTTCTCTTTTTCTCTCTTTCTCTCTCTCTCTCTCTCTCTCTCTCTCTGTATGTGTGTGTGTGTGTTTTCCCTTTCCTAGTCTTCCCTTTTGTCAACTGTTTGATGGAGTAATGTTTTCATGTCTTCAGTTAGAAACCAACCGCTTTTCTCATAAAACACGTTTGCGGTATTATTTTGGGACTATGTAAAAAACATTGTTTACATTACGTTGCATTGCACGAGCTCGCAAGTAACCTAGTTGGCAAATATACCCATGTCCCAATATAAAATGGAGTAATATATTGTTCCCCACGCATGCTCTATACTTGCAGTGAACAGCCAATACTAAGAAACTAGATATATACAGACATTTTTAACTGATTCAAGGTGAGATTCTTGAAAATCTGTGTAAAATCATTTTAGTTTGATCAAGGTGAGATGCTGTACAGTATTTTTTGAGCAAGCCAGTATTATCTATTTCAAGATAAATGTTAAGAAGTTTAAAATTACTTAAAAATCCGGGCATTCGAGTTCTCCGCATTCAGTCAGAGGAACATGCGAAGACACAGAACAACCCAAAAAGCAGTTTATTTTTATTGACAAAAACAATACTCAGACAGAGGACAACTATTAGTTACACTAACTTTACGTGCCTCTTATGAAATAAAACTTTTTTTTTTTATTTATATGAACCCTTTCATGAAACTGCCCGTTCGCATCAGTTCTCAAAGCATGCCGTCAGTGCGTCTGTATGTGAAAAAATATCATAAACTAGTCAAACTTCGCTCGACAACGAAAGCTGTTTTCCGCTGGCCTGCAGCCAAACTAGCTGAACTTGGCTACGGCTTCTTTATAATAATTAATAGGTTCTACGTGATGGAATTTAACGGTCGTCAGTTAAACACGAATTGGTGTGAATTGGGTAATTTGCAATAACTCCCAGATTACTCGTTCTTCTTTTGCAAAACAAACAGTATTCCTTATGATTTAGTGACACCAGTGGTTATCATTACCGCTTATAATCTGGAAACTGTGTTTGTTTGCTTACTTAGTGGTATTCCCAACATCAATCATCAGGCCGCGGCCAGACATCGCCACCTAGCCTGGTCGGAGGACTGTACCTTTGTGTTGGAGGGACACGACACGTCTCCTCCACAGTGATGATCCCGACGTGATTGGAAGCAGCCTTCAAGAAGCAGATCGCCACCGTCGTATATACACCAATGAACGTAATCAAGTCTCAGCCAACCAGCATCTTTTGCCTCAACAGGGATTCCACAGGCCTGCTGCGACAGCTCCAGCCTAGTTACCCCTACGACCTCATCAGCGTCATAGCCGTCATTCCTTTAAAACACATCTCTAATAAATCTATGACGCCAATTAAATGGCAATATATTGGCAATATACATGTAATTTTAAACTCAATCCAACTGCAAATAGAAATTTGGACAGCGTTACTTAGCACCCATCTGCTAAGTGATAAATGAGTGAGTATTGCAAGGGCACGAGAAATACGAAACACTCCGCCTGCATCACCGCTAGATCTAGATACAAGCACGTCATACTGTCTAGACGTCTAGCCCGTACTGCCGGTGTGAACCTGAGTTTGTGTTAGGCCGGATGCATGCTTGCGACTTGACGCAATAATACAGATAACACGTCTGGTTATTTTAACGCTTTTTACACGCTTTATAAATATTAACTTGACCTGCATCTATCTATCTATGTAACGGAATCTTTCAACGTAGGTTTCACCAACTTCAAGACGTCCGATTAACTTGAATATTTCCACACATATTAAGCATCGATGACAATATAAGACTAAAAAATTTAAAAATAAGTTATTGTTAGCCAAAATAATTTTTTTATACAACTGTGGATGGTGGCGATGGTGATGATTGGATAACAAGCGTACGGTCCACCTCCCGTGAAGTACCTACTAGCGATTGTACTCAATAGTAAAATCAGCATCAGTGATGCCAACTTGGGGTTTTTCTCCCTAAATTTAGGGAGAAAAAATCTATACAGGGGGTTTTTTAGGGACAAAAACTTTTTGGGGGTATTTTTAGGGATAAAATTTTAATTGTGTTTTTTTTTATTGCACTACTCTCTATACTCCATACTTGTATTCAAGTGGGTGGGGGACTTTGTTTTATAATATGTGGTGATTGTCTTTGTGTAACCATAAAGTTTTATAACAAGTCTGTGGTGAATATAGTTTCCAAATAATTGATTGTTATTTACTTCACGAAAGTTATTTATTTTAATTTTCCTTTTGTGTTGCTGTGTCGAAAAGCAATGAGTTAATTATGCCTAAATATATTCCAAAGCTTTTTACTAAAATTTGAGCAACAGGTCCAGAAGTAAAAGGTAGTTTTGTTCCATTGTAATTTATAAATGATCAAGATGGACAACGTTAAATCCAAAATTTATAATCCTTCAACATAGAATCACCAGCGCCATTGAATTACGAACAAAACCTTCTTCAATCAAACTCAGAAGAATATTTTATTTAGCTAGATCATTTCGAATGCAAGTTACTTGTAAATTCGGTACTGAAAAAAGTCATATGTCATTTAAGTTTTTTTATGGGTTTCCTGAGTTAAATTTTTTTTTTAGTTAGTTTTCTAGTAATTGTCGTCTTTTTAGGGTTTTTTGACTTCAGTTTAGGGATAAAAAGTTTTTGGAGTTGGCAACACTGATCAGCATTGCGCTGCGCTAGTTGTAAGCTGGGGTCTTTTTTACCTGGAACGGGGCAATTAGTGCAAGACTCTTTGTTAATAGCACAGGATTTAAC
The DNA here is from genome assembly GCA_963859945.1 of Euplagia quadripunctaria. Lineage (NCBI taxonomy): Eukaryota > Metazoa > Arthropoda > Insecta > Lepidoptera > Erebidae > Euplagia > Euplagia quadripunctaria. The sequence continues at coordinate 24,545,513 of OY982562.1, forward strand.
AGAACTTTAAGCTTATTAAGTATTTCAGACATCACTAAGGCGTATATTTAGTTATTTTGTCTCCTTAGGTTTCAGACCGAACTAAATATTTAAATTGATATTATAAACAATATTCTAGTTTGAAACTGTGACTGTGACCTCGACTGACAGCTCTCATAACGAACAGTGACAGTTGAAAAGCTGAAGTTTACTTATACGATTTCAAATGAATAATATTTATATAGAGTATCCAAAATAGATTGCGAAAAACATTTCAAAATCGCACAGTGAGTCATACACTCACAATTTTTATTTTAGGAGCAGATACATGATTAATATAGAAGAATGTTTATTGCGAAACCTAAATGATCTTTTTCTCTCGGGGCTTGCGATTATTTGACAACGGGTGTACACAACAACTATTAAAACTGTCCTACTTCTGAGAATAAGCTTCTAAAGTTGCCAGGCCGGCGGATTTCAGAAACTTTCGTAAAGAAAATATATTTCAGAAGAACTTTTTTAAATGCAGGTTTCATCCCGATTTTTCCTACAACGTTAAAGCAAGTGATAATTAATATATGTATGTATTTAACATACCTATTTGAACCAAGAAAAAGTCAGAGCTGCTAGGCCGAAAATTAATCTCAAACGGCCTGAGACACAATAGCAAGACTATGTGGCTATCGATATTTCTCATGTACTTTTAATGTATTAGTCATTAGAAAAACTGACCCTATCAAAAAGCTCTTCTCCGGTAGTACCTTACGCATGATAAAGTTTACGAAGCAGAAAATTCGTCAGCGTATAGTCGGCCTGTACCAACACTCAAATAGGTCTCTTTTACACCACGTGCAGCGCACAGGAATTAAACTGTCAAAACAAGGAAATGATCAAATTGATGAACATTTCGCCCGCCCATATCGCGTTGTGGCACAAACCAATAATTTCCCATTACACGTGAAATAAATCAAGTACTAAAACACTACTTTCTGTTTTAATACGTGCTTTATTTTAATAGTGACATAAGTATCTACGACGATAAATGTTTAATGGCGTTGGCTGGTGAAAATATATAAATATTGTTAAATAATTTTTAAAATTTGCTAGGAGCTTAGTAAATGTATTTGCCTCTGTTCTGCCTGTATATATTTTTCGTAACCGTTTTAACATTCAGCATTATACTTAATTTATTAAATACAATTTATTTATAGTATTTTTAACAAATAAGTAAAAGTACTACAATAGTACAGTATTATATTTTTTTAGATATTACGACACTACGTGAAAGTACGAGTATTTAATAGATGAAAGGGAAAATCTTCCTTGAGTGGGAAAGTGGCGAAAATGAACAACATAACGTACGTTGTTCATTTCCACCACTTTCTCATGCCATTATTATCAATAAAAACCTAGTTAGTCATCATCCTCCGCGCCTTTTTCCCAACTAAGTTGGGGTCGGCTTTCAGTGTAATTACGATGCGGCCGAACTTCGATATTTTACGTGAAGCGACTGCCATCAGACCTCCACAAACCACTAGGCGATATCGAAGTTCTATAGTTAGACCAGGTTGTCGGACTTTTTAGGGCTCGAACTACCCGTAACGAAAGCCACAGATGTTCGTATGGCAACCGGGACCGACGGCTTAACGTGCTCTCCGAGGCACGGATAAACCTTAGTCTAGTAAAGTTAGTAATTTTTCTTTTATTTTCTTGTATTATATTGTTTATTTTTTCTTTTTCAGGTAATCAAGTAAAAAGATAAATACCAGATTGCCACAATTACCAAGGTAATGTAGCGCCATTTTCAGAGTCAAGCCCAAGACAGATTGTAGGAATGATGCTTTTAGTTTATAAAATCGGAAAATTCAGCAAAAGCTTTTTCGCATACTAGTTACGATAAAGTCTGCATATTAAGTTAAAATATAAAGGGTGCCATTATTTAATTAAAAAAATGATTGAACGTTTTTTTCTTCTTCAAACATTTTTAAGATCTAGAAAAGAAAAGATAAAATAAAACGCCTAAGGTGTCTTTGGGACACCCGATTGGAACGCAGTTCCTTTCGCTATATATATCTAAATATATTTAATGGATTAAAAATTGTATCAAAATATAGCAAGTATTGTAAAAACTCGAAATTAAAATTGCCAACCAACCACTCAACCAAATTACAGACAGATAGCGTAAATAAAATAAAACAACTCACGGTGAGCATTTTTCGTTGCGCTAACACTTTTTTCTATACACCCCTATCCGCGCATCTGCAGTGTAACGTGCGATTAGGAACTTTCTTCCAAAAGAAAGGAAATGCGAGAAACCAAGATTAGGGTTCGTAATTTCGAAAACGGTCTTTAGATGCACACCAATTCGAGAGTTTAAATCAAACAAGCAATAACCAAAGTGGGCCATCCTTTTAGTCTTTATATGTATAACTTAACAAATGGTCCGCCTTCTCGTAACTGGTAGCATATATGTGCGTGCGAACATGAGGCCCTGGATTCGATTAAAAGATCATTAGCAGCTCGCAATCTCTGCACGTGAATAATAGACAGTAGTAGGCTACTTGGAAAAAAGATATATCGCGAAATAGCGATGCGATACATCCTTCAATATCATTTCTGAAATATACAACTGTGAGATTAAAACAATTTAAACTAAAGAAGAAAATTCATTCGGAGTTTCTTCTTCGCTGTTTTCCTGGAATGCTGTTTGACAATCTCTCAAAGCAACAAACAATACACTACTTTTCATCCACAGCAGTAATTGAATTCTAAGATCGCTATTCCCATCGCAAACTTTCCCTAACAATATAAATAACTTATAAGTAATAAAGTTGAAGTAACGACGTGTATAATATCAGATACCTACATATTTCTATCGAGCACCAATAAAACGTTTCTACAGTATCATTGACCAAAAAAGAAATGCAATAAATGAAGCCATAATTTAGTGAATTATGATCTTACCAACACAAATCGTTTATAAAAGATAAACTCTAATAAAATGTCTTAAAACAATATTATCAAATCAATGGATTTACAAGATGGCGGACGGATTTAGATCTTTATTACGTGTTACAAAAACGGCACGTTTGCGGCTATGATGAATATATTTAGAGGTTATGTGGGCGCCTGATGACATTAGTATTGTTCGTTTTCAACTAAACTTGATTAATTCCTTATTGTTCGAAAAATATGTATTAAAAAATAACAGGACAGAAGTAGCTGTGTCGAGAAGTTCACTACAGTTTACCAGATAACTTTCAGTTTATAATTATTGCTCCACTCCCATAAGTCGTAACGTTTTTTTTTATGGTATAGAGGGCAAACGAGCAGATTGGTCCGCCGCCCATGGGCACCTGTAACTCAAGAGTCACAAGTGCGTTGCCGCCCTTTAAGGTGAGAGTAGGAGAAGAGGGGAAGAGTGGGAAGAGGGGAGAGGGGGGAGAGAGGCAGGACGGGAGTAAGGAAGAGGGAAGGGTTAGGGCCTCCGGTAACCTAACTCACGCGGCGAAAAGCAATGCAATCATTGTTTCACTGCCGGTTTTCTGTGAGGCCGTGGTATCGAGCGGAGTCGAGCCGAGCCATACGTGCCGGAGCATTGCTCTCCCATTATCTTATATTACCTATAATCTTGATTTTTAAATGCCAATCTAAGGGACTATAAGGGTGGTTACCCTTATAGTGCCTTAGATTAGCACTCTAAACAAAGAAATACGCTTCTGGTTTATAACATTAGCTTAGATATTTTCTGTAATGCCTTATTTCAAACTACATAAATATTTCGTGAGGAAAAGAAAATAAAGGAATACAAACCCAATTACGGTATAAGTACACATTTAGCTATACGGTGTTAATGGAATGGGTTTTTGTAGCAATTACGCTACCGCCGATGTATATATAATACGTAAAATAATAGAATGTTATTGTTAGACATATAATGGAAATAGGGTTGGAAAACTAGAATGTTCGATTCACATTACATATCTACGTATGTCTGAATACTAACAAGAGTTTTAGGCTCAGCCCCCAGGGAACGAGATATAGCCCTATTAGCCAATATTTACTTTCATAATACTCTACCTATCTATACAAAGGTTTCGTACAAGGGTTCCAATTAAATAGAACATAGCTCTTAACTTCTATTACACGAAGGTAAAACAAATACTACACTAGCAGTTCCCCGCAAGTTCACCTGAGCGTTAAATAGCCTCCTTCTTTAATACCTTTCTCAATTGGCAATCAAATGCAAAAATATTTTTGAAGTGAAAACTTCTTTAGCGGCGTTGTGCACTTTTTGGGATGGGTAAAAAATGTTAATCTCGCGTCAGGACACGTGACCTGGTCGAAAATTCGTAAGACGGAGCCGAGTTTCTTATATTTAAAAAAATATAACATTCGAAATTCAAACATTTATTTATGAGCGGCCAGGAGCGCAGAACTTGCAGTGTACCCTATGTATACATTTAGATATGTTATTCCCTACTTTTTATTTTTAACCTAATTATATATATACCGATTCGTGTGTGTGTGTGTGTGTTTGTGTATGTATATGCAAATACATTGTGAAGTTCACACGGTTGGGTTAGCTGTCAGATTTACCACAATTAGAATTTGTTGTGACAGACAGATAACCTATCGCCTACTACAGTCACTAACCGTTGCATGATGTTAATTGCCCAAAATCTGTATATTTTAATTTTTACATTATGCAATCCTCAGTCATTTGCCAGCTGGTATTCCTGTCCTATCTGCCTCTGCAGTCACATGTAATACAGAACATTCGGGTACGCGACCCCGGCCTCTACGTGATTCTGCAGTCTCAGTCAAGTTCCCCATCCGAATCTTGCGGTATTCCTTTCCCTAACCATTTTTCCTAATACAAATTTAGCTTCTTTCTTCTTTCTCGTCTTAAAATGACTACATTCCCAAAGAGGGGTGGTATCAGGCAGGCGGCTGGCCATAAAAGAAATCAGTCCAAACCGTTTGCAATGCAATGTAAAAAGCGCAGGAAGAGGATGATGATGCAACCATCAGTCAATGGATCAGTCAGTCAATCATTCTGGAATTGAGTGACGCTTGCATGAGCGTGTAATGGAAGCCATATATTAGCGCGTTAAACCAATAACTATAAATTAAAAAATTTAAAAACCCCCGACACAAAATAATACAAATAGTATGAACGGCCATCTTGAATTTGAAACTTATCATAGTGTATAGTATTCTACTAGTCAAGCCCTTTCATTGGATACCCATATTGAGGGAGTTGTGAAAAAATATGTGATCTGCCATTTTGTGGCGGCGGCCATCTTAGACCGATTTTCATCAAACATAGCTAATTCACCTTTCAAACAACAAAAAAACAAAATTAAAATCGATTCATCCGTTCGGGAGCTACGATGCCACGGACAGACAGACACACACACACACAAACACGTCAAACTTATAACACCCCGTCGGGGGTTAAAAATACGAAGACTTCAGCTTTATTACATTGGTGTAGATATACTCAAATACTCCCAATGGATAATATAGCTGCGTTGTGTGCTAATTTGTTATCTTAAGTTTAATGTATGCAAAAGTCTTTACTTGCGGTATATTTACCCGCCAATCCACTGATAGAACTAACCTTACTTACAAACAGAATAATTCTTGCTTTAAAAATGTTGCTGCTAGAACATAATTAATTTACTTTTTAATACAAGAATACAAGCAATCAATTCAATGGTTATTTTACATAAAATCTCTTAAATTAGTCAATGCATCCTTGACAACTACCAAACCATATAATTTTATTGTCATAAAATTAAATTGTAAAAAAAATTGAAGTTTTTAAATGTACCATGCAGTTTAGTTGTTTTACAAAGTGTTAGTAGTTTGAAAAATTTACAAACCTCATTTTCAAATATAATCATCATTATCATAAACTCTCACTAAGCAATCGTGTTTCTAACTAAAAAGTTTATAACACAAAGGATCAAACCATCTCTCTCAGATAGTCTTTATCTCTTTATCCTGAATTCAACAGTAAGTCTACGTGAACTACGACCGCGAACATTTATCACTCCTGGTGACGTGCACTATCCGTGGCTGGAGGAGCTTTTCTTCACCATTCATGACTCTACAAGAATAGCTATTTTTATACGGAACATTACTTACTTAAAATGTTGTCTTGAAAAATTTAAAAGCCTTTTCTTTCTAAGTAATATTTTAAGGGCTATTTTATGTTTTTTTAACTTATACTGACTTAAATCACGAAACTTTATGGTCTTCTAACTACGTTCAACAGAGAACAAATAATACTTTTTTTGTAATTACGACCATATACACAAAACACAACTGCTTTTTTTATGGTATAGGGGGCAAACGAGCAGACGGGTCACCTGATGGTAAGTGACTGCCGCCGCCCATGGGCACCTGCTACTCAAGAGTCACAAATGCGTTACCGGCCTTTAAGGTGGAAGTAGAGGAAGGGAGAAATAAGGGGCGAGGAAGGGGGAAGGGTTAGGCCTCACCTCACTCGGCGAAAAGCAATGCAAGCATTGCTTCACTGTCGGTTTTCTGTGAGGCCGTGGTATCGCTCCCATCGAGCCGGCCCATACGTGCCAAAGCATGACTCTCCCACCGTTAATTAAAAAGCTGTTTAAAAAGATGAACACTTTTAAAATGAAAACATGTGTTACGTCAGATAATGGTCATCTGTGGACATTGTTCTCCCCGAGGTGACTCAGAATTAGAAGGGGTGGCATTTTCGCAGTTTACGTTCGAACGGTTTCAGTAAAAAAATATATGTATTGAAAATTGATTCATAAATGTCAAAGAAAAACAAAAAAGACTTTCATCTAAGATGTTTTTATAGGCATTCATCCTATGTATTTAAAACATCTTTACTTTGGTTTAAAATAAGAATGATGTTCAGTGCTAGTTTCTGTAATGACATATTCCCAGCCACAATATCGCATTACCTTTCCTATCACCACTATTGAGCACGTAAACGTCGTTTGCTGAACATAAAATAACGGAGAGAAGCTACCGCACTAGCGCACTAAACGAAGATTCAAACCTCGACAACATCGCCTGTGGTTTTGCAATAAAGCCGTGTCGTGCAGATACTGTGTTTAAAAACATCACAACACTAACTCAAAATTTTTGTCGAAAATTTTATTGAATCGAATATGAAACACCAAGTATATGTTACATTATTTTTTCTGAACAAAATATGTATTAAACTACATACTACGCATGTTAAAATCGATTTTTTTTCTACAGTAATTAATATCTTCAATTTCTAAGTACATTGAGCTAAGCAAATTTCTTTTACAGCATACTGTAAAAAAACTTACTTGACATATAAATAAACAGATTTTTTTTGGTGAATGCACAAATATAATCATTTATTGATTCGTTTAAACATTATTTCCAAGAGGAACATCCTCAAATAACCTGTATCCTATTCTCATAATTGATTGATTTAGATAGATTTGAAAAGACATAATCCCGTACTACGTATAATTCCTGTGTCGCTGGGGAATTTACAAACATTCAAACGACGTGACAACTATTAGTGTAGCACACAAACTTTGTCCCGTGTGGGATTCGAATCCACAACACTCGGCGCGGCTTAGTAGCGAGGCGACCACTAGTACTCTAGTAAGAGTAAGGACTGATTCATGTCACACCAGGCCTTACTTATTTAGACCGGCCAGTCCGTAAACCGTGTGTGTAGACACACACGGTTTTTTGCCATAAAAATCTACGGTTAATTCGCCGTGTGTAGGCACGATCGTCAGTGTTGTATGAATCACTGTGGAAGCTTTACAACATACGGCATGGCGCTACAGCACGGCGCCGTGCCGCCGCCGTATGCGCCGTGTCCGCGCCGCGTCTACGCACGGCGTGATTTTCATCAGTGTTGTATCACAGTCTCTATGCGAGTGTGTCGACGGCGCCGGATGATTTCACGGCGGTAATTGTTTTCGGGACAATTAACATGCACTGGTTTTGTTTTACGAGTAAAGAGTAAAACGAACATAAATCAAGAATTACTAATTACATTGATTCAAGAAAGGCCTATAATATGCGATAAGACCATCAATGATCATAAAAATAAGCGGCTTAAATATGATTCTTAATCTAACGCCTAAGCAACGATAATCTTTTTCTTATGAGGATTTATGACGCTTGGCCAGAAAAGACGCAACTAAGCCATACTGGCCGTTGTCTCGACCGGTGGTTTTGCCGTGTCATATACACTCAACAACTCGCACGGTTTCTTAACCGTACGGCTAACACGCCGTACGGTTAATAAACCGTATTGTGGACAAGAGGCCTAACTCCGTACCAGTGCCTCAGGACGGTCTCGTCCCGGACGGGTGTAATATAAATTGGCTTACACGTATCCTGGCCGGGACAGAAACAAATACATAATTTACCGATATTTCGGCGTCCTGGCCCGCCACCATCACAACCCAGTATAACATGAATCATCCCTAATTTTATTATTGTATAAACAAGACTCAAATATATTTTTGCACAAAGTGATAACACTTCTGTGACCATAAATCTCTCAATTACCAGCTAAAAAGAATCACATATGCGGTTCTAACAAATCCCACATAAACATTAGTCTATATTAGACTTGGAACACTTCCAAAAAGGTCAAGGATTAGCCTCAGTACTCTAATTCTTTTCTTTGTGTTCTAAACTGCGGCTAAAATAAGAAACCTTATGGTTAGCTTTAAATTATGGGTTCGCGTCCATTTCTTTTATTGCTCGTTCAGCTCTGTTGCTATGTGGCGCATCGCCTAAGCAATTTAGATGTCTGAGAACGGTTAGCGAGTGCTTCATTCTTATTTTATAAAATGACCGAAGCGTGTTTATGTTTGTACAATTAAGTTGAGTTTTGTTGTGATGTGGTCAAATATTGAAAGCAAGTAAAAACATTTCTGATATAGCAATCGTAAAATACAATAGTAAAAAAAATAACGGGAGTTCATGAATGAGTATTTATTTTTGGTATTTGATGTGATAAAAATATACACATGTTAAATAAATCTGCATGTGACCGATAACCTTTCATATATATATTTTTTTATTATTTAGGGTTATGGTGTGAGTTTTACTTTTTAGTTTTGAGAAGGCCACAATGATATTATACTTAATTATGTTTTACATACCTCTGAATTACCTGACGTTTCAACCAGGTTGCACTGGCCGTAGTCAGAGGCTGACTGGCTCGGTCGAGATCGTGAGGTAGAAGGATTGATGACATTTTTGATATTTTTGTTTAGCCATGTACCGTCACATACTATACTAATAGTGTCCCTATTTTGTAAGTAAATCGATGTGTGGGATGTGTGGATGGTCGAAACGTCAGGCAATTCAGAGGTATGTATACCTATTTCGTGATCGCGTTAATTCCCGTATAAATACATAATTAAGTATACCATGGAACGCGAAAGTTAAAAGTCACAATGGTATTAGTTATTTACTAAATATTAAAAAAAGTAAATATTGTAAATAAACAAATAATCTCAAATCATAATTTACAAAATGCAACAGACGTTTTAATATTTAATAATATAGGTATGGTGCTTTGAAACACGGAACACCAGCAGTGGTTTCAACATTAAAATATTTTTAAATAACTGTCTACTAACAGGAGAGGTCACCGGAGATCCTTACACAATATAGCAGAAATTATGATAAGGAATGTCTGACCTCGGATGCTGAATGTCTTCCGCCGGAACTTCTCTGTCGAGATTGCGTTCCCCAAACACCGCCATTCAGTACTTAATGGCTAGTATTTAAATATATAATATAATAACCTTTTTTATTCGTTAACGGAATTATATTTGAACCAGGTGAAAGTTATTTTTTTATTAGTCCTTTCTGAATCTCTCGGCATTTTACCACATTACAAAATTGCAAATAAATTAAGGTTGATAGTCTTGTCTATGTCGTGTCATAAGTTGCTTGGATTCGATTGTCGACAAATTATATCTATTTTTTTTATTTATTTGAAAATGATAACATGGCTCATTAACTCCACTAGAGAGCGTTAATTTAAACATTGTGTTCTGTCAGCTCCTTATTAATTAATCTTTAAAAATATAATTAGTTCAAAAAAGTACTTATCGTGTGCACAATTCATATGGTAAAATAAAAAAATTATAACGCCTATAGTGCTCAATAGCGAAAACTTTATTCAAAATTTCGTTGACGCGACACATCGTTTTAAGTTTTCATGTCTGTCCGTCAGTTCCATGACTGCCTAGTTTTTTTTTTCTTGTTCACATTAATGCAACCGAATGCGAATAAGGATTAAAAGTTATAAAAATGGAATAAGGAATCGATATTGTTTTCGTTAGTTAAAAACTTTATCTAAGCTGAACAGATATTCAAATAAAGGTAAGTATACAAGTACCTACAGTACGTAATATACATTTCCATGTGTGATCGTGTTACAGGCGTGCATATAATAAAAAAATAACAACCTATCTGATTTCTTTTCTGACAAATACAAAAAGCATACATTTCTAATGACATAATTAATATCATTAGATGTCTTCCTCCTCCTCCTAACCATATTTATTTATCTCCAGATACTTGATGATATAGTTGCGTCCCGCACGTATAGCGCACTCTATTCACATTCATTGCAGTTAAACTATAACTTCTATAGTCTAGTAATAGCCTAGTATCTACTTCTGTAGTCCACGTACACAATTAACCATCTTAAGACCTAATCACTAAACAATTCACATATGCAATCTATACGATCTCATTCTTACTACAATCTTTCTGTAACCCTCACAATATTGTGCTACAGAAATTTACTCGTAGGTCAGCTAATATACGATTAAAAAAGTTGAAAGACATTTGGGACAATATAATATTTCGATTTTCGATATTTATGTTGTACGAATTCAGAACAAAAACTTATTTATTTAGATCAGTGTCAATTATTACTCTTGAACTCAATGCAATGTTGTTTCTAATAAGAACCACTGTATCGTTTTTATATTTCAGAATTTGAAAACCGAAATATTTAATCATCTTTTGGGGTATAATATGCTACTAATATAATAATACTTTTGCATAAAGACTTTATGGTGATATCTAAATATGTTGACGGGAATTAACGCGACCAGATATTCGAGTCACGGCCAGTGCAACCTGGATAAAACGTCAGACAATATAGAGGTATGTCATACCTATTACGTGATCGTGTTAATTCCCGTCAACAAAACTATTTAAACATACCTAAGTTGATATTGGTTTAACATTCGATTTTGTTCGAGAATACAACTTTTATTAAGAGACGACAAATCGAATTAGAAGCAGTTTATGGAGAGAACACGCAGGATTGTAATGTAACATCTTAAATTCAAAATCAAACTCAATCAGAATCAGTATTGAAGTGGTAGCCATGTAGCAGAAAATAGACTATGCGTTACAACAATGTTTATCCAAAATGTTTTAAGAAACATTATACATACTAACTGTAAAATAATCCATAGATAAACTCATTAACATAAACATTTTGACAAGGGGAGTGCAATTTAGCAGATGTAGCCATATGAATTCGAACGCATCATCATTACGAAATTTTTCGAACGCATCACCATAATTTTTCATCACTACGAAAATTCTTAAGATAATAATATCTTTTTAAATCTAAAGTGACAAGTACTGTGTGACAACCACATAAAAAATTGAAAACCCTAGAAAAAAAATCAGTTTGTCTACAAAACTGGGTTAAAAATATTCCGAAGCACGACTTAAATTTCTATTTTATTATTTTTTTTTTAGAAAAGAATTATTAAATAATATATATATACATATAAAGAAGAATTATATTGGTATATACCGGTATGGAAAGGTATTACCTTTTAAATTTTGCTGTTTTACATAGAAAACTTATTTTTTTTCAATTATACCTTTAGCACGTTTGTGAAAACAGATCAGATTGTATTTTTAGCTTGTGATAAATTGCGCGCTGATGTAACAAACACTTAGCTTATAAATACCACGTGTTGTGAACATAACATTATAATATATTGATACATTATAAAAATGTATGTTTATATACATACGTAAGTTTAGGTAATTATATAAGACAGACTAATATTTTACACTGTGAATAAATTCATATTTTTATATTTGAACATAATCACTACATATTATAAAACAAAGTCCCCCGCCGCGTCTGTCTGTCTGTCTGTTCGCGATAAACTGAAAAACTGCTGAACGGATTTTCATGCGGTTTTCACTAATAGACAGAGTGATTCATGAGGAAGGTTTTGGTATATAATTTGTACCCGTGCGAAGCCGGGGCGGGTTGCTAGTTTGTCAATATAAATATACCTTCAAATCTTGATTTGATGCTATATTTATGTCAATATTATTTGTCATGTATTCAAATCTATGTTTAATGGCATAGAGAATAGCGCGCACAAAAATAATTCGAATTGCAATAATAATATTTTTAAATTTGAAAATTATACTGGAATTGATTGAATGAAATGAATGAATGGACACACACACATTACACACACACACCATCTCAAAAGAGTTTCCGCTTATTGCCTTTGAAGAAAATCGCACCCATCATAATAATACCTTACAATCATACGCAGGTGATTGGTACAATCGGTTTTTTAATCTAAATTTAATACACAAACCTCTCTAGCTGTATTCTATAAAGTCCACTGAACCATTTTCTCTTACCCATTAACATTCAAATTTCAAATCCACAACAACTTCGATTTCATTGGCAATTAAACATTGCCAATAAAATTGCAACTGTTCTCTCATGTTCACAAATCAAATTCATATAATAGTAGTAGATCCCAATGATTTATATTCACAATAAAACACGCGATTTGTAATTTATGGTTTTAATTTGAAAATAGAATTATTTTGACAGCTGGAAATGAAAGAAGATAGTCGCTTTATTACTTTACTTATTGAGAAGGCATCATTTTATCGTTCACAATATTGCGCTTTAAGGACATTTGTGGCTATTTGTTCCATTAACGTGCGACAAGAGTCATAATACTCCAGTATAAGCACTTTTTGATATTTACAGGGATGTTCGAGTTAGTGGTAATCAGTTAAGAAAATCTACTTACGTATCTTCAGGAAAGAAATCGTAGGCGCATTTTCATCCGACATTTGGAGTGTTCGAAACGCATAATTTTAATGGTAGTGACAACCATCGTAGTACCCTTATTACACATTGCAATTTATCTATGCTTATAATAAAACTGTAACAGGTCGAATTCTGTACATTGAAGATATTTAGAAAAAAAAAATTTGGGGGCACACTGTAATCGATACTGAAGCCAAAACTTTTTTCATTTTTTGTCTGTCTGTATCATGGCCGCGCATCAAGCTTAAACTACTGATTCAAATTAAACTTTCCATGATTTCAGTTCATACTACGAGGTCATAGAATACTTTTTATCCCGAAATCTTCAAGAAAAATGTCTACAACACGCAACGACATCTGTTGGTCCCAAGTAATACAATACTTAAGGGGAAACGGTTATTTATTGAAGTGAAAACTTCTTTAGGCACATTGGGCACTTTTGGTATGGGGGAAAAGCACTGAACTCGCGTGACCGTCTCGTTCAGATGGCATTATATGTCATGATGACATATAGTCGTGTGTGTATATGTATACATATGTGTGTCCTACGACTAACAGTTTTATTTTTAAAATATTTATTATTAGCATAGAACACACGCATAAGGAATATTGCTCTTTCTTTCTTCATGTTTCATAATTTTAAAATTTAAAATTCAAAACATCTATATATGGTAAGTCTAGACTTTTACATAAAATTTTATTTTATTGCCATCTAGAAAAAACCTTGTGCCAGTTCGCTTATATATAAATGTAATAATTGCCGAAGGTAAGTATCTAATGTAACCGACTCAAGATTATAGACTAGGTTTATTAAATACCTTGTATTAAAAATGACATCATGGTTTTTATAGTTCCACATATTGATATTACTTGGTATGGACTACGATCATGTGACATTTATAGTAAATCGTGGGAGAGCCATGCTTCGGCACTTATAGGCCGGCTCGACCGGAGTGATACCATGGCCTCACAGAAAACCGGCAGTGAAGCAACGTTACATTGCTTTTCACCGTGTGAGTGAGGTTACCGGAGGCCCTAACCCTTCCCTCTCCCCATCATCCCCTACTCCTACCTTAAAGGGCGGCAACGCACTTGTGACTCTTGAGTTACAGGTGCCAATGGGCGGCGATAGTCATTTACCATTAGGTGACCCGTCTGCTCGTTTCCCCCTATACCATAAAAGAAAAACAGATTCTATATGAAAAACCAATCAATAAATTTTAGATACCTACTAAACTAGTGCAAAGAGCGATTATGTATTTACGAGAATTAACGCGATCACGAAAAGGTATTACATACCTCTGAATAACCTGACGTTTCGACCAGGTTGCACTAGCCGTGGTCACAGGCTGACGGTATATATTGGACGTGTGTAGCTTGATCTGGCCCTTTTGACGTAATTTTTAGGGTTCCGTACCCAAAGGGTAAAAACAGGACCCTATTACTAAGACTCCACTATCCATCTGTCTGTCTGTCACCAGGCTGTATCTCATGAACCGTGATAGCTAGACAGTTGAAATTTTCACAGGTGATGTATTTCTGTTGCCGCTATAACAAAAAAAAAATACTAAAAACAGAATAAAATAAATGTTTAAGTGGGGCTCCCATACAACAAACGTGATTTAAACTAAAAAAAAAGTTATAATATAGTGTCTATGTTGTATAGATAATGAAAAATACGGAACCCTTCGTACGGGAATCCGACTCGCACATAGCCAGTTTTTAAATTTGTGTTTCCAGATTTCATAAGAATTTTCTTCTCGTATTAATGTATAAATGATGTAAAATACACGATAAAATTATTTATATCTTGAGTAGTTTAAATTCATCCTAAACAAAAATCAGCCTAAATCCACTGAGTTATTATTACTAGCATATAGAGTAAACAGTTTGTAACACGAACTGCGGTCCCTGCACCGCAGTGAAAACAAATCTTTGTAGCAGTTCGTTGGGCAATACGCGTAAACGCCATGAAAATCACGGTTCTTCAAATCTTAGGACCTTACGCTCGCGAGAAAACTACAACTCAAAAACGGTCGAGCTCTGCTTGTTAATACCGTAGGATTTGACTACAAATTATTGTTTTAACGCTGCAGTGCCTTTTTAGTTTTAATTCAAATAAAAACGGAACATTTATTTTGTTCTAAGTGGCTTCTCTAGTACATAAAGCTCACACAACAAAACAAAAGGCAATCTCACGTTGGTATATTAAGCAATTCACTTAACATAATCACATATATATGAAAGCTTTAGCACAAAACAACACTAAAAGCAACGGTAAATCTCCATTCACAGTAGACTATACTGTATGCAGCGTGTTCTTAGAATAATAATAGATGAGAGAGCACCGCAATGCGGACTGTGTCGCCGATACTTAGTGCTTGCGATCTGGGCCAATTGACAATAAACACTGGCATGACTTCATACACCACGTTGTACTAATTGGGTTTATGACAACACTGTCAAAGTACCTTCACTTTACAGATAACTATAAATTAAAAATTTAAAAAAGCACCGAATTAAAATAATAAAAATAGTATGAACGGCCATCTTGGATTTGAAATTTATCATAGTGTATTCTGCTAGTCAAGCCCTTGCATTGGATAGCCATATTGAGGGAGTTGTGAAAAAATATGTAATCTGCCATTTTGTGGCGGCGAACATCTTGGACCGATTTTTATCAAACATAGCTAAGAACACTCTCGACTAATTCAACTTTAAAAAAAAAACAAAATCAAAATCGGTTCATCCGTTCGGGAGCTACGATGCCACAGACAGATACACCCACACAGACACGTCAAACTTATAATACCCCGTCGTTTTTGCATCAGGGTTAAAAATAGCAACCAAAATACAGTAGTTGACTATCAAGTCACATCAGTTCCTCTTTATTAAACGTCAAAGCGTTACGTAGAAAATTTAAGAATTTATAGTTTAAAATAGACTATTTAAAATAACTCAAAAATCCCTTCATCAATTAAAAAAGAGCTGATGATCTTCGGAAGGCTGAACAGATTTACTTGAATTATATCTAAAAAGTAAAACACTTTCGGTCACATTATTATCAAAAAAATAAAACTAAATCAACATCGGTCCATCGGTTGCGAAGATATGATGCCACAGTCAGACACACACAAACTTTAAAATTAAAACACCCCTCCTTTTTGCGTCGGGGGCTAAAAATAACAACTTGTCAAATAATTTACTTTTAATGTTTGGTTATTCAATAAAAAATAATAACATAATTTAAAACTAGAAACGAATCTGATTATCAAAGTCTTATGTAACAGTAACTGTTGCCCGCGACTTTGTTCGATGAAATTTTGATGAAATCTATCCCACGGGAATCGTACATTTTTTCGGGATAAAAAGTAGCTTATGTGCCATTCCAGACTATAATCTATCTTCGTGCAAAATTTAATCCAGAACCTTTCAGCCATTTTGCGTGAAAAAGTATCAAACATCCAACCATCCATTCATCCATCCATCTTCACAAACTTTCCCCTTTATAATATTAGTAAGATTTAAAATCATGGGAGCTGTTAAATATAATTTATTTCAACCATGGTAACAAAGTAGTTGTGATATATATACTTATATAGTATTATAAGTTGCAAAGGCTTAAAATTCAGTTTCTGCCATATCTTTCTCTGACCACTCGTAAATCCAGAGCGCTGAAATATTGATAACCCTACAAAAACTAATAAATAAAGGAGTTCCTACGTTGATGACCTTGAAGCCGAAATGTTTCAAATAACTCAATGCTCTAATCCCTTCAATGAGTTATCTTTCTGAGAATTTTGAACAAACACATATATAACCGTTTAAAAATAATAACATTTCATCTAAATCTGACCTAGGACTTTTATGAAAATAAACAGTTTAAATAAAACATCTGATGAGTACAATATTATTCGGATTGAATAAAAGTTCACAGAATAAATAAACGCTATGGCCAAAGGTTATAAATCTTTTGATGCGAGTTATTTATTTGTTATCTGTATAAGCTGAAATAATTTAAGCGCAAATGTTTCATATTATTAACACTGGAACATACCACGCCACGCTAATAAAAAGGTTGATTACGTTGTTAACGGAATTATAAAAACAAGGGTAAATGGGAGTAATTAAAAAAAAATTAAAAAAAAGGACGTAAAGGCATACCACCTCTGCCACAGACTAATAAACAGAACAGATGTCTAACTTTCATTAGACATTATATTAAAAAGAAACTCTCGCTGTAAGTGAATAAAGTTCAATATTTATAACTCTCCAATATACCACTGCTATAAATTATATCTAGAGATAGCACGCGCAATAGAATATGTGCCTTTATACAAAGTAATGATTGATGCTTTGAATGTCATGTACCGTCTTATATTGTGAGAATGGAGCAACGTTACACCAGACGAGCGCATGTTTTCTACTTATTGCAACGCTACCTTTCGCTTAGCCAGGTCTACCATAACCACTATAATATTCAACACTTTTCTGCTACCAATCAATCACAATAATTTATTTATTGATAACAATACACTATCTTTACAGGATATTTAAGCCTAATACAATAGTGGGTAACTTATTATCTCAATCTATTATTGTCTAACCGCACGTACCCTTTTCTAAAAACACATCACGCAAGTCTTATTCCTATTAAATCTATCTATAATCTGTGAAATTTGGGTTAAATCCGCAATCACTCACGCCTGATCAAACACGTTGACAAGTCAAGGCAATTGAGATCGTTACCATATCACTTGGAAAATGTAAACACTTATCGTGAAATAAAAATGTCTGTTTATGCACACATTTTGCAATAAAGATAACATCTGCTTAAGTAGAACATTTATTTCTAGAACTTATTCTTGCAGAAATAAAGAAATTATTTCATAAAATGAACGCAATTGACATAACAGTTTACAAGTTTATGGGAATTAATACTCTATAACAATTCTTTAACTTGAAACTGTGTGAAAGCAACAAGAATATGGCTTGATAGACCCGTTGTAGGCAGCTCCAAGCTTATTCTAAGATACATTTTTTGTTCAGTCCAGTTTTAAAGTTATACGGATGAAGCTAATCCGGCTTTTTAGGTACAAAATACCTGATTGTCTAATACAATATTACCTTACTACAAGGGGAGCGCGCGAAAGGTTTACGTCACGGGTTTTTCTCAATCTTGTCCAGTCTATGGAAATGTAAACAATTTCTCCTGATTGTCGCATCGTAACGTGCCTGTCTAGTAGCATGTGTGGTGCATCTCCTTACATCTTAATGGTTAGAAAAGTGTGTCATAAACTTCACTGTAGCACTGCTTCGAAAGTTACTAATATGCATTTGCCCAGAATGTTTTCTTCACACTTACTAATACTTGCCTTACTACGATAAATATTACTACTATTATATGCGAAAGTTTACATGGACGGATGTTTGTTACCCAATCACGCCAAAACGGTTAAACGGATTTGGATAAAATTTGTCACAGAGATAGATTACAGTCTGTAATAGCGCATAGGCTATCCCAGAAAAAATGTAATGTTCCCACTGGATATTTCCACACGAACAAAGTTGCGGGCAACAACTAGTAATTAATATTGACTTATCTGCAGAAAACCCCATATTATTAATGCTTACCAGCGAATGTGGAATTTATATTCCGCAAGCCGAATATAAATTCGACAACATTTAGGAGTCCCTACGACACAAAACAGATGATCATATAACAATTCCTGGATCTACACTTACTGGTACTTAAAATGCGCGGAGCAAGACGTGGTATTTACAACTTGTCATGAATAACAAATCAAAGCAATAAGCATATAGATGAAAGATACAAGACATCGTCAGTCATGACAAATTAACAGATAGGATGCAAGGATGATGTCAGATTTGTTTCCTGCTAAGTCTACTAATAGTACCTTTGGAAATACCACACTCTTGGATTTTGCCGCCATGAACAGCGAAGATGATATCTGATGAAACGTATTAAGGAAAACCACATTTTGCTTGGCTCTATGTAATGGACATATCAGCATATGAATGACTATCTCCGATGAAACCACAGGGTAAGATAGTTAATTTTGATCAATTTTACGATTTAGTTGAGAGAAATGAATTTATACTGGTGTTAGTGGAAGGAATACCGCAATTAGGAAAAATGATTTTGAAGAAAATAAGGCCTCAAAATTGCATGGTTGGTCAGAAATTCTTAGTATTTTTTTATGGTATACGGGACAAACGAGCAGACGGGTCACCTGATGGTAAATGACTACCGCCGCCCATGGGCACCTGCAACTCAAGCGTCACAAGTGCGTTGTCGGCCTTTAAGGTAGGAGTAGGGAAAGGGGAGAAGAAGTGGAGAGGTGAGGAGGGGGAGAGAAGGAGAGAGGTGAGGAGGAGAGAGGTGAGGAGGAGGAGAGGGAAGGGTTAGGGCCTCCGGTAACCTCACTCACTCGGCGAAAAGCAATGCAACGTTGCTTCACTGCCGGTTTTCTGTAAGGCCGTGGTATCACACCGGTCGAGCCGGCCCATACGTGCCGAAGCATGGCTCTCCCACGATCAAAAGTAATACAGACGACAATAGGCCCTTGCAGAATATTGGTGAATAGGTTTTCAGCAGCTCTGTTGGAAACTCTACTAGTAAAAGTATCATGACACCGCTGAAGATGCCAGTTTTTAAAGGCACTGGGAACCACTTATGCCGCGTTCATATAATCAAGAAACGATTCGTTTTGCTTAAGGACGATAAAATCTTTAACAGGGGTTAACAAGAATACTAGTAATATGTGACCCACGTTACTAGTAGACTTTCTAAAAAAAAAAAAAAAGAAGTTTGGTGTATTCGTTTCGAATTCTTTGCAGGCATTTTTTTTTTAATTTCGCAAACGCAGTAACATCAAATTTGGAATTTGGGAAATTAAAAAATTACGTGAAAACGGTCAGATCAAGCTACATACGTCCAGTATATATATTGACTTGTCATGGTACGCAAGTCTATACAAGGGCAGTTCAAGTTATACTGGGCATTAAATAAACCAAAATTTAATTAAAGTCGAAATTCGAACACCAGGTGATCTCTAGTTACCATATGTTTTAACAGATAAATTATTTAGTGTAATGTGTGTGATTAGTGTTATATTCCATGCTTATCAATACAAATAAATAAAATTGAAGTGTCTGTTTGTAATGTCAAAATAATAGTTTATTTTTAAGCTCATGCAGTTATTTGCAAGATACCTATGCAACGGTTCCACCGATTTCCACAGAGCTTTCACTGGCGGATAGCTGGTGTTATAAGGAGTAAATTAGGCTACTTTTATTTTGGAAAAAGAATTATGGTTCAGCGCAAAATATATAAATATGTACACGCGAGCGAAGCCGCACGGGAGTTGCCAGTGCAAATTAAAATTCGTGATACTTTATTTCTGAAGATTCTTAAAATACTCAAGGCTACTTGCCCTGTGTTTTCAGTTGATATCACAAATGCAATTATGTTTGCTAAAATAGTCTGTCTCGTCACTTCACCAGCTTCGACATCACTTAATACATAAACCTGACGAATGCTTTCTCGTTCCAGGATCTAAACAGTAACCTGACAGTGCCAGCGCGGTGGGAGGACAGAAATCTTCGCAAACACCTTGTTAAGCCTGGCATCAGTATGTTCCCTTGTACCTATATTTTATACTTTAACATAATACCAAAGCTTATCTGCTGAACAAAATACATTAATTTATCAGTTCTCTCTCATCTTCTCTGCTATAGACGATTCAAAAGCTGAAGTCTCAGATCATAGAAACAAGGTTTTCATGATCCTTGATCTGAGGCTGAATTATATTTTTAACCGACTTCGAGAAAGGAGGTCTTGTATTCAATCCCAACCGGATCGAATACTCTTAAAAAAATTATGGGACAATTTTCATGATTATTTCACTAACGTTTTCTATACAATTTGGCACGTTTTAGATTTTAAACATTAGGTATTTATTAGTTCTTTTTTTCACAATCAATTTGGTTTTTCTTAAATATTATATGCGATTATACGTATCTTTTTACACGCTTTATATTAGCTTCACTTGTATGTTTGTTTGTATGTTTGTAACCGACTCCTTTGGGCGCGATTTCGACCCACTTTAAACGGCCAGATTTCATTGAAATTTTGCACACGTGTCAAAGACAGATGACAATGCAATAATTCGATTAAATTTTTTATTTCTTTTAGTTGAATTTTCTATAAAAGCGTGTTTTTTAGTTTTTTAAACTATAATTATTCAGACTACGCTGTAAATGTATCCGTATAAAGAGTGTTAAAGAAAGTTGTAGTTTTTAGGAGCGTTTTGTGTGGCCAACAAATTATTGATATAGCTAAAAAAATGAATCTTTTATTATGCTTTTCCTAGTGTAGATGCACATTTCTACACAACATAGGTATTATGAATTTCCTGTCTGACATCCTTAGTATGAAATATCCCTAGTTTCATTCATGCCTTACGAAATATCCCTAGTTTCATTCATGCCTTACGAAATATTAGCTTTAGCGGTCACATTTCAGGTTCAATTTCTCAGTTTCAAAATAACATTAATGTGTTGAAAATCTATTAATTTTTTTACGATATTTTAACTTGAGTTTGTATGTACACATTGAAGGCAAAAAGTTTAAAGATCAACAAGCATTCTAATTTACTTATTTACTTTACAGTAAAAGAGACTCGTTGGATAGGCGGTATCTACGACTACGGAGCGCAGTCATGGCGATGGGGAGGGGACTTGAGGAAGATGCACTACCAGTCGTTCTCCAAAATGAAGAAGATGAGTCCTGAGGAACTTAAGTGGCACTGCATCGCTATGGTCCCAGAATTAGCTTACAGGTTCGTTGTACAATGATATACTAAAAGATTTGAGAGGTAAGAATGATATAGATCGCGGTGCTTGAAGAAGTAGATCTCTAAAATAACAAAAAGAATGTAGACGTATGGTAAGGGTTGAAGTTATTAAAAATATAATTATTATAAAAAAAACATAATTAACTCCACGCATACCAACTTTATGTAAGCAATAGTACGTCGCATACAGTCTGTTTAACAATCATGACGTTTGCAAATAAATATACTTTTTGAACAAATGAAATCGATCACTTTAATTATGTATAAAGTGGTGATGAAGGCCGGTCAGAAGAAGAAGACGGCATATCAAAAATTTGTGTCTACATCATAAAACCTAATTGTAAATGATGCAATAATCATAAAACACGAAGGTAGCCAAATTCCAAAGAATATCAACTTAAAAATAAAATCCGCAAACTGCCGACCGTGACCGCTGACAAATGTTCAAAACAAACATTCATACAAACCGTTTCTAACAGTTTATTTCTGTAGCAGGTATTGAATTATTTAAACGTGCAACAATAACAATCATGTTTTCATCGCAATCCATGGACCGGTTAATTGCGTAGAAAATTCAAATCTTCTAAATAAATTAACATCGTTTTTAAGATGACGTGTTCATAGTATACTTAACAGTTCCTGAAAGATCCCACATCTTCATTCAAATTTCGAATTGCATTTATACTTTTGTAAATAGTGTTAGAGTCCTTTCAAATTCCATAAAAAGACGACATAGGTACTCATTTATTCTTCATATTGTGGAATTCTCTAAATATGTTTGTATAACCATTATTCTATACAATTAGAATAGCATAGAATAAACTTTATTGTACACCCGTAAATATTGCTTAAAGTAAGTTTACAAAAATTGATGTGTACAAAGAGCAGCCTTATCGCTAAAAGCAATTTCTTCCAGGCAACCTTGGGATGAAAAAATAATGACCAGAAATATAATAATCTATTGGGTAGTTTTGGTGTGAGAATAAAAACATGTTAGGCTTAAAACTAGTAGATGATACCTATAAACATATGCAATGTAATCAGATAGGTAATACAGAGAAACAAGTGTAATCACTCTGTAACAGTCAATATATTCATATACACCATATAAATACATGATAAATAATACATATATATTTCTACAATAATAAGATAATATCCGATAAATGCAGCAAAGGACAAAAAAGAAGAAATTAAGAAGCCAAGTAATATTCTTTGACCATTTTCTTGAATGTGGCCAGTGATTGGGCACGTCTAATAGGTAAAGGTAACGCATTCCATAACCGGACAGCCTGTAGACTGAAAGGTTTGACATAAAACCTGGTAGAATAATTTTAATAGAGAAGATGGTTGGAACGTACCACCAGCTTGGGATCCGGTTATTCACTTACTCAAACCCAAGAAAATACAAAACACAGCAAGACTTCAAGACACTTTGAGCTCATTCTGCGTAAATAGTAACACCAACAATCAACAAACTTCGGATACTTTGAGATAACTTTGCACTTTGATACATGAGACGACCACCATCTTAGCCTACCCGTGACCATGGCTGCTGAAAAGCAACTGAAACGTCGGGATCAGTGTAAATAGTAAAACAACACCAAATAAATCGCGATAGTATCCGTTAAAAATAGTTTTATTTCAATTGTAAAAAGTTATACGCTTTTTCGGGGATGCCCCACTAGTTTCTGATCCGACGGGGGCCCTTTTTCAAGGAGTCAAGCGTTCTGCCGCGACGGTCACAGAGTGTGACGTCTGACACCGTCGCGGCAATACACACGTGAGTAAAATCGTATCTATCGTAACTATAAGTACCACCCACGAAAGTTTTTATTCTACATAGTATTCAAATGGCCCGAAAATAATTGTTAAAACAAACGGTCGGTATTTCCGAAATAAATGAGCTTTAAATTTGAACGCTACGTAATGAAATTCCCATCGAGGCAAAGTGTACAATCACCGAACACGAAAGAAAACAATGGGCAATGAAGAGCTAATATTAGGTTTCCAGTGTGTCGAAAACTAAAATTGGTTTCGTGACAAACATAAAACAGTGTGGTGCTTCAAGGACACGACGGATTTCGGTTAAGTCAACAAGCTCTGGAATTCCATTTAAATTACAAAAAGTCCATTGTGTGTGGTTTAAGTTACGATCGGCAAAGAACTAAAATCAAACTGATTTATCAAAAATGAACGAACTTCACCGGTATAAATATACATAAGTGCGTAAGACGTGGCTCGTCTCACACTGCAGTTACTACATATAACTTAGGTTATATATATGTATAATCTAAGTTGTGAATCATTCTTATAAGATCTAACTTACCGTAAAAGTACAGTCTATAAGGTCTTATGTTGTTTATTTAAAATATTTACACAAATAAACAGTCCTCCGTATATAAATCCGCATTTGTATTACTTAAATCGTGATATCAATTTAATATCATCTCCATTTTATTTTATATTGCACCAAATCATTTTACAGGTAGCTTAAGGTACAGTCCTTAGATTATATATAGGTCCAGATACCGTGACCAGTAAAAATCGCACCGTTTACTTTGAAGTTACTTTTTGGAGCTGTGTGAGTGAACCATGCCCGATGCGAGTGTCTACGTACAATATTTGTGCTTGTGTGCATGACGGTTTTACTACCAGCGCATAGAGGTTACCCCAAAATTTAGGGACTTTTTTATTGAACATAATATTTTTTTAAATGTAATATTAAATAAAGACATTTTAAATATATTTAAATGTGTTATAAGTGTTCTTTTACATTTTCTAAAGCTTAGTAGGATAACAAATTATTCTTATTATTAATTTATTTGATCAAATAACATGCGTTACATTTCAGTCACTGTCATAAATGAGACACAATTGATATCGACACGATGAAAAAGAAACGAATTAGTAGGAACTATTTATTTATAACAATATTTTTGGTTTGTTTTTTAAGACGTTTTTTTTTAGTTTACTCGTAAAGAATCGATTTTGGTATGAAAAACATATGAAGAGTAAAATTTTGTGATCGAAGGACAGCGTAACGCTTTAACGCTTTGTTCAATTGTAGGACGAGACGGCAAATTTAAAATTATTAATTTTTAAATTCGGTCGTATTAGTTTGTTTTGCGATTAACTAAAAAACCAGTCGGTTTCTAGGTACTTGCAACACCGGCAGGCAAATATATAAAATAACATGTATTATTTTTGCTAACATTTTGTAGATACTTCTTACACATAAACATATACATAATAATAATAAACAATTTATTTCATAAACAGTGCACATATTTACAAAAATAGGGAGTCTTCTTTTAAGTAAAAGAATACATAACATAACACTACTTAAATAACATTATTTCTGAGCACGATACCACTAAGATACTATAGAAAAATTAACATAATACCATGAAAAATTATGTCAATAATGTAATTTTTTTAGAATATAGCCAAATGTCAATCAACTCACTAACATTAATTAACTGTAAGTATATTTCTCCTCTTCCTATAAATAACAAGTTTGGCAAACAAAAATATACATACTGCTAGAATGTGTTATGGGTAAACAGAATTCACGTCCCTGGCAACATCTATAGTAATGGCGTCGCTATTTTATTAATTTGAAATGTTATCTTTTTATAAATACATTAGCAAATAGAATACTTAGATATGAAATGTGATGTTCGGACACATATGATTTTTTTTAGTATAATTTTAACAGGATTTGACAGCACAATCAGGCATTTTTGAATAAAATAAATAGCGACTCGAAACGTACTTCAGCGGCGAACGTTCGCTCGCGTGTGACGAGTGAGTCGCATATATTTGTAATAGTCGTTTATATGTTTTGGCTTCAGTTTTGTGGGCACGGATTAGGCATCTGGACTTATATATAATATAAGGTACACTCATATAAATTAAATAATGACTATAAATGTTAGACTATACGTCTTCATTGCGTATAAAAGTTAGGGTTGAATAAAAGCGTTACAAGCGTTGTTGCATAAACAGATTAGGTCAGAGTGTCACCAATAAAACTGGAAACTACTCAAGAACATTTAGTTTACGAGTTCTTTCGTATAATTAATCATAGATCGTAAATATGTTGAATGTGCAGTAAAACAGGTAACTGTAGAGCAAAAGTCACTGCCCATTCACCTCATAAAATTGACTCTGTCATTAAAGTCTGCCGGATTGTCACTGCAATCTTACCAGACGGGATCATTCATATAAGAATTTGAAATAACTATGAGAATATGATGTAAATATTCAGCAGTATGTAGAAGGAAAGTAAGAGAAACCACCACAGTACAACATTTACCTAAAATGGAGCGTGGAGAGAGGAGAACAGTCGGCACACAGAGCAACTCTTGACAACAGGTTTCCACGACGTTTTCTGTGGCAGTCCGACTCCGGCAGGGCCAGGATTGATTCTGTCATCATAATGCGAAAATCTTAGAAAATAGGGACTTTGTTGACACCAGGAAAAGTTGACGAACTGAAGATGGAAACGGATAGATTAAATATAGACATATTGCGATTAGATGTGGTGCTGGAGGTGGATGAACATCAGCTAGAAAGAAAAAAGAACCAACGAAGTCAAATTCAAAGTCATATCTTTATATATGACTATTTCATAAAAAAATTAAAATTTGTTTGAATACGTCTTTTTTTTAACTAAAGGTTGCTTTGTGGAAAGTAAAAAAAAATAATACCTTGTTGCAAATCCATACGATCGCTATCTGCAAATGTCGATGTAAAACCGCCCGTTACCAAGAAGATGAGCCTTGTGAGAAGAAGTCGGGCAAACAAACTCTCGGTCACTCTTTTAAATCACTAGATAGTTTAACAGTACATATTTAGTGAAATAATGTAATACAAAACTGTTTTATTGTGCTATTAAGATTGAAAGTAAGCAAACTAAAATTTAGCATTGAAAGTATGCATACTGAAAACTAAACAAGATAAAATTAAAATAAGAAAAGAAAGACATAAAAGACAAGAGATAAAAAAAGAAACAGAGAGATAGAGACATATGAGAAAGCCAATGACAGTTGTTAAAAACTATAGATAACAGAAGGGGCAAAATGGTTGCCCACTTGATAAAATTCGACAACTTCTTCAAAACAATATTAGAAATAAAAATGGATAGAGAAGATGAGTAAGGCCTAGTCGAGGCTTATAAAGAGGTCAAAAAGATCGCAGAGGGTAGAGAGGAGTGGCGATTATTCAACCGATAAGCGTATAGCTCTTGAATTTAAAGAGAAAAGTTTCAGAACAGCACATAGATTCACATAATAAACATAAAGACAACATAAACTTGTAGAGCGCAGGCTTAGAAATTAGTAAATGCGATCCTTGTCCTTGTGCGACTTTCTGAAACGATCACTAATGTATTTTGCCACGACGGGAAGATAAAACCATGAAATATTGTAAAAACAAGTCCCTATTCCATCCGAAAGCTTTACAAACCACCCGGAAATTGTCAATGGAGATATTATTATGAAATACATTTGTATTTAGATTATATCAATCTAATACTCCATTTGTGTAAGTACTGAACGCGCAACTACTAATGTAAACACAGTTACTGCTCTCCTGCACTTTATCACTTGTACCAAACCCTAATAACCGATTATGGTTAAACGAAGTGAGATCCTGAGAAAAGCAATAATTTTTACAACTGTTGCGTTGTTGGCCTATTGTCCCTTACATGACATCATCGCAGAATACAAATTTAGAAGTCCAAACTTTGTAACACTAACCTCTTTGTTTAGTACTTCACAACACGTATGTCGGCGATACGCCAGGGTTTCCATGTTCAGGGTCCATCAGAATGAAAACAAGCACAAAATTACTTAGTTTATTTCCACATAACCACCAGCACAGTACTAATCTCTTTTTTCACAATCCAAACGTTTTTATAAATAACCTTACAATAGATTTTTAAACGGATAAGCGACTACAACTTCTTTTATAACATATAAATGAAATGATTTTGTCATTCATAATTCTTGAATATTCAAAATCAATTTTACACAACTTTAAATGATTTGTTTTACAAAAATTACTTTTATTTAATACAAACAATTATTATTTTTATAAAAATCGTCAGCAGATGGCGCTGCAATCAATAAAAAAATTAAGTTTTATTTAATGCATAAAATGTTAAATTTTGATACAGAATAATAATATTAATTCTAATAGACTTTATTTTGCACATTTACACAATTATTTGAATATATTATTATTTCAAATGAGTATTTGAATTATAAGTTCAACTTAAAACAGTCAAAACAGTGTCTATTCGAACTAAATATTAGAGCTTGATAAATAATTGTTTTACTGTTTACTAATTAATTATTTGAATATAAATCTAATGTATTTTGGATATTTCTATAAAAATTATAATCACTTAAAAACAATATTTGAAGATTTGCGCCCATATGCACTTTTTTGATTTTTGGCTATTGATTAGTACAACTCAGATGTAAATTACAAGAACGAAGGTAACGATACAAGAAAGAACAGATTTTAAAACAGTGAGACGTGACATTAAAAGCGTTAATATGGGTAGGCGGGAAATCACAAAAAGGAGAGAGCAAGAGAGAGAGAGAGAAATAGAAAGACAACGGTAACTGCTAGTAAAACGGCCACCATCACCAATTTTTTTTTTCATGACATATCTTTTATTCAAATTATTTCAATAAAAACATCAGTCATGTACCTAGTAAGAATAGGAATAATCCATGACATTCTATTTAATTTTAGCAAATAACACAATTAAAAGTAGCAAGACAATAATTTCGAAACGACACACTTCATACCACTTTGGCATCAACCAAGTATAACACAAGATGTTTATACTTAAAGAGGTTTTAATCGCACATTTCCTCTCTGTTGGATTCAAGTACTACGTAACTCTGACTGAGAAGGTAACACCAATCCTCTCTAATTAAACATAAATTAACTCTCATTAGTTTAATGAGAGATTTGTGAACAAAAGCAAGTGATGACATTGATCTTTTTTACATAAAGAGACTTATTTAAAGACCGAATTGGCATTACGTAATGTTTACAACCAGTGACATAAAACGATTGTTTAATTTTTATTGCTTGATTTATAGCCATCGTGTGATAATAGCTTCTGAAGGTTATGGTACGTGTAAAACCATGACTACGTTAATGGACTCCATATGCGAAATATAACAATTTACTAAAACTTATCATCATACATACATGGTTGGCGTGGGATATTATTATTTATTAAAAAGGTCTTTATACCATATGGTAATTTACTATCGCCATTTTTAATTAATAAATACGTTCTAAGCATACATAATGTTAAATAAATTAAGTCTTCTAATCTCTCGGGTACTTTACTCTGTATCGCAAATCCTTAGATATAGCTACATTTGACAAAAAATATTCAATTCTCAAACACGTTGATCTATCTTGAAGGACTGGTGTGGACTTTTTTCTGTTGATTTCGACGATTTTTTTTATGAAACTAAAATAAATGAAATTTATTCCTTTGTAGCGATTTCTTTTACACCATTGTCTATCGCATTATAGAAAAACTTACCTTTCAAATCTCATCTTTGTAGTACAAATAGTCTACGAGTAAAAAACACAGGGTAAATTATACCTATTCATGAGTGCCCTTCTTGATATTTGGTTACGAATAGTTAGTTTAATTAACATCTCACATTATATTTATAATAAATACTAGCAGCGCCCCGCGGTTTCGTGGGAATATCGGGATAAAAAGTAGCCTATGCGTTAATCCAGGTCTCCAGCTATCTACATACCAAGTTTAATCGCAATCGGTTCAGTGGTTTTTGCGTGAAAGAGTAACAAACATCCATCCATCCATCCAAACTTTCACATTTATAATATTAGTGGGATTTATGCCTTTTTTAAATAAAAAGTATCTGAAAATAGGTAATACCTTCGTGAAGTTCCCAACACCAAATAAAATAAAACTCACACCTGATGTTTTAATTAAACATTTCAATTAAAACACATCTGTGATCTCGATCGCACTGACAGATTAATTTAATCACTATCAACGCTAATCTTCAGGTGGTCGCCGCGTAGCTGCATCGAGCCCCGATTTTACATCTGCCAAACCAAACTGCAGAAGCTGCCAAAGGCCAAAGTGAAGGACTTGCGCAAACGCTGGGGGCGAATGGGCCAGCTCAATGAAATCACAGCACCGAGCGTCAGCGGCGAGATCAACGACCACATGATGATAAATGACGTCACCATCAATCCTGTTCATCATCCGAAGTCGTACGACCTCCGCCCGAATCAGGGACTTCTAGGCCAGAAGCGATACAACTCAAGGAATAGGGTCAAGAACTCGAAACCTTACGATCTGAGACCAAATGATTTGAGGAAGAGGACGAGATTAGCGATGCGCAGTAGACGGCTGAAGAGACCGTTCCCAGGGTAAGTTGAACAAATTGTTTTAAACAGAATTCATTTTATGTCATATAAGTAAATACAATTATAAAACGAAATTAGTATTTTAAAACAGGAACCCCTCGCTTTTATCACTACATATTATAAAACAAAGTCCCTCGCCGCGTCTGTGTGTAGCTAGAGCGATTCAAGAGGAAGGTTTAGGTATATAATTTGTTAAGGTTTTGTGTAAATTGGATGAAATATGATAACGATTGTTGAAGATGTCTCTGCTACCCGTGCGAAGCCGGGGCGGGTTTTTTTTATGCTATAGGGGGCAAACGAGCAGACGGGTCATCTGATGGTAAATGACTACTGCCACCCATGGGCACCTGTAACTCAAGAGTCACAAGTGCGTTGCCGCCCTTAAAGGTGGGAGAGGGGGATTAGAGGGGAGGAGAGGGGGGAGAGGGGAAGGACGGGAATAGGGTAGAGGGAAGGGTTAGGGCCTCCGGTAACCTCACTCACACGGCGAAAAGCAATACAAGCATTGTTTCACTGCCGGTTTTCTGTGAGGCCGTGGTATCGAGCGGAGTCGAGCCGGCCCATACGTGCCGAAGCATGGCTCTCCCACGTAAAATCGCTAGTATCTCATAAATCTTAAATGAAAAGTTCTTACTTTGACAGTTAAATATGAAGCGAAATAATGCTTTATTTGGAACTGCAAGGCAACTTATCTTGTTTCAATTTTCCACGAGAGCTCATGGTAGAAAACAATTTCAATTAAACTTTGAACTATAGAGAGCCATTAACAACCACACGAAACAAGTAAAAGTAAGCAAGTAAATGGGCAAAGAAAAAAATTTCATTGATCACTTGTCGTTTCTTTAATACTAGCAATCGCCCGTGGCTCCACTCGCACACAAGTTATATTCTCCATCTCTATACTCCTGGCAACGTGTTTGCAAAATTTGACAATGATCAGTTCATTAGTTAAGTTCATCATGTAGAACTTGATCATTTGTTCTGTGTCTGGGTGTAATTTATCTATAATATTTATTTATTTCAAAGTATATAAGTATGTTTATCAGCAGTCTGGTTACCATAGTACAGGCTCTGCATAGTTTGAGATCAGACGGCCGTGTATGAGATGTGTCAACTGTGTCAAGTTATTCATATATCATTGTGTGAAACAGAAAATGTAATTGATTTTTAAAATCCATATTTTTTTGTTATACATTTACGATGAGGTAATAAATAAAAGCATCCCTCCATCTCAATTATAGACCTAATAACATAAGAAGTCCTCATCCAAATCTCACTAAGGACAAACGACTCCATTAGTGACTATCAAAAAAATATATCTCTAAGTCAAAATAAATACACGGCCCATTAACATCGCAATATTCCCCAACTTTCGCCATTATGTCGCGATCAAACGTGAGCGCAGATACTTCAAAACAAAAACACATTAATACACATTTATTACGACATATATCAAATTAACTACTGCTATTACATGATATCGATGTTTGTGATGTTGTATTTGTTATTATTGGCTATTGCTGTACCTTTGTTGTGATATGAATAATAAATAGTTATGATAAATGTTGTTCGTAAGTAGATTTTACCATAGATGATAGTGTCAATGTCCTTTGGCGAGCCTAAAACTTACGGTAATTAAGCGGCGGTAGCGTAATGGCTAAGGCGTCGGACTTGCGATCAAGTGGTTGCGGGTTCGAACCCCACCCAGTGCAGTACCGTCGTGAACCCACCCCTTACACAAGCGTTAAGCTTAGCTGGAGGGGTTAACGAGATTACTAGTAATGTGTGACCCACGTTAAGTACTAGTAACCTTTAAAGAAAAAAAAAAGTTGAAAGTTCCTTACGACCTGTTATTTTAAAATATTTCTTAGGTATCATACACTTCTGCGATTATAAATCGGAAGTTGTTTTACTAACAATCGCAAACATGACCAGGATAATTTAATTCAGCTTTTACAGCTAACTTACCCGTTGTCGCAAACTTAATAGTAGGCTACTATTACTCTTCAGACCTTCAAACATACTCTTCACAGCTACATGAAAATGCTCATTACTGCAAAAATATTGACTTCTTATCACTACATATGATAAAATGAAGTCCCTCGCCGCGTCTGTCTGTCTGTCTGTTCGCGATAAACTGAAAAACTACTGAACGGATTTGCATGCGGTTTTCACCAATAGACAGAGTGATTCATGAGGAAGGTTTTGGTGTATAATTTATACCCGTGCGAAACCGGGGCGGGTTGCTAGTACTATTATAATTAGAAATAAAAAAAAACACAATATTATTTATATATCTCTTCTTCTTGTATTAAATTTTCTTTATCTTGAAAAATATTTGACATTTTAATGTTTTACGATGGCACTCATTCAGTCATTTTTATCAACAAATCTTTGTTTCCAGGTACACATGGAACCGCCGCGACCCCGAAGGTTCATACCGCCGTAACGCCGAGCTTCTTAAGTCAGGACACACCGGCCTCAGACCACAACAGATAAACGCTCACTTGGCACGACTTCAACGCCTACGCGACAAGCAAATTCAACGGCTCAAACGCCTCCATGAGAAAGACGACTGGCTTGAGAACGAACCGCGACAAGCTCTCGCTCAAACTCACCCGAGGACGTACACGGTCGATAACAACATCAGCGCTTTACACCCTAAAACAATTGTCGAGGAATTTGATATGTTTCCAGCACCCGTAGCCCACGCACCAAAACGTCGGGGCTAATCGAACAACATACATTGTATCGATTTCAATAGTCGTATTAAAATCGATTGTTGAAGAGTCGAATATTCCTCGATATTTTAATAAGTTCCTTGCAATTTCTGCTGAACTTTTTCGACTTCTGTTATTTATTTCTGACACTGTTGCGAATTTTCTGCTTTTTACTCGAATCAGGTTGATGATATAGTTGCCATATTAAAACTAAACGTTTCTATATATGCCTCTCGTAATTTCGTGTTCGATTGACATCATCATCTTAAACTTTAATCGCTTCAGTGTCATTCCCTTGTTCTTCTTCTCTATTTTCTAGAGTAGTCGGAACTTACGACATTTTGTCTACTCGACTTTACAAAGTGAGCTTTTCGTCTATACTTTATTATAACTGCAATCCAGTGTGAGTCTTGTCAATGTAGTTATAGTTACCACTTATCTCTGTGTACTTGTAGACTTCCCGATTTTAGATTTTGTAGACAATCGTGATTGCGATTAGTTGTTAATGTGTAGTAAACCTTAATTCGGCAAATATGTAACTTTTTATAATCTTGAATTAAAAAATTACTCTTTATAGACGAAGTATTATTACATTATTATTATACGAGACGACATAAAATATTACTACTTTTATTGTATATTATAATAAAGTAAATAGATCTAACTATTTAAGTTGAAGTGAGTAAAACCTCAGTGTGCGTTGATGTAAATGCATCTATGTATTTTTTTATTACTTTTATTTGTTTAAATTCCACGTGTTTATAATGTAACGTTTTTACTGCTGTGCTTTTAAATTAAGAACGTCGACGTAATCTGTTTTATTTTTTTTTTAATTTATAATGTCTATAAGTATACTAGTCAGTAAGTTTTATGAAAAAAAAAATCTAGGACACTAAAATGTTTAATACTACTATTATCTAAAGTCTCGGAAATGTTGATTAATAAAATTAACGTATAAATAAATATAGACACTTTGAACATGATAGAATTATTCAACAATGTATGTTTTACTCATTAACAATTTCTCATTGATTATAATCATATTTATTAAAAACAATAAAATTTAACAAAAAGTGTCGTACGTTATGATTGGCATTTTGTGTTTAATTAGATTTAATTCTACGTTCCAATTCGTTTGTTATTTTAAGTTAAAATCTAATAAAATAACATAATTAATACTAAACTGCCAATTATATTATATAGCCCTCGCATTTATGAAGTTAAATCACATTTTACATAAGGTTTTGTAAAATATTTCTAAGCAGTCATTTTAATCTATTTTTAATAAAATAAAATAAAAAAAATTGTAATCTTTCTTCGAGTATAATTCTATTATTAAAATAAAAAAAACTTTGGTCAAAACTCGAAAAGCATTTTGATAAACCCTGCCAACAAAATTGCAGAATCGCAACCTGATTGCCCACATTACAAACATTTTAAAATTCGAACGCTATCTTAGCATTTATTTTTTTTTGAGCCGTATTTTTGATTTTTTTTTATTTGTACAGACTTCTATACCTTCATTTATTTTTATTTTTTTCATGGAGATCATACTTTTTTGTACCCCAATACACACATAAGACAATCCCCAAAACACAATCCATACACATTACATATTCACAAAACACAATGTGCTTGGTATATACTAAGAAAAACATTGACTTTGTAACCGTAGTCTGCAAAATTCATAAAAATCACTAAACAGTGCTCAAAAAGGATAAACGCTCTGAAAGTTTTTAATGTCTAACATAAAAGTATCATTTAAATCACGTTATTTCGTTATGAGGTTAGGTCCTAGTCTGTTAGCACCAGTACTGCATAAACTAGTATTACTATCGTACCTCACAACAACATTACATCCTTTATATAAATTAAGTTATTAAAACTATTTAACATTTCTAATAGTACTAAAACACACATTTTTATATTTTGATCTGTAAATACTACTTAATATATTTAGTAGTAGCAACACCGAGGTACTGTGAATTCTTTTTAAGTAAGAGGAGAACTTATTTATAGGAACAAAATAACTTCTGTATCTTAAGAAATAAAGAATCATCAGAATATTGGCTTTTATTATTATAAACTTTTAAGTTTTTATCGTGATGTAATTTAAAATATCTCAGCCACCCTTATTCACCCAGATAACACTTTTGACTGATGGAAATCGCCACGGCTCATCACCTCACCGAGTAACGACAACGTGGCTGGATTCGAACCGACTAAAACACACGATGTTCCGTCGTGGGGTTCTATTATAAATCGATGCCTAACAAAAATCTAGGTCAAATACGTAGGTCACACTGAAAGTTTAAAAAAATAAAAAAACGGAATGATATAGAAGCCTGTTAATAACTTTATTGCTTTTCGAAGTAGTCTCCGTTCCTTTCTAAGCACAGTCGCAAGCGATGGAACCATTGACTGAAGCAGTGAGCCCACTCTTCTTTAGGGTTTTCTTCCACGCCTTTTTCAAACGCAGCTACAGTATCTTCAGAGTTCATAAAACGAATTCCTTTAGGTTTATCTTTTATTTTATGAAAGAAATAAACGTCATAAGTCAGTTAGGTCGAAACTGTAAGGAGGATGACTCACTAGCTCCACACCTTCGATAGACATGTATTCGATAGTTCATCGGGCGGAGTGAGCTGGAGCGTTGTCGTGGTGGAGGAGGATCCTGATTCATTGGCGCTGCTGTCTAACATTTTCCAAGATAACTGGTAGACAATGACTGACATACCAATCTGCACACAGTCTTATTATAGATGTATTGGTATAGTATATGATAAAAA
Organism: Euplagia quadripunctaria; assembly: GCA_963859945.1. Classification (NCBI taxonomy): domain Eukaryota; kingdom Metazoa; phylum Arthropoda; class Insecta; order Lepidoptera; family Erebidae; genus Euplagia; species Euplagia quadripunctaria. Next base: position 24,581,484 of record OY982562.1, read on the forward strand.
CAATGAATAAAAATAGTTGAAACCTAGATCGTGCTAATCCACTTTTTCTAATACTTTTATTATACATGTACGAGATGTAGAATTTTCAATATTGGGGTTCTAAGCTCCGGTACAGATGAGGGCCCTTGGAGCTTTCTACACCACGTTTCAAGCATAGCATTCCATTTTTTTTAAATACACGCTTACAGCAATTCGGTGCAAAATTTTGTCCTATTTAGTAAATGGTGCAATCTTGAACGCGGTCCTCTTAAATATCCATGATTGTATATTATATTACAGGTGTTACAAGATATAAACAAAGAATAACACTGCGAACACTAGTAAACGTATTTTATAAAAAATGAGGCGGAACTATCAAATGCTTATCGGCGTCCTGAAAATACTTGACCTGCCATCTAGTGGCGAGTAGCAGTACTAAATAAGAAATTAAATCAAAGGATTCGTATTAGTTTGTTTTGTGACCAAAGATTTACAAATGAAACGAAAAAGATGGAGCTACTTTTTGCTCAAGCATACCAACGTTTATTATATTCTGGGACTTCTAAGTATGTTACTTCATTTAAATACAATTAACTATGAATAATGAATAAATATTACGTTCTTTGTTTAAGTAGCAGAACTGGAGAAGGGCTATACGGACTTAGCATTTTTTTCTAAATTCTTTAAATTATCAGAATAAGGTTTTTAGAAATTCTTAACGAACTGCCACTCGCAGAGGAGGTCTATTTTGGAAATTCAGTAAAGACAGGATCTGGTCAGCTAGTTAGAATCAAATCAAATGGTCTTCTCTGGACTGTTATTATTTAAATATGAGTAGTAGTTAGCATCTATTTATATTTTAGAATAATAGGTATGTTACATTGTCCTCACATTTCATTTACGCTTATAAGCAATGTAACCAGAAAATTGTAAAAAATATTTTGAAAAAGTGTCCTTGGAGTTTCTTGCCTGTTCTCCACAGGATCTACTTATTGGAACCGGCAACTAGCTTCACGACTGACTTAGTGTGGCTGACTCCTACTCCTGACAATTCAAAAATACCTATTATTAGATTTTTGAAATCAAATTATGTAAAAGTTTTAACAGTTTACTTAAAATATCAGTGTTATCGCTTCTCTCCAGTTTAGTAAACTGGAGAGAAGCGATAACACTGATATTTTAAGTAAACTATACACTAAACTTTACAGTAACTTTACTTAGTAAGATCGTTTTTCAACAAAACCACCTTAAATAGATAAAAAGAAAAAGTTTGAAACAAAAACTTGTGTCGTCTGCCTACACTAAAGTCACTATAAATATAATATATATATACATTATTTAAGTACATTAAGTCCCTGATGGACAGCAAAAAACGTAGTAATTAATTTATAATTGTTAATCGTGCGGCTTAAGATACCATTAATGTTGCGTGGGACTATGGCTTTACGTTGCCAAATGTGCGTGTTACATACGCTTCTACCTACCCAATTGGGGATATAGCAGTGGCGTAACAATAGTGTGACAGAGCGGGCAAAATGCCACCTGCCCCCGGCCCGACGGGGCCCCCGGGGCCCCCGAACACAGGAGGTACTAATGACAAAATGTTTTTAAAAGATATATTAATTCAGTATTTATTAAATATAAGTTATCTAATTTAATAAACCTAAAAAAATACACGAATTATATAAATTAATTATCAAGATTTTAACAGATCCGTAAGAAAATAAAGGCCAAGTGCGAGTCAGATTCACACACATCCGATGATTTAGCTACGGGCCTCAAATGGTATAATTACGCCACTGGGATATACGCTGTTACTGAATTGTCAGTAGTAACACGGGGCTTGGGAAGGTGCTCAGACGACAACAGCTTTGAAACTATTACATTCTACCAAGTACGTTAATAACGGTTAGCATTAAAAATGTCATGTCAGTCTATCCTTTACTCGTAAAAGAAATCCTACCATTTATCAATACAGTTTTAAAGGCGTTGCAATCGAGAGGGTCAAGGTTGTGCGGGACCTGTGTCTATGCGACAGCACATTGATGCGACATGCAGCAGGTCATTTCGCAGTGTCAGTTTTGTTCTAAGATCTTGCGTACCTTTTAAGAGTTTGTTAAGCTTAAATGTAGTTTATATTGCTTTCGTTCGTAATTTACTGGAATACGGTTGTAAGATATGGTCTCCCTGTTACGTAATACACAAAAATGGTCTTGAACGCATTCAGTAGAAGTTTGTCAATCACCTTAATTTTAAATTTTATCACTGCTCACATGATTACAAAGAGAATTGTCGCATATACAATCTCTTAACTGTAAAGAACTATATTCTGAAAGTTTAAAAAAAAGTAAAACTTATTAGTTTTGGAATTAAGTAAATTTTCATGTATTTTCTTAAACACCTTCATAACTATTATTCTTAAAAATATAAATAATCATTATAGGTACATATGTCACACGATACAGTTTGCATGATTTTTAATTTTAGAATTTGGCCCTCAAAAGTGATATTCAAAATTATTTTTTTACGTTGCAAATATTATATGTGGGTCACAGGATTTGATGCGTAGTTGTGTCAATTAATCACTCTAATAGGAGCACAGTGACCGTGACAGATGGATAGACAGACGCATAAGTGTTCTTATAAAGGTTCCGTTTTTCATTCGGACGTGGAACACTTACTTGATTTATTAAAATTTAATTTAATTTATTAAAATTTAATTTAATTTATTAAAATTTAATTTAATTTATTAAAATTTAAAAATAATTTATTGGTTTCCTGGTGATTCATCAGAATGAATCAGCAATCTTAAAAAAATATAACCACACACACATATTTTGCCTGTCATAAAGTAAGTAATTTTGGTACATTTCACAATTTAATCTTAACTCAAATACCTACTTTAAAAAGGTTAGGGTCCTTGAAGGAATAGTATATTAATAAATAACCCCTATTATTAGTTTTTATTGTCAATAAACCTCAAAAGCTACCTTCTTTGATAACATACCCACAAATTATGCGGGCGATTATTTACGGTCTTTTATTCAGTAGGTATAAGCAGTTGTAAATCGGCCACGGATCAACGACCCATTGACCGAATCCGCGTTATTTCCAGAGATGTGACGATACCGTCGCCATGGCAACCGATCACAAACAAACTCAGTACCATCATAAACATAACTACCGAGGCACAACTAAAAAAAAATACGAACTATATGTAACACATAAAACATCGTACATTACTGGGTTTCGAACAGTTATTGCCGCTGGATTGGTTCAGTAACAGCAATAGAAGGAAAAAGGAAAAATTGTTCTAGATTTTTTCATTTCGTGGTAGAGAGTAAATAGTTAAAACACGCAAAAATGTGTTTTCTCACATTGCAATAAGGTTACGATATAATCGATAGAAGTTGTATTAAATAGAATAGTTTACATCAATACAAATAAATGAAATTTAAGTGTCTGTTTGTAATGTCAAAATAATAGTTTTTTAAGCTAATACAATTATTTGCACGATACCTATGCCTTAAAATCAGTTTTTAAAAATTTTGTCGTCCATCTGTTCGTTCCGGCTAAACTCCGGAACGGGTAGACCAATTTCCAAGGGACTTTCACTAGCAGATAGCTGGTGTTATAAGGAGTAACTTAGGCTACAAATATGTACACGCGAGCAAAGCCACGCGGGAACTGCTAGTAGTGAATATGGCGGATATGGCACTTATTCGTATGATTTATAGATATGTTATCGCTTCATGCTTCATTTATAGTTTGAGACAGTAATAACTGTGTTCCAAAACCATATACAAATATACCAATAAAACCATAAAATTATTGTAATTATAGAGGAGACAATATTAAAAAAATAAATTAGGGACACAATTTTAAGTCGATGAAGTGCCACAAAAATCAGACAGGATAAATAAACTTTACGCAATCCACCCGGGTTTTCTCGGGTTTCTCCTAGTGTAGTCTTGGGACATCCGGGATGAAGTTTTTAAAGGAGAGTTTTAGAATTTTTTCACGATCAGATTTTGACCATAATATACTAAAATAATGGAGATTAATCCCGGTTAGAACACCGTTGTTCGAAAATAATCTCGAAAAGATTCTCTCATCGTGTGGTACCCATCTCAGTACGTACACGTCTACGAAAGGATGGGGGATCTTTCTTTCTATTTACAAGAAAGATCTTAAATATTTATATTTTTCTGTGATAAAAAGCCTATGTGCTATTTTAGAATAATAAATTATCTATCTCTGTGCCAACAACAAACATCCATCCATCCTCACAAAGTTTTGATTTTATAACATTAGTAAGATTGTTCAATTCATTATTTTGCTATTATAAGGCCTTGACACATAGGTTCATTCTATTTAGGTATAACATAGACATGGCTGCGTATCACATTCTCATTCTCGTCTCATTCTAAATAAAGTTTTTCGCAATATTGAAGGCCACGACCAACGGTATTTGTCTCTTTTAAGCATATGTTCATAGAATAAGACTCGCAGAAAGTAGGGTCAACAAGATAACAGTGGAATGTAGGTATGATGTGTCCAAGACTTTTGACGTGACAACGTCTTATAAATTGGTTTGCCGGGTGACACTTCAAGAAACTGCGTTACGCTCCGCTCACGTTATGCGCTCACAATGAGAGCGAGTGAGAGGCACGCGTTTTAAATATAATTCTTTGTATAAATAAATGTTTTAAATTGTTACTATTATTTCATCCTTCTTCCTACTATACGAATGAATATTCACATTAAAATTATTTTACCACTCAAAGTCGTTGTCACGTAAAACTTTCGCCCGTATACCGACTTTACAGGCAACCAATTTTTTTTTTTACTAAGAATTAAGTTAGAATTATCAACATTTAGTTAAGTCTTATTCACTAGAGAAAAACCATCACACGTTAGTAGTGTATGTTGACCGTGATGAAGAGGCTGGCACTATCGTTTGGAATAACAACAGGTCTTGCATCTAGCAATCAAATTTCATACTCTGGTCAGTAGGTGCTTATACAATATCTCAACATAATTTCCCTTACCGTTGACTATATAATGCCAACTAAAATGACTAAAAACCATAACATTTTTTTTATACATGCACACCAGTATCCGAGAAAATAATGACTGGAATAGGCTACAATTCAGTTGGACATCCAGATAGGATGTTGACAAAGAAATTGCTATCGGAACTGCTAATTCATGACACTTAGGTACAGCTGCATAAAAGCAACACATTTGACACATTACCACGACTAATAATGCCCATGTATAGCACTTTATAGGTAAATTGGTATCCTACGTTTTGCACATTTGACTTTATAATAATTAAGTTTAGCGTATAACTTAACCATTTCAATAAACTCCACATTCCCTAGTACGTATCGCAGTGAGGCAAAAATAGAACCGTAATATACTTTCCATACACGGCTGTAATTACGAAGTAAACATGACCTTATTGCAAGGCGATAAAGTAGGTTAATTCTCGCAATTATCTTTTGATTACCCTTTACATTACTGAGACAGGTGAGAGAAAGCGTGCGTGACCCAAACACAACCTTCTAAATTGCATAATATAACCCGAACTAGAGAGTATGGCCTATATTTGAAATCACTACTAGCTGAAATACTTAGCACTTTTTGCCTCGCACAACCAATCTCTGGAACAAATTGTCGCCTGCGGTATTTCCGGACCGATACGACCTCCAAACCTTTAAGAAAAGAGCGTAACCCTATCTCAAAGGCCGGCAACGCACTTGTGACTCTTGAGTTGCCGGGGTTTATGGGCAACGGTAGTCACTTACCATCAGGCGACCCGTCTGCTCGTTTGCCCCCTATAATATAAAAAAAAATGGCCAGTTAATGTTCCTGTTTTAGTGGTCTTCTCCATTCCCAGGACGGACATACGGGTACGTGACCCCGGCCTCTTCGAGCTACTGCAGTCTCAGTCCCGTTTCCCACCCGAGACTTGTGGTATCCCTTACCCTGGCTCCCTCGCCCTATCCGTTTTCCTTACCCCAACTTACCTTCTTTCTTTGTCCCGTCTGAAAACGACTATATTACCAAAGAGGGTTACACGTACACGGTTATACACATTGCGCCGACTCCAAATAAAATTGGGAAAAGCGCAGGAAGATAATGATGACTACTAGCTGAAAATTTATAAACTACATGTCGTGATGAAGTCGTCAACCAATCTTGCAACTAATCGGCCAACACACCTCTTCTTAACTCGGCTACCAATCTGTCACTGCTTAACTCCATCAATTATTATTCTACCTAACCTCAATCCACCTTAGATATAGCTAAGATTCAGTCTGGTATCATATCTTGATAACGAGACATACTACAATAAATACATGAAGTATAAAGACAAAAAAAAAACTGTCAGTCGTAGGACTGCGCGTCAGAAGTGAAAACACATCCACGCATATAATATATATGTGATGTGTGTGTATATGTATATATATATATATATATATATATATATATATATATATATATATATATACATATACAAGCACACACACATCTATATATATGTCATCTGAGCGTGACGGTCACGCGTTGTTTAAATTGGACAATGCGAAAAAGTGTAAAAGTAATTTCTTGTTCATTTATTAGTCTGTTTTTGCCAAGAATGACTGAAGCGCTGATATTTAGATAAAATAGATAACTTCACAGAATACAACATTTCGTACGGCATACTGCACTGACTGCAATGGCCTGCTAACTGAAATTGAAGTTCTTCGCAGTAACTTTTAGAAAGACTGTGTGCATTATATTCGTATGCCATTCTATATATACATACAGTTTGTCATGCTCTGCTGCTATCCTAGGAAGTTTCTATGAAGAATTAATAAGGGATATGGTTTATGGTCAGCAGTGGTCTCACCAGGGTGAATGTCATAGGTTAATGGGATGCAAATTACAAGGCAACGTACCTATTTAGAATATATGTACTTCAAAAAGGTACTTTAACAGTGTTGATACAATCTCGCGTGTTGTTAACAGCAGTCTCGACCAGCGCCTACCTTATCTGATACCTCAAAATGCTATATAGCAGCTACTTGTATTTTTTCATCTAGAAAAAAATACTTTTTTGGGTGATTTTTGTGATCACTACCGTTGTCTTCAACCAGTATCTACTTTTGTATTGAGCTATTTTGTTTTGAGGTATTTTGTATTGAGGTATTTTGTATTGTGCTATTTTGTATTAAGCTGTTTTGTATTGAGCTATTTAGTATTAAGCTATTTTGTATTGAGCTATTTTGTATTAAGCTGTTTTGTATTAAGCTGTTTTGTATTGAGCTATTTTGTATTAAGCTGTTTTGTATTGAGCTATTTTGTATTAAGCTGTTTTGTATTAAGCTGTTTTATATTGAGCTATTTTGTATTGTGCTATTTTGTATTGAGCTATTTTGTATTAAGCTGTTTTGTATTGAGCTATTTTGTATTAAGCTGTTTTCTATTTAGCTTTTTGCATTAAGCTATTTTGTATTGAGCTATTTTGTAACTCATCACCATTTCCAAATGGCCAGGCCAACCACCATTGCATTCATAACCACCGCACTAGCAGATGCCAGACAGACTCAATCAAACATAAAAGACTCAACATTCACAAATCGAAGCAATTAGTTTACATTTATACATTCAACAAAACTATGAAATAATAACCTTAATCTTTGTTGAAGTTAGTTTCTATCCATTAATAGCAGTTTATATAGTGTGTCAACCTAATAGTTATGATATTAACAATGATAATGACAAATTGTTAGCAATAGTGTTATAATCTAAACATTGAGTTAGAATTGAGTACTGAGTCATAAAACACGAGTTTACTAGGATTTATGAAGGTATATGATTGATAGATTAAGCGGTACGAAACGGTGTTGAGCTTATCTGATGTTAGCTAGAACTTAATGATGTCAGAGGTGACCTTGAAATTTCCCCTGAAATTGACTGGGCGGAAATTGTTACCGTATATCCTATGAATGCGAATGTAAGTTTGTTTGTATATCTGTTTGCTTGTTACGCTTTTACGCCTGAACTACTTAACCGATCGTCATAAAACTTAGTCCTTCTCGGTACCCCTGACAAAGTGTGTATGTATGACCCAGGGTACCTTTCATTGAGAAAAAAGTAATGTTCCCGAGGGTTATAAATTTATTGACAAAATCTATGTTAACGCTGGTGAAGCCGCGGGTAAAAGCTAGTATTTTGTATATATATATCCATAGTCAAGCAAATTTTTGAGAGAAAGGGAGCATCCATTAATTACGTAAAGTGAATTTGGCTTGGACTTTTCGATCATCCTTTCTCGCCTTGGTGGAATTTCGTAAGTTTTTGCTCGAAACCCCCCCCCCCCCCACGCCTCACCCCTCGCGTGCGCCCCCGCCCCCCTCCCCCGCGAGACCCAAATGCGTGTTCATAATGTAAATAAGTAAATATTGCGTTAGCTTAATTCTTGCTGTTTAAATACATGATTTTGACCGAGACCCCCGTAAGGTTTGGTTCGACCCCCTCCCTCTAAACGCCTCACGTAATTAATGTACGCCCCCAAAGAAAGATTCTTTCACTCCAAAACAGGTAAATAGATTTTCAATCTGTGAAGTTCTCACGTGACCTAAGCCCATTTATCACCATAAGTCTTCATATAGAAAGGACTACGAACTATACCTACCTATACATTTTCTTACCGACGCTAATTCGGGTCATTGGCATTAAACATTTCACGAAATACCATTTATATATGCATAGGGGTTAGTTAACTGCTGTGGATTCAGCCAAACGTACATTAAGATGGTTATTTTTGAGGGCAGATGTTTAGAGGAGCAATGTTTTGTGTTTCTGGTACAGGAAACCGAGTGAGGAAATGACCTACCTCCGTTTGCCTTCAAAGTTAAAGCTGAAGAGTTATTTTTTGAAGTGAAAACTTCTTTAGGCACGTTTTTGCACTTTTGCTATGTGGAAAAAGCACTGAACTCGTGATCGTCACATTAATAATACATATATAAATCCACTAGAGGACGCTAATCTAAACATGGAGTTCTATCAGCTCCTTATTAATTAATGTCACCAACCTGCTAATGTGACGTTTTAAGTTCGTCGTTTCGTTTAAGTTTTCACTTCTGTCGGCAGTCCCATGACTGTCTAATTTTTTTTCCAAAATCCAAGAGAAACCTATTCACACTACACTTGAACGTTCCAGGATTATAATTGACTGACAAAATGGACGCAGGTAGTTCATTCCACACTTTGGTGACTCGATCGAACCAGTAAGGAATTAACGGGATCACGTACTTAATAAGTATTACATACCTATGAATTATCTGACGTTTCATTTAGGCTGCGTGGTCACACGGAAGTCATGTCATTTCAGGTGAATTGCCGTCAACATACCTCTTTTTTTCTTCTTTCTTTCTTTTCTTTCCTTCTTTCTATATTAGGATATTTGTCACCGTAATGATAACATCTTCCGAAGCCGTGCGAAATTAAGTCTCTCCGCTCGAAGCTCCGCTAACATACACCCGCAGTCTAATTCCTATAAACCTTGAGTGGTAATGAACTTATGAAGGTGCCTGAACTTAGATATGAGTACTGATACAAAGTAAGCAGGCGATCGAATACGTATAATTAATTCGTTTACTGGTAGGAACACGAACTGCAAATCGAATAAGCTGTAGGTCGAGTGGGCGTTTTTACATTAGGTATAATTTTAGGTTCTGCTTAGAAAAAGAAAGTTCTAAGAGCTCTTGATGGTCACCTTTGGTAATCAAGGGGTGAAAGTTATTACTTTCCTGTTGGAAACACCCTTGTCGCAATGTTATTTGGGGTCGAGGCAATATACTTTCTTCTTCCATTTTACTCTATTCATCCATATCTTCTTTCACATAGTCCACCCATCTTCTCTTGTGCCCGTCAACTTCCTTGCTTATAACTCTCTTCACCACATTTTGCTCATCTCTCATTGCTCCTCAGCTTTCATCTTTCACTTTCAGGCTCGCTCTAATATATTCATTTCTCACCTTGTCCATCCTAGTCCGTATAAACTTTCGCATTTTAGCTACGTGCAGGCCTCTCTCATCCGTTCTCTTTGTGCGCCAACTTTCAGGTCCATGAGTAGGTAATAAATATATGTAGTTTTAAATAAATTTGGAATATCAAAAAATATAAGGTATTACAGAAAGTTGTGGGCATATTTTAAAGACGTACAGTAGAACTCTTGAATTACGTAAAATACAAACAAATTTAGAAAATTCAGAAAATACAGTTAATATTTTGTAAGAAAGATGGCTGATATTAATAGAACTATAGTTATTTAATACCAGTGATGTTGGTGGAATATCCAAAATTGTACGCATAAAAAATCAGATAAAGTTAAAAAAAAAATTGTACCTAGCATAAAAAGATATTCAATGATATTAAATGTTTGTTTTTCCAAAATCCATTTTTTTCTGGCTAACTCTACAGAACGATCCACAAATATAACCACACCGGCAACTAAACAGCGTGAGATGGGAAGAAAGACCTCTTTTAAGCTGTCCATGGCTACAGTAACCCTTTCAGAAAATTGTCGATTTTACAGGCTGAAAATGAGTCTAAACAAACTGTAACTCGCTTTCACGATACTCGACCGATCATCATGAAATTTTGAAACAAGGTTACAGAAAAGGACATAGTCATGCCTTTCATTCAAAAATATGTAGTTGTGCCAGGAACATGTTGTGTAAATTTAAAAGCGTGGATTGATTGACAAAATCTAGATTACCGCAAGTAGATAAATAGATTACATATTTAAGACATCTATTATACATTATATAATAATATGGGTTTCTGACCTCGCATGTTGAACGAATTATAGTTATATCATTTCAACCCTATTCAATAATGAAAAAACGTAAACGTATTAGTTACATAACGTATGGAAAAAACATAATGTATTACTTAACAATAGCATAAACGTTGTATATTATGACAGTCATTCATTTAAATAACAAGCACTGATCGGTGTCATACTTTCCATTTCCATCACTGTTGCGAAGGATTTCGCCTTGCTTCCACTTCGCAGAACAGCGGCAGCGCTCATAACAATCTGTTACAAAACTAGGCTTGTATCTTTGTGATGTTTTAGAGACTACTCGCCTCTGGGACTACTAAAGTGCGTAATGGCCACCCTCGTTACTTACTGGTCAGAATATCTCGCAAGTGTTCAATAGATGGGAAGACGTTTTTGGAGAAACTCTAGACAAGCCTACAGTTAAACCAACAAGCAAACTTTTGTCTTTTTGCTGTTGAATGGGGTTGCCAGAACTCCTGGTACCCTACCCGCTGCTTTTGATACCTGGTGCTGTTAATGTTTATAGGCACTGATAACCACTTACTATTCGGCCTTATGCTTAGTCAAGTCTTAAAACGTTTAAAATAAATTAAGACTTCTTTGAAAAAGATAAAATTAACAGTAAACAAGGCATTTTTTGCAATCTTTCAAAGACTAAAGAAGTAATCAAAGAAAGCTTTAATGATTTAATCGATTTGGGGTCAAGGCGGCTCGACGATGCTCGTTCTGCACGTAAACGATTAACGATTATGTCGATATTCACTGATACGGTTATAGGCAGGGCGGGCCAATTGGTATTAAAAGGATAAATGGCGTGGCCTATTTTAATATTTATGGTTGTTCATAAGACTGAAGTTTTACAATAATCATAAACGACACATTAAATTTAGGCACTTAACTGTAGTGAGAAGAGGAGGAGGGGCTTGTAGTGTTACCACTAGAGTATATAATTTTGATGCCTGATCTTAAAATTGTTCACTTTATGATAAGTCCGATCATTTTACGAAATATGTAGTCATATTTTATGAAATGGTCAGTGGATCAATGTAAAATCAGCGGTTGACGATATGAATAGCGGAACACACTACTACATTATATGGTCAAACATTAGAGTATATTAGTATTCATATCGTAAAATAGTTACATTATCTACACTTGGGCGCTGATATTGTTTTATTTTTGTGATGCATTATGGCGGTAGACAATTATTTTGTTTTAAAAGCGAATAATAAGTGTGCAAATAGAAGAAAAGACTGCAGTGAAATTTAGTAAAGACAACTTAAAAACCGGACAAGTGCGAGTCGGACTCGCGCATGAAGGGTTCCGCACCATCGTACAAGATTTAATACTATGTAGGTACTTTTTAATTTATTCTTTTATTTGTTGTTATAGCGGCAACAGAAATACATCATCTGTGAAAATTTCATGAGATACAGCCTGGTGACAGACAGATAGACGGACAGTGGAGTCTTAGTTATAGGGTCCTGTTTTTACCCTTTGGGTACAGAACCCTAAACAGCAATATACAGAGTGTTACAAAAAGTTGTTGAAAAATTTTAGGATCGTTATGTATAACCGACAAATAGTTGATTTACCTTGAAAAAAAATTTTTAAATAAAGATATTACTTCCGGAAATGTTTCAGGAAGTGCTTTTTCTAGTGTAAGTTGTGCACATTTCTAAACTACATAATGTTTAAGTTTAGAATTTTTATTAAACCTTTTATATAATGGAGACACTACAATAATGATATGGCCAAAGGTGGATTGACATATCATCATACGTTGAGGTTTAAACGACACGGTCAATTTTAGCAGGATATATCAGGCAAATGGCCATTTCATGAAATGGTCGGACGCATTATTATTAAGGTAAAGTTTATGTAATAATAGATGTCGCTCTTCACTCAGCTGTTGGTCAAGAGTCGTGTAAGCGTCTTGTACGCTATTATGAAGAACAGAGTAACATCTATGAATGTGTAAGATGCGAACAAGATAGGTGCTATCTTTTCTCCCTTTCTTAGTGTTTATTTGCTTTGCTACCTTCTTTGATCATTCTTGGTCGCGTCATTGTTGTTTGTAGAATATGCGTGGATATAGACGCATACGTCCAAGTGTCTAATAATATTCGTTCTCTATAAAATAAAAGAGATTCTTATGTCTAGCTATTAGAAAGGGCCTTATATCGGAGAAACATTTCTTTTATTTGATATGATTTTGCGATATGTGTGTGGTGGTACAATTACAGTTAAAATATATTATAAGATTTAAATGAATCATGTTAAGAACGTTTTACTTAAACATGTACTAAGAGTGAAACCGCCTTTTTTCGAATCCAACATAGGCATAAGTAATTTATTAAAACTTATTTTTAACTTATTATTTATACATCTGTATGAGTTCAATTAAATATCTTCAGTAAGGCAAAATGTTTCTGCAGCAAAGAGTGTCTTGGACTCCAAAGATGCACAAAGAGTGCGGAAATTGGACTAGGCGGTACATGGGCAAAAATCAATTGCCATTTTGCAGTTGAAAATGCATCGTAAAGAGGCAATAAAAGTAATAAATTAAAAGAGACGACACGTGTTCGAAGTTTTGTGGTGATGTACACACCCACATTTCCCCAGGTATATTTATGGCCCCACATAATGTGGGCGAGCCTATTGCCTTCTACTGTCTGCCGTTCACACGCTACTAAGAATTTCGCAACAGAAAAATCCGATAACAATTTCTTTATATCGACTTCGAACCTTAAGATCGCACACAAGTATACGCGCCAATTTATACCACGTGATCAACAAGAGTTGTAAGCGAACTCTTTTCTTACACAATGAGGTTTTACTTCCTGCATCGATCGCGTTAATCAATCCAGGGATCCCTATGTCCTTGTCGGCATCTATGACAGCAAATCGTAACAAACAAACAATGTGAGGTACATTCAAATTTATTGTATTAATTAGGATCTATTTATTGGATATCTCTGCAGATCTCTAGGAGATATCTTAGTTACACGTCGCCAATATAAGTTTGTCCAATTTGAGCAGAATTTCCTGTTAGAAAAATAGATTTGTGCACGAACTGACCATACATAACAGCGAAAACTAATAAAAATCTCCGTCAAAGACATACTTTAAGGACATAGGTGACTTTACGACTATTTTCGCGAGTAGTATCAGTAGAAAAACAAGCAGGAACTCGTTGCACGTACGCAGACAATTACATTGTAAACAAACCAATAGACGATATTTATTACGACATAACAAAAACTATTTTAGTATATTGATAACCAGTTTTCTTTGACCTCGGGAAAATGACTAGAGTCCTTCAATCGCTGAATGTTTTAAAGGGTGGGGCGGGGCAGGGTGAGTCATGATGTTTTGGTTACCAGTGGTCTGTACGACAATAACATTGGTTAGGGATATAGTTTTAATGGAATGGGATTTTTATTTAATAAAGACTTTTTTTGCCACTGAAATTGCTATAGTTACAATGTCAGTTTAACTAATTTTGTCACTATGTTTAACAATACACTACAATACATATATATGTCCTGATTTAGATAACCATGACACCAGGATTCATACTTGATTTATTAAGGTACTAGATGCGCCCAGCGGTTTCACCCACGTAAGTCCCGGTGCCTCGGGAATATCGGGATAAAAAGTAGCCTATGTGTTAATCCAGGTCTCCAGCTATCTACATACCGAGATTCATCGCAATCGGTTCAGCAGTTTTTGTGTGAAAGAGTAGTAAACATCCCTTCATCCATACATCCTCAGTAACTTTCACTTTATAATATTAGTAGTATTAATTCCAGTAGTAAAATTCGAGATTGCAAAAATTAAAAGCACTGTTAGGGCTGATGTAATTCTTCCATCTTTACCGACATGTAAAGTCTTCAGGAGGGGGAGTCCTCCAATATATTAGAGGGTCTCGATCCCATTGTTGATTGTCAAAACCTGTTATGACAACTTAGATCAAATGCTTTTTCTCCATCAGTCGATGATTTGAAGTACCTATTTACAGCATGTTCTTGATTCCAATTGAAATCTTTGTCATACCTATTAAGATCATACCCGACTTCTAGACCTTGTGTTGTTAGCCAGAATTTATTTTAATCCTTATTTAAAGCAGTCCACCTCTTTCTTATCGGGTACTTAACCAAGAACTGGATTTATTAAATATTCTGCCAGTTCTAAGTCAGACTTTTCAAATACGTTCCGAATAAAATAATAATTTCTAGTATTCAATTAAAAAGTTATATCCAGCTAAAACATACATCTATGTCCAACAGTGGTGGTTTAGGGGTGGCACGTGCGACCAGCGGTCAGTATTCGCCCCGCGGCCGCCTAACCACACTGTGTACAATGGACTTGCGTTAGGCGCCATGACAGACGACATACCAGGTGAAGTGTTCTTTATTCAAATTTTTAATTATTTATTTCTTTTCCGACATTGGCAGATGTGGTCTTTGTAAATATTGTTAGTGGCCAAGATCTTTTACGAAAAAAAAAAGGCCTCACTATGTGTCCCTGTTAGTGATTGGAAAGTTTGCATGAAAGGTGTGTTTAAGTTTGGTACATACATAGATAAGTAGAGCATTATGTTGGGACTCAGGTGTACTGGGCAGCTAATAGTGGTTTTGAAATTTGGAGTTATACCTAATACTTAATCTGTGGTTAAGAATAGTGTTTAGAAATTTTCTTAGCATAGATTGATGACAAAGGGTTTAGTTGTTAAATTATTGTTTGACTGCATTAAATCGGACAAATCAATCAATTTTTTTTTTAAATAGACAACAATATTCGTTCTCTTCATCCAACAAATGTCAATTTCTGTTTGAAACTGAGTGGATGCAATGTAATATCTTATCCTGCAGATTCAATTGTGGATTCATATCATATCAATATATTTAAATTTCAGCCTTTTTTTTTAATTAAAATAATAGTTAGTTCCTGAGATTAACGCGTATCAACTTAAAAACCCTGCAGACATATAAAGAGCAGAGTAAATCAATGTAAAGCTGCATTGATAAAAAAACATATGTATTAAATTAGGAATGCTGTGTAATTTAAACAAAATAAACATTGTATTTTTCTAGTACACTTATTTAAAAAAATAAGTGAAGCAAATATAAATTTATGAAATTGAAGTTGCTCATAATAATATGGCTCTTAAAACAGAGAATATCTCATAGAGAAGTAATCGCGTCACCCTAAAGAAGCGATAGTGTTTTTTTTTTTTATTATTCGTGGGAGAACCGTGCTTCGGCACGTATGGGCTGGCTCCGGAGAAGCACCACGGCCTCAAAGAAAACCGGCAGTGAAGCAATGCTTTCATTGCTTTTTGCCCCGTGAGTGAGGGTACCGGAGGTCCTAACACTTCCCTCTCCCCCCTCTCCCCTATTCCCGCCCTTCCCCTCTCTCCCCCCTCTGTCCCTACTCCTACCTTAAAGGGCGGAAACGGACTTGTGACTGTTGAGTTGCAGATGCCCATGGGTGGCGGTAGTCATTTACCATTAGGTGTCCCGTCTGCTCGATTGCCTCCTATGCCTACAAAAAAAATATAATTCTATTTCTTTTTGTTTGCAAGGGGACTACTTTCGTTCCTTTGCTGCCTGTACGGCAACTTTACAGCTATTCCGAACTTTTTAGGAGGTTTTATAAATGAGTTTATCGGATAAGTTAAACGGTCGTCTCCTATTGATACTCTAGATAAACGCTCGCTTGCTAACTTGGACTTAGGAAAACTAAAACAGTTCCAGACTCAATAGTGTTCGAGGTTAAAACCCAAAAAAAACTAAATTGTATTTTACTACCAACGTATTTCAGACGAGCCTAACAACGACGAGAAAATTTATTCAAGGAATATTTATAGTCTTAGAAGAACTTTTCACCAAAACAAAGTAAAGGATTTTCCGCACAAACTTGAAACAAACAAACTTCAATTCTCCGTCTATATTCTCTAATATTTACTTTTCCCTTCTTTTTTAAATATACTAATCTGTCATGAAAGTACCGGGAGAAGGTCAATAAAAGACAAAATGTTAACCATTCTTTCAAATTTATTGCATAGCCTTCAAACTAAGCCCCTTCAAATAATATGCCAACGAATAATCCAGTTATCAAAACATTTTTAAATGCATTTTCCGGAATCGTATGGGCCGGCTCGACTCCGCTCGATACCACGGCCTCACAGAAAACCGGCAGTGAAGCAATGATTGCATTGCATTTCGCCGCGTGAGTGAGGTTACCGGAGGCCCTAACCCTTCCCTCTCCCTTATTCCCATCCTTCCCCTCTCCTCTCTTTTTCCCCCTCCCCCTCTTCTCCTACTCCCACCTTAAAGGGCGGCAACGCACTTGTGACTCTCGAGTTACAAGTGCCCATGGGCGGCGGTAGTCATTTACCATCAGGTATCATCAGGTCTGCTCGTTTGCCCATATTCCATAAAAAAAAAAATTAAAAAATCGACTTCAGTTGTCGCTGCGAATTCTCTTTGATATCTTCTATCGACTGAAAACGGGTACCCTTGAAGTGGTAATTTGAGTTTTGGAAAGAGAAAAAAGTCGGCTGGAACCATATCCGGTGAATATAGTGGTTGTTCGATGGTATATGTTGAGCTTTTGGTCAAAAAGTCGTTCAGAATGATGGCCTTGTGCGATGGCGCGTTGTCGTGGTGTAAAATCCAAGAATTTTCTTTTCACAAATTTGGCCGTTTTTGACGAATATGCTCTCTCAAACGCCGCGTAACGCTCAAATAATATTCTTTATTTACAGTGTCAGACTGTAAACAAAGAATATTATTTCAGCAACTGGCAAGAATTCTTAGTGCACAACACCTCGATAGTTTAAAGAAAACAGTCAACATGACCCTGACTTTTGATCGACTTTGTCGTGGTTTTTTCGGTTTCGGTTCAGTCGCCATTCCGAAGCTTGTTGACTAGTTTGCATGTCAAACTCGTAAACCCATGTCTCATCACCAGTAACAATGCATCTTACGAATGTAGGGTCGGAATTGACTCGTTCTAGCATGTCTTCAGCGACTTTTACGCGATTGAATTTTTGAAGAAAATTCACATCTTTTGCGGACTAGACGAGCAGCAACGTGTTTCATGCCTAAGCGATCGGTTAAAATGGTACGAGTCGAAACGAAAGCACAGCGGCTATCTCTTTCAAACTTGAATGAGGATTTTCAGTCACAATTTCCTTTACTTTAGCGATGTTAACTTCAGTTGAAGACATTGATGGCCAACCAGAGCGAGGCAAATCTTCCAACAAATCTCGACCGCTTTTGAATGCACCACTCATATGCACGAGTTTTCGATAAAGTCGATTCATCAAACATGAAATTCCATTTGCAATGAAAAATTTGAGACAAACTCTTTGTTCGATGTTTTTATCCATTATAATAATCGCAAAACACTCTTGAGATGAGCTTACAAAATCGAGTACTGAAAACAAACTATATGACAGATATTGCCAATACTTCGCGCCAATACAGAAAACAGTTGTGCCAACTTAACCACAAAAAAAAATATATTGGAATTGAATTTGGATTTAGAACAAAATTATCGATTCCCGATACTTTTTTGACCGAATGTACATAGGTATATGTGTGAAGAACACATCACTTGAAAAAAGAAAGACAAGTTTTTATTTAATGCCTATCGCCTATCGCCACTTACAAGAAGAAGGGAAAGACGAATGTCTAGCGTCTATAAAAAACTCTACTAGGAATTAATTGTAGCAATAATGTTCCATTTTTTTTAATTCGATTCGGATTCGGCATACCACAACATGTAATTACCGAATACTTTTTATTAGTCTGACGTACTTATTTAACTACATACATATTTACAAGTATTACCCTTGATATCGATTATACTTTCAGTAGGTCATTAGTTGCAATTTGTAATATTTGTTACATTTAAAAGGTCTAATGACTCAGTTGTTTGACCTTATTGTAACACACATTCTTTGCAGACTGAAGGGTTAGAATTCTAAAGATATTTATTTTAATGGAACGCCTCTTAGTTGAGACTTGTTTGTGGTTATAGAACCATCGCTTTGCACTTTTATTTCCTCAAGAATATAAGATATTATTGCGGATAATTTTACAACGGTTAAATAATGCGTAGGATTGTTCGTCTGCCTCCTTTTCAGAGGTCATCTTCAGTGATAAATAAATGTAATGTACATTTTAATTAATAGGTTGTAATCTCTAGTGAAAGTTATTTTTATGCCGATGTTTAAAAATCAAAATAGGAGAAACAAAGCAATTGAACCTGTGATAAATATGAAGACTAATACTAGTTCTTACAAAATTCTATTCACATATTTTTTTACTATAATTAAATTTTAATTTCAATGAAATATCGAACAGAAAAGAACAAAACGGATCTAGCTTATACTTATAATTCATGTTCTAAAACAGATTTAGAACACTTACTTCCCGTAATATAGAGAAGTACCATAATTGTTTTGATGTTGCCAGTGTCTATAGGTTAAGGTATTTAAGGTTAAATTTATTTTAGAACTAGCAACCCGACCCGGCTTCGCACGGGTACAAATTATACACTTAAACCTTCCTCATGAATCACTCTATTTATTAGTGAAAACCGCATGAAAATCTGTTCAGTAGTTTTTCCGTTTATCGCAAACAGACAGACAGACGCGGCGGGGGACTTTGTTTTATAATATGTAGTGATGTTCTATGTTCTTGTAAATTAATTTCAGTATTATCTATAGAACTTAGCATCCATTTAGGTATTATCTTATCTTCTTTCTGGTCTTGTGTCGGCGAAATCAATAACCACGTATATCTTAATATTGAACTTGGCTCCCATTTTCACATTTATGTTTTTGGTGGAGTAAGTACCTACCGTACTTATTCGATATGTATATTCTTACTTGTAACACACCGTCATTATATTATATATACTATAACCTAATAGAAACACCAGCATAAACTATTAGAGGAAACGGTGTGACGCGGCATGCATTCAACTTAATTATCATAAAATAATAAAAATGCTGCATTCCATTACACGCTAGCCTTGTTTTGCATACAACGCGGCACGCGCACCGCATCGGTCTATGCACTTTTGTACACGCAAAACTGTCTTTGCTAAATACACGGTAGAACATACTATGAGTACAATATGAATATTTTTATGATATTATAATTTTATAGTTATATTTATGAATTTTCAAAATAACTTTGTCTAGTAATGTTCCGTCGGAGTTCGTGTCAATCTAGTAATGTTCCGTCCGAATTCGTGTCAACCCTTAAACGCGGGTCATCGTTGAGCCACCTGAATCTTGAAGTTTTCGTATATCTAAAGCGTTGATAAATGGTATTGCATAAATGCGGAACACATTTTAAACATTTTTATTGTTGACTCATATTGATTACAGTAATATGTTACCTTTTTGAGAAAATATTGAATTTATATTTTCAAATTTGTTGATGTTGATGAATTCTGCTAACTACCAATGAGCCCCCTCAAGAGTACAAAACGTGGAAGGGGTTTCGCTCGGGGTTATAACTGAGAGCGAAACCGCCTTTTACGTTTTGTAAATACATACTTAATATTTACTCTAACGCTACTCAGCTACCAAGAAGCGATCCTAGCCTTGACCCAATTGACTTTTAAAGATAAAGCAAAGTTTGGTGAAAGTGGTGGTATACCTAAAGGAGTTTAATTGAACTGTTCACTTATTATTCATAGATAGGAGCCAGAAACTGAAGGTCTGAAGGAATTGCGAGACAATTTTTACCAATTTTTAATTAAAACAACGTTCTGAATATGAATGTTAAGATATTTATAGCGTCATCCTTGATTACATTGTAAGTGGATATTTTATAAATCTTACCTTGACCCCAGTATGAAAAGTATACTTACCAAGAAAATGAAAAGGAAATGCTATATCAAGTTTAAACAATGTCTCGAGTTAAAACCCTATAATACGCATGAGACAAACATATTATGTCGTTTCCAACACATTTTTATTAACAGAATGAGTACATCAACACCTCATCTTACTCCCCCGTTTCTAGCATTCATTATGTTGTGCACACAATCTATACTAATGTTATAAAGCTGAAGAATTTGTTTGTTTGGTTGAACCCGCTAACATCAGGAAATACTGGTTCGAATTGAAAAATTATTTTATCGTTGGATTGCCCATTTATCGAAGAAGGCTATAAGCTATATAACACCACGCTACAACCAATAGGAGTGGAGCATCAATGCAAAATGTTGCAAAAACGGGGAAAATTTAAAAAACGCGGACGAAGTTGCGCGGGTCAGCTAGTACTTTATAAAGGAGTTTTCATTAAGAGCGCCTGTGAATAACAACCTGTGTAGGTACTTTCACAGGTTGTTTTATTTCATTTCAAAGTTGGTGCAATATCACTTAGTATTGTCACAATTTTTATTTCATTTTAAAGGACTTTGGATGATATTAAGTATGGAATATAATTTCGGCCAAGTGGCCGCCGCGACTCCGCTGTAGGTGGTGTATCTTGTTAGACCAATTTTGAACGACATCTCGCATAAATGGGGCTCAATTTCATGAAGAACGCGAGTTACACATGTTGGCCTTCAGGGCGGCAATTGTCTGTGGTTTGATTGCATAGACCAGAGATTTCACGTAGCCTCACAGAAAGTAGTCGAGCGGTGTTAAGTCACTCGATCTCGAGGGCACGCGAGATGACGAAGCCCTCGAACTTATTATTTAATAAATTCAATGTTTCCCGTGCAGTATGGCAAGTGGCGCTGACCTGTTGGAACCACATGTTTGTGAGATCGATACCATCTATCATACCACAAAAAATGTGTTATCATAACATAGACGAACAGAGCACTGATTAAGGTAATCAATTTTAACAATTTCAACACGTTGTTGAAACATATAGCGTTCTATGGTGAAATGTCAAGACTCAATAAGTATTCTTGTCAAATTTAAAAGCTGTCGCTTTACCAAGATGGCCGCTATACGCTGTCAAAGAGCGAGGGACCCTAAGAAAAATCCTTTACTAGAAAAACCGCACACAGTCTTATATCAGTCTTGTCTACTCTATGGAAATGTAGGAAATGTCACGTCACTATCACATCATAACGTACATGCATCTCATCTGAGGGATGAAAAGTGACAAAGGTCGCGCTCTCTTCCTTAAGCAAAATAAGAAATATGAAGGAATTAAAATTTAAATATCGAATGCCACTTTTTTAATATTTAATTAATTTGAATATTTAACGTTGACATAATTTTATTAATGATTAGTATTTGAAAACTTAGTACTAAAGGGAGAACTGTAAATAATAAAAAAAAATTGGGGAACGTTCTCTGACAAGTCATCTAATCATGTTTTTAGGGTTCCGTACCTCAAAAGGAAAAAGAAACCCTTATAAGATCACTTCGTTGTCCGTCTGTCTGTCTGTCAAGCCCCTATTGCGTGAAATGCGTGAGGATAATAAGTTGAATCAACATTAAATAATTATTTCTGAGGTCCTTTGAAGGTGAAAAAATCAAGCTTGTAAGTTTAGGCAATCAAAGTCAATATATTTTTGGGAAAGTACTTTTAGAATAGCAAAGTTAAGTTTGTCACTCGAAAAAAATGTTTGCCAAAATCTTTGAGAATCGATTCCCGAGATGGACGTACATACAAGGTCATGTAGATACATACAAGGTACGGCACCCTCGTTGTGCGAGTCAGACTCGGACTTGTCCGGTTTTGTGTAATCACATTGATTTTCTTTTTTACATACCGCTTAGGTGTTTGGCCATTCTCAAGGCCTACGGTTAGTTAAGTACACTGAATCTGATAAAGTTAATTACTAAGACTGAGCTGACAGCTAAAGGTTTATGAAATTGCCCAAAATTAACATAGATTTGAATAAAACTAAGTAAGCCATTGTTATTTAGTTATAGTTAGTATGGTAGATATAAAAAAAACATTCTCCTTCAAAATAATACTTTTTTTATGGTATAGGGAACAAACGAGCAGACGGGTCACCTGATGGTAAATGACTACCGCCGCTCATGGGCACCTGCAACTCAAGAGTCACAAGTGCGTTGCCGGCCTTTAAGGTGGGAGTAGGGCAAGAGGGGGGAGAGGGGGGGAAGAGGGAAGGGTTAGGGCCTCCGGTAACCTCACTCACGTCGTGAAAACCAATGCGAGCATGGCATCACTGCCGGTTTTCTGTGAGACCGTGGTGTCACTCCGGTCGAGCCGGCCCATACGTACCGAAGCATAGCTCCCCCACGAACGAACTTATAAGTAAGCATAGCATTGAGCCTAATTGCCATACTATTACGGTTCTGTTTTGTATAGACAGTTCTCAAAGTGCCTGAAATGCAGTCACTACTGCATTTCAGACACTTTAAGTTATCCACGTGCATTGAATACACAAAGTAATGCACTTCCTTCACCCAGGCCATCAAGTATACAAACTGGTTGGATGAAGAGCATTACGCACTTCATTCACCCATGTGCATGAAGGTGCATTCACAAACTAAAACAATAAATTCAACCAGTTTCATTAGGAAAACTAGTGCCTTTTATTGATCTAGGAATAGCCTAAATAAGCAAATACACCGATTTATTCAAATGAGAATATCGTTAAAACATTCTATTCTATAAAAAAAAAAAATCTATGAATCTTTTAACTCATAGTGACTTTTAAAAAAAGTACCTATAATATTCTAAAAATAACTCTTACGTCATGAAAGGGCACTAGGTACTAATCTCTCCACATCAAACGTAAGGTCCGAGCCAAGGTCCTTCAACGGAAGTTCCGTGCGACATTCTAATGGTTCTTTTATATTTTCTATAACAACTGTGGTAGTGCCTGTAATTTTGGCTACTCTAACGACATTAGACTTGATGTATATTCATATTTTATTAGAACGGACGTGAGTAGTGTTTTTCTTTTAACAATGACAATGCTTAATGATTTTTTAAGGCGGGCGATACATTTCCTATGCTCATGCTCTTATAGTTTAAATTAGTGGCGATACGAACCGTGAGCCATAAGAGAGAAAAAAATAGTTTAAGTTAAAATATATATATTGTGTACATAAAGAAAAGCTACTTTAAAAAACACCTGGTTACGTTTTTGGCATATCAGTGATATAAAAAAATGCCATGAACAGCATTTTGCAGGGTTTTTATTTCTCCACAGTCTGTTTTTTTATTGAAAATGTTAAATTAACAAAAAATCAGTTTTTTTATCCAATTTTCATTCGCTGCTAGTTAATTTTTATCAGAACAGATCTTTTTCATTTTGTCTGTCTGACTTTGCTTTCTATTTTTGTTTTTAATCTACCAAAAAAAGATAACAGCACACCACGATTTGTTAATAGTTTTCAAATGAGTGTGTAAATAACGCTAAACTAAAAAAAACTTATTAAAAAAATGTTTAAATGGGTAAAATAAAAAAGCAGGACCTAAAATCATACCTAAAATAAAGTTACGAGATGCAGTTGATCTCCAGTGGATATTAATAATAATTTTTACACGCAGCTTAAACAAAAACTTCGTTTTGTATCATTTCGCTAATCAAAGTTAAACTGTTTTTGAAGTGGTAAAATCTGACGTGACGCGGTATCTCCATAAACATGTATATAATCAAAGATTTGTAATTCACATACTAACCCCTACAACTTGACACATACCTGAGCATTTGATTTTTTTCTTCTCTTTGGACCTCCAGAATCAGCCCCCAACATCCCAATGCATTTATTTACGCTAAACAATCGTGTTCGACCAACGGAATCGTTCGACAGATTTACAGACAGACAGACAACAAAATTAACCTTTAAGGATTTCTATTTCTCATCAGATTTACGGAACCCCAAAAAATGTACAAAGGTTTTGGGATCATTACTCTTTCATAAAATTATACGTCTGTACCCATGACATGACGAACTCCTATAACATAATTATTAATGACTCAGTTTTCTTGAAACTTTCGACTTTTTTCTTTATAAACAAGGTCACTTTAAATTAAATGGTGAAATTCAGCAAGAGCACGCTACGCATTTGTAGGGCCAAAAACATTAAGTACAAAAATAATCTTAAAACATAATTTTAACCATAATAAATTCTTGGTTGAAAACTTAATAAAATCTGTACAGTGTATCGCGTCACATAAATAATATTAGGCAACTTCGTCCTACGACATAAAAATTGCACTAGCAAATTCACTCTTATTTCGAGTCCAGATATTACCTAAACCACCTGTACTATTATGTATTCTGTGCCTAAACCCACTAGACATGTTTGAGGGACTCCAGAACTTTTGTATAAGATTTATATTTGGTTGGTTTCTGCAAATATAATCATAATCACACACAAAAGTCTTGAGTCAAAATGGTGAAGAGCCTGTATTTAAATTCTCTTCCAGTTGAAAGAAAGAAAAAACAATATTTAGTTGGGCCGCAGCCGTATAATGTAATTAAGGCTTTTTGAAATGTAATTATTAAATTTTAAGTCAATGTCAGCTTACAATTAAAAATCACCAAATAAATAGATGAAAGGAAGTTCGGCTTTAAATACTATGTATTAACTACCGTACTGCCGAAAAACAAGTGTTCTTCAGCTATTGAACATTTGGCCCTTTAATCTATTTTTTTTTTATTTGTTTTACCAAAAGACAGTTACAGAGTATATACATAAATATGCAACATAAACTCATTCGAGTTTTACCGTGCATCAGTGCCGTCAAAGGTGTTAAATATAATTACGGAAAAATAAGTAAGTACACACATACAATAAGAAGACACAATTTACAGGTTAAAACCAAAAACATTATAAAATGAAATTAGGAGGTAGTACATAAAAGTGTAGCGCGCTTCGGTGGCCACACCAACCGTGCGCCGCTGTGACGCCCTCGACTATCAGTCTCACTATGCTATACAGGCTGCTCCACAATGAAAGATTATATCTAATTTAATTCTGCAGGAAATATTGTTTCAATTTGTTTTTTATGTTTGAATTCGTTAAAAAGTTCTTAATGGAAACATGAATTGGCTCTTTCTTCTCTTGACAAATATACGGATAAGGACTAAGTTACGCGTAAGAAAGAGGGTTTCAACCGAACACTTAAATCCATCTCAATTGTCGTTGTCTGTTGCAGTCGCTGTCACTTTAAGGTGAACTGCATAGCTACAGAACGAGACTGAACAAAATCTTACAATTGAGCAGCGTTTGAGACTCTAATTGGGTCTCTATTCAGCACAATCTACTACTAATCCCTGGTAGTCGCCAAATAGCCTTACTCGATTAAGTAATCAAGTAATAGTTTCACATTAAGGTGACCGTCAACAAGTCAGCTGTTTTGTCTCACAATCATGATTCAGCTACAGTTCTACATTACCGTAATTACTTCTCCTATAATCGACTGACGATCAAAGTGTTGTTTGAGGTGGATGGAGGAGATTTATGGTTCCATATCTATTATATAAGTCACGGTTGTTATGCATTTTGCAATATAATTGTTATTGCAATGCCATTACGTAGTACGTATGGAGGTACTTATATTCACGACGAGAGTTTGACGACTTACAAATCACGTAATTTACCTTTGTTAAATCAACGACTACCCATACTTTAAGAGGTATGTTTCAAAGTGATGTAAATAATTAAGAATATTAGCAAACAGTACAAGAAAATATCAATAAAGTACGGAAGAGAAGACTGTACTGGTTAGTTTAACCGCCCGTACTAAAAAGTAACTCCATCCTAAAGTCGATAGGAGTTGAACAAAAACACGCTCCTGCTGTTGAATATATATTTTATTGCAATGTTGTATATAGATATCTCTACTAGTAAGGTAGGATTGCCAGAAACTCATAAACGAGGAGAAAGTGTTGCGAGTGTTTCCAGGCATCGATAAGGGCTTGCCAATAGACGGAACACTTGTGCCTGTTTTGCCTAATTTGTATGGTTGAAATTAAGAATAAATCTTGTTTTTTTTCTACTAAACAGATATTGTATAAAAACCAAAAGTCAGGAGACCTAAATCAGCGGCAGATCTTTCCTTTAAACAAGTTGGGTTTAAAGGAATATAAATTAAAAAATATATTAAACCACACGCATCTGTTACTAAAAAGATAAAAGTTTTTGTTGTTGCTATGACCAACAATAACCGTTTACGTAATTTTCTGTCCTTGTTCTGCAAGTAATAGACTGTTGCCAAATGTAATTTTTTTTATCTTTCTTTACAGAAACCGGTGCCGTATTTACTTTCGGAAAGTCACACTTCGCCGAAAATGAGCCGAGTCATTTCTTCATCAAGAATGATCCTATTGTCGCTATTTCGTGTGGAGACGAACACAGTGCTGTTATATGTCGTAAGATTTCCTACAAAAGTATATATATTTATATTACATATAAAATGTAGATGTAACTAACAACGAATTGTTTTTAAATATTGAAACATCCGTGACTTTTACTCCTATTAGATGTGTATATCCCCAACAAATGATGCACAAAACTAATATGACAAAATAAATTACATATAGGTACATGCCTTGTGCTCACTTAATTATAGGCAACCACAACTGACACAAACAGAACTTGTACTGTTAAATTAAAATAAAATAGCAATATACATATTATAAATAAATAAAAAATTAAACCTTAATTAAGACTTAAGGTATCGATTATAGATCGACCGACTTGCACCAATAGTGGTCCTGATCGATGCACTTCGATCGAAACTAACGGTCGAACGAAAAAGGTATCGTCACATACGGATTGTATTCGGTAGAAGTCCATGGTTTCGAAACAGATAATATTCACAGATTATTTTTTCGGAAACCAGTCTGTGTTAAAAATGCAATGTAAGTTTTAGTTTTCTTATGTTGCAGAGAATGGTCGAGTCTTCGTGTTCGGTGGCAATGCGTGGGGCCAGCTAGGTTTGGGACACAAGGACGAAGTAACCAGACCGAGCTGTGTCAAGTGGCTGAAGCCACACAGGGCACTCTTCGTAGCATGTGGAAGAGCACACACCGTTTTTGTCACAGGTAAATGTGTCTTTATAGGAAACTGGACTTTATGTTTTCTTACTAAGATATAAAATTTTACGTTATCATAATATAACATTATAATGTTTTATTGAAGTGAAAACTTCTTTAGGCACGTTGGACACTTTTGGTATGCGGAAAAAGTACTGAACTCGCGTGACCATCACGCTCAGATACATATAAAGAGTACAAATGTGTGTGTCTGTGTGTGTGTGTGTGTGTGAACGTGTAAGTTATATTTTCACTTCTGACGTGCAGTCCTACGACTGACAGTTTTTTTTTTTAATTATGTTTAGGCTAGATTAAATTGGCCGGAAATCAACGCAAACATATTTTTTGATGTTTGCGTTGATTCCCTGGTGCATTGTAAAAGATGCAGATAGAGATAAAGGTTGACAGTTTACTACTAATGAACTCAACAGTGGTGCACAATCTAAAGTGAGTCTTCACAATCAGATTCAAACGCCATCTACACGGTGGGATGCAACGATGAAGGGCAGCTCGGGACAGGAGACATGGAACAGCACATGGTGCCACAATTCGTGGAGCTCAACGGGGAAGGCGGACCAATCAGACAGGTCTCTGCTGGAAGCAACCACACCGCTATACTCACTGGTACGTCATATACAGGGGGTATCTGACAATGGAACACTTACTTAAGTTATTACTCTTGCATGCACTTACACAAAGATTTTTTGAAAAATAACTACCTATTCGTAAAAAAAGTACTTATAATTCCTAAATAAATAAATAAAAAAGTGTGTGTGTATTTATTTACGCACGTAAGAAGTTATACTTTTATCTAGTTAAATAAAGTTTATTTAAATATCATAATAAATAATACATACCGTCAACTAACCTCACATTCTACAAATGTACTTGAAGTAATGTGTAAAAACCATTTTTATCACTATCGTGAAGTTGGTAACTTTTTTTGAAAAACTAAAATGTTGACTAGCTAACTTCAGAGTGTCGGTTTTTCGTGACACTGTGCGCGCGCATCGTAAAAATTTACTCTCATCATTTTTCCATAACGCGCCAAAAGAAGTATAACTTCAAAAATATGTTCCATTTAAAACCTTTAACTTCACACATTCCACCTGCTTTTATAAGAAACGGAGGTGATGATACCTGGAAATTCCAACGGCCATAACTTTTAAACAGATTTTTTCAATAATTATTTTTGTAACTGCATGCCTTCTCAGTGATGCAAGCAAATATTCCATTGTCAAATACTCCTTGTATATACAAGTGTAATGAAGCTGAAGGTTTGTTTTTTCATTTTGGTTCAACATGCTAACCACTGGGTGTACCTACGTTTTGCATTTTGTAGCGTAATTTTCGATAAAGGTTATCGACTAAATCAAATTAACTTTAACAAAAAGTATCACCAACATCAATGCGCCTAGATCATGATGAATTGCAATAAGTTGTATTCTTCAGCCCTTAATTTTTCACTCTTAAGGGTGGAATATTTTCTTCCAATTTAAATCAGACCAACCTTAATCAATGTAACCGTACAATCAATTTAATTAAAAAAAGAATTATTGAAAACGATTCACAAATGGCGAAGATATCGCGTATCATACACACACAAAAAACGGGCGAATTGAGAACCTCCTCCTTTTTGAGGTCGGTAAAAAATCACGCTATGACAATATTCCGAACCAGCAAATAAAAATTTCGGTAATTTTCACATTTTTCGCGCCAAATCAACAATATTGTCAGATTGAGCCAACTGTTGAAACTTTAGAAATTGCCCCATTATATACGTAGACATGGTGTTCCAAAAAAAAAAAAAAGAAGACATGCGAGGAGTGGCTACGCCCATACAAAATTACTCCATCATCCGGTTAAACCAGCGGTAACTTACCGTGTCTGATGATAATCTTGCGCTTTTAAAACCTCTGTTCTGTCCACCATGCTGGCCTAGTGCGACCTAGGCCAATGCCTGCTTCACGAACTTTCCTTCACTAGAAAGAAAGCGGCAATTAATTTCTAATACGTACGAAGCTTCGAATCGCCAGTGTGAGAAAGATGCTGGTAGAGTCTTCTAAATCTTCCTCACACCGGCGATTTGACTGCCTGTGTGGTGGCAAGCTAGAGATTTGCGAGTTAACATAACTCTTTAGCTTGACTTTTCTATACAGGTAGTGCAGCGATTGCAGACAGGGTATTTGCTTTTAGCAGATGATCTTAAGGTAAAACTGTCAATAACTAACGCTTTGGACGCGGCGAGATTACAGGGAGATTTCGACCGGATAGTGCAGTGGAGCAATATTAACAAGTTGTTCTTTAACGTAACAAAATGATGTGTAATGAGCTATAGCCGACCTAAGGCTCCACCGCACTATACATATGAAATGGATGGAGCTAACGTTTCGTAAGCATATTATTGACATCTGCTACAAATCTTTCAGGAATTTGGAATTCACTTTAGAAATTGTAATGATTTTAATAATATGGTAATTATAAAGTGGCTATAAAATGCACTATAGTACGAAGTCACCTCAAATCAACAGCCATTATTTGGAAGTTCACGCCTTCAGAACAAATTCACGGGTTTTTTTTATATTTTAAGTAATACGAGGTGTAGGTACAGATGCTGCTCAAAGATGTATTGTATCTAACGTTATTGCATAAAATGGCATGTCTTGTTGTTACTTATCGTATCGTTATCGTTATATATCGTTTTGGGATGGCCTGTAAAAATATTGTAAATGAGTTGAAATAAATAAAATAAAAAATAAATCTCTCATCGCAGTTATAAAATTTTTAGTTTGATTCACAAATTAATATTTGTTTCAGTGTACTTTGTGTCCGTTAGTTTTGTTTGCAAAGTCCCCCAGGACATATATTTTATGTTTCTTAGTGCGGAGGTCTTTAATTTTTTTCTGTTCTGTTGTTCTTTAGATGATGGCCGCGTTTTTGTCTGCGGCTCCAACACTGAGGGCCAGTTGGGTCTTGGTGAAGACACCCGTTCATGCCTCAAGTTTACTGAACTCAAGTTCATGGAGAAGATCTCCTTCGTTGAGTGTGGATACTACCACACCGTCTTTATCACTGGTACGCTGTCTTTATTGTTACCTTTTAGCTAATGATTTGTCGAATGTATTATATTATAAGTGTTTGAAAATAGAACTAGGTGATTTGTTTTTTATTTTGAAGTGTTTTTTTTTTAAATAAAATAGCTAGATAGTTTCTTTTAACGCACCGCAAGTAATGCAAAAATGACACCACGGGTGTTTTGCGTATTTATAGGCACTGACAACAGCCAGGCGGGGCCCTGTTTAAAAAAGTTAATTTACATCTGGGTAAAAAAGCCAAGATTCCCCACACATAGAATTGAGTGATTCGACCTCTATAATTATGATAAATTTGATTATAGTAGATAAAGTAATTGTTTTATTCACACATTTATTATCGATTTACTCGGAGATTTGCTCTGTTACTCTGGTAATCCCTATAAACAAGTATTTCTTACAAGAAGCCCGAAAGACACTAAGCAAACTGCTATTACTGTGATAAATATTACTACTCTCAAAATTTCTGACCATTTCTCATTTGTGTTAATATCATACTTCACTTTTAACAGCTAAAGGCGCAGTCTTTATAACAGGCGATAACGAAAACCAAAAACTGGGAATACCAGATAAACCCTCGACAATCTATGTCCCAGAAGTCTTGCCTATAAGCATTCCAATTAAAAGCGCCTGTTGTGGAGCTGCACACACCTTCCTACTGACAATGGACGAGAGTAAGATCCTGACCTTCGGTTCTAACGAGAAAGGGCAGCTAGGTTTGTCTAAGAATGTTCAATACATCACAGAACCCACTGAGATTGATATGGAGAAGATGTTTGATGGATTTCAGTTGAAACTTGTTGCTTGTGGAGCTATGCACACCGCGTTTGTCACAGGTATATTCTAGCCTTTAGATATAATAGATTGCAATAATCCAAAATGTTTAGACATCCAAACTTATAATGTAAATGTGAGTTTGTTTGTTTGTGATACTTTGATACCTTAACTACTCCACCGATCATCGTGAAATTTTGCATACACGTTACTAGGGGACAGAAAAGAACATAGAGTACTTTTATCCAGTATTAAAGTATTATTCCCGAGGCATTGAAAAAAAAACTCAAATAAGCCGCGGGCTGAAGCTAGTAAGACATAAAAGCCTTTAGTCTTTCCAATTTTAACCTTTGAAAATCATCCCGATATAAGCAGACCTAAATAATAGTATGGTGATAATAGAATAAAACTAGGAAATGAATGGATTAAAAAGCTAGTATTCAATTTAAATAGCGAACAAAATTTAGAACAAAGTTCTAAGGATTTCTAATTTTCATATTTTGAAAATAGAA
The DNA here is from genome assembly GCA_963859945.1 of Euplagia quadripunctaria. NCBI lineage: Eukaryota > Metazoa > Arthropoda > Insecta > Lepidoptera > Erebidae > Euplagia > Euplagia quadripunctaria. The sequence goes on from OY982562.1 coordinate 24,613,716, forward strand.
TATTGGCGACCCTTCAAGCATTTGCGACATAATAATGATCTACTTTTTTTAAGGCTACTTGCAAGAAGGTCACATAAACCTACATAGTATTTGCCTTCATGCAAATGTGTATATGCGTCCGTAACGCATATACACATTTTACCGTTTAGACTAAATAAAATATGTAACTTACAATTATTGTATTGTGAGTAATGAAAACCTAATTATATATTAAATAAGCAGAAGGAATTATTTATATATAAGTAAGAATAATATTTAAGTCACTTTTACGTATCCAGGGGAAAATGACCGTAACATTTGGTACTTTTTGCGGTAAATTGATAAAACCTAACTCATCGCGAAAACAACATAATAGGTCGGGGAAAAAGTATTTTCGTATTTTGTACACGTATAAAATTTAAGAAAAATGTCTTTGGCTGTACTGTTTGGATCTGGCTGGTTTAATATCAATAAATATAGGACATTAAGAAAAAGAAAAAATCACTTTCCCGCCATTTATCAATTGTTTTTCTGTCCGCAAAAATGAATGAATCTGACAAAAAAAATCGATACATTCTGAAGTTTTATTACAAAAAAGGGAAAAATGCGGCTCAAGCCACGAAAAAATTTGTGACGTTTATGGACCTAATGCAGTGTCAGTAAGAGTAGCACAAAGTTGGATCAAGCATTTTCAGTCCGGCAATTTTGATGTCAAAGATGCAGCTCGCTCTGGTCGCCCGCATACAGATAAAGTCGATGCCATTTTTTTTAAATGGAGCAGTCATATTGTGTGTGTGAAACTACTGTGGTGGCGTGTTCAGTATCTATTTAATACTCTTCTTGTTAGTAATTTGTGTTAGTATTTAGTCTAATATTAATCGTGTGTGAGCTAAGATCTATACACACATTCAAACAGAGATTTAGCTGACTAGTATAAATATTATTTAAAAGAACTGTATGCTATTAGGGTCGCTTCTATTGAGGTGACACACATAGTTGTATAGTGGAACTAATAATAATGAGCTAACAAGTAGTATATAGATATAGCCGAGGAACCGAGGATTGACTACAAAACAGTTGACCCATTTGATAGGTCTGGCTAAAAAAAAAGCTCGATATTTAGGTGCCACGCGAGGAAAGAAACCTAATGAATCGTGAACTCATTTGCGATTCTCTATTGAAACGTCGGTATCATTACATTTTTAAAAAGATTGATTACTGGTGATGAAAAGTGGATCACCTACGATAAGAACGTGCGATAAAGATCATGGTCAAAGGATAGTCAAGCTCCACAGACTGTAGCGAAACCCGCATTAACATGCAATTAGGTGATGCTGTGTGTATGGTGGGATTGGAAGGGCATCGTTCATTATTAGCTTTTACCGCCGGCAAAACCATCGATTTGGATCTCTACTACCAACAACTAATGAGAGTCAAGCAAGAAATTAAGAAACAACGGCCGGAATTGATCAACAGAAAAGGAGTGGCCTTTCATTTCATTTCAGACCACACACATCTTTGGCCACTCAGCAAAAATTGAAAGAGCTTGGTTGGGAAGTGGTAATGCATCCACCATATAGTACTAAACTTGCACCCTCAGATTTTCTTCTGTTTCGGTCTCTTCAGAATTCTTTGGGTAGTGTTAGGTTAACATCAAGAGAGGACTGTCAAAAATACTTGTCGCAGTTTTTTTATCAAAAATCCCGAGATTTCTACAGCAACGGCATTATGTTATTACATTACGACATTACCTACAAGATGTAAACAAGTTATCGATCAAAATGTCACATACTTATTATAATTAAACTTCGAAAAAAAAATGTCTTGAATTTATATACAAAGTACGATCGAATCGCAACAAGTAATCGAACAAAATAGCACATAAATATTATAATTAAATGAAATTAAACTTTGACAAAAATGTCTTGAATTTGTAAATAAAATACAAAGAAACTTTTTCCCCGACCTTATATATAACCCAAAAATAACACATTGTATGTTCTTCGTTTACATTGAATAATATTTACAAACAATCAATACATTTTACAAAAGCCTTACCATATTAATAATATGCAATAACACAACGAGGAAATGACTCACCACACAAAGCTTATTTGAGCCACTGTACCAGTTCACATCAAAAGCGGCAATTACGGCTGACACATATACGATATCCAATGTAATTGATTAGTTTTTATTGTCACGTCAACATAAATAGTGACCAAATTACTTCACGGGGGTGCGGGGCTGTATGATCAGTATTCGATTACCATTTGTCGTCGCTGGACGTACTCGTATAAACACGTTAAAAACACATTTACGTTTCAGATAACGGGCTACTTTATACGTGCGGTGAGTCCCGTCACAACAAACTCTGTTTAGAAGAAATTGACGATGCCGACAACGCTAACGAACCAGTCCCCAATCAATACACACCTAAGCGGGTCACCGCAATGAATGGGCACGTAGTCGACAATGTGGCGTGCGGCGGTTGCCACACTCTATTAACAGCCACCAAGGGCTCGAATGCGGATTTCACTAATAACGACTTCAACGTAATCGACGAACAAACTAGACACATTTCTTTGACGGAGCTACCGCCTCTACAGAAAGTACCAAACATGAACAAAACCGAAGAACACTCGCATGTCATCGAGGACATTACGAACTCAAACATTGAAGTGAACAATGCTGATACGGTGAATGGAAACGTGAACTCAGAGTTTGGATCGATAGACTCATTAGAGGCGAACGTTAGTGGCTCCCACATAGTAAACATAAATGACCTTGAGAACGAAAATGCTAGTACGCATGGCGTGGCTGATATCAAAATTGATTCGTCTTCCCCGATCAAAACAAAAATAGAAGAGTTTGTTCAAAGTATGGATACTGCATCAGATAAAGCTAAAATTAAAATAGAAGAAGTTACTACGACTGTTACTCATAAAATGAATGAGAATATGGAAGTTGTCGAAGAGTTTGTAAAGAAAGCAGCCGTGATTTCTCCGGTAGTACATGATGAGGCAAAGAAAGTACTTGATATTCCGAATAAAATGGCAGAGATAGCAAATTCACCTCCTCCAAAAACACCTATATTGCCCGAGCTGCTTCATGTTCCTGATCTAACTCAAATAAGTCCGGGATTAAGTAAACACAGTGACGAAAAGAGTGAGACTGGACAGTCAGATATTGAGACAATACCTTGTGGTTCCGATAAATCTAGTCCTCAAGCAGGGAAGGCGTCAAAGACGCAGGCTGTCATGCCAATTGTTCGAAGTGAAGATCATATTGAAGGTACGGAGGAGGCCGAGCATAATGAAGAAAGTGATGTTGTTGTACAGAAATCACCAGAAAAGGGGCGTTTTGCGAAGATTTTCCAAACGATTAGAGACAAGGAAAACTCATGTATGGGCAAAGGAAAAGTCATAGAAGAAAAAGTTGTTGGTAAGTATTTACATTTTAAGACATTTATTTACTTTATTTATCTTTCTAGACAAGCGAACAACAGCGAATTACAGACAGTATTTCATTAAGTACATAAACTATCTACATGTGTCTTCTGGTGGTAGGCTTTGACTCGACCATAGCCATCAGAAAGGAATGAGAGTCAACTGCACTGCACACCATAAAGCGATCTATCACTAGGTCGAGACATCGTAATTTGCGTAGGGGCAATGCGTTTTTAAGTATTGCTTTTTTAAGAATGTGTTTTTATAAGTTATTGTTAGGTTAATAACAGAGATACCTAGTGAAGTTTGAGACCTCCTTGTAATGTCTTACGTTTTGCAAGCGTATTTAGACTAGTATTAAAAAATAAAAATAATTTTGTTTATTAATTATATATTTATACATTTCACAACGGTTCAACCATTTATAGGTGTGCCACTTATGTGTGTCACGATCAAGCGGAGATCAGCAACCCTAGTATTTTCCTAATTTTGCACTAACAAATGTTTTTTTTAGAAAACGTGCACAAAGGCCTAGAAGGCGCTGAGGAAGGCATCCACAAGGTTGAAGAGACAGTGGAAACGGAGATCAGGAACCAGACAAACTCTAAAACTTGCACGATATTATAAACGTTTTCGTCTTCAATGTTTAGCTTACAAATAAAGTTTTTATTATTGCTATTATGTCTGACATTTTGTACCCTGTCATCTGTTTGACACAAAACTTACATAAACCTCAGAGCAATTAGTAATTATTGCTCTGAGCTTTAAACTCGCATAATCCCACTAATATTATAAATGTGAAAGTTTGGATCGATGGATGTTTGCGACTCTTTCACGTAAAAACCGTAAAGTAAGTAGGTACTTTTGAATAACAAAATCGGTCAAAAGTAGGTACTTTTGATCTCTGGCTCTCGACAAAAGCAGTTTTGACTGAAATCAATCGAAAATACTTTTACGCAATGGAGTTATATTAGTTAAAAGTATTATTAGGATGGTTAGCTCAGATATTTTTATTAACATTCTAACCAGTTAAAAGTGAATTTTGACTGATGCTTTAGACCTTAGTACCAACTTAAAAGTATTTTAGGTTAGGTCAGATATTTTTATTTCCATGCCAATCAGTTAAATTATTTTGACTGATGCTATAGTAATTAAAAGTACTTTCGACTAACAGCGTCAGTCAGAAGCACTTTTAACCATACTTAAATATACCATACTCAATGATCTTAATACGATTATCTATGTGTGGTGAGGTGTGCGGGGCAGAAGGAGATAATAAAGAACCTGTTATATCTAAGTTCCATTTAATACTCATTTAATAGTAACAAGTTCAACTTCGACTTTTGGTTTGTGGCTTTGTGGAGTTACCACAATTTTGCAAATGTCATGTAGATATACGGAGGACAAACAGTCAAAGGATTTTATGTAGAGCTGTAGAATAATAATAATTGTAGAGATATAGAGACCATAAATAATCATGAATTCTAAACTTTTAAAGGCATAATTAAGCAAGAATAAAAGAGCCATTCATGTAAATACATAGAAAATAAATACAAGTTTAAATAAACAAAAATAAATATCCTATTATGTTATGATCACAAAATTACTACTTAATTTTATTTACATTAATATACTTACTTAATATATATACAAAAGGGGTGAAAACAAGTGATATAGTGACAAGATACAATGTAGTTCTCAACATACCTACTTAAATAAAAGTATGTAACCTACATACTTCAGTGGTTCCAAAGTCATATGGAACGTGACCTGTATGATATGATGATATGATATGGATTGAGAGAAAAACAGTGTTGTTTAGCTGCTGCCGCAATTTAACTGATTTCAACATATTCGTAAATATGTTAAAAAGTGTTGTGTTAAATTGCTGTAGTTAAAACGTCTTAAAACTCTCTTCAACCTCGACTTTAACCAATTTTAATGGTAGCAATTAGATTTGTTTAATTTATATCTCCATTTTTTTTATGGTATAGGGGGTAAACGAGCAGACGGGTCACCTGATGGTAAATGGCTACCGCCGCCCATGGGCACCTGCAACTCAAGCGTCACAAGTGCGTTGTCGGCCTTTAAGGTAGGAGTAGGGAAAGCCTTTAAGGTAGGAGAGGGGGGAGGGAAGGGTTAGAGCTTCCGGTAACCTCACTCACTCGGCGAAAAGCAATGCAGACATTGCTTCACTGCCGGTTTTCTCTGAAGCCGTGGTATTACTCCGGTCGAGCCGGCCCATACGTGCCGAAGCATGGCTCTCCCACACCCCCACGTATAGATATACAACCATTAGCCATACACTGCAAAAGGAAACGCCTTTCTTCTAAGGAATTGTTTGTCTTAAAAATACTAATCTATGCAATTAAGATATATAAGATAAACATGAAAAGGATAAAATAAACTAATCGTAAATAGTTATGTACAATTTTATTAAAAAACAATACTTATTTTAGTTTTATTTTAAAGCGAAATACAATATATCCGTAACGATCGTATAGATTATTAATAATTATATTAAAATTATTAATACTTCATTTAGACGCCCCTTACAGCCGGGTACAAAAAAGTACAAAAATAAGACACAGAAAAAGCAAACTTGCTTTTGGCAAAAGGAAAACAAATTACGTGAATGTTATAACGAAACCAAGCTTCATTGCCGCACTTGTCTATTTATTTTCGTTCGAAAACTTTCACACGCTCACGTTCGCATAATTTTTAACTGGCATATAGGAACAATGTATATTCTCTACCCATCGTTCTCTTTCTTTTACTTTGTAACAACAATTAATAACATAAAGGTGACAAGCCACGTATATTATTACTCAGTGGCGCAGCGCCGGCCAGCTAGCCTATGATCAGTGTGCAGCTATAATTACGATAAAAGATTACACCATATATATTGATTTTGATGTGTTGTGTTTATAGTAGTGGATTTTATTAGGGACCCGCAGTTGTGTCTTTAGTTTCCTGCCGATTTCCATAGCCGCTGAAGAGTTGAAGCTGTTCGTCCATATAGCTGAAATAAATGGTTAATATGTTTACCTATTTTCTAAAACCTATAGTTATTGATAAATATTGAAATAACATTCGCGTAAACTTTCGACAATATCACCTATAGTTATGCTTACTTTGGTTCCGGTAGAATGGGGTGATTAGGGATCAAGAGGTGAATAGAGATAAAACCCGGAAAAGATTTCAACGCTCACTGTTATTAATTCCTAGTTTGTTTCAATATCTCCTATTGTTTGTATAATAGTAGAATATTGAAATTATTTATAACAAAACTGGATAGGTTTGTCATTGGCCGTAAAATAGAAAAAAATACATTTGAAGTTAACCTCTCCTAGTGCCAAATATTTCAGTGCTCGAAACTTTGCTCTCAAAATTTTATTTGAGAATAACAGAAGACGGTTGGGTGATGCAAACGTTGTTTAGTGATTGAGCTATCATATCAACAAAGGTAAGTCTCAATAATTCTTGATTAATATCAATATTTTTTGAAAAATTGGATAAACATGTAAAATAGTTGTTTTTGGGGTGAATGGGGACGTCTCAGGTATGAATAACAACGAAAGTGGGGTGAATTGGGATGAGCATAAGTAGAATAAGAATGACTTACGTATGAATAGGTATATTTTCTAGGGCTGTCACTAAGTATAAAAACATTTTGTATGGAGTGGACTAATGAGTGCCAACTCTAGCGAATTTCCTTATTGACACTGTTGTCGTCCCTAATAACCCCAATTCTCAGGTGAATGGGGATAGCTTTATATTTTCAGTTTTTTCCTTAATCGACTTTATAATTATAATAGTTTTACGTTTTAAAACAAAGATGCCAACAAGCCTCAATCATTACGGTAATAATATAGCCATATTTCTTTATAAAAGTGTCTTAAAATTGTTCATGAACTTCGATCTGTCCCTATTCACCCCAAGTTCTAGATAACTAGAATAAATTCAATATATGTACTCAACATAGAATATACATTCTACGAACTAGTGTCTTATAATATCGGGGTAGTTCCTTGCAAGTTCTGTTCTGTGCTTTGTAAGTTCTAAAACGAAAATTAAACAATACAATTACTCATTGAAACTCAGAGCAGTACTCACATATTTTGTTTTTTTGCCGGACATTCACAACCACACCGCAGATAATATTTGAGTTTTTGAAGTTTTCTCCTATCAGAAGCAGCACCTGTAATAGATATTTTTTTTATGTTTAGTGATATCTCGTCAATAGGTACACTTTTAAAATAGATAAACGATTAATACTAATTTACATAATACGGCGCCTAATACCAGATTTAAATTAGGAACGAAAGCGAGTGACAAAGCTGACGAAAAAAACAGACGCTATAGACAACGTAAACTTGCTTTTTTGTTTGAATGTTGTATATAGCACTAAGTAACTAAATGCTTTTTACTCTTTGTGTTGGTTTATTATCCACTCGTAATAACTGTTTATAGATATAACGATGAAGTCGATTAACACCTTGTGAATTACCTACGCTATACCTAATGAAAAACGTAAGTCTATCTGTGTGCCTGTAGTTAGCACAGTGTGCACTAACATTTAGTTTAGCTAAAGAGGTCAAGTAGCTACTGACACTTATCTTTAAATTTTTTTTTCGTTTTTTAGAAGAATACTAGCAACGCGGGTTACACATTACTAGTATTCTGGTTATTGAATGGCCTGTTGGTCTAGTGGTTAGTGACCCTGACTGCTAAGCCAGAGGTCGTGGGTTCGATTCCCACCCAGGACAAATAATTGTGTGATGAGCACGATAATTTGTTCTGTGTCTGGGTGTAATTTATCTATAATATGTATGTATTTAGAAATATATAAGTATATTTATCAGCAGTCTGGTTACCATAGTACAGGCTCTGCCTAGTTTGGGATCAGACGGCCGTGTGTGAGATGTGTTCAGTTATTATTATTCTCTTTATTTATCGTAAAACTTATAAATTACATTTTTAAATACCTATAAAACAAAATATATATTTAAAAATATAAAAAATAGTATACCACCGACATCGGGTACAGGGACCAAGACACCGGTGGTTAGGGCTCCAAAGACAGGAACCTCCTCACTATACGGGCCGTGTCGAGGAGAACTGCCTTCTGCATCAGTCCCTTGATCCAGCCGTCTAACGCGAGCCTCTTAAGGTGTTGATCGAGGCTTTTGGCTATCAATCCATGAGCAGATATGACGATCGGAACAATGATCGCCGAATCGACATTCCACATATCGACAATCTCGTGAGACAAATCCAAATATTTAATTTGTTTTTCTTTTTCAACTTTCACGAGGTTGTCGTCATGAGGAACAGCGATATCGATAATCATTGCGCGGCGCTCTGATCGATCTATCACCACTATGTCAGGTTTATTGGCAACAATAGTTCTGTCAGTGATGATAGATCGATCCCAATACAATGTGGCACGACCATTTTCGAGAACTGGGTCGGGCACATACTTGTAATATGGCACCTCTGAATGCACAAGATTGTATCTAAGGGCAAGTTGTTGATGCACAATCCTGGCCACTTGGTTGTGTCTGTGCAAATATTCCCCGTTGGCAAGACGAGAACAACCAGAAATAATATGCCTGATAGATTCACCAGGACGGTGGCATGCCCGACAGATGTCCACCGTACCATCTTTCAGGATATATTTCCGATAGTTATTTGTCATAACAACTTCGTCCATAATTGCAAAGACAAAACCCTCGGTTTCTCCGAAGAGATCACCGAACCGTAGCCAAGATATGGACGCTTTTAAGTCTATATCAGGCCCATTTAGGGCCTGATAAAAACGACCATGAAGTGCTTTGCCCTTCCATACCTCCCTGCGATCATTAGTACTAAGTATTACAGGCTTGCGCCAGTTCTCTTTAGCCAAAGCGAGCGGGGTGAGTCCGTTGTCCACTGCGACTACATTACAATGCACTCCCACATCAGCATGCAAAAAATATTTTCTAAGGTTGTATATCTCGCGATTGTGTAAAGTCTTAATGTTTAAGAGTCCACGACCCCCAAACTTTCGCGGGATATACAACCTCATTACTGATGAACGTGGGTGGTGCATTCGGAATGCAGTCAGCAGTGTACGGACTCTCCTATCAAGGGCATCTAATTCAGTCTGAGTCCATCTAAGTATACCAAAGGAATACAGCAAAACCGGTATGACCCAACCGTTGCAGGCACGAATCTTGTTACCGCCTGATAAAAGACTTTTTAGTACTTTTTTCAGGCGGCCAAAAAAACGCTCCTGCAGCGCTTGTTTCACATTCGATTCAGGTATTCCCAATGATTGTGATATGCCTAGATATTTGTAGGTTTCGGTGGCAGACAGAGATCTGAGTTTTGTTGAATCTGAAAGTTCGACTCCTTCAGATTCTACTATCACACCTTTCTTTACATGCATGACTGCACACTTGTCCACACCAAATTCCATCTTGATAGAGTTACTAAAGTTTTCAGTCACATTCAGTAACGCTATCAATTGCAAATTAGTGGGGGCTAGTAGTTTCAGATCATCCATATATAGAAGGTGAGATATAACTAGATCATCTTTCTGCAACCTATAGCCTAGCCCTGAACCCTCTAACAGAGTACTGAGAGGGTTCAAAGCCAGGCAAAACCACAAGGGACTCAGACTATCACCTTGAAATATGCCCCGCTCGATCTTTATTGGTACATCGCTTGCCGCATTCTGCCGACATCCTGGATAGCGAAGTACCGTCCTCCATTCCCTCATACATAACTTCAAGAAAGTGCAAAGAGTTGTATCAATTTTATACAACTCTAGCACTCTCAAAAGCCACGTATGTGGAACCGAGTCATAGGCCTTCTTATAGTCTATCCAACATGTCGACAGATTCTTACGGTTACGACGCACCTGTTGGCTAATGGCCATATCCATGATAAGGAGCTCTTTAGTGCCACGGGTCCCGCTTCTACATCCATTCTGAGAAATAGAAATGATTGAATTTTTATTTAAATGTGTAGTAATTTTGAGTCTCAGAATAGATGTTAGAAGCTTATACACGGTTGGTAAGCACGTAATAGGTCTATAGTTTTTGGGATCCATGGCACTACCGGACTTATAGAGTAAGTGGGTAATACCAGTGGTCATAAAATGGGGTAATAACCCAGAGTTTAAAGCTGTTTGGAATTGAGATGCCAAACGAGCATGCGAACTTCGGAACCACTTCAGCCAAAAGTTGTGCAATCCGTCTGGTCCAGCTGATTTCCAATTAGATAATGAACGGACTGCACTACTTATGTCCTCTGTTGTTATGGTAATTGGCTCCATTTTTTGTATATTTTCGCATGATCGCTTAACATCTCGCATCCAATCACCTTCTGTATGAATGACAGGCACCGACCAGATGTTACGCCAAAATGTATTTGTATCATCATCATCCGGAAAGTGCCTATCACTCACACATGGATCCACTTGTTCCCATCTTCGGTAAACCCACCTCTCATTTCTTTGGAACATGCGATTCTGATTATACCGATCAATTCGCTTTTTGTAACGTCGTATCCTATTTGCCCACGCATAAACTTTTTGCTTTAGGAAGTCTATGCGCTCTGTGACACATGACATGTATTTTTGAGGACTAATGTCAGTCCCCAAAAATGCCTGTTTCACAAAGCGCATCACCTTTGGCCGTGTATTGCCTAATCGAAAGCAGATTAGCTTACTAATGAGTGTCCTAGCCTCAGCAATACGACGCTCAATTCTATACTGCCAGGCTGGCACAGCAGGTTTGGGTCGAGTAGTAGTGGTATTTACATAAAAATTAACTCTCGCTACTCGACATACTGCAACAGCCGCACAGTAGAGAATAGAGTGTGTATCACTAAGATCTTCGCTATTGTCTAAATAATCAGACAATAGCGAATCCAGGGCACACACCAGCGCTATATTTCTTTTATGCATAGGCAAACGGGGTAAACGTGGTCTAATTTGGTAGTTTACAAACCTGTATTCCAGAATCGCATCCTCCAAAGCGCTCCTTAATCTTTCATTGTATTGGGTATTTACGACTATAGCCTCACTCTCCACTACTTCATCAACAGGTAGTAACTGTGGTGTGTCGTTAGTAGTCAAACTCACATTTTGCGACGAAGTAGGGACAATAAAGCTATTCCGTATTTCAGAGCGTATCCTCTCAAGTACGGTATCATTCAGCAGGTGGCAGCGCTGTATAGCCCGTACCTGATCCGATAGTCGTTGTGCTGACACGTTGACAGCTGGTTCAAGCTCCTGAAACAGAGACACCAAACGAACACGGTACGCAGTAAGGTTAGTTCCCAACTCTGTAGCCCGATAATATGCCCGCATGACGTTTTCATTAAGTGAATTAGTCCATTTCATGCGGCGCACATCACCACCGGCAGCGGGGGCCCTATTCGAGGTCAGTGGTCCTCTGGGTTCCAAGCAGGTCGGTGGCCAGGCTCTCCCCTGCCGACGCACAGGTGTTGGCGACGTCGACGGGGAAAAATGCTCGTCGCTGGAACTTGAGCTCGACGTCTCATTGCTTGCCGTTGTCACCGAAGTGTGTGTTGGCTGTGAGACGGAGCGGTGCGATGAGTCCGGAGATAACGGGTGTGCATCTCTACTTCTAGCTTTAGATCTTGTTAGCATTTTTTCATTTTCATTGTTATATTATTTCTTGCTTTGACATCTGTCATCTTGGAAAATATTGAATTTGTATTTTTTCATCTTAGATATGGTGATTTTTGTTATTTTATTATGAAATCTATTGCTTAATAAGTTTCTCTGTATTTGGTTTTGGTTTTTTCAATTTATTTCGGATTAAATAAATAAAAAAAATTAATCTGCAAAAAAATTGATGCTAACAGTTAGTGTTGCCAGTTATTTATACATTATTATTATTCTCTTTATTTATCGTAAAACTTATAAATTACATTTTTAAATACCTATAAAACAAAATATATATTTAAAAATATAAAAAATAGTATACCACCGACATCGGGTACAGGGACCAAGACACCGGTGGTTAGGGCTCCAAAGACAGGAACCTCCTCACTATACGGGCCGTGTCGAGGAGAACTGCCTTCTGCATCAGTCCCTTGATCCAGCCGTCTAACGCGAGCCTCTTAAGGTGTTGATCGAGGCTTTTGGCTATCAATCCATGAGCAGATATGACGATCGGAACAATGATCGCCGAATCGACATTCCACATATCGACAATCTCGTGAGACAAATCCATTATTATTATTATTATTATTATATTCTTGTTAACCCCTCCAGCAAAACTAAATGCTTGTGTTAGGAGTGGGTTCACGTCGGTAGTGCAATGGGTGAGGTTCGAACCCGCAACCACTTGATCGCAAGTCCGACGCCTTAGCCATTACGCTACCGCCGCTTAAATACATTACAATATGTTTTTTTTATTTTTGTTAGTAAGTAAGGAAATAGACAATATATAAACCTAATATATCTCGTGTAAATACTCAAAGCTTCAGTAACAGTACTTACCGTATCTAACCAGATGGCATTCAAGACATGGTCCTGTAAGTCATCAAAGAGAATCTGCCATCGACCTCCCTTCTGATTGCTTGGATCTTCCCACATAGGCTTGATCCCCTTCTTAAATATAGCATAGTCCTGGCCGGTGGTTAACTCGGATGGTAGCTTCATGTGGTGATATAAGCTGGAAGAAGTAAAAGTAAAATCTGTGTATTAATATTATGTAAGCACACCAATGTGTGCCCTCAATACGCTATCACACTGTCGCGTCGAAACTCCACTATCCACCTCCTGGCTCCATCATCAGATCAGCTCCAAGATGCCAAATTATAGTATTGTCATCCATACACGGGGCCGGCCTTAACCATCTAGGCGCCCCGGGCGAGTCATGCATTTGGCGCCCCGGGCGAGTCATGTATTTGCCTATTGATATTATAAGTGTGAAAGTTCGTGAGAATGCGATGTGTGGATGAAAGTTTGTTACTCTCCCACACAAAAACTACTGAAGGGGTTTTAATTAAATGGCATAAAAATAAATTGTGTGTGTGTTTAATTCTACAATTAATGCACGAAGAGATAGGGGTGGTTTATAACGTTACTAGACTATTAGGAGTATGTAGAAAACGAAAGAAGTTAAGTATAATTCAGGAGGCCTAATACGAGTAGCCATTTCTCGCCTATTTCTCAATGCTTCTATTTCGTTTTACATTAGTAAGTGAGAGATACGACAAGTGACGAAATGATATGAGAGATACGAGATGAGCAAAAGTTAATACGCTGAACTTAATTTTATTTTGAATCGATAGAGATAGGTTTAAAATTAAGTGGTGAAATTATGTTGGCGTGTGTGGCGCCCTGTAGGCCCCGGCGCCCCAGGTACCCGCCCAGGCCGCCTACCTCTAAAGCCGGCCCTGGATATACATACGACAATTAGATATAAGTTAAAATTGATTTGTTTACAGAGTTAGTTTCAAATGAAGCTAATATAAATAATGTTTTGTCTTTACCAATTTAAATATAGATGACATTGAGACAGATAGTGACTTTGACCTGTAACAACAATATCAACAACGTACCACCAATAATCTTCGACTGTATTAAAGGTTGTCAATTCGACCAAATTGGCTGTCCATTCCTTCACTTTGTTAGTGTACATCCAGAAACTCCACTCATTCTCTAACGGATGCTTCTGTTCACTCGTTGGGATAAGCATTATCACTATGTATTGCGAGTCTGAAAAAAAAAAAAGTATGTTGAACCGACTTATATACAAATAATTATCTGTTAAAGAAAGTATAACCAACTGTATTCTTCATCCCTTAATTTTCCACCCTTAGAGGTGGAATATTTTCTTCAAATTCAAATGGGACCAACCTTGAGTATAACTTTAATTTAAAAAAGAAATAATTGAAATCTCAATCTTAATGACAATAGGCAAAGATATGGGAAACATACACACAAAAAATTAGGCAAATTGAGAGCCCCCTTCTTTTTAAAGTCGGTTAAAAAAGAGATTCTCAATTCGGCACTTTTATTCAAATAAATTTTGAAAACAACGCATGAACTAGGCACATGGTTAGGCCTACCATCACTTAAATCAACCACGCCGGACAAAAACTTCAAAAACCCCGGACACATGTGTGAAATCGTAATTTTTTCCCGGACAACCTAATTATTTTTATAAAATCGTTTCCATTTACGTTTTTTATTAATTTAAACAGGTTGTTAACGATTCATCTAACAATCATAATTTTCCCCTGACACAGAGTGTCCGGGTTTCGCCCGGACACCTTTTGATAACCCCGTCCGGACGCTCCCCGGACGCCCTCTAAACTAGGACAAATCCGGGGAAACCCGGATGGCAGCCCTATACATGGTGTATTTGAATGGTGTGTTCAAATGGCGCCTCTGGATGACTGTATAGATACATACATACGTGGCACACTCAGTAAATTTTGCGAAAACTAAAAAATATTTTATAGACCCAATTTTTTATTAAATCTTTTTATAAAACTCTCCACCATTATTTATTCAAAGTTTCATGCATCTAAACCAATTTTCAGTACACTAGGACGATGACAACTTTATCTCTTTCAGTTGATATTTTATTTTAAAAAATAAAATAATAATAATCGTTTGTTTTCTCACCATAACCGAAATACAATGATACAAAAAAAAAATAATACAATACAAAACAGAAAAGACTTAAGCTAATGTGTATCCAAAATATTCCGGCTGTGGATCGCTGGTACCTGAGGTAGATGGGTATCACCTGTATTCCAGGTATAAATAAAAATAAGTAACACGCTTCCAAAGCAGAAGGCTGTAAGAAGGATAACACCGTAGTTTGACCGGTGTGCTGTCCAAGAAGTCCCTCGTTTTGAAGGCCTAGTACGCGAACGCGTTGTCATGGTAGAACACCAGCTCGCAGAGTTCCGTATGCGGTCGTTTGCTGCTGACAGCAGTGAATCCTTCCGGCAAGAATGGCAGAATACCAATCGGCATTAATGCTACTTTAATCTCGTAAAGGTATTGACACCAAATATGACCGGATATAGTGAAAAAAACTAGCGAACAATAACTTCTCTGCGCTTTTGGATCGCTTCACTTTTATAGGTCTTGGCTCATTTTTAAACAGCCGAACTGTTGACTGGCGTATAGTTTCTGGATCATATTGATAAATTCCAGATTCATCACCTGTCATATGTCGTAAACGCGCTGAGAGAAGCCTGCGCCAAACTAACTTTCGTATCATGGCACCATTCAACGTGAGCCTGCGTCTGAAAGTCGGTGTGCGGTACCCAGCGCGAAACTATGCTCCTTCTGCAAAGGTGCTCATGTATTAATTTGTGACCGCTTCCTGAACCAATCTTCAATGTGTACTGAATTTATTTAAATGTGATTCGCCAATTCCGTTCGATGAAGTTTTAAATTTCTGACACGTTCCTTCTGTAACAGCCGCCAAAAGGCCACCACATCTTACTTCATGTGCCGTAAAATTTGCCGATCTCACCAGTGGCGTAGCTAGGTAACCAAAGGCCCTGGGGCAAAAAATAAACTATGGCCCCAACTAAACTATTTAAAATCGTTTGTTCCCTACTATTCGTGTTCCGAATTCGACGTACTCCAGATTTGTCGTAATCTAGATTCGTCATACTCAGTGGCGTAGCGTGCCTTGGAGGGGCCTGTATCAAAATAGTTGGGGACCCAAATGAAGGGTAAAGATTTCTCACAAAAGAAACAAAAATGCTTTAAACGGGGGAATCCCGCAATAACTGATGTAGGATGTTGCCAACGTGTTTGGGCGCACGCTTAACCCGGGAAAAAACCGAACAAGTGCGAGTCTGACTCGCACACCGAGGGTTCCGTAAGCAAACAAACTTGTATACGTCCATCTCGCGAATCAATTCTCAAAGACTTTTGCCCGTCCTTTTCGAAAGACAAACTTAACTTTGCGGTTGTGATGTACGACAAAGTGAACAATCCGATCGCAAAATATAAGTTTGTAATCACAAAAACTTTTTGTTTATGTGATATAACAACAAATTAACGACTTTCGGATTTTTTCACTTGTGCTGTCAAACCTTGCTTCTTACCAAATTTCATGATTCCAGGTAAATGGGAAGTACCCTATTGGTTTTCGACCCAAAACCTATAGGGTACTTCCGGTTGTCCTAGAATTGGCAATTTTGGTTAAAAGCAAGTTCTTATAGCACTAGTAAAGAGAAAATTCCAAAAAATAAAAAAAGTTTAAAATTAAGGTACAAATTTAGTACTTACAAGTTCGAAAATTTGCCCATATCTTTTTATCGTGTTGACTCAGGGCCTTGATTTTTATACACCTAATAGGGGCTATGGACTAGTATAAATTTCAACTTGCTAGGTCCACCCGTTCCTGAGAAAATCGGTGGTGACACATCTACAGACGGACAAGAGAGTGATCTTATAAGGGTTCCTTTTTCAACCTTTTAAGGTAGGGAACCTTAAAAAGACATTGCTTTTTTTGACTTTTGTCATTTCTGAAGTGAAAACTCTCTATGGCACGTATGACAGTTTTTTTTTATATGTTTTTTTCCTGGGAAGCACGAGATTAAGTGACATTGTGGATAACATTTTACTAAGTTTTGCTTACACACGTTAGCGGCCCCTGTAGCCCGGGGGCCCCGTATCATTGATACGGCTGATACGGCGGTAGCTACGCCCCTGGTCGTACTCCATATTCAAGTTATCAAGTACGCAATTTAATATAAATAGTGGTTTAGTTACAACTCTAGTACAAACCTGATAACTTGTGGTTCTAAAAAATCTGGATTATTTATATTCCGAATGTGGGCGAAATTTTCACTAGTTCAATTTATAGTTTGACCCCTGAGCTTGGGTGCCCCGGGGCATTGCCCCGTCTAGCCCTCCGATAGCTACGCCACTGGATCTCGATTAAATTCGCTGAAACACCGATACACAGTTGCCATAAACGGGGCCTTGGTCTGCAAATGCAATTAGAAGTCTTTCTCCGATTCTTTCGGTTTTTAACCACACTTAAATTCATTAAATATCAGAGTGCCAAAACGTTCTCGAAATAGATCCATTTTTCAGTGAGACACGATAACTATATTAAGTTCCTAATAAAATGTGGAAGGAAATGTTACAACTTTTGTATTTTTTATCGTAAATTATTTATTACTTATTTTTCATAAATACTCTTTTTCGCTAAACTATCTGAGTGGCCCCGGTATTCTTAAGTCAAACCATTATTGAGATCAGATCCTCGGATGGACAGAATATATGATAGTATTTAGTAATCTTTATATCTGAAGGTCTTGTATATTTCTGTTTTCTGTATCAATATAAGCAAATGTTACCTGAAAACTCTATCTTATCCGTAGGTATATCCTAGGACCTTTAATTTTGTTCAAAACTCCCGGAAATAAGAGTTAACATATTTGATACATTTATAGAGAAAGTGTGCATTACATGCATTTAATTTTCTTAACAAGAATGAAAACCAAAACACTTCTGACAATATGCAGCTAATAACTTATCGTAATTGGTTTATTAGTTCACAGAAGATTAGTACCTCCTTTTAGAAGTCCGTTAAAAATAGATAAAACTATTTCTGTAGAATGAAACGGGACTCTTCTAATGGCAGAAGTGACTGTATTGAATCGTTATTGGCTTTTTCTTTTTTTACTATTTGCGTAGGTTGGCAGGCAACAAGCTCAACCCAACGCATTAGGTATTATGACAAAAAAAATGATTGTACGTTACTAACCTTAAAAAATTCAAGATAAGCTGTGACATCGAGTAGAATAACCGATAATGGTCAGTGAATTGGCCCAAAAACTCCGTGTTTGCTGATTGCGACATATCTTAATATATTAAAAACTGTGACGTAATCGAGGAGGAAGTTATCGCGCCAAAGTATTTAATTTCAAGTATTAATAGCCTAGAAACTAAACAATATGCGATGCTGATAAACAAAAAAAGAACATAAATATTAGGTTGGCGAAAAAGTTTGTTCGTATTTTTTATATACAAACTTGCTGCGCCCGCGGTTTCACCCGCGTAAGTCCCGAACCCGTGGGAATATCGGGATAAAAAGTAGCCTATAATCCAGGTGTTAATCCAGGTCTCCAGCTATCTACATACCAAGTTTCATCGCAATCAGTTCAGTAGTTTTGGCGTGAAAGAATAACAAACATCCATACATACATCCATCCATACATCCTCACAAACTTTCACGTTTATAATATTAGTAGTATTCAAGACATTTTTTTTTTCGAAGTTTAGTTCGAAGTTCGAAGTATGTGACATTTAGATCGATAACTTGTTTCCATCTTGTAGGTAATGTGGTAATGTAATAACATAATCCCGTTGCTATAGAAATAAGTATGTAGTTTTGACAGTCCTCTCTTGATGTTAACCTAACACTACCCAAAGAATTCTGAAGGACCGACACAGGTTGAAATCTGATTGTGCAAAGTCAGGACTATATAGTGAATGCATTAACACTTTCCAACCAAGCTCTCTCAATTTTTGCTGAGTAGCCAAAGAAGTGTGTGGTCTGGCGTCATAATGATGAAAGACCACTCCGTTTTTGTTGATTAACTCCGGCCGTTATTTCTTAACTTCTTGCTTGAGTATCATTAGTTGATGACAGTAGAGATCCGAATCGATGGTTTTGCACGGCGGTAAAAGCTCATAATTAACGATGCTCTTCCAACCCCACCATACACACAGCATCACCTTATTGCGTGTTAATCCGGGTTTCGCTACAGTCAATGGAGCTTGACTACCCTTTGACCATGATCTTTTTCACACGCTCTTGTCGTAGGTGATCCACTTTTCATCACCAGTGATCAATCTTTTCAAAAATGATTTGGTTTCATTACGTTTCAATAGAGAATCGGTTTTCTGTATAACCAGACTTTTTTAAATGGGTCAAAACTATTTTGTGGTCAATCATCAGTTCCTTGGCTATGTCGTAACTACTAATATGCCGATCTTGCTCCACTTTTTCAAAAATGGCATCGACTTTATCCGTATGAGGGCAACCAGAGCGAGCTGCATCTTTGACATCAAAATTCCCGTACTTAACACGCTTGAACCAACTTTATGCTACTCTTACTGACACTGCATTAGGTCCATAAACATCGCAATTTTTTTTCGTAGCTTGAGTCGCATTTTTTCCTTTTTTGTGATAAAACTTCAGAATGTATCGAATTTCTTCGTTAGATTCACTCATTTTGACGGGCAGAAAAACATTTAAAATAATGGCGGGAAAGTGATTTTTACTTTTTCTTTTTCTTAATGTCCTATATTTATTGATATTAAAACCAGTCAGATACAAACAGTTTCACCAAAAAGATTTTTCTTCAATTTTATACATACAAAATACGAAAAGACTTTTTCCCCGACCTATAATAACCTACCTTTAATAACTTTTAAAATGTCACGTTCCATGATAATATAATCGTGGCTGACTCATGTCGTTTTGCTTACGGACGGTAAAATTCGTTGAATTTTCAAACCGCCTGTAACTACGGCCAGTGAAACCTGATCGAAAAGTGAGGTAAATCAAAAGTATGTAATACCTTTATTACGTGATGGCGTTAATTCTCGTCAACATAATTGTCGTAACATAATTTAATCTAAAATATTTAGACACCCCGTTTAAATATTAGTTACGTGAATGTACAAAGGGTGGCCTTTTCATTACCGTAAAGCCATTTCTTAGCAATCTTTAGACTAAAACCATATTTCAGTTGTGAGAGTCGTAACTTAATCCAAAAGACACTCTTTTCAAATACGGCCAGTTATTAGGCAATAGGTAACTATTTTACATAGTACAGAAGCGCCACGAGATGGCGATGGCGAGTTATAATGATTTTATGATGTTAGAGTAATGTATTTCCTAATCGAGTTGCCACATTGCCTTCCGTGTGACTATTGTCTTATCTGTGGCTGTGGGACTCCCCGTGAATGTGAGACTTCCCGAACACGGACTGTTCTAATGATTGGATTATTGAAGTGTTGACTCATTTATCTGATTATTTAATTGTTATTTATTAAAGTTTAATTAGTGTTAATCACGAATAGATACTCCAACTTTTGTTACTATTATTATAGAAAGAAAGATTAAGCTCACATTTGTTATGATTTTGACAGTTTATAACCGCTTACAGTCTTTAGTCAACATCATATTTACCTAACATAATAATTATAATATTTTTAATTATTATTATCTTTGGTCTCACTTTATTTAATAAAAAAATTGACGTCAAAATTGACTCACAATTAGGGCTGCCATCCGTCCGGATTTCCCCGAATTTGTTCTAGTTTAGAGGGCATCCGGGGAGCGCCCGGGACGGGTTTTCAAAAAGGCAGGGGCAACTTATAATTATTAGATGAACAAGCTGTTTAATTTAATAAAAAAAATTAATCAGCGTTTTTTTAGGTGTCCGGGAAAGAATCTTTTCACACAAATTCTTTCACAAAGATTTAACACGGATTCGTCCGGGATTTTTGAAGAGCTTGTCCGGCGTCGGCAATTTAAGTGATGGCAGGCCTAGTTACAATCAATGCAAAATACGTGCATACATTCTCCAATATCTTATTCTTCCGGCTAGGCAGAATCGACAGAAGATAAAAACATTAAACTAGGTTTATAGTTTAGCGTAATTCTGTGTTGCTAGAGGCCCTAAAATTCTGAATGTATGTGACGGGACGTGATGTGTGTGTAAAATACATAAGGGTTAAGTGAATTATTTACAGTACATACATACAAAGTATGTTAATACATTCTGTATAATTGCTATATGTTTATTTATTTGAACTCGCTAATCTTAAAGTCTAGAACTCTGATTCAAAATTCTTTTTTCGAAACATAGCTTGCTTTTATTACTCAGAAAACTGCAGTATAGCCTCACAGTTCACACTTCAATTCAATAAAAACGATGGAGTGACAACAAACGCGACTAGACTAGTATCTCGAGTTGAAGAGTTTAATAATAATAAAAGGCACGGCCGTTTGATCCCAAACTAGGCAGAGCCTGTACTATGGTAACCAGACTGCTGATAAACATACTTATATATTTCTAAATACATATTATAGATAAGTTACACCCAGACTCAGAACAAACGATCATGCTCATGACACAATTATTTGTCCTGGATGTGAATCGAACCTACGACCTCTGGCTCAGCAGTCAGGAGCACTAACGACTAGATCAACAGGCCAGTCAATTCACCTGTACGCGCTTATATCTACTTCTAGGGCTCCGAGTTCTAAAAAATCTTTCTTCATTGGACAGCAGATGGTGAGAAGGTTATAATTATAACACATCGTGATCATGAATGGGGGTGAAACTGCAGAGTACGTCTAGTACAAAACAAAACAGCTATTCATTAAGGAACGTTTACAGTTTGGTAATTGCTAGTGAGAATTAAAAGTACCTATATTGCTGACTGATGCCCTATTATTATTATTGTTTTAAGTGCCTAGTGCTACCTCGACCATATCTGGTCTTTTGTAGTGCAGTTTTGCTTTACACTGCTCAGACTTATGGCTTCGAGAAACCTCCAGATCCTATCAGCAGTGATTGTTTGTATTTCCTGCGGTTGCATGATGTGCAACGCTAGGTTAATACTTCGGTGCCGCATAAGTGGGCCATAAGAGCATAAAATATGCAGTGCAGTCTCTTCTGTCTCTTGACAGAATCTGCATATTGTGTTCTCGCCCAATTTTAGGTTGAACATATGTTTGTTCAGTTTGCAGTGTCGGGTAAGGACTCTTGTTACTGCACAGGTTATGTATCTTTTGAGCTCCAAAAGTTCTTTGGGTACTTTATTATCATAGAAAATCCGTGGCTGGCGTGAACACATTGACATGTCGACTTGCATGTTTTTTTTTTATTGGCGTAATACCTCCTACGCATTAGGAATTCATGTGAAAAAAATTTACAGTTTAAAAGATACATAAATTTTGGAGAAATCGACTTTGGAAACATTTGACATTTCGCATTTTAACGTGTCTAACTTGACAAAACCTCATGTCAATTTAATGAGTCACATGATTTTGTGAATGAACATTGATATTTTCTTATATTAACTTACACTCGGTCACCAAAAATATATTCGTTACTTGAAATCTCAACATATACATATAACCTCAAAACTTAAAAATGGCCACCCTGAAAAATAGCAATTTTGGACATGTCAACATATTCACGCCCGTCACGGAAATGGTACCTGCTTAACTGTTTTATGTTTGCCTATTTATAATGACAATCGAGGCTATATCGATAATTAATACAGAAATCTCATTTTTAAACTGACAAATTGAACTTGAAGTTTGACCGATAAAACTAACACTTCGTAACAGAGAGGGCAGAAACAAAATCTTCAATGATTTTGTTTTTTTATACAGACATTTCTTTAAAAATCTATTGACATAAAAATTCATAACATTGTTGTTTTTGTCGGTTTCACGTAACGCTCGGAAAATTTGACCGCACCTATCTGAAACCTCCTATATAGAGAATACAGATAGATATATTACGAGTATATAAGACAACCTATGAGACGCGGCGCGGAGGCGGCTGCGGTAGAAAATTCGAAGGTTGCGGGTTACATTTATTTATAAATAAATGTATTTTAGTATATATCCGTGCGGTGGTGGGCTGTGTTATAATATCCTAGAAGATTATTGATAAAGAGTGAGTAAATAAAAAAGGGGTAACTATACATTTTGCTTAAATGAGTTATTTTCATTAACAATACGATTGCACGTCACAAAAAACTTCCAGGAAAACATATCATTACATCGTTTCCTGATTTAAGTTGTAAATGGGTTTTCCACGTGTAAGAAAACGGTTTAGAAGTCACAATTTTTATATAAAACGAGTTCTCAAAAACTTATCGTTTAAGTAACTTCAGAAAAATAGTAAATATTAATTTAAAAAGTTACGGCTAACACCGCCTTGAAACAAATAAATACGTCCACTACTTTTATGGTTTACGGGCTGATTAGATACGGTTATAAGTACAAGCTATTTGTTGTGACTAATAAATAGATAAACAAATAAAATTATATAAATAAAGTATACGTACCACCACTCTGTCCGGCTTGTTGATAAATTGTGACAGTTTTACTTTTATATATGCATCTGTGAATCACATAACACACCACTTGAACTTTAAAGTAACTCCCAAGAACAATTAAGAAGTGTTGCAAGCGCTTGGAGAAAAATATTTATTTAGAAGAAAGTGTAAATGCATGTAGATTCTTAAGCGAATTCGACTGCACATTAAATATACAGTTGCTATCAAACCAAACTTATTATTAAATGATAATTGATCAAGATAAAAACAAAATAATATTTTTATCAGGCTTGTCTGGCAATTGTTATCTATTTAATGTTACCAGTTAACAAAACTGATCTCTAATTATTCTTTAGCTCTGTAACTATAA
This sequence comes from Euplagia quadripunctaria, assembly GCA_963859945.1. Lineage (NCBI taxonomy): Eukaryota > Metazoa > Arthropoda > Insecta > Lepidoptera > Erebidae > Euplagia > Euplagia quadripunctaria. Next base: position 24,637,627 of record OY982562.1, read on the forward strand.
GTAGGTAACTGAGTTATATTATTATAACTAAATAATGACCACTTCTAGATAGAAATCGAATGAATCATGATATAGATAACAAACCCATAAGTGCTTTCCTTCCCGCGCGCTAACAAGTGACGTGTGCTGACTAATTTCTTATAATTTACTTTTAAGTTATTTTCGTGTGCTTTAGGGTATATATGTAGTTGTTTTAGTAGTTGTTGCTGTTTCATAGGCGTCCGATTTATAGTTTCTTGAAGATTTAAATTACGAGTTTAGTTTGGTAAATACGGCGATTGGTGAGTTAAATCACATTGTTTGAATAGTGGATTAGATGACAAACATCTCTAGTGTATTGATTTAGTTCTTTTCAGTTTCTTTACATACCTTACTTTTGTATAATTAACTTTTAAATATTTTAAGTATTTAATTAGATATTGCACATGATTACTACTCGGTTATGCCTCGGTTTTATTTATTTCATTTTCGCAGTATGAGTAATTTGATTTTTCATTAGATATAAATATGGTTGCATCATAGGCATACATTACGCAAGGATGGTTAACTATGTTAGGAAGTTCATTAATATATATTAGAAATAATAGAGGCCCCGGTATACTGCCTTGGGGCATACCCCATATTACGTTTTCTAATTTGGATTGCACTATTTTCACTATTTTAGTCGAATCATTGTATGTTTCTATTGCAATTGCTTGCATTCTGTCACTTAAATAATTTTCAATCAACTGGAGGGCTATTCCTATTTTTCCAATACCTAAATGATTCAGCAAAATGTTATATTTGACACAGTCAAAAGCTTTTGACATGTCATAAAGATTGTTCAAAATTTTATGACAAAGTGCAGTTCTGGCGCTTTCGTTTTCATATAACTAATTGCTTAAAAAATCTAGATAACAACTGCCAGACGACAGAATTTATACGTAGACTGCAGAGGTGGCTTGTAGAAAAATGTTTTAAACAATTAAAGAATCTATGTGTCATAAAGAATACAATTAATATTATATTTTTAATATTTTCATGTTATCTTCCAAAACTAGTGATTTCTGTGTGATTTACTAATAATGTTGTTATCTAATTTCCAGTTTTGTTGACATTTGTTGAAATTGGACATTATATTGAGGTTTATTAATGAATTATTATTTTGTAAGTGTAATTTTGATATTATTAATAATTTTCTTATTGTGATTGACATTTACTTGCCATAAAACAGGCGAAACATGATGTACCACTTATGACTGTTTGTAAAACCTGTGTCTACCATGTGTCAAGCGAATAAATGATTTTGATTTTGATTCTGATTCATCGTCTGAAATAGAAATTTACAATTTTATAACAAAAAGAGAGCATAGGCATAGGCATTATATAATAGTTGAATACTACCTTCTGATTCTTTGTTATGTAATATAACTTTATATAACATCTTTGAATGTTGACGGTAATTGTGTCCGATCAAACCATTTAAAATCGCACATGGCTCGTTGTTATATCCAGCCGCAATTGGTATTTTCAAGAACCGTTGGAACTTGTAAATTGTCCAGATATTTGCAATGAATCTCGCCCTTTCATTGCTGCCATAGTTCCGATTGCCAAGGATGCAAACTTGATGCGTTAAAATTTTTGAATAACTTTGAAACGGCTCATTAACATCTTTTATTTTATCATTTCTTAAAAACATTTCGAATCGAGTACTATTGACAGATTTAATTTGTAATAATTCCGTTTATGTGGCTGGTATTTTATTTTTCGGACTATTTATTTACTTGACTGGCCTGTTGGTGGGTTCGATTCCCACCCAGGACAAATAATTGTGTGATGAGCACGATAATTTGTTGTCTGGGTGTAATTTATCTAAATACATATAGAAATATATGTGTGTTTATCAGCTTTCTGGTTACCATAGTACAGGCTCTACCTAGTTTGTGATCAGACGGCCGTGTGTGAGATGTGTCACGTTATTATTACTTGTAAATTCAGTTGATAACACACATTGTTACATGCAATTAATTTTTGCACACCATATTTAACTGAGCGCTCAAACAGCAAAACATTTATTATACATTTGTTTTGTTTCATCTCCCTCACTTAGAATTTTACCATTGCTATACCTATATGCTTATAGTTTTTAAGTAAGAGTATAAATAATAAAAAATCGGACAAGTGCGAGTCTGACTCGCGCAACGATGGTTCCTTAAGCATAGAAACTTACATGTAGACAGTACGTCCATCACAGGAATCAATTCTCGAAAGTCAAACTTAACTTTGCGGTTGCAATGCACGACAAATTCAATAATCCAACCGCAAAATATAAGTTTGTAATCACAATTAAAAAATGTAATTGGATATGACAATAAATTAACAATTCGGATTTTTTCCTTTACTTGTGCTGCCAGACCTTGCTTCTTACCAAATTTCATGATTCTAGATCTAGGTCAATGGGAAGTACCCTATAGGTTTTGAGTAACCTGTGAAATGTTCAAATTAGTTAAAAGCTAAGGCTTAATGGTCGTATTTTTTTATTGCGTTAACTAAGAAGCTGGATTTTTTTACAGCTTCAAGCAGCTTTTTTACAAGCTTTAATTTCAACTTGACGCCTTCTCGGGTCCCTGAAGAAAATGGTCTTGACAGACAGTGACAGATGTAACAACAAATTAACGACTTTCGGATTTTTTCCTTTACTTGTGCTATGAGACCCGTGGCTAAGTGGTAACCGAGTAGGTTAGCACATTACAAAGTTAAGTAATACTAGCCAGGTCAGTCTAGGATGGGTGACCATTCTTACCACATTGAGACCCCTCCGTGTCTCGGAGAGCACGTTAAACCGTCGGTCCCGGGTGCCATAGAAACATCTGTGGTATTCGTTACGGGTAGTTGAAGCCCTAAAAAGTCTGAAAACCTGGTCTAACTACAGAACTTCGATGTGGGTTGTAGGTCTGATGGCAGTCACTTCACGTAAAATATCAAAGTTTCAGCCGTATCGTAGTTAGACTGAAAGCCGACCCCAACTTAGTTGAGAAAAGGCGCAGAGGATGGCTTGTGCTGTCAGACCTTGCTTCTTACCAAATTTAATGATTCTAGGTCAATGGGAAGCACTCTATAAGTTTTGATTTACTTGTTGTGAAATGTTCAAATTTGGCCTAATATTAGGCTTAAGTGTGTTGACTTAGAAGCTTGATTTTTTTACTACTTCAAGGGACCGCAGACTTAAACTTATTATTTGGTATTAATTTCAACTTGATGCGTCCACAAGGTTCCTGAGAAAAACAGACAGACAGGCTGACAACAAAGTGAACCTATAAGGGTTTCTTTTTTTTCCTTTTGAAGAACGGAACCCTAAAAAGCACATTGTCAGAACTGCACCTTAATATTTAAAATTATATTTTAAATAATTGCTTTCTGGTTTATCAATTTATGACGATATCTTAATTTTTTACTAACTTAGCCACCATTTTTTTTTTAATTTTTTAAGTAATTAATAATATGAAAATGAAATCACCAGAACTGCACCTTGTCATTAAAATTTGAACAATATTTTTTTTTCAACATTATTGGCTTCTGGCAACGTTTAATCCCCGACTTCTAGTAATAATTTTAAGCGATTTCTACAGTTAAAAACTAAAACTAGACAAAATTTCAAGACCACACGAGATTTTATTTTAATTCCGACCCCGGCAGCGACTTCTAGCTGTAAGTGCTATGGGTTTGTCATATAGTAAGGAGGGATTTTAGATAGAAAATTTCACTGCACCTTGTTATTTCTGATTTTGGTACCCAGCTTGTAGACTATTATTATTTTGTATGTACAGGCAACATGCATAGAAAATAAATAATCTCTCCACTTTTCACCCCTGCATACATATATCCAAGCCCTGGAACACCTTGTGGAATCTTCTCGGGTAGACCACTTCAACGAGTATGCAGAAGTCTAGACTTCTAGAAGTCTAGACTTCTGCATACTCGTTGAAGTGGTCTACCCGAGAAGATTCCAAAGGACAAAGGGTCCAAGCCAAAGGACAAAGAGTCCAAGCCAAAGGACAAAGGGTCCAAGCCAAAGAACAAAGGGTCCAAGCCAAAGGACAAAGGGTCCAAGCCAAAGAACAAAGGGTCCAAGCCAAAGGACAAAGGGTCCAAGCCAAAGGTCACATATCAATACTTATACATTTTGTAAAATTAGTTTGTTTTTTTTTACAGATTTTCTCATAATTTTTTAGACTTTATAAGTAAATGAAAGATTTAGGTCAAACGCCAAATTAAAAAAAACTTATACGCATACCTGCATGACATGCAGGTGTGTTACATGGAATGACCAAATCACTTTGGCAATAAAATTCTATTTTATTTCAAGACCATTACATAGACTGTAAATTTTTTATAAATTAGATAGTTTGACCACGAAGAATGTTAAAATCAGCTTGACTACAAGTTGAGGAAGGAGTGATTAGACATTTCGAAAAATTTGCTGCAAACACGCCCGTCCTACCATACCACTTTTGGTGTAACTTTTACTAACACGGCAACAGTATGTCCATAACAGGTACTTGCGTTCCTCTTAAAGAGGTGTTGCCAATTTCGTTGCGACGTTATGTACCAAAACAAGCTTTTTACCCGAATCACTGAATTTGCAAGTTTAATATGTAGAATCGCACCGTTGGCGCAATTATCACAGTGGTTGCCTTACCACTGCGCCATAACAAGCAGTAGGGGTTCGATTTTACCACGTGACAATAATTTGTCAACAAATAGCTGAATCTGCGTGTTCTTTGTGACCGTTGTTTAAACGGTTTAGTCTCCCGCGACACAGGATATCGCGGAAGTTGTTATAAAATAAAGAAAAATGATGGATAGTTAACACCAACCTCCTACCCTGGTAGTTTAGCCGCCTATGGCTTAGTGCTATAGTAGAAAAACAAAACACCATAATAGATTTTTCTATAAAATTGTATTTAATATTTATGGTATCATTGCATCGCTGAAATGATGTTACAAAATGACTAAAACAGACAGTGTTAACATAAATCAAGCCAAGTGTTTATAATATTAAGTGCTAGTGTAAAAATATTGTTACTTTCGTTATAATACTAATAATTTATATCCGGCAATCAGCTAGCTAGCAGTACATTTGACACAATGACATCTGTGACCCGACATAGCGCCGCAGTGGCGTCGGTCCCGCGACACTAGCGCCATTAAACAACCTTCGGGCACAATAAACATAACTAATGCACACTTTTAGTACAAAAGTCACACTTAAAATTTATAACCACAGACTCGTAACATGCACTTTATAATAAGATAAATTATGTGAGACACCTCCTTAACATCAACCTAAATATACCAGCGGTAGCTAATCAATGTTTACAAACAACAACAAAGCAAGAGATAGCCTGCAAATTGCTGAAACACGCAATCCTTACTCACAAATATTGTTTTCGAATCACTAACCTTTTTTCGAATTCAGAAAATCGAATTAACTTAAAAAGGAGAGTAATTCAAGAGCCTTTCGCAAAACATCGACTAATAATTTGAAACTAATGTTTAGCCGATTTTTCTGTTGCGTACTTACGTACCACCTAGCTCGCCTCTCATAAAACAACATTCACTTGACATTTAACTAGCTATCCCATACGTGTGTTACATTTAGTGACGAACGGTATTAACTACACAGTGTACAGATTCTTCGTGGCCGAACTATGCTTCACCATGGTGTCCCGGTGGACTTGGAAGCCTATTTTCCCGTGGATGCCGAGTTGTTCTTTAATTTTTCTACCAATTTCGATGTTGGCGTGCTGTTTCGAGGTGTCAGCTGTCCATACTCCTGAAATATACAATTTAAGAATGTTATAGATACTAATTTTATCGGACTGAAACTCATACGAAACCAGTATAAAGTAATATTTACCAATTTTATCAAGTTTTGCTCTGACGTTGACAACAGCGCCGCAAATTTCATCAGAATGATCAAAGTTTTCACCAATGAGTAGAAGAACCTGTATAATAAAAATAGTGGTGTAAATTGAAGGGTGTATGTACAGCAGAAAAATATTAGGTATGTATTAAAAAGGTTCCCTACAGGAAAGCAATCATAGCCCTGAAAACATGTATTAGCTGTTTTTACACTCTTAAGGTGGAATTTCTTTTTCAATTTTTTATGGGACCGGACCGGAAGTTGGTTGATGTAGTAAAGAATTATTTCATGTTGTTCTTGCGAAGATAATTGATTTTCTCAAGGATTTAATTTTCAGATGCCCCTAACATGCACAAAAAACTCATAACTGAACATTTTGGCACTGTTTGACATTATTGCACATGGAATGGAAGGAAGCGTCTTCTTCCAAAAAAAATACTGATAATATGCTATTTGCATCTTATTCCATGTCAATTTTTTTTATAAGAAGTACAACTTTTTCAATGCGTCTATTTTTGCCGCCGAATTGCCGAATTGAATATGCTAATTTGAAACCCTATGCCGTATTTCTATGTTTAATTTTTAGGGAAAAAATATCAATAAAATAATTAAAATATGTTTACACACACACTCCAATTGAGAACCTCGTTTGTTTTTTGGTTGGCGGTTTGAGTTCTATCCCTCGAACTTTTCCAAGTAACTATTACTACTATTACTGCATTTTACAATTTAATTATTACCTTAAAGGTAAAAGAATTCATTGTGAGGAAGTCATGAGGTTACCCAGGGATGCACCTCTGTCCCCCATAATATACTTGAATAAGGTGTACCAACCCACACTAAGCTACCATACTAAACTATGGTTTAGCGACTACCCCACTCCATATTGACATTAAAGCTGAAGTGTTCTTTGTTTGTTTAAATGGGCTAATCTCTGGAACTTTTAGTTAGATTTGAATTTTTTGTAAAATTTATTTTTTTATTGGATAGGGTATTCATTAAGGGAGGTTATAGGCTATGTAACGTCACGCTACAACCCTCAAGAGCGCGGGTGAAACTGTGTAACTTGATACATCTCACACTCTGCCATCTGATCCCAAACTAGACAGAGCCTGTACAATGTTAACCAGACTGCTGATAAACATACTTATATATATCTAAATACATACATATTATAAATAAATTACACCCAGACACAGAACAAATAATCATGCTCATCACACAATTATTTGTCCTGGGTGGGAATCAAACCCACAACCTCTGGCTCAGCAGTCAGGATCACTAACCACAAGACCACTAATAAATGTGATAATTAATACATACCTCACTCCTCTCAGTTATTTTGTTGAGAGTTGAGAGGTTTTAAGTTTTATACTATGTCTACCTTTACCATCACTTGTGTAAACAGTAGCACTGGTGTGATGAGTGATAATCGCCATCAGCGATATCAGGTGGGCAGGTGTGCTTGTTCACCTTAGTTGTACCAAAGAAAAACAAAGTTCTAAAAATATATCTGATGTGATGTTTGAGACTGTTGTCAATGTTATAAGATCATTAAGAGAGATACAGAATATAAATTAAAACTTGGCTAGTTTTAATAATTTTGGGTTTTGGTTTTTTATTTTTTTGTGGTTATCCCTACATTTTTATATTTGCATGATAAGATGAGACATTCTAATACTGTGATTGCCCTTTGTTAGTGTGGTGATGGGTTACCTAGCGAGACTGTAATACCTTTATCCAAAGTCTTTAGTCTAAAAAGGAAGTCGTACATTCATTATAGATGTAAAGTTTAGATTAATAACGGACATAAAGGAGTACTATTTAAAAAAACTCCATACCTTTCCTCAATTAACCCTTAATCAAATATAGGGAAATAATTTCCCACCCGACTATGTTATACATATCTGCTTTTTTTCTGGACGTTTATGGATACTTTGAATTAAAGTGAACGAATCATAAGTATATAATATTTACTTTTATTTATGGCAACACTTTTTTACCAAATTTTATTCGTCTAACGTCAAAATCTGTTCAAAGTGACATGCTTTTTTGTCAGATTTTAGTGCCAAATTAGAGTTCTCATAAAGTAATTTTCGTCTGACGAACAAAAAAATCTTGTGAGTATTTATTTGTCTTTATTTTTATTTGTAGACTATATTTCCAACATAATTACGTAGTAAACAGTGTTTAAAACTAAAAAATATGGTAGTTTTGCGAGTTCTGGTGGGCAGTATTTTCTCTCTATCCATTCAAGAAACTACTAAGTGGGAAAATTATTCCCTATATCCGTGTTGAATTTTTTGTATAATCAATATATATATAAAAAGATGATTCTGTCTTTTTGTTATTTTTTTTTGTATTTCCATATAAATAAACTTAATTATTTTTATTACTAAATTACTCGTAATATTTCGTAATACTTAATGACTTACGGTGCAGATGCCTACGGGAAGTTTGTAAATACTTGTTTCGGAATTTGGATGTTTTCTATGAACAATATGTATGTATTTACAAAATTAAAGTACATATATAAGTATTCTATCAATCAATCTAGCTTTCATAGCACATCTTTATATTTATTTTGTATTAAAATTATCGTTATTATTTTTAGAAACGTACAAGTTTGAAAATAAAAAACAAAAAAACATCGAATATTTCCGAAGCTAAATTACAAAATATTCATGATAATTTATCTGATATTGATACTGACTCTGAAGATGAAGTACAGAGTGGTTCATCTTCAGAGTGATGAGGATATGGAGAAAAAGAGGCAAAAAGCGGATCCCGGGCGTTGTCAGACGCAACCGGGATTAACGCTCGGATGATGATAAAATAATATCCCCGGACATACTCAACTGTCAATACAAATTTATGAATTTACATAATTTATGAATTCGGTAAAAAATAAGTAAAGCCGGAGGTAACAACAATGGTCACCTGACGACCATTGCAGTATAGGATAAGTATAGGGAAATAATTTCCCACCACATGCCTTACAGGATATAGGGAAATTATTTCCCACCAAAACTACACCTAATCAAATATAGGGAAATATATTCCCACTGAAAAAAGTCGCATTTAGCCTGTGATTTAATATTTTTACTATACACATACTAAAACAACCCATTAATGTAAGGGAAGAACCGTTTTAACATTTTTGAAAAATCTTCTATAGCGCCGCATTTGTTTAAAGGTTAATAGTTGTGTATAACAGATTATTTTGGGCAAGAACACTCTTTGAACAAGTTTTGGCTACTAAATATGTAATATGTACACACATTATGTATATTATATGTAAAATAAGTACTAGAAAATAACACATACCACATCTAACCAGAAACGATCCAGATCAGAGTTCCGCTGCTTCTTCTCAAGACTTATGAGCCACCGGCCACCCATCTTGTTTGCATCATCTTCCCACATGGGACGAATGCCTTGCTTGAAGACAGCATAGTCATGACCTTGACGCAGCTCTGACGGTAGCTTGATATGATGGTATAATCTGGAAATAACAGTAATAAACCTTTTAATAAACACACACTTATCCATTTCTCCCTTGAGGGTAGATAGAAACAGCATCCCACCTCTTGCTTCTATACTTATATACCACATAAGCTTCCTCTACTGTCATTAAACTTTTCACACAATCCTGTCTGTTTTGAATTTGTACTTTTTACCTTTCTTATTTATTTAATGACATTTATAATAACCTAATATACCTATATGGAATGTACCACCAATATCTACTTTAATTAGAACACAGAGCCAAGAGTAAGCTCATGAGGACTCCATAAAGGGTGAGGATACCACTCGTGTGGCCATACTTTTTACAATCACCAGTAACCATAAGACAAATAGAACCAAAATTCAGGCCATCCAGGTAGGCTTATCTATAGAAATATCAGTTGCGCAAAGTCAAAAATGATGATGATAAATGATTAATGCCTATAAAGTAAAATAACTTTAATTCTATACTAGCAACACTACCCGCCCCGGCTTCGCACGGGTAGCAGAGACATCTTCAACAATCATCAACATATTTCAATTAATTTACACAAAATCTTAACAAATTATACACCTACACCTTCCTCATAAATCACTATGTCTATTAGTGAAAACCACATGAAAATCTGTTGGTAGTTTTTCAGTTTATTGCGAACAGACAGACAGATGCGGCAGGAGACTTTGTTTTATAATATGTAGTGACTACTGACATAAAATAAAAATATATGTATTTATATTGTGGTATCATTTATAAAAGCATCCATGTTCCAAACCATGTATGTACCATGAGGCCAGTTAAGTACTTGTTTGTTAACCACCTTAAAGACAAGACCTGTCTTTCATGTCTTTATTTTCTTACTTTAATTTTAGTTTGATTAGTTGTCTCAAGGTATCTACTTAGACAGTAATACTATGATGTAGTGAATTTGGGAGTAAATGTTAATATCTGATTATTATTTTTATTACATATACCTGTACTAACCTAGAAAGGCAGTTAGGTAATATAAAAAGTCATTGTGGCACTCAATTACTTTGGTAAGCTCATTTAAGGAAGGTCACAGTGAAACATGTTGTAACAATAATATGAACATTAGCTTATTGCAGTATAAGTGCAACATTATATTCATTTATGCAACTTCTGATAATTAATTGATCTGACATATTTGTATGTTTTTAAATTATAAATAAGCAATATCCAATTTATTTGACAACTTTATCATATTTCTAATTTATACAAGCAAGTGTGTCCAATAATTATTTTTGTTAGTTATTCTTATATGTAACCTTGACTAGTGACTGAACCTGTGAATTTAATAATTATTTCAATCTAAATTTAAGTAAGAGTACATATATCTGCAGCAATGAGTGTTATCTTTCACAAATCAAATACAGATAAAATACTCTCTGCACTGATAATTCAACCAACACCACTGATTAACTTACCTCCAGAAATCTTCAACGGTATCAAATGTAGTTAATTCAATTAGGTTCTCCTCCCATGTCTTGTTCCTATCATTGTCATAGAACCAGAGGCTCCAGGTGTTCTGCAGAGGATGCTTGATGAGGAACTCCGGGGGGACTTCGGCATTTGTGGTGCCCTTGGTCTCTGTAGTCGCGGACCCCTTGAACACACAAGTCATTATACTCAAATCCTAACCTAAAAAACTTCTGAAGATACCTATAGATTACTCGAAATATTATGATTTCAGTACTTTTACAATGTTGTCACAACTTTTTAGTAATATGAAACGGCAATTTAAACAAAAAACACTACAAACGCGAAACAAATGCAACAGTGAAAGTTAGTGTAGCCACATCAGCATATCCCGCAAAAAGTAAAGGAAGTACGATAAAATTATTAGCAAGTACGGGTGGAGGGTATAATTTACATCACAAGTAATTATATCTACCCACCTCTACTTCTTCAGTATTATTTCCAGCCATGTCACAACTCACGAATCTCACGATGCAATTTTTTTTACAAAAAGAAAGACAGACGGATACAATGTTGCAATACTAGTGGATTGTTTTCATTTTAATTTGATTATAGTGGCTTTGACAGTTTACCTCTTACTTTCAGCCAGGTACCTAAGTAGGTAGTAGGTTGTATTCTAATTAGTAAAATTATCTTTATGGACAAAGTTAATATAAATTGTGTTTTATTTTCCATTTGTGGTACCGAATGTTATTCTTCTGCAGTTTAAGTCACATAGCAACACATCGTAACAAAAGTCAAATGCAGAGTAGGATACGGGAAAATAATATTATTCGGCTACAATCGGTTTTAGTAGCCTGGTTTTCACTTTTTAATTCATACACTAATTGTTTCATAAGTGTTTGAGACTTTGATTTTGACAGAGATTAAAACTCTTATGCAAGCCGTTAAAATTAATTTAATTAAACAATATAATTTATTGTTTTCCTCTGAGGTCATACGAAACGCGGAGCAACACCGGTGTTATAGAATAAACAACAGTACGTCAACCGGTTTGTAAAAAAAAATATTGGCAACACTAGAACTATCAAAAATATCAAAATAGATCCTTCAGATTTCAATTTCCTATCCCCCAGACCAGCCAGAGACCGGTTTCGTTCTATAGCGTACAGTTTGATTTACCGGCCCCGTCCAACTAGATATCACCATAAAAAACAGTGCAATTTTGTTTAAGTCTTAAAAATGTCTGTCCAAACGTTGCTATTAGACTTTTCTATGGATCCTGCCCGCTTGGGAGATGAAAATGGACAGAAAACTGTATTCGGTCAATTGGAAACTGTACTGAAGGAATATATTCCGAATCTTATTTTAGCCGCCGAGATAAAACTTGAAGGAGGTTCATTGAAGTTGTTAACCGGCAAAAAAGGCACTACAGTGTCTGTGAGACTGTTTGATCGTGGCCTTGTCACTGTAAACATTGAATATTATAAGGAAGAGAATGAGGAACCATTATTTAACCTCAAGGTAAGCGCGGTTTATTTTATGCGATGTTTTAGTGAAAAACTGATGGTAAACCACTTAACAGGGTAGTCTATTGAGCTCATGTAAGGAAAAGTTGACATTTGGCTTATGAGTTATTCACAACTTTTAATAAACTTAATTCCATTAAAATCTAAAACTATTTTTCTCGTTAAATTCTGTATACCCAGTTGGCGCAACTGTATTTTTAAGTTATAGTTTTTTTAATAAAACAGTTGCAATAGTGAAAAGTAATTGAAAATGTAGTGATTTATTTTTTGATATTTATAGAAAAGTAATAAATTTATCAGATACTGTGCTGTATGACTGCAATATTTATACATTTAAATATATAAAATAAAAATGTAAAAATTTGCAACAGTTTTAATTACATAATTAAAACTGTTGCGAATTTATTTAATATTGGTTCTGGAAGCGTAACATATTAAAATAGGAAACAGATTCCCAAATATTTTTGCAAATTCTATAATCCAACCATAACATCATAAACATTTAAATACTACAAGCATTGCAAAAAAAATACCCAACTACCTACATTTTTTTTCTGATGACATCATAAATAGTAGTCCAAGATCCCAGGCTGCCATACCTTACTCATTCCTGATTAACAAAATGTGTCATATTGAGGAGTATTAGTAGACTCTGCACACTGCTACCTGAAAATTGTCTACCGAGCCAAGCTAGCAGGAATGCATACTAGGCTGTCTAAAAAAATCTTTGTTGACCTATCAAAATTTGCATATTGTTCATAGATTACCAAATAATTTTAAAAAATAAAAAAGATCTTTATGGTTCTACCAATCTTTATAATTTAGAAAAAGAAAAATCTTTTTCACTGTAATATTTTGCTATCCTTAATTTTGATTCCTGAGCATAAAAGAAAAATGCTTTTTGTTCTCATTATTATTTACACAACATTTCAATTTGCATGCAACTGCATGTTATGGTGGCTTCATTTATTAGGTAACCTGCAAATTCCCTTAATTTTCAACTTGTTTTGAGGACTCTCTTGACTTGACTCCTGAGTGTTTTCCTTGTAACTAAAGTAATTTTTATGCTATGAAAGTATAGTTGCAATTGTGTTAAAATTGGATTTTGTGATTTTGAAATACATACATAATAAGTTTGAGACATAGTGAGACTGCTATATTAGGACTATATAAAGAACTTGACGATCAGCAGCTACTAACTGTAAGAGATGTCTACAAATTTATTTTATTTGTCAAGAATGACCTGAAATTGAAACATGGTGGATCCATCCAATTGAGATATATATGTAATTGTTTTTGAAGAGTTCAACAATATTTGGACCAAAGCTTCGATTTCAACCATAACTAAGGAAATTTATGCAATAATTGAAATCCAAATTCAAAAAGTACCTCATATGAAACTACCCCAAAAGCAAAATAAATGATAGTTTTGAAAACAAACTGAAGTATTTTTAGAGTCATCTGAGAAGCTTTTTGATGTTGCTGTTGTTACCATGTTATCAGAAATTTGCAATTGCTTCGGTCAGTAACGTGGTTAAAGCATGCCTTCCGATTTGGTCCCTATTCAAGTAATAGACGTTTTTTAATGATGGAACTAAAGATATTTTTTCAAGTGATGCACTCTCAATTTTTACCCAAAAATATGAGAGCTGTTATCGAGAGGTACTTTTTTTACTCAGTTAGAAAACCTATGTATGTTTGACGATAGTTACCATATTGAAAGCTGGCATTGCGACGAATAATGAAAACTAAACAAGCTTAAAGTAGAACTAAACGCAGGATATTTAAACCACCAAAAATTTACTTTTCTGATAGAGATTATACCAAAATTATTGTGTGCCACAAATATACACCACCGTTTCTTAACATATTTTTAATAAGGACCTTCAAATTATAAGATCAGAGCTTGGACATTGGTGACTGTCCTTGACAATGTATTAAACTGGTAACAGAGCAAGTGTAACTGACGCTACTACTAGAGATGGTTTTATCAGAACCAAGTTGGAATCTCAAGCACAAATATCAAATTTTGGAAACAACAATAAGTTTAAATTTTAAGTTTGTCATATTTTATGGGCTTAATTTTTTTCTCTTGCTTTATTGAATTAATTTAATAAAAATATTTTTTTTTAAGGCATATGGTTAGTCTTTAAAAATGTAAGACAAACTTCAGTGTGGTAAAGCACTCAAAATGACACACAATTCTATTTAATTTGCCTTATCCATAATCTGAGTAAAATTACGCAAATTTTGATAATCAGAGGTACCTACTGCTACTACCTGCTTTTTTTATATACATGGACGAGACACCCTAAAGCCGGGGTTACACAGTGCGAGCTGCTAACTTGACAGTAGACAGCTACTGCACCTCTGCACTCGCATGGCAGTAGCCCTACTGGCCTCACCTGGTCACACAAGTGCGAGCTGCTGATGTGAAAGCACTACTGCACCTGTGCACTCCGATATTCTGTCCGACTTCCCATGGAATGTTATCAAAAGTCACACGACTGTACACAGGACGTAGCTGCACTGCAGTAACTACCTAGGCCAGCTCGCACGTGTAACCTCGGCATAAGGCACACCTTCAGAGTCTCTACTAATATTACTCAATACAACACATGTAGATAGTCAGAAAATAAGTAAAATCTAGTGGCCCTTGGATCTTTGTCTAAATATTTACTCTATTATTTAGCTTGATATTAATTTAGATACTGAGAATAATTCAGAGCATCAATTTAGAATTCATCATTTAAAATTAGAATAATTTATACTAAGTCTCAATAAAAAATTTCAATAGTTGTATACCTATATATAGGTTCAGAATAAGATAAGTATACTCATAAAATTTATACATTTTATCATGTGTTTTTGAGTAAACCAAATACATACATAAAGTATTACTTAAATAACAAACTGTAGATATTATTAATACATAATTTTAGTTAAAAAAATTCAACTCTCAAGTTAGGACTCTTGTTCAGATTATTATTGGTTTGAGTGCCTAGTGCTACTTCAACTATTTCTGTCTTTGGTAGCGCTTGTTCAATTTACTAATCTATTTGTGTATTCAAGTTCTATCAAAAGAGTTGACTTAAAATTACAAGAAAAAGTCAGCACAGTAAATTATTCACTTTAATCAAGTTAGTAACTAGTAGACCTTGAAAGATAGTACTTAATTTAAATTTAACATCTTAATGTCTAATACAGTTTGATGTGTTCGTGCCATAATTTACATATTGATAAACTTTTCGCTACTAAGTAGTGCGACTTATTTGCTTTGAAACTATCAACACTAGTATCTAAATTAGGTACTAAGAGTCTTTCGTTTGTAGTATTTCAGAAAATGATATCTTTCATTTACATTTCATGTATAAATTTCAGAAAATTTAAAGATCTTATGAAAATAATTTTATTATTAGAGTTGTTGGAATTTAACAATTTTTGTAGTATATCTCAATTTAGCCTATGAAACCTTGGCCAGTAAAAATAAAAAAAGCTGCCGATTATTTTGTTTTTATTAGCAGAATATTCTTGCATTATTAATATCTTATGTAGAATCAGAATACATATCATAATAGTATTTTAAATATCAGTACAGCATGCATATGACAAAGCGCCATATCCATGAACTAGAATACTTGGTATCAATAATCTTTTAATATATTGTAGTTGTTGAAGGTTGAGCGTATGTACATTTATTTTTTAGTGCTCTAAACTACTGGAAAGTTCGGTAAGAATGTCACTGGACTGCAACCGAGTTAAATTGTTTCCAACCATCAAACGCGGTTATAAATTCGATGTTTATCTTACTAGTTCAGGTTAGATATACACATTCAACGTTTTTAATTACTTTTCCAGCTTAGTTTGATGGTTACTGTTATAATTTTTTTTTTATTACATATTTTTTACTTAGTATGCAATATATTTCATTAATTTAATATTTATAGATATTATATTTATTGTGTATAAATACATATTTTATTAAGACAGTTAAGGGTGCATACACATTGCTGTTGATTAAATCTTTTCTCGTATTGGTACCGGTTTACACAAGGACACTGTTATGTGATTCTGTCGGAATCAAACCTACTAAAATAAACACATTTACACCCCTACCCACCCCCCTAGTAACTTGGGACAGAACGATGCTCCTCTCTAGAGACGTACGCGAAGCGCAAGTATGCAATTTCTGACTGACCGACTCTTAGAGCACGTTCGCTACTACAACAGCCGCCAAGCTCTAACTGTAACAGGGCTCCTTGTAAATCACAAAACAAATATATCATTGGCTTATCTGGATATGAACAAGGTTTACAAATAGCCCATTCGTTTTTCTGCATACAATTGTCTTATGAAAGATAATTAGATTCTTATCACCATAAAAATAATAATGGCACAATAGACCAATAGCATTAAAGATAAAAATTAGACGAATCGGAAATAATTGCTACAAAAGGTTTTATTGTTTTAATGGCTTCATTTGTAGCCCAATATTACTACCCTAGATTTTTCCCCTCAACGGAGTTGTGCTCAAATGGTGGGGGAGAAAATGTACCCCCAAAAGAAGTATTTTTGCAGTTTTACGGTTATAGCCCATAAAGGACTCGCCATATCAAAAACATGGCCGGACTTTTCGGTGATTTTTCGGAGCACTCATTTCCATACTATACATCGAAAGTTGGAGCAGTATTGATGGTTAGTTAAATCAACAAGCAAGCTAGACTATTTATAAACCTCTATGTGAAGGTGAAGAGCTCTCAGGTCTTGGCCGGATCAATATAGGAGTCCCACAAGGTAGTGTACTACGGCTAATTATATTCCACCTTATCTACACATCCGATCTACCTACCTCATAGAATATCACCACTGGAACCTTCGTTGACCGACCGATACCGCGATCATAGCTTCTCACCGTGAGCCAACAGAGGCAGTAAAAATTCTATAACGTGGATTTGACAACATAACAGTCTGGCTAAAGAAATGGAGAATCAGAGCAAATTAATTCAAATCTTTGAAGGTGACATTCACTCTAAGAAAAGGTACTTGACCGCCTGTAAAGCTGAACAGTCAGAAGTTCCAAAATCATCCATGCGTGGTACCTGCCGTTGCCAAGCGAAAACAATTTGGACTTCAATTGCGAAAAGTCTACTGGCTAATTGGTCGGCGGTCCTAATTCTCTCTAACCAGCAAATTTCTACTTTACAAATCCATAATTAAACCAATCTCTACTTATGGCATCCAACTGTGAAGGACAGCCTCACATTCAAATATTGAAATCGTCCAAAGATTCCAAAATAAAATACTAAGGATAACCAATGCACCCTGGTTTGTTACAAATGAGTAACTCCACCATGACCTAAACGTTAACAGAATCAGGCACCTTTTTTTTTGTCTGGCACACTCCTACTTGCAAAACAAGAATTACTGAACACGCAAACAAATTGGCGCAAGTCCTGATGAAAGACAATCAGAAGAGTCGCAGACTCAAACGTACAATGTGTACAAGAATACATAAGTGGCCCACGTTGCATACCGAAGTATGTGTGCTATTGAATGTACCAGCTGGAAGGAGACAGATCGTAGTAAAATAATAACATTAAAAAATCGGCAATCTTTGTGAATGCATCCGACGGTATTATATTAATAATAAGGTTATGAATGAAATCCATAATCTTATTATTATTATAATATCCTTTTATTATTATAGTATGTATCTCATTTAGTTACACTGTTTATAAATATTTTTTACATATTGCACTTTTCATTTTGTTTATCTTGATCAGTAGTTACCATAAATTTTGAATTCATCCATCTTGTAGTACAAGACTTGTACATAGTACATACTTTAAATTAATTTATAATGACACACTTCGCACACCTAACAAATTGTGCAACAATACTATACTAGCATGAGTTTTCGTGGTTTACATGTAAAATGACTTCTCAATGCATTTGCTGACAGCACTGTGAGATTAGACAACACTAATCGGGAATGTAAATTGTACAAACGTATGCGAATGGTAATATTTGGTAGAAAATACGTTGTTACTTCAAAATCAGACCAACCAAACGAAGCTAAATAAATTAAGTTTGCAAGTTTAAAATAAATTAAATTAAGTAGTTACAATCGTAATCGTAAGAGCGTAAGCGTGACATCGATTTCTCTAGATGTAATAAATACATAGGATAGGCAGCAAGAAATATAAAATATTTTCAAAGATACATATACAAGCCTACAAAGTTTCGTATTTCAAAACCAATTTAACGCAACTTCGGGCTATAAATATAAAACATAACTGAAATCTCGAAAATAAAATTACTAATAAAAGTACATCATAAATTTAATTATTCAAAAAGTTATTGAAATATATATATATATACCTACGAAGATTTTTTTAAGAACTACCTGTAGTTAAATTTATCTTTTTTCTCGGGAAACTTGGATAGAATTGGAACATACATATTACCCACTTCTAATAGTGAATTGGACTGGTCGACTAGTGTGCTCTTAATGCTCAAAAAGAGGTTATTACCGGTCGATGATATCACATATGTTACTGAGTTAATGCTTTTTATATCCTTATACACAACTGCGTTTTATTCGTAAACAAAAAAGTACAAATCACTAATATTAACTAAATATTTTATGTATGCTAAAATATATATTAGGTAAAAGTAAAGTAAATAAAAATATTCCTTAAACTAGCTTATGTAAATCAAAATCTATCTTGGTTTTAATGTATTTTTTCAGTGCAAAATGTAAATATGGCATAATAACAAATTTAACACCTTATAAGCAAAATTATCCATGCTCACACACATTTCCATGTCACAAAACTAACTACGGCGGATCCAAACGATCACGATCACCCTGGGCTTAAGGACTTGACCTTCTCTCTGATTTACAAATGTGATGTAACCCTACCCTACCAAAATCTGGATATGAAAGTCCCCTGGCTCAAGAGCTAGACCCTTTCCTAGCTCAAACTTTTTTCTAGAGTCTCTAGAACTGGGAAGTCTTTGGCTCAAAACCTGGATCCGTCGCTGTAATCTGCATGACTATCCTACAAATAGTTGATATGCCACGTAGTAACCAATTAACGAATCTTCCAGTAAGGGGACGCTCAACCTTTTTAGTCTTAAACTAAATTTTGCATGTTAGATTACCCATTCATTTTTTTTTGGTTCATTTCCTTCTTTATAAGTTATTTTTTCAATAGTCGGCGAGGGTATTGGAAAACCAAGTGAAAAAGTACATCAGTATCATAAAGTCACAAGCTTACGCGCCGATAAAACGATGCCTATTTGGAAGGTATTATCCAAGCTCAGGTAAGTGGAATTATATTTTAGAAAGGTACTTGTAATATATATTTACTTTATTAAACGTTTAAGACTTCGATTATCGCGTAACAAATTACTTGAAAAGAAACATGAAAACGACAGCATTCCGCAAACTATATATCCGCTGCTGAATATTCACCAGATGCCGCTTAGTTCTTTGTGGAATTCAAGTTTATTCCCAGAAATATATAGCGATCCCAGAAATTCTTTGGTTTTACTAAGACACCGTAATGTCAGTCAGTACACATAATTATGTAGGTATGCATAACAATAATCAAATATAAATTTGATTGATTGTGATTTTTCAAACGAGAAGTGGGCTTTGTAACAACATGACATTGTGAATTCAGTTCAACCTAACTTAAATTAAAGATCATTTTAACTCGGTTCACCATAACTATTATTATATTTGTACATACCTACTCGTGCTTTAACGTACGTCAGTATTTTTTATAGTTCGAATCATCTGATAACATGGTACAGTGTGCAATAGATCTTCTGTAGAATCATAGGTTATTCATAATAATATTCATCCTATGAATTAGAATAAGAAACTAACAGGTTACGAAAAACTCAAAAATAGCTAACAAATAATACTTTATGTAGACACAGTGATATTGTACCTATTAAAATACGTCTCAACACTTTTTAGACATTCTTTCGAAGTTATCACCAACTCGCTCTTATTATTGTTTCGGTTTTAATATAAAGTCAATAAATTATAAAACTGAAATAAGACTTCACGATGCTTCTGAAATGTGAAATGTAAGTAATTATATATAACTAATTGAATCCATTGTGAAAAATGTTCAATTGTGACAAATATTATATTATTCGAACACTAATTAAGTTTCATTCGCTAAAAACTGAATAAAAAAATTATGCTAAGTTACCGTACTGACGACAATATTCGTGGCATTTGTACACAGCAATACCTAGTCTCCTGTTTATTGCATAAATCTTGGCATTTGGTCATTTCCTTTCCAAACGTAATGCAAGTCCGAACAAAGAAACATCTCGGCAGAATGCAGATTCTCTTGTTAGCCATGGATCGACACATCCTAACATAATCGGGCTAGAAATAGTTTTACTTTTCGTTTCACTATAGAGACCTAGACTTATGGATCCAAGTGAAAGCAGTTTTGGAAATACGGCTAATTCCAGGGGCAAATGGTTAAGTTCCGTTCTTTTATCTGAGTCAAATTTTGGATTCGCACCTCGCCACGATATACCTATTAAATAATAGATAAGTGGAACACGTAAATTGCTGTAATTTTTGTAAAACGAAACTTAGTATTACAGAAAATTAATTGACACCGTGTTATCATACGTTAGTATATTGAACTCTTTATCGCGTATATTACGTAAATACTCACCAAAAAATTCTTCGTCGAATTCACTACTGAAATCTATAGTTTTATGACTTGAAAATTCGTATGTACTATGTACAAAATTATCCCTTAACTTGTGAAGGTTATCAGTATTTGACACATTCAGCGATAAGACTGGAACCTGCCAAAATATTATCGATTCTTAACAAAAAAAATGTAAATATATGTATATTTAATAATAGAATATAGATGCTTCGTGGAGAACGGTTTACCAGGACGCGGTCACCGTTGTGCACGTTGCATTGTCTGGTCCATTGACTGTTAAACCATACGATTTGCAGACGAACGTCTTCTGGAATACGATATCGACAAGGTAGTATTTGATGAGCCGTCACAGTTCCAGAGGGTTCAAATCGTCCATTCTAAAACTCTTGGCAATATGTTGGTGCTAGATGATTTACAAAGTAAGTGATTAGTTATTACCAAAAGTCTACGTAAACAGCATGGATATCATTATTTTTGTCTACTGTATGTGACTATGTCTTTGAGAGTTAAAATTATAGGTATTTAGACTCATACTTTTTTGTTATCGTGTTACAATGTGATCACGAGCTGACCTAATGACCAAATCTATCAAAAACGTCCACCTAATGGTCATAATAATTGTTTAACTTATATTCATTATAACGATAAGACAAGTGTAGGTTTGTACACGGATATATTTCGGAGACGCCTGATTTGGTTCTAGGCATAAAACCTAATACTAAGGTGCCTTACTACTTGCCAAAAGATCTCTTGAAAAAAGTTGTATCCGAAAGGAAATCGTTTTTTCTTTTAAATAAAACAGAAGAAATAAACGAAAATAATACAAATTCTTCGTTTATTAATAAAAGTAAACCGGTTCCGATCGCGTTAGTACATGTTCTTGTAAAATGATTCTTACAAATTGTGCTTCAGGTGGTTATGAGAATAAATATTTCTATTGTACCATAATCTAAACGTAATGACAAAGCAAACAGTATTGTAAAGATATAGCGCACTATCTATAATAGGCATTTCTATTTTCTAGATATTTCTGAGGCTGATCTCATATACACCGAAACACTAATGCAGAGAGGGAAGGAGAACTACGAGGGCAAAGAAATTGTTATTTTAGGTAAAACTATTGATTATGTCTCACTGTATGCGGCTACGCCCATAGCTTATATAGGTCAAGGGCATTTCGCAAGCACTATACTTGATAACTTATTACTGTAGGTGATTACATAACTATGTAATCATTTACATAACATGTTAGCTTGTGGTGATAATTAAGCGGAAATTCAAATTAATCTTGTAGTTTATTTCTCTCGACTTTTTGGAGTTTCCTGTCAACTCTCATTTTCTCATCTACTTCAAAAAAGTAGGTTCTGTATTCGCTCGCTATAATTTTCATGATTGTAATGTAGTTGTGATAGTATATAATATATCAGATATTTATTTGGTCGATTTATTTTTTGTTAATTTTTTTTAGACAGTTATCGTACAAAAGGTCTCGGGTTCAGTTTCCTATCTTAAGCTTTATTACTTTTGTGTACTTATCTAATAAGCATTCGGCCCTGGTTGTATGTCACCCAGCGAGTTGAACACTCCCTGTCCAGATGCTCAGTACTAGATGAAGGCTTTTATTATTAAAAAAATAATATGTTAGGCTCATTAGGGTTACTTATTACTTAGTTAGAGCAGTCACTTCAGTATTGCCAACAACTATTGAACTTTATATATTGAATTAAAAAAACTCCTGAAAAATGTTTCCCTTGAAAATATCAATTGAAACATTTTATCCCTTTCTTTAAAAAAAAACTTTAAATTTCACTTTACACTTCCCCGAATTGTCTTACCAACCAAAAAAACCCGATATTACTATTCTCCTAATGGGAGAATAGAAAAGCATGCAGTTACAAAAAGAATTTTTGAAAAAAAGTATCCGTCCAAAAGTTATGACATGACCGTATGAATTTTTTCGTTTCTCATCAAAGCAGATGGAATGTGTAATATTTATTTATTTTTAATCGAACATATATTATTTATTTTTAATCGTACATTTATTTTGGAACTTTTCAATTCCAATCAAAAAAGAAAATAGAAAAAAACAATTTTATGGATTTTCTTAGTAACAATTAAATTTACCAAATAAAAAAAAAGTACGAATTAAAATCTTTAACTTAACACATTCCACCTGCTTTTATGAGAAACGGAGGTAAAAACGTGGGAATTCAAATGTAATAATTTGTAAACATTTTTTAACGGCATACAAGAGTCATGCTCTTTCAGTGATTTAAGTAAGTGTTCCATTATCATATACAGCCTGTATGTACCTCTGCCTAATTCTCAAAAAATTGGAATGAGCGTGAAGTTATGTTTCTCTGTTAAGGTGGGGGCGATGGTGCTCTTTTATACGAATTATTGAAGGAAAAGCCCAAATACGTGTGGATGTTGGAGATTGACGAGGTTGTGATGACGGCGTGCAACAAATACCTCAGATCAATATGCGGGGACGTGCTTGAGAGGAGAAAGGGACCCAATTATGAAGTAAGACATTCTGTCATCAGTGCCATTTTTCTTCCTACTTACCATTAACATGTCAAACAAGTCTTACCGATGGTAGCGTATGTATCGGGTCGTTCGGCTCCCTTTGATATGGTTGAAGTGGACGATGGCTGGCCCGTGCGTCATGCTCGTGAACGAGTGCCGTTGGTTGGTGCTGGTTATCTCCGAACTGCTATTACTTACATATAGTAGTAGTTTGCGCGACTGTTTATAGTTTAGAACAATAAAGACATTGTCCTCACATTTAATTTTCGCATATATGCAATGTTACCAAAGAGTTGTAAAAAACGTGTTGAAAAAGAGTGTCCTTGGAGTTTCTTGCCTGTTCTTCTCCGCAGGATCTACGTATCGGGACAGGCAACTAGCTTCACGACTGACTTGTAGACTTAGTCTGACTGACTACTACTTCTGACAATTCAAAAATACTTATAATGGGTTTGATTGAAAGAAATGATTTTGATTTGATTTGATTGAAGCATCCGGCAAGATGGTAAGCGGTGTCTATGTATACTAGCAATTTTTGAAGTGTTGCTTGTGTTCAACTTAATCTATATTTCTCCCTATACCTCGGGACTCAAAAAGTCTTATAACACATACAAATACATATGCTAAACGCTCAAACGATGCGAGGTATCGCCTTGGCCGACAATCAGGCAAATAAAGCTGAAATGCTATATCTGAAGTAGTTAAAGCACTGTAAGTAACATCGCTACTGGACGTATGTATGCGTTAGATTGATTAAAGACGCTAATATTTTCTAGGATTCGAAAATAGCGAGTTCTATAATAAGCCAACGAGTTTACGTGCTTGCCAAAAACCCGACACTTGTATAATTCACAGTTTCTAAACACAAATGTCATACGGTTCTAATAATAATGTGATGGATCGCGTCCTTGTAGAATATGTGATATTATTATTAATATATCTATCATTAAAAAGTACTTTTTCCCAAGTTAAATTGACCTATAAATTTTTAAGCCTTTGGGTAAATTTCTTCAGATCCATCAAGTTCTCTTGAATCTAAAAATCTCAAACTTATTTCTACTATCGCGACTTGTATGCGTGTATGTGTAAATCGGGACATACTAATAATAACTTTACACATCTCACACACGACCGTCTGATCCCAAACCAGGCAGAGCCTGTACTATGGTAACCAGACTGCTGATAAACAGCCTTGTATATTAATTACTAGATACATTCTTCCATATTATAGATAAATTACACCCAAACACAACAAATGATCGTGCCCACCACACAATTATTCGTCCTGGGTGGGCATCGAATCGATCAGGATTACTAACCGCTAAACCAACAGACCCATGATCTCGAAAACAATACCAGTTACCCGACTTTTCAATCGGATTGCACCGATAAGTCCCGATTTACACATCTAATATCTCAAACTCGCGCATCCTGGCCAGTCTGACGAAATACGTACATGTCGGTGACGGGAACCCATTAAATTTACCCCTACCAAAAAGCGTTCAACGTATCTTCAAGAAGTTTTCACTCAGAAAAAACACACACAAGTCCAAACATAGTCTGCGAAAAATTAATTTAATTTCCAGGTAATCGTAGAAGACTGCATGTTAACGATAAACAAGTTCATTAAGGAAGGCAAGAAGGTTGACTACGTGTTCGGTGACCTCACGGACATTCCCATCTCGGACACGGCAAGTGGCGAACTGTGGGAGTTTATGATCACTATTCTAAACTCGTCATTCAAAATCCTCAAGCAAGATGGGAAGTTTATGACGCATGTATGTATTTAGTTCGAGTTATTTAGTAGATGTATTGTAAACAAAAGAAATGAATGTTAGACGGGAGTGTTAGACGAAATTACGGTTTAATCCTGATAAGGAAATGGACAGATTCAATTTCTTCTTCTTCTTCCATTCTACTCTATCATTGTAGCCTCCTCTTTCACGATGTCCACCCATCTTTTGGTTGGTCGTGCTCTACTCTTGTATCCGTTAAATTCCATATATAACATTTTTTTTTTTATTTTTTGTTCTTCATCACATATCCATATATTATTCAAAAAGTAAATATACGGGTTGACGGAGAACCTTCTCCGCTTTTTCGTCGGTAAAAAATTATCAACGAGACGGCCAACATTATTGTTAGCTCTTTATCTGTCAGTTAGACTGGTCTGACGTCCATGTGCAAAATGCAACAATTTGCTTATTGATCAATTTAGAATCGCAAGTGATAAGTTTTGATTGAAAGCAATCGGGTCAGGAATCAATTGAGGCCAATAGGTCAGCCACTGCGATAGCTACGTACGTGCGTACGTTGTGGCTAGGTAATTGCAATGAAAAAAATATCCTATATCTCAAGTTGGACTAAACAGCACGCATTGTGCAAGATTTCATTAAAATCGGTTTTTTATTTTAAAAGTTCATCGCGAACAAACAAATTAACACGATTTCACGAAGAAATTCGATACATTCTGAAGTTTTATTACAAAAAAAGGAAAAAGCTACTCAAGCCGCGAAAATATTGCGACGTTTATGGAACTAATGCAGTGTTAGTAAGAGTAGCATAAAGTTTGTTCAAACGTGTCCGGGACGATGAAAAAAATGTCTTGAATTTGTACCTATATAAAATACAAAGAAACTTTTCCCCGACCTTAATTATATAGATATAAAACGTAGCTATCGCTATGTTAAATTATAAAATTGTACAGAATGTATTCAGATAGGTAAGGGACTTAAAAAGATTGATAAGGACCTCCTGTACCTGTATGACAAAAATTAAGTTTTAAAAGTAATTCTATCTCACTATGTCACATGTCACCTTCTTGAACAAGTAAAACAAATCGCATTACCTTCCCTTACATTGCCTGATTTTATCAGTACTTGTAGGAATTTAGTATTAACTTTGAAAACGATTCCAGGGCAACGGTGCCACTTCACCCGAATCTCTAGAGCTCTATGAACAAGAGCTCGCCAAACTGAAGCCCGCAGTCAAGTACACCAAGAGCAAAGCCTTCGTGCCATCTTTCCTTGAAGACTGGCTATTCTACCACATAACTTTCGGTAGTGCAGACAATGGAGATGCTTAACACACCAAAGACCTCCGAATATTACATCAACTAAGTCATATTAATGCCATATTTCTAGGAGTAACCACCTTCAGTATGTTTAAGATTTCTATCAAAGATGATCACTTTGCTCCAATACAAACTACTACTTTTAGCGACAAAACAGCATCACATCACCAGTCTACGCACATGTTGAACGACCAGTTGTATTATTTGTTGATTCGTGTACAATATTTAGACAGTTTTAATATGAATGTAGGAAAGACGGACTACAGTATTACACAGTATTATAAGTCTAATTGTTGTAGATCGTACAGAAGTAGTAGGATGCACTGGACTTTTGTTATAAGTTCATATTACAAAGAATGTTTTCTAAGTTTTAGATGTGATATACTTTGCTTTTGTGATACATCACGACGCATGAAGGTAGCTGTTACGCGCATAGCTCGTACGACGTGTAGTCACACTACGTTTCTTTCCATATTACTAGTGTTAGTTGAAAGTTTACTGTTGATAAATGCTTGTTTCTTTTATTGTTTTACTAATAATAAAATTATTTTAACAATATAGTGTTTTATTTTCCTTTTCAAAGGTTTTTTGTTGTTACCCGACAGAATAATATGAAGATGGAAGATGTTGGCAGAAAGCCTCTCGGAAATATAGCAGAAGGTTGTGGAGGCTATAAATCTTGCTGGAAATCTAACTTTAATTAAGGAATATCTGTCCAGTTCGACACGAACAAGAAATAATATTTATAATCTCCATGAAAAGCAGTGTTTGACACAAGAGTTGGTTCTGTTCAAGTACTGACTGATGACGATCTGTTGGTCGTAATTAAAGCTAAAATTTAATTCCAAAGTAATCGGTTCCCTACCCACTAAAAAAATATAGTCAATTCAGCCGTTACTATTTTAAAAAACATCTTAATGGAAGGTATAAAGGTTTTTCAATACCCCTTATTTGAGACGGTTAGCCTGATTGACTAATCAATTCTTCGCAGCAAGCTTCTGAAAGTCCACACCAAATGGATAAAAACATGAGGAATGAAAAACAATAAGTAGGTGTTTTATTGATAACTTTATAAAGATAATTTATAAAAAAAAAATACGACATTCATATTTTATCTTACTTATATAATGTATATGCATGTTTATCGCATTTGTCATCACAGTAATGAACTTGCATAATGGAAAATGTTGGAAATTAACGTATAAATCCGACGCCCTCCGAAACACTAGGCTGTAGTTGACTTAAATAAGTTAACTTTGTAACACTTAACAGAAACCGTAACATTATTGTCAAAGCTAACTTCTGTACAAATTCATTGGTAGTGACATCTATCGTACTATTTTGAGACTAATTTGTAATTACAAAAATTAGAAAATGGTTCATCATTTTTAAGTGGAGATATTACTAGCTACTATGCTTTATCCACGTTCGTAGTCAACAATAAAATGAACCTATATTTCAGGGATCTATTATTAAGATGATACGTATAAACCTTTTTCTACTACAAATAGACCGTTTCTTTGTCTGCAAAAGTGTAAGTTAAACAAGTTTTGTATCAATACAATTTTATTTATTAAAAAAAAATGCGACCTGCTAGACGCTAGCACCACTTCCACATAGGATCTATTTCATCGGTCCGAATACCCGTACGCACGCAGAGTGCATGCATTCGTTTCTACTTTTATATATACCTTCATATTTATATATTTTTATTAAAAAATTAAAACCTGTGCGAAGTGTAGCACTATTCATATGAGATTCTTCATCGTATTAATGGCCTTATTTATGAGCTTCGATTGAGCTAGTTCAAAAGTTGGCGCTGGCTCAAGTAAGAGTGTTTTAATGAATGTTGAATTTTGTTTAAGAAACTGTGCTCGAAAACGGAAAACTCATTCGAAAATACAATTATGGGGCCTGTTTTGATTGAGTTAAGAATCGCAGTTAAAAGTGTATGTATACTTATCGGGCTAGTAACAATTTCTTAATTCTTTTTGTTTATTTTGTACATTTTAAAGTATTTCTCTCAGTCTTCTATGTACTGTACTGATGTATTTATTTAACTAAATTAATATCCCATTTGACTTTATAGACACAACATTAGATTTTTCTAGAGATGTTTTTACTATGGTGACCACTTTCCCGTCTAATGGCATAGCCATCTTGAAAGTAACAAGACAAATAAAAAAAATGGATGATTTTCCTGCCACAAAGATGAGGAACCATCTTGAAATATGTATCTCAGTTATTACTTACATAGCTATTACAATTACAACTCCATTTCATTACATTAAAAAAAAACTAGCGTGACGTTATAGCATGGCAACACCCAATGAATATGCACATAGGTATTTTAAGCTTATATCTCGCATATAATAGATATATAATATGATTCTGTACAGGAGTGCATGTTATTCAGCTTGTCGTAATCTGGCGAGTCGTTGCGTGAGCTCGTCTTGTTCTTGAGACACGACGGTGGCGGTGCCGATGGATGTGCTCGGCACGCCCGATGGCAGCTCCATATTGAGTTCCAAACTGGAATTGTTGAATATAGCATTTAGAATTTAAATTTAGAATAGGTAAGATCTAGTAAAGGTAAAAATTTAGATGTCCTTACATAATTATATTATACAAAATCTTTTGTATTTCATCAATATAAAGATACCTTTTAATAAGGAACAATTACCAGACATAGCCTTCTCTACATAATTGGGTAGCAGAAAGGGGATTTTATTAAGTTGCAACACCTATATTATCTCACTCCCCTTGCTAACTCTTCTACACCATACCAAGCTATTAAAAGGGTGCTTTTAAACTGCAGTCTCTCATAGGGTGTAGATAATTCCCCGGCAAGGGAATTTCTTATCCTATATCATGGCATGGCTTTAGTTTGATTTCTTCTTGGAAAGATTGCGGCGCAACACCTGGCAACCCTGTTTATTTTGTAGAGAGAGCATATCCCGGCCTATCTATGAAGCGCCAACATTCTAGTTCATTATTCAGACAATGGGATGACTCAACAACTAGTCCACCATACATACCCTGCCTCATCAGCCACTTGTTGCAACAAATTATCGACATCTCCCTGCGGCACCGTCGTGGTAGTGGTCTGTGACATTGCATTCTCCATGTACGATGACTGGACGTCCAAGTCCTCGAACTGACTTTCGAATTTGTCCATGAGGGTCGATATCTTCTCTAAGTTCATAGATTTCATAGCCGCGTCCATCGCTTTGACAACACCCGCCATGGAATTTGTGACCTGTAAATTAATTTGAGCAACAGAAAATATAAGAAAAATGGCTCAATTTTTATGAGTCAGTTGAAGTTATCTTTAAAAACAACCAATTAGTTAAATTCTAGCTTCTAAATGGATAGACTGATTTTAAATCAGTTTATTTTTGTTTTAAAGGTAACTTGTTGAGAGTGTTCTTAGCTATAATTCAAGAAAATCTGTTCAGCCATTTGAAGACCATCTCCTCTTTTCTAATAATTAAAGGGATTTTTGTGTTGGGGGTATTTTTTTTTTATTGGAGGCAACCAAGCAGACTGGTCGCCTGATGGTAAGTGACTACTGTCACCCATGGACACCTACAACTCACAAGTGCGTAGTCGGCCTTTGAGATAGGAGTACGCCCTTTTCCTTTAGGTTTGAAGGTCCGGAAATACAGCAGGCGGCTATTTCTTCCAGGGATTGGATGTGTGAGGCATATTAATTAATTTTTTTTTATGTAATGTCATAAGTAGCACACAATTTACAATTTTGTCAAAATTATTTCAAATCTTATTCTGGAAACAAGTGAATTTGAAACAATACTCTTTTAGGTAACCATTGAAATGATGACAACACTAACAAGAAACCAATCATTTTTGCTTTTTGAAGAACAATTCAAAGACGAAAAATATATTTACATTCAAGCATAAGACTAGAGTGTGGCACCTGGGACCAATGTGACTACCTAATTGTAGATTTTAGATCAAATGACATATTCAAGTAAAATGGTGTATTTAGTAATAAAAGTGATGAAGTGAATCATACCTTTCTAGTTGTTAGAGCTGTCTGTACTCTACTTGATACAGCATCCACTCTTGCAGACATTCTAAGATAATTAAGGGCTTGATTCTTCTGTCTTATAGCATTCTCTGCATGTATTCTAGCACCTTCCATGTTACCCTTTTGTATAGCTTTCTTTGCTTTTTCCTTTTCTATTTTCTCTTCTTTTTCGCATTTCTTTGAATTTCTCTCCAACTCTTTTACAGCAAATTTTAAATTAAACAGGTGTTCTGTTTGTGGATTAAGGATTAATTATTAAGTAACATAATATTTGTTAATCAGGTTTTTATATAATTTTTTTAGTCCAAAGTCTAGTCTTTTTTTATTCAAATCTTTGCAAAAAGGAAGTATCCCCATATGCAGGAGATTTTAAAAGTATTACTTTAACTTAAAATATTATGAATTCAGACAAAATGTTAATTATCTTAAAGTAAATACCAAAGAAATCCTTGAAAATAAGTAGTATACTTGTATGACTCATTTTCATAAACCTAAAGAGATAAAATGCAAATGGTAATTTTAATTCTTATGAAACATGTTCATACATTTTTAGCACACATTGAAGGACTTGAAAGACAATCCAGATAATTATCTCTAATCACTGACTTCTGGAAAGATATGTCCTCTAACTTGATCACTTTTGATCATCAACATTTACACTAATAAAATAGTGAACAGCTGCGGAATTAATGATTGTAAATACATATAATAACATAAATAGTTATAAATTAAAAATTATTTTGAAATTATACCACTAAATAAGTGATTCAATGACAAATGGTAATAACCCAAAAAAAATTATATGTTATAGTTAAATCAAACATTGAAAAAAAATTTAATACCAAAATATGGATCCATAGATATTTTAGCTTGTTGCCTGAGAATTTAAACGTAATATGAAATTATTTGCGTTTGTCACTATGATTTCTATATCCAAAAAGGAGTCTGGAGACAAGCTGTCGAAATTTCAAAAGGATACTTTCCATAGCAGACGAAGACATTTCGTTCCCCAGTTTGACGGCTTTAAAAACTTTTTACACAAAAATATTGTAGGTGCAAAGACCTAATAGACTTTAGTCAGATGCTGGTGAAATAGTTCAATATTCACTACAAAGAATAGGACAATACTTATTTATTGAGATGACTCACAGTCTGTCAAAACAATTATTTTACCCAGCTGTCAAAAGTAGTGTTGTACATGAGAAAATTATATGTAATCTGACTTTATTATTCTTTTCTATATTTCAGTACTTTTATTTTCTTTTTAAATATATTAAGGTAATAGATAAGCATAACGATGAATTTTAAGATATTTCTTTTGTATTTTACGATATATTCAGTTTATTATTATTTTCGTGGCTGTAAATGTTTGCCAGTTGGCAAGTCTATAGTTTGTGGTTAATTTTATTCTAAACGTTGGCAAGCCTGTTTACAACAACAAAATGTCAAAATAAAATTGAATTGAGTGAAAAGTGTTCGCTGCCGGATTTTATTTGGAAGTGAGAGAATCAGAGAGCATTAAATAATCTTTAATAATTATAGGAATCCTTCAAGAAAATAAATTAGAAATAATTGTATTTAAATTGTAGTGCACGTTATATTTAGGTTCTAATATTATTTTAGATTTTTGCTCAGTTTGTGACAAAAGCAGAAATCCCAAACAGTATCGGATAGGTAGAGGACATTCGCTGGGCGTAAAAAGAAAATGGCGTGTGCTACTCTAAAAAGAAATTTGGACTGGGAGTCCATGGCCCAGATGCCTGCTAAAAGGCGAAGATGTTCACCATTTGCGGCTAGCTCAAGTACTAGTCCTGGAATAAAAGTGTCTGAGAGTAGACCATCGTCATTTGGGGAGGCCGTTACCGCACCTGCGAAACTGACCCCAGGTTTGTTTATTTTTTATTTTGGCTTCAGGTACGTGAAGCAGTAATACAATATTGTAAGTTTCTATTAATAATTCTATGTTAATTATATTACTAATCAGCTGTATTATCTTGCGCCATTGTTTCTACTGTATCATGAAATATTTTTATCGTGTTAGAGCGAGATGAGTGATCCATGAAGACCGTTGCGTGGATTTTTTCATGTTCTTTTGTTGGTTTTTGTACTGAATTCTCAGCTCTGGGTCTTTGTTGTGGAACGCCCCGAGTGGGTTTTTATAACGAATAGCCTTTTTTTGTTTGTTCCTTTTGAAATTCGAGTTTTATATACTGCAGACTCATCCGAAATTTGGACAATGTTGTACAGTACGCGATTTATCAATATCAGTAAATTATCAATTTATGCACTCGCCAAAACAATGACTAAACAGATTTAGCTAAGTAATTATTTGCGTACAGTGGTCTATTTTGTATTTCTGATGTCAATGATTATTGCATATTCATTTGGGCTGTCAAATGGTAAATTAAAACCTACCTATCTGAAGTATTAACACTCGTTTTCGTTTTAAAGTATTATGTGACAGAAAAAGTTACATAAATTAAACATGGTACATATTTAAAAGAAGGTATCTATATGTTATAGAACTTTATGTGACTGAAAACTTATTTAAAATGAACATGGTATTTAAAAGATTGTTAAAATATCCATATGTCATAGAATATTCAATTATTTTGTACTCGGTTATAAAGTAATTATGTTCATGCAATCAGATGTCAATAATAAGCTTAGATGAGGTCATTTTCAGAAACAAATTACAATGAAAATGTATTATACTGTTCATGCACACTTTTGTAGTTTTTTTTTGTAATCTAACCTTTTTTGTTATTGACTCAGAACATTTGCAAAGTACTGCAACAAAAACCTTACTGGTCTTAAGTAATCAGTATGTAAATAAATGAGGTGTCTCTGTTCACAAGTTATTTGTACATTAACCTTTTTCATTTCAATGACAAATTGCATTGTATATTTGTCTATCTGGTCTTTTAGTTTTTACAGGTGTATAGTAATAGATTTCTCTTGAACTTTTTTTTTTATTAGTGACACTTTTATTCTTGGTTGTTTTTATTTCATAACTTGAGTTGTAAGATTCTGTAAAACCTTCTAATTGTAATATTTATAATAAACGAGAAAGTTTGTAAGGATGTATATATGAATGTTTGTTACTCTTCTACACCAAAACTACTGAACCGATTGCGATGAATCTTGGGATATAGATAGCTGGAGACCTGGATTAACATATAGGCTACTTTTTATCCCAATATTCCCATGGGATTGGGACTTATCTTGGGTGAAATTGCGGGGCGCTGCTAGTAAATAATAATTCAAATTAAACAGTAGTCTGAAGTGCGGTACAGACAAACTCCTTAGCTTTACAATCCTACTATTATTTTAAATGTGAAAGTTTATGAGGATGTATGGGTGTTTGTTACTCTTTCACACAAAAACTACTGTACCAATTGCGTTGAAGCTTGGTATGTAGAAAGCTGGAAACCTGAATTAACATATAGGCTACTTTTTATCCCGATATTCCCACAACATCGGGACTTAAGAAGGTGAAACCGCGGGGCGCAGCTAGTATAGTATACAATAAAGGTTTTTACTTTCTCAAATTGTAATAGCAACACAAGGGGGCAGAGCTGGTATCAAATACAAATGATTTTTGACATTTTAAAACAAAATTGAATTGGTAAATAATAATATTATTTATTTGTTCTATGAGTACAGATACCAACATTACAGCATTCATGATTTTCAATGTATTTGTACCATATTATTTATTACAACAAAATGAAATAATAATCAATATTAAGTATAAGTATCCTTTACTATTATAAAGAACACTTTTCAACCTAATACTCCTTATTTCAAAGGATGCTTTGAATACTTGCATAACACACATTCTAGGTTCCTTAGATTGTTGGAGAATTTGATTTAAAAAATGCTGTTGTTTTAAGAATTTTGTGGATAAACCATTTAAAGGACAGGCAATCTGTTTGTGGAGTACACTACCATTACTTTTTTGACGGGCACAAACACTGCTAAATTTAAAAAATATGAGTAGAGGAAAGAAGCATACTTAAGTCGTTGAATTATTGAGGCTGTTAATACCATGCATTTGGAGTTGTACTCTTTTTATTTAAATGTGTATGTATGTATCTATAATATTATTATTAATCATATAATATTCTTAGAAAATTTGCAGTACAGTAGAACCTCGTATAAGTCGAAAACCTCCACAACACAAAAAAAAAAAAAGTCCCTTTCCTTCAAGCACAGGAACCTCCATTGTCCAAAATCTATATCCTCTATGAAATAATCAGTATTCCTACAACATATTTTCCCTGTGTAATTAAAAAAGTTATACCTCTATATCTCGAACATATCATGTTTGATTTTTACAACTGAATAATTTGAAACCAACTACCTCTATAGCTGGAAGAAAAATATAGGAAGTCACTGTCTTTAACAATTTACCAACAATGGATGTCATTGTTTCTTATTTACCTATGAAATGATAAAGGAATTTATGGCTGACATTAACAAGTGTTTGTCTACAAGGTGTCAGATGTTTCATTTAGTGTACTTATTTTATTGTTATTAATTTCATTTGAATGCCCACTCCATGGGTTTCTTTTAAAGGAACTCAGAAAAAGTAACTCATACAAAAAATCTAAACATAAAAGTTACTTTTTTGCATTTTAAGAATGTTTTGAAATGTTGATTTTTATATTTAATATGTCATAATTATGTTATGGAACTTTTGACTTACAAATCCATATTTATGTTGAATAGCTCTGTAACAAATTTTCCTTGCCCTTCATAAGTCGAAAACTCTAAACTCGAACTTTTTGGTGTGACCCCATGAAGATCGACAAGAGGTTCTACTGTATGAATAGGTATATATACATAAATCTAAACTAGAGTGTTAAATTAATATTACACTGCATCTTCTCAACACATTGATTATCTCTTCCTATCCAATCCAAACTCAATATAAGTAATATTGAAAAGAGCTGTTTTCTTTCTCTTCACTCATACTAAAAATAATCATAAATTAAAAATACCCCTGACTCGAAAATCCCATCAGCGATTACAAAAGGTCTGATGATCTTCGAGCGGCTGAACAAATTTTTTTAATTATATCTAAGAACACTTGATCAAGTCACCTTTCAAACAACAAAAAACTGCACTCTGCACTTCCATTTTTAATTTAGTACATTGTTAGATTAGCAAACAAACATCGAAACCAAAACAACAAGAGCATTTTGCGTGTTATTATTTTTATTCGGTGTTTGTTTGCTTATGCATTGACTGCCTAATTATATTATTTTATAATATATTTTTGTTATATAAATGTAAATAAATTAGTATGGTGATTTTATGACAATAAGAATGACAATCTTAAGCTATGGTCTTATGCATGCAAAGTATGAAGAAGATCCAAATATTCATTCAATGCAGTTACAATTCTATTGTATTAGTTCAATAGTACTACTGAACTAATAGAACTAGAAGTCCGAACTAGTACATGTGAGTGACTGTACTAGATTGGAGCGCTCTTTTCAGTGACCGAGTAAGAACAAGTCTACAATGATCTCAAAGCGAGCGTCAACGTAGGCGTTGACGCCGCGTCAAGCAAGCATCAGTTGAAAACGCGCGTTCGCATGTGAACGACTTGAACAAAATGCGTGTTCTTGTTGACGCGCGTTCAACACCCGTCATCTGAACGCGGCCTTAGAAAAATAACTTTCGAGCGAGCGAAGCCGTGAGCATAAGCTAGTCACGTAAAAAGAGATTAAGTACATATTGAAGATTTACAAGATTTATTTCATGGACATTTTCGCATGAGGAGCATAGTTTCGCGTCGCATAACCTCGCCGATGCTCTGTAGCAGGCTCACGTGGAACGGTGCCATGTTACGATAGCTAAGTTTGGTGCAGGCTTGCTCGGCGCGTTTACGACATTATGGCACGTGACGAATCTTGGACCTTTCAATACGATCCAGAAACTAAGCGCCAGTCAAAAGTTTGGCTGTTTAGGTTTCGCAAAATTTACTGTATGTCCCACGTACTAACCATTGAACCATCAACCAACCATGGGAAAATATTCTGAAACCCTTCTCATATCTTGATGTATTTTATAACAAATCTATATAAAACAATATATATTATTATATAATAATGTGTATATTATTGTCAACTTTGAGTAAATACGTATTTTATTTTAATAGAAGTGAGTATGGATTTTCGAGTCATTTCATTCTTTATACACATGCCAGCTTTTGCCCGCGGCTTCGCTCACGTAAAAGTTCATGAGAGTTGTACTGAAAAGTTAAAATGACACGATGACGTATAATAGTCACTGCAACGATCGAGACACAAATAAAACCAAAAAAAAATGAACCAAAACTGTATAGAGAGTGAGATAAAGGAGGCCGGTTTCGTTCTCATCCCTACTCCGTGATGTTTGCTGGTTGAGAGGTGACAACGCTGTCTACACACCTGGTGTCGATAACTGATCGATTGGTAGTTGATCAGTTATCGCCCGGCGATGGTTGAAGATTAATTTAAATTGAGAAACAATATATAATTAAAGTAAATTGTAATTATATACTATACATGAAAATTTATCGTACTACAATTATTATTATATTCGATTGCCATCTTGCAACCCTATTGCGGATCTGTAGATTGAACAGAATAATATGAAAATCGCGATGGAAAAATAGGGGTTGATCGTAGAGGGATGAAAATTCAGGGTTGTATGTATTTTCTAATGCTGTATAATAAAAAAAAATTAGGAGTGGACTACCCTT
Source organism: Euplagia quadripunctaria (assembly GCA_963859945.1). NCBI lineage: Eukaryota > Metazoa > Arthropoda > Insecta > Lepidoptera > Erebidae > Euplagia > Euplagia quadripunctaria. The sequence goes on from OY982562.1 coordinate 24,675,130, forward strand.
AACATTTAGGGTGATGAAAAATAGATGTTGTCCGATTCTCAGACCTACCCAATATGCACACAAAATTTCATGAGAATCGGTCAAGCCGTTTCGGAGGAGTTTAACTACAAACACCGAGAATTTTATATATTAGATTAAAATTTCGTGTTAGGTTGTTTGTCCGCGATGATGATTTATCGAAATTTTGCACACTGGTGTGCAGTTTGGTCCAACTTGAGAGATACGATAGTTTTTATCTCAATTTAGTCTCAATTTTTTTTATTGCAAATTACTTAGCCACAGCAACGCGTGGCCGGGTATCTACTAAATTATAAATAAATAAATTGGCGACTTCTTACAAATTCATGAAAATAATTATATATTTTTTCTGGTATGTTCCAGAGAGAATGGCACAAGAGATATGTGACGAGATCAAACGTCTGCAACGTCGCCGGCAACTGCGACTGACTAATGCGGCGGCGTCGTGCTCGTCGTCCAGCGGCTCGGAGGGCGACTGCTCACCTCCCCATCGCTCTTCACACAACATACAGAAAGTACACCATCGTGCGCTTTTTACTTTCAAACAGGTACATATATTAAAATATTTTTTTTATTATACAGCGTGTAAGTATAACCGACGCGAGCCTGTAAGTATCACCGACGCGAAGAGTTTAGAAAAGGGGTTTTCTTTGGATAGTTATCACAATGCAAAAGTCAGTTTTTTTTAAGGATTTACAGTCATAAGTTTGATTTTCCGATACGCAATGTACACGCAACACGCGTAGGTAACATTTTTGTGCGGTACGGTGAATGACCTTAAACGTTCATCGAATCAACTAGAACCGACGGCTTAACGAGCTCTCCGAGGCACGTAGGGGTCTCAATGTGTTAAGAATGATCACCCACCCTAAGACTAACCAGGCTAGTATTACTCAACCCTGCAATGTGCTAACCTACTCAGTTACCACTTAGCCACGAGCCCCTCAATGAATACTCTATCCAACCCAAAAAAAAACAATCAATCAAAAGAATGCAGCTTGTTTAAATATATGGTATAATGTTTAGTGGCGGCAATATTATTTTAAATATATCGATTGGTGTACTCTTTATTGTACAAAAAACAATGTTTGTGAATTCGGGGATATAAAATCAATTAATGTTTGCTTACATGTATGTAATGTATCTTGCAGAATTAACAATAAATATACATACTGACCTCGTGCATCATCACATTATACCTTATCAACTTTCCTGCTTAGGCAACATTATTTATAAGTAATAATTTATTGAATAGGTGCGCATGATCTGCGAGAGAATGCTTCGTGATCAAGAAGTTGCGCTGCGAACTGAGTACGAGTCTGCACTCAGCACCAAGCTCGCTGAACAGTACGAGGCCTTCGTGCGCTTCAACCTGGACCAGGTACTGAACCAAAATTAGATAAATAATAGTTCTAACAAAATTATCTGCTAGGAGCTCTCAATATACTCTTATCTGTGTAAAACCAACTCTTAGTATTTTAGGTATCTTAGATATTCTCAAAAAATACTAAAAGGTCTTACAAATCCCAAAAGCTACTACAGGAATATCAAGAGGTGTATTAGTAGCATTGTAGTTTTAGAAGGGGGACAATGGAGGTAAGTGTTTAGTGCATTGACATGACATTGGGGCTCCTTGCTTTGCGTCACAAGTTCCAGGCCCTGTGTTGGGATCTTCGCCAATTGCTAAGCTAAGATTGGGAATTATCATTGTTAGTGAAACTTTGAGAATGTACTATTTTGCAATATGTGGTTAATATTAGTTTTTATACTTGCTCAATTCTCAATTTGTTTGGAATACACGTTATTAGTATTATTAACCAAATAGAAGTGTTTGGATATAAAAAAAATACTATTCAGCAATAGCTAGGCTTATCGGAACAATTTGCTCAGTATTTCTTAAACTAGCCAAACACAGCGGTGATTGCAATCTGGCACCAATTTTAACCCGGCCGGTACCTTCACCAATCCGACCGGATCCAGCCGGACCCAACCGGATTGAATTTGGCATATCATAACATTTTTTTGGTTGGTAGCAATATGAACTGTATAAAAGAGGTTTAAGGACTTTTCATGAATTTTATAAAAAAATACCATTTAGATGGACAATCAACTTTTTCGTCCTCGTAACCAGCAATTAAAATGTAGTATCCAATGTAATTAGTTCAATCTTAGTGTTCGTATTAGTAATATTAATCTCTATTAATTTAAGTCTTTAGTTTATGCATGACGCCAGAAAAAAATATTCAAATGTAACTCATATAACTTACATTATAATCAACCATGATCACCTTAGACATTAATAATTATTAATGTCTAAGGTGATCATGGTTGATGACGATATAATTATAATTATGTTATTCTATCTTAAATAATTATTTAACACTTTCATTAACATTACTTAAATGGCAATTAATTATTTTTGTTATAATCATTTTAAATTGTAACACAAAATACAAATGTTACTCGTATTGTTTGCCAATCGACTTCTTAAACAGTCACAAATATAGCCAGGGTTAAAAAGACCTCGGCCACGGATTACTAAGTAGTTACTACGTAACAGATAACCCGCTCGATACAAAAATAGCGATACCTACCGTTTTAATTGTCTACTCTTTCCGGGCTTTAAAATGTGTACGGTTGGTTACCTCTTCAATAATTTTTGTTCAATATTTGTTATATAAATTAAGTACTTAACGCTTATTTTTAATTTATAATGTTTTACTATGCAAAAATCCTACATGTGTTTTATTTTTATGTAAAGATTAATAAACTTCTTCTCTTTTCTAAAATCTCGATTATTAAACTATATGGTGGAAAATATTCTAAATCTTACAAAATTTTTTTAAAAATAATTTGAGGGAAACAAAGCTTCATTTTTAAAAATTACATAAAAAGCGCTGCCGGTCTTTTTTCTTTTACTTTATCTACATTCTTATACTGCACATAAACAATCATATCAATTTTTAGGATGAATTTTACAATATTTAAATAATATATCAATATGATATCGAATTACGTTTTTTGTACTTTAAAAATAAAAGCGTGTGCGCGATGCAGCAGGCTGTCGACAACCCACCGCGAGACTGCGTATAAGGTCCACCGGCGGACAAGCGGCCGGTAGGTATTTAGCGCGCGCAAGTACATCGAGTGACATAGGCCTGCCTCAGTAAGACTGGGCACGTGCAGGGTGCAGCAGTGACTACACAAGTAACAACGCGCGGAAATCCTTTGGATCCGTGAAAAGTTGGAAACCATTTTTTTTTCCCGGATCCGGTTGGCGTCTAATATTTCCGGATCCGGTTTTCCGGATTGTAAACTCTAGCAGTGATGTGATACTGAATCGCACTGTCTATGAACTCATTTTTATAAGAATTTATAGTTCATTTTGTAGTGTAACCATGACGATACAATGGCACAACTCTTTATTTATTAATATCAAATATAAATATAAACTAATACGTGCTTTCGGAAACGCTAAAACGTGACAACATGAGTCTACGATCAAATATGGAAGAGAAGATAGGGCACAGAGATTGTAGAAAAAAAATTATAAGCAAATGAATGAGTTAATTTTTTTTTCTTTTTTTTTTATACTTTATACACAAAATGTGTCAAAGGTGGACTTATGCCGTAGGCATTTTCTCCCAGTCGACCTTTGGGCGATGCAGAGACAAAGAGAGTTTACCTATTTTCTTCCTTTTAATTACCCAGAGCAAAGTGTCTTATCCAAGCACTCCTAACAACGAACCTTATTTTTATTGTATGAATATGATTTTAAATGAATATTCATCGGCTGCATGAATATTATTTTATTTTATTCTTACTGCTTCTGTAACGAAACCCCGCTATTTTATCAATCTTAATCGTCCTTAAAATAATGTATTAATATATGAAATGCGTAATGAAATTGCAAGGATTTAAAGATAAATAACCTGGAATGCAAAAGTATTGCCCACTTATGCCTCAGTCCCGAAATTTAAACTAATTTTCAAAATACTCAATTCTTACATTTAAATATTTCATAGATAATAAGGCAATGGTGACCAGTCGTTACAAAAGAGCCATTATTAATGATTATACGTTGGTGTGGCAGGTGCAGCGCCGACCCCCGCCCGCCACGTGCATGCCGCTCGGTATGGACGCCGAGCACCACATGCACCAGGACCTCGTCCCCAGCTGTGAGTTAATTACCTATTTATTATGTTTTTTGTGTCTTGCACACATACATTACAGCTTATGGAATGATATACTGCCAGATGTTGGTAATATGAAAAAAAAAACTGTCAACTGTATACAAAGGTATTGTTCGATGTTTGAATCATGTTTAAGGCGAAAAATCCCTTCAACGATTAGAAAAGAGCTAATGATCTTTTAACTATTTAAACTATTTTATATTTTATACAAAACAGCATAATCTGTAAATATTTTGTATGTATGCTCACCCCCTATTCCCATCCGGCGTAGGTAGAGACAAGAGAGAGTAAAATAAATATTCACTCTACACCCATGTTATCTTCATTAACCTTTTGTAAGGTATCATCTCATAAGTAATTTCTTTATAACATTTACGAAATCCCCTTATTAAAACATTTTTGAAGCGTCTAGTCCTTCTTGTGAATGATTATTTACCACTGTCAGTTATTAAGTTCTATCCTACCTATAATGTACGCTGACAGTGGCTTTTAATTCATAATTTATTTATATATTTATCAGAATTTTTCATAATTACATATTTATTTGAATAATTTTAACATGTGATTGTTCTAATTTCAGATCTGTCCTAATAACGAAAGAGCAGGCTTTGCGGTATAATACTGCAATATATCAAGACAAACATATTTTGGTATATGTGAATATTATATGCGGGAGTAAAGTATCCTAATGAATCAAGACATTGTGATTGCTCGTGGAATCTCACTCGGAACAATATTGTCAAATGCAATACTATACGTAGTACAGTATTATTGGTACATATATTATATAAATGCAGTTGTCCCACCACAATTTTATTTTATTTTCAGTTGAAAGTTTTGATGTTATAATAATAGGTTAACCAGTATTGCCTGTGTGAGATTCCACAGCTTAGTTGATGCCACATACACATAATTAGCTTTTAATGCTTTAGGTAAGGTACGCTGGATAATTGTGTTCATAGACTGAGGATTGAAGGAACAGAAATGAAATACTTGTGCCTGGAACTTGCTGTTCACAGTTAGCCAAGTATTCGTTCTAATATACGGGTTTGCTGCAAAAAATGTCTACAAAACACGAAGCTAATAGATACGAAGCCAAGTGAATACTTGTATTTTGTATATTTTCTAAAATAACTTTACAGAACCTGTAGTAACGTATAATCTAACACGAATAATAAAATCACACAGAGTGCCTCTTTAATCATTGTCCTCGAAAGTGCGAATTAGTTAGCCATAATTATTTTTGATTGATAATTATTTTTACTGTACTTTTCTTTATAGTGTTGTCGAATTATAGTTGTAGTTCGTAAATTATATATTTAATTTGATTGTCGTATGTAAGGGCGCGGCTCTTTGCCCGCTTACGAGAGACGGCCTCTTGTATCAGCCAGTTCGGGTTATCTTTAGTACTTTATCATGTATTCTTATTGATAATGGCTGCCTCTAGCCACATATTATATACTACTTACTTCCTCGAAATTAACTCACTGATACATGGCTTATTAGAGAAGGATTAATTAGCTTTATTTAAATTTTTAAGTTATTTTTTTTCTCAATAATGTATTAGACATATATGCACTACGCCGGTGTCAACGATAGCTGTGACGAAGAGAATGCTTTCGCCGGAACATTATTGGGACTTGTTTTATAATTATTGTTTAGTTAGTAATTTTTATTGAATACAAAAAACGATATTTGTTACCAAGCATTATTCAATAAAAAACATAGGATAGGACTTTTTTTAAATTGTATTATCAGCTCTTTATTGTAGGTTATTGGCGATTAAGAACTGAAAATAAATTAGCTAAACACCCATTATTTGATTTTCATTTAATCCTAAAACCTAAAGTCAAGTTCATTTCACAAATGTTTATTTTATAACAGTTGACAAAACTTTTTAAAAAGTAGTAAAAACCGATACCTATAGCTCTTGGTTTGTGTTATATAATTATGTCTAGTCATAATAATATGTCTTAGGCTCAACTCAAACTGGCGCATATTGTGTTTGTACTATGCTATAAAAAAACTAACTAATAAGTTCATATCGTATTTTAATATACCATATATAAATAACTAATGCTATAATATAAATAATAAATATATGAAATAAATTTATCATAGCCAGTTATCAATATTATAAATAGTTCCAAGTTAGTAGTAATAGTAATTTTTTATTAAACTATCTTGATATATGCATGTTTAAATAATGAATTTTATAAACTAGCGCCGTGCGAGTCAACTCCTTCGTCAAATTAATGTCGTTTCAAGGTTACACCGACTGACTAAAATAAGTGAGATCCGTATACGCTTATATAGATATACTAATAATCCGTATTCCGAATATGCATTCATAACGATCGACGATATCACTAGTAGTTACTTAAAAACAGTTTTCGTTGTTTAAAAAGAGCTTTTGATTATACTCCATGAGAAAAAAACGATCCCCGATAGCGATCCTGAAATCAGCCGAACTGACAAAGACGGGGCGCGGCTGATCAAATTTCTCTAGTCTTATGGAGTTCCATCGTGTGATCAAAGTTTAATATTGGCAACAATCTCACCACTATTGCTATAAACATTCTAATGCATATAATGTACCTAACTAGCTGTGTCCATGTTTCACCCATGTATAATTTAAAAGAAATCACTGATTGGTGATTTGTAATACTTCTGTAGACAATATTTTAGAAGGTAACAATTTCTTAGCATGGAGACGTTCACAGTTCGTCTCTTCTTGGCAATGTTCGTTTCTCGTCGGATGGCCTGAGGCCTGAGACGGTGGCGTGACATGATCTACTCGCACCGGAAGCAAGGGCGGATCCAGGGGGGGGGGTCGTTGGGGTCATGACTCCCCCTGGGCTCGACTCAAAATTAGTTTATATAGTTATAGTTTATGTAAATAAGCTAGAAGATATATATGTATACTCAAAACTTAAAAGGTTTATTTCTTGCTTTTAGTTATTTTTCGTCGGTTTAATTTTTTGGTAAATAGTTTTTATTTTATGACTTTTTTTTGGATCTTTTATTACTCTGACAACTATTATTTTTTCTTTTAATATATTTAATACTTTAAAACGCTATCAAATGTATTTTCTCCAAAGCATTAAATGGTTTCTGTCACTAAAACCACAGATTTTATATTTAATTTCTAATTGTATAAGAAAGGTATGTTTTCCATCATCAGCTTAGCTTTATGATGTGATGATTCTTAAACGCAAATACCTGATTAAGATATGAAAAGTAAACAGAAACACTGTTCGTGCCCACAATTTTCGAAGGTTTGTCTCATTTTGTCAGTATCCCATCATCAGATCCTGACTTCTTTGACATGGGGCCACCCTTGAGGTACATCCTATCTAACAAAAAAATAATCATTTAAATAGGTTCATAAATAACGGAGTGAGGGCTGAACACACATAAAAAAAAATATATATATACGGTCCAATTGAGAACCTTTTTTCGTCGGTTAAAAACAAAGTCTCCCGCCGCGTCTGTCTGTTCGCAATGAACTCAAAAACTACTGAACAGATTTTCATGTGGTTTTCACTAATAGATAGAGCGATTCATGAGGAAGAAAATGTGATGATGATTGTTGAAGATGTCTCTGCTACCCGTGCGAAGGCGGGGCAGGTTACTAGTTAAATATAATTATATTAATATGATTATAAGTTAACGTAATCGTATCGTTATATATATCGTTGTTGAAAAGAAAATTTTGTTACTTTATGTGGTACTTACGATACGATTAGATATGATGAAGTGGAAAACAATACAAATGATGCAGAGCCTCGGTGGACAGGTAAAGCATTGGCGAAAGTCGTTAAAACCTCTGCACCAAATTTTGTTATTTAATTATAATTATTTTGTCGTACCTATGTATAACAATAAAATACTATCTGTTTTTAGCACAGATTACTAAATAACAGATAGAGTGTTAATACGTAACAGATAAATCACTCCCTACAAAAATATCCATACCTACGGTTTTAATCGCCTATTCTTTCCGGGTTTTAAAATGTGTGTAGGTATATCTCTTCAATATTTTTTTATATAAACTCTTACGATTATTATGTAAATTCATTTAATTGTTCTTTTCATTTTTAAAAAGACAACTCCCGCATTAGTAGTTACTCCTGTGTCGCGGGGAACTTTACAAACATACAAACAACGGACACAAAGAACACCCCGACTCAGGTGGGAATCGAACCCACGATCTATGGCATAGCAGTCAGGGTCACTAACTGTTGTCGCCTAGGATAGTGTTCACCACAGTGAAACAAGAACAATTTAGTTTTTTTATCTGTCAAGCGAATAAGTTTTTTTTGTTCACCCACATTCTAACTAACATTTCTCATGTGTCTACAATTTTTCTGCTCCGTACAAATTATTGTAAAATCATTGATTTTATATGGAAATACAAGTTGGCACGTAATTCGGAGGTTTCATTTATGTCCAAACGAGACCCTAACCAGGCCAATAAGCCAGTCAAAGTACTTAACGCTTATTTTTCATTTCTAAAACAGTTAGAGTTAAAAGAAGTTATGTAGAAATTTTGTATACTAAAGTATACTCAATTTCTACATAACTTCTTCTTTTCTAAAATCTCGATCATAAACTGTATAGTTGAAAATATTCTAAATCTTACAAAAAGGTTTAATTAATCATTTGAGGGAAACAGGAACATTTAAGGGTTACAAGGTTCATTTTTTTTTAATTATAAAATTAGTGCCGCTGCCAGTTTTTTTTCTCTTACATTTTTTTATTGTATAGGAGGCAAACGAGCAGACGGGTCACCTGATGGTAAATGACTACCGCCGCCCATGGACACCTGAAACTCAAGAGTCATAAGTGCGTTGCCGGCCTTTAAGGATTGAGTAGGGGAAGGGTGGAAGACGGGGGAGGAGGGAAGGGTTAGGGTCTCCGGTAACCTCACTCACTCGGTGAAAAGCAATGCAAGCATTGCTTCACTGCCGGTTTTCTATGAGGCCGTGGTATCACTCCGGTCGAGCCGGCCCATACGTGCCGAAACATGGCTCTCCCACGATACATTTTATTAAATTAAATTTATTTACATTTTCATACTGCACATAAACAACCATGTAAATTTTCACTATGAATTTTACAGTATTTAAAGAATATATCAATACGATATATGATTACGTTTTTTGTTTGTCGTTTGTCTGTCGGCAACCCACTGCGCGAGACTGCGTATAAGGTCCGCTGGCGGACTAGCGGCCGGTAGGTATTTAGCGCGCGCAAGGGCATCGAGTGATATAGGCCTGCTTTTAGCTAGATTTATTATTTTAATCGAGTTGGAGGCTGTCCTCACTAGTTCTTGACTATATGACCAACCCCCCCCCCCCCCTGACTTGACAGCTGGATCCGCCCTTGACCGGAAGGGGAGTAAGGTCCTCCGTACGCAATGATGTGGCTGCCGACTGTTTAAGAGGTGGCTAAGTTCCGCCGGGGTTTTCGGATACTTCCTAGGGTATACCGGAGTCCCTTGCAACAGACTTAATAGTGATGCAACACCGTGTGGTTTTAGTTAGTTCGATTCTAACATACGCTTCATTGTTAGCCCCGGTGAGGTGATGACCCGTGGGGGTTTCCACATGATATAAAAGGGGCTATGCGTTACACGGCTAGTGCGCGCCTCTATAGTCGTAGACCCGAGTCGAGTGTTGAATTATTTTAATTTTCCATTGTCTCCTTAACTATGCGTCCAAATAAGGGACAAAGTTTATCTTCATGAAATTCTTAATGATTAAGTAACTTCGTTCGTAAGGATTAATATTCCATGTGGCAAGTCTATTAATAATACTCATAAATCACTTTAATTTTCAATAATTTTTTGTCACAAAATACATTATTGTTACTTACGTCACAGAATACATAATAGTATTGTACCGACGACTTATAAAAGATAGGCATATGGTATGGTCTCAATAGGTTCTCTCTCACGGTTCTTTTCTACTCCCGTAGCCAATCTTTGTGGCATACCAATAAACTAGCGTAATATACTATTGTACATAATGCCAATTCACTTATATAGTTTGCTAATACTATATAAGTTTATTTTATTTCTAAATATATGCGATTCAGATAACTGCATACCTACTCTATATTCTATAATATAAAGAAGTTTGACACAAAGTAATTATTATTCCTGTTTAGATTACCATAAATAATTTCAGAAATGTATTATTTATTAAATTATATTTTAGACAAACAAATATGAAAATATTTATTAAATACTATTTATTTGTGACCCGCCACGCTGATCTCGTTTTAGTAGCCCATTCTACCTATGTAGGTATCATCTTTTATCTATTCATTCAATCCAAAGAGCAAATCGTTTCATCATTCTATTTCATTCATCGACCATCGACTCAACATTATTTTGTCATTGTCATTTCATGTCATTTGTATTCTTGTGTTGTTGAAAATATTTTTATTTTTAACACCATTCCTTCTGTCTCCTACGAAAACAGATTAACATGAGCTTCGATACGACGACAAATAATGGTAATGAGAAGGAGGAACGGAAATACTACGATCGCAACAAATCTGACGACTTACAAATCTCCAGGACTGATATGAATATGTTGATAATGAATTATTTGGTAACAGGTAACGAAATTCATACTAATGATAGTTTTATAGACATTCCTGCTTAGTAAATGATATCTATGTTATGTTTTGTCGCTGCTATCTATTAAACGAACATCAAGGTATCTTTCGTAACAAAGAAAATTTGCCCATACGTATACATGTCTCCGTTTTGTAAATAAACTTCATGCAGAACGTGGTATATAAATGTTTATGGTGTGAAATGGTTCAGTGTTGAACCACAACGGACAAGAAAGCTAACAGCAGTTTGTATTTGTAAAAGACGTAAAATTGAATATTATAATAATAAATTCACACATGGCCGTCTGATCCCAAACTAGGCAGCGTCTGTACTTTGGTAACTAGGCTGCTGATAATAAAATAAAAAAGCTTTTATTTCCAAATCCTACTTATTGTTGATATGTTAAATGTTAATAATTTTTGTTAGTATAAACCTATCCTAAGATGTTAGTGTGTTTATTTTCTTGGATTTGGACCCCTCTTTCGGTGTAGGCTGCTGATAAACATAATTATATATTTCGAAATACATACATATTATAGATAAATTACACCCAGACTCAGAACAAATGATCATGCTCATCACACAATTATTTGTGCTGGGTGGAAATTGAACCCACGACTTCTGGCTCAGCAGTCAGGGTCACTAACTACTAGACCAACAGGCCTGTCAATTGATTGAGCATAATAATTAAAAAAAAATAATAATTGAGTAGAAGCTGCAACAATGTATACTATATTTTGCCCACGATTTTGCTCAGGTAAAAGTTTTTTCTATCCCTCATGAATGGTACTTTTTTCTGGTCCTTAGTCCTTTTCTGTAGCTCTGGTAATGTGTATACAAATCTTATATTGATCAATTGAGTAGTTTAGGGCCAAAAGTATAATAAACATTCAGATTTATAATATCATTATGATAAAGTTCCTATAATCTTTGTCTTTGCACCTGCATACTACCAAGCCTTCAGAAAATATGGTAATGTCAATTGTGAGTAAAACCACACAGTGTTCCGTCACAATTGGGTCTATTGCAAGGGACCCAGGATACTCCAAGAAGGAAGCCTCCGGAAGAAATTTTAGTTAGGACTAGAATCGATGTTTCTTGTGTGCAGCTATGTTGTATGAATCTTTTAATAAAATATGATTATCTGTCCATAAATTTTTCATGTAGCTTATTGAACTGAACTATTAAGTGCTAACTTTTTGATAACCTTGTGAATATAATTATAATAACATTTATAATAATATAGCAGACATGTTTTAATAAATCCGTGAACAGAATAATAAAATATTAAAATAAATAAAGCAGAAATATAAAAACTACTTCATAAGCACAGATAAATAGTAGAATTATTAAAAATATCATTGATAGCTATAGATAAGACAATATAAGTACATATAAAATACATAAGACACTGTACTTCTTATTTTTATTTTAAAGTACACAAGACATTACACATTCTACTATAATTCTATATTTTTTGAATATTTTATAAGAAATATGTAATACATACATTTTATTATGGTTTTTAATGTGCCATCTATAGCAATACATTACATAAATTTAAACACAAATAAAACAAAAAATACATGATTTAGTTATTTATTGAAGCATAAAATATAGTCAACTCTTAGTATTATTCTTATAAATAACTCTCTTCCTCCTCTCTCCTAATGAAAACTTTGCAGTGCCCAACAGGGTCCATAATTGATTCTACCCATATATTTAACACCTTACCAATGTAATTATGGAATGCAATAAAGTAATAGGTAATGAATATGTTACCAGAATTATATGAATATGATAAAAACTTATTATCTCTCAGTGAATCTGCAGTCCCAAAACTTAAACAGGAACATGATTGAAATTTAAAAAGTTTGTTTGTTTAGTTTTTTAAATCTTGAAGTCATTTTTATTAAATATTTAACGGTGTTAGGCAAAATAGTAAAATACAGTAATATTTTGACACTGTCATAGAACAACGTCTTATTTGCAAAGAGAGCTGCTTAAAGTATTGTACTGTGATTTTTTGGAATATTTTTTCACCTAATTATCTTAATGTAAAAATAATTTCAATTAGTTTTTATTTTTTATTGTTTATACACAGACCAATTTACCAATGTCTTTTTTGAATTAATAACAAAAATAGTCCTCTTTTTTCAACATCCAACTTTATTCTATGTGCATTAGTGTATGTGATATAAACGAGTGTCACTTTGTTCATATGTTGTTTTTTGGTATTTTATCATATTATTGATGTTGTATCGTAGGGCTTAACACTATTATAAATAATATAATCAAAGTTTTTTGATGTTTCATTACACAGTAAATGGAAATCTGTCTAAAGGTACTCCATTTTTAATCAATGTGTTTTCCATATGAAAGGTAACACAAAATTATTAGTAATACACTTAAATCATTATAAACCAATGAATATGAGCATACAGAAATTTTAACACCCTACATTGTTGTACTCTACTGACTAATTGAGAAGCTTCTCTAAAGTTTTGAGCATAAACTAGGTCATTCTGCTTATCAAAATGTTGCTTGATGGTCGATATTTTCTCTTCAGTGTTAATCGTGTTTTTCTATGATTTCCTTTTGTATTCCGCAAAAGAAGTGGTTTTGATTTTGATTTCTTTTTCAAATTATCAGTTAAGTAATGACGTCTCTTATAAGCTGCGAGTCCTAAGTCTTCTTTAAAATACGCGACACGGTTCTGGAGGCATTAATCACTACATATTACAAAACAAAGTCCCCCGTCGCGTCCGTCTGTCTGTTCGCGATAAACTGAAAAACTACTGAACGGGTTTTCATGCGGTTTGCACTAATAGACAATTCACGAGGAAGGATTAGGTGTATAATTTGTTAAAATTTTGTGCAAATTTATTGAAATATGTTGATGGTTGTTGAAGATGTCTCTGCTACCCGTGCGGAGCCGGGGCGGGTTGCTAGTTCTAGATGAAATGTTTTGCTTTCCGATAAAATGGATTTCTACGAATTCTTTCCTTCACTACATTGTTTGCCTTTTTAATACGAATATTATCTAGACGGCCAGATCCCTTTCTGTCACAAAAAAGACGTTTTACCATACATAGAGAAGACAAGGGCGCTTTGCAAGTGATGTTCGGAAGCACATTTAAGTACGATTTTGTTTGATTGAATATCTCCTTAGCAGTAGTTTTGGAGATATTCAATCAAACACAGTGTGCAGTAGCACAAAAAATGGAAAAATTACCGTAGCCATAGTCCTATATGAAAGCAATTGAGTCAAAAAGGAGATTTCGTAGTTTCGTACTATTGTGACATCCGTCGTTATTCGTTAGTCGATTTGTGTAAAAAATAAATTTTCTGTGTAACAATATCATCACCATATAATCCCTTTTTGTTTTTTACATTAAGTGAGACAAAAAAAGATGACATGACTTTAAACATTTCAGAGGGTTTCAAAGAAGCAGCATTAAAGTTCCAGCAAGAGGCAGGTCTACAGGAGCCTGCACTTTGCAGTTCTTTAGATGAAAGGATTATGATTCGTGAGGCGGTGCAGACTGGCCGTATCCCTGATGCTATTGCTATGGTCAATGCATTGCATCCAGAGTTATTGGATAATGATAGATATTTGTATTTCCACTTACAGGTAATTTAGATTTTAGTTAGAGTACCTAAATCATGGACACCCTTGTGCTATCGCAACTCATAGGGAGTTTTGTCTCTCATTTTACTTGTCCCTAATTCACCTTCTTACTCACCCCTACATTTATTTCTAACTCGAAGCAGGTACGGAAATTTCGTGTTACTTCCTTCAAAAGTGACGAACTTCCCAAATATACTCACTACCCCAAATTCACCCTCTTAAGCGGATATACATGTGGATTTATTTCCGACCAAAAGTAGGCATGTTAAATTTCGTGTTTCTTACATTCAAAATGATGGACTTCCATACATCATCCCTTATTTTACCCCCTTAGGGGTGAAATTTCCAAAAATCCTTTCTTAGTGGATGCTTAAAACATAAAAGGTATCAAATGCCAAAATTTCAAGTTTATAGCCTCAGCGGTTTAGGCTCTGCATTGATGGATATTTAATCAGTTAGGACAAGTAATTATATGTACAAGTATATGACTGCATAGAATGTGTGTATGTGGATGCTAATGTATGTGCTAAAAAATGTCACCATTTTAAAAGTACAGTATTGTAGATGGACTATTTATGATAGACATTGGAGTGGGCCCGAGCCATATGCTTAACTTTTTGAGAAGTGATGTCCGACTAATCTTTTTTCTTCTCAGCAACTGCAACTGCTAGAGCTCATCCGTGCAGGTAGAGCGGAGGAAGCACTCGCATTTGCCAGCGCAACACTCGCAGAGGCGGGCGCTAATGACCCAAATGCGCTCACAGAGTTAGAACGGTCACTGGCGTTGCTTGCATTCCCAGATCCACATACATCGCCCTTTGCAGATCTTTTATTGCCTTCGCACAGTCAAAAGGTAAGATTTAAACAATCTATGGCGCCTTCCGTCTATACGCAAAATGTTCAACTCGCTAAGTTTTATCAAATTTATTCTTTGTTTCGTACTATTTTTTACGATATGTTTGTCCGTTTGTTTCGTTACATATTTCAAAATTTTAACATTGTTTAAAACTAGAAATATGTACCTAACCTTATGGCGTTTCAATAGTTTTTAGAAATTATGTTTTGCGGGTTGACCGTTTTACGTATCTACACGTGCAAAGGACGTCGCTGAATTTTATTGTCTAAACCTACATCGTCTCTTATTCTCATGCATTTTTTTTTTATTTGTTTTTAGATTGCAAGCGAACTAAACGCAGCTATACTAAAAATGGAGAACCAAGAATACACAAACCCTAAATTGTGCAGTCTACTCCGCATGATTCTTTGGTCACAGAGCGAGCTTGACAAACACAACATTAAATACTCCAAAATGACAGATCTCGCCAATGCCACAATAGAGAAACCAAAGTAATGTGATGTTGATTTTATTATAATGCTGTTATTATCAATCACTTCTTGTGTCTTTTAATCCATTTTACTTATCTAGGATAACTATATCTATCTTTTTAAACAAAAACGAATTCAGATAGATAGATAACTTATTTACTTAAAGACATGTATCAGTTTTGTCAGTAAATTACATATATTTCAAGTATCTATTTTGCTTTCTAGAATTATTTCGTTAGGTTATAAGTACTACCCAATTAGTATTCTAGTCACAAAAGTCTACTAACAATAAATAATAGTTTAAAAAACATGCTTTTGTAAAAAAAAGTGATTAAGAAAAAAAATGTTTTCTTACTTTCACTTATAGAAAATTATTTATTTATTAGATTATGAACGAGCAGCTAGCTGATATGTTCACATCTAGTGATAAATATAGTGTAGTCTCTTTATTTTTATATTTTAAATGTCCGTCACTTTTTTGAGCACTGAATTGTCCGATCGTAGCCAGTTATCGAGTCTGTTTTTAAATGCGTTTATAGAAGTGGCAGAAACAACAAAATTATTTTCGACTTTTTAGTTTAGCTAGTTACAAGTGTTTTTTAGTTTTTTAACTATTATTTATTTTCTACTTTTTAGTTCAGCTAGTTACAAGTGTTTTTTAGTTTTTTAACTATTAATTATTTTCTACTTTTTAGTTCAGCTAGCTACTAAAGCGTTTTTATTTTTTTATACTATTATTTATTTTCTACTTATTTATTCAGCAACTACAGAAGCGTGTTTTTTAGTGTTTTAAACTATTATATATTTTTGCTTTTTTAATTTTTAATATTGTATTGTCATCGGTTATTAATAATTGTGCGAAGTTACAATTCAATTCGACGTATTAAAGTGGGTGAAAATCACGTTCAAAGATTCCGTTACATATATACATACATACCAAGCTAATAAAAGTGTGTTAAAAATGTATAAGTTTAGGCAATCATAAAAAGTACTTATTGCTAATCCTGAATCCTATTCAGACGATTGATTACCCAAAATATCTATTGCGAGGTGTAATTATTGGTTTGTTAATGTTCTTAGTAGTTTTGTAAAATAAGTTACCCATTATTGTATAGAAACCGCAGTATATCAGTTTGGTCTCTGTGAACTCACAAATTTTAGTGATAGTATAATTTTGTATTCATTATGTTAATCGTACCTTATTATATAATTTTTTTATGTACTGATGTGAAGTGATACAGAAGTTACCCTGACCTGAATATGACTCATAGTACATGGAAATTAGGAGAGAAAGAAATCTGTTAACATAGTACAATAAATGGATTTAAAGACGCAAATTTACTATTTAGAATTGAATGAAATATTTTACCTAGTTATAAATTCATCCAGAAAATTAATGTATTGTAGATATTGGACAATTTTAGGCATGGCCGGAGACTGTGATGTGCAGCGTCGACCTCAGATGACTCCAATGGAATAGAACAGGACAATCAACCTGTAGGAGAACTAACTAGAGTTTTCTTTTATCTATCGTGAACATTTGGGCTTAGGACATCTCGCTTTACTGGTCATGAACATGATGAACATGAAAACGTAGGTATATTTATAATTGCTAGATTAATCATAGATTTAATTACTTCTTTGGACGGATATTTATTGATAAATAATTATCAAAACTTAATTCCTAAAACCATAAGGAGAAACTCCTTTTCCAGAGCAAATTGCTAACAATTTATCCATTATTGTTTGTAAAATACACTATAACTTTCGTCCTAGTTTTAACCAACTTGGAAACAATATCCTCTTATAGTTCTTGTGCTCAGTGAAGATTTTTGTATATCAATGAAATAAATGAATGTTATATACAAGTTGTAAATGTATGTTTAAAGGTATTGTTACACCCACTTTTTAATAGATAGTGTTAGCACAGTATAATGTATATACAGTATTGTATCTTCATACAAACGGTCGGGTCCTTAAAAACAAAACTAGATTTATTTGCCTTTAATATGATGCTAATATATTGATATATAATTATTTCTCAGTAGTTATATAAATACGTCCGTTGACCGCAGTTTGGTAACAAAAACCTTTGTGATAGCTAAAATACAATAGCTACAGCGAAGATAAAAATATATACTCCGAAATATTCCGAACGTCATTTAAAACAAAACATTAATTGTAAAGTAGCTGCAGGTATCTATGACCAAGTGAAAGATATTCCTTTTTCTTCTCTTTGTCTATATTTCCCAAAAGTATTTTTAATTAAACTTTTTATCCGATTGCGGATTTTTTATACTATTAAATTTAACAATAAAGCTTTTCGTACGTCACAGTCTAGGCGCAAATATTTTTCAGTTTCAAATTTATAAGTGATTTTTTTATTAAATCTACTAATAAAAAAACACATGTATTTTTATACAACACTACTCATTTCATTCAAAACGAATTTAATATTTTTTTTATAAAAACTAAATTATAATATTTACAATCACAAAATTAGAAAGAAACTCAAGTAGGTAGTATGGGCAGCTCTATCGCGTGTTTGCGTACCGTCCGGCTGTAGGTAATTATTTCAAGGACGGCCGAGTCACAATACTGTATATACATTATACTGTGGTGTTAGTGTATTTCACCTTGAAAGGAATCACAGTAATTACAAAAAATAAAAGAAAAAAATCTCTGTAATTTAAGTATTTTATATGTAATATTTAGAAATAAAAATATTAATATTTAAGAAATAAAAAAGTTATTTTATTCCTATTTTATAAAATTGCTTATTTAAAAAAAATCTTATTACATTTTTACAGTATGGATACATATAGGGAAGTATTACATAATTTTGATTATCTACTGTGTACAGTCAAGTGCATAAACAAGCTACAACCGGGGCCCACATAAGGTTACAAAATCAAAGCTGACTGTTGATTCAACACTCCATAATAGCTTAGCCAATTTTCTTCTTTTGTTGTAGGTATATTATCTCTTCTCCTAAGTTTTAAATAGCTGGCAAAGCGCTGACCAGGCACTTTTATGCCACATGGCGGGAAGGCTATTATGGCGGGTCGCCCCGGCATTTCGTGAATATAATTAACGAACAGCATGTCGACGAATCAACATTGTGACGATTTGAATGAAAAACAACATCAAGCTGTTTTAACACATTTGCATGTTAAAAGATTGATAAATCAAGATTATCTCAAAGTAAACTACAACAATTTTCTCTACTTTTTACTTTTTGAATGTCCTTTTAATATCATGGTTAAACATATATTTAATATTATAGTTTTAACTTGACTGTAAAAAAATAGTAGAATAGGCTCATTAGTTAGTTTTACAGACTGAGGCAAAGGTTTTTCGCCTTGACTGTACAAATACGCATTTCCAAGTTCAATCACATTCAGTTGCAATCAAACATACATTCAGTCCGACATTAATCTATATTAAGAACTATTCAAATTGATTAAGTAAATGTCACCAGCCAAGCACGTAATCTAACGCCTTAGAAATGAGACCGCTGGACCTCTGTGGTACGGGCGCGTTCGGAATGGGCGTTGGGCATAATGAACGGGCGCCTACTTGTCTGAAAAATAAAAAATATATATATGAATATTTGTAATACAAAAATAGGTCAAACTACTATGTTCTATGTTACTTATTATTAGACTTGTTATATAAAAAAAATCTGAGCACTTGTGACGGAACATTGCAGTGTAGTTGGTTCCATGCCAACACACCATGTTTACAGTTAGTCTGGTGGGGTGATGACACATTTTGGATTGTAGTTTTTTTTATTAATTACTTAAGGGTCCGGAAAGGGAGGGTGGGTTTGAAAAACCTGTACATGACCTTACATCACAACATGTACAACCTAATCTTGAAGCGAGTGGGGGAGAGCAGGATAAAATCGATGTGTGAGAGATGCACCACCTTAACTACATCAACTGTATTCTATCCCTTTTTACCATACTTTCGTATTAGTTTTCATTTTGAGATAAAAACCGCTAGCCGTTATTAGCTTTTAATTGTAAACTGAATAATGATAAAATAAGCAACTGCCCTGACTAATGTACCTAAATTATCACATTGCCCAATATTTATATAGCAATTTTCATAAGGGCCAGACAAAGTGATAAATAATTAAGTTTAATGTGACGTTTTAATTACATAGCCAGATTTTACTAGTCATTATTCTTATTCATATTGCCCAGGCAAACTGTTAGTTAAAAATACACTTATTTATACTTGGTCCACTACAGATACACTTTCCCTAACAAAAATCGAGTCAAATAGTGGCCGATCAAGCAAGTATACTGAATAATTTTGTTCACAAAACAGTGCACATTTTGATGTGACTGTGGGTTTGTACAATTAGCTAGTTTCTGAAAGCTTGTCATTGTGAAATCACGATGTCTTTTAGTGGTATGGCCAAAGTCATGTATGGAGGTCAGGTCACGGTCAGTTCATAAACTCCTCATATTAGCATCGGAAGGATGTGTAATGTCTACAGTACAAGTCCTACTTAAATATCTAGAAGAAATAATGGTTACCTCTCAGGAGAAGTTATGCCAGGACTATTGACAGCAATTCTAGGTGGCTCTTTGCACTCTACTACTCCAACCATAACACCAGGCAGCACCTGTCTTCCACTCAATGCTAATGCGCGCTCTTTTTCAGCTCTTGTTGCATACCTGACATGAGCCCAGTTTCCTTGAGTTGGGTATTGTTTATCTAAAAAAAGAACAGAAAGAATACAGCCACGCTTGTAACAATTTCAATATATTTTGGAAGATTTTCTGATTCAAGGCAACAAGGCTATACCAAGATTGATCCAACTTGGGTGGCTTAAATCCAATATTGGGTGTTTGCCATGTAACTTGTATCTATCTATATAAATAAAAATCAATGTTTGTCCCCTATGTGTTCTGAAACCATTGATCAGATTGTGATGAAACTTTGGTGGGGTGTTCTGAGGACGCCCAAGAGGGTTTCTGGCCCAAAAAATCTATTTAGAAAATATAAGAAAAAATGGCATTTGCATGCAGCTATTATTATATATTATTTACGAATATTTAAAAGATTACAAATTATATACTAAAACCTATATCTATAGCATATGTATTCACATAAATTACCTAAGTACAAATCAAAATATTTCAAGTAATTAAAACCATTCTTTAGTGAGGCATATTTTTTTCAATCTTAGTACAACACCCTTTTTTTCCAATTTATAATAACTTTTTTTACTGTTTTCATGCAAACAAGCACTGACTAACGAAGATTTCAGGCCAAATCTAAGTACTCATAACTATTATTATACATATTATAAGCAATGTAACAAATAACTTTGTAAAAAAAACATGTTGGAAAAGAGTGTCCTTGGAGTTTCATGCCTGTTCTTCTCCATAGGATCTACGTTTTGGAACAGACAACTAGCTTCACGACCTACTTATACTGACTGACTTCTCCTGATAATTCAATACCTACAATGGGTTTACTTGAAATAAATAATTTTGATATTGATTGAACATAATTAAAAGCTTACTCACCTAAAATAGCACCACAGTTGCTGAATCTAGCTAGAACTGTGTTAGCAGCATTCGGTGGAAACCCAAAAACTGTAACCCAGTATTCATCATGCTCCTGGCATCCGTCTTGCCAAGGTGTAGTCATTGACTGGTTATTTACAGACCCATTCATATTTCCATAGCCATTTTGTAACATAGAGTTATTGTTGTAGAAGCTATCTTGGAACAGAGATTTGTTTATGGACGGTTCATTACTTTTTATGGTGTCAAATAAATCTTCTATAGGTGGGCCATTTGGCTTGCTTGAGTAAGAAATGTTCGGTGATGCAGGTATGTTGTTAAACATATGTGGGGATGTTGGGATGTTTGGGTACATGTTCTGATGGTTGTACAGAGCCTGTTGATGCATGGAAATGTTCTGACGATAAGCCTTTTGCTCTGGTGTTGATGTTTGACTAGGACTAGTTGGAGAACCTATAAGAAATACAATATTAATGTTATGATCGGACTACATAGAAAATAATTAAATAATAGTTATGATATTCCTTCGTACGCCATCCCTTGGAAACTAATTACTACTGTTACTAACTAAAAAAAAAGTTAAAACTAAACCTAGGCTTACCAAAAGCGAGACTTCGTCCTTTCGTAGGTGATAAACTGTTCGTGCGAGGAGTCGTCGGAGGATTTATTTCACCCAACAGAAAAGGCGGCAAGTAACCCACATTAGGACTATTAGATGGAGAGTGTGTAGGACTACCCAAAGTCATTGGCTCCATATTATTTCTCTAGATTAAGTAAAAGTTTAAATAAATACCGTTGGTTAGTTTAATTTTTTATTTTTAAAAGGCTGACACGCTTTGTTGCCGTTGACAGCTGACAGCTTAAATCCAAAATGACATTCATTCATGTAATGTCAAAGATGATCCTAAAATCCCCTATACACGACACAATTTTACGTATTTGACTAGATCAACAAGTAAATTGTGTTGTGCAGTTGTGCTCGAGTCAGTCAAAAGTCAAATTATCCAATTCAAGGCCATTGGGTAGTTGGGACTGCCTGACTTTATCATAATTAATTTAATCAGCTAAATTCTTTTAACCCAGAGGGGGCAAATTTGTTTTTTGTTGGTCCATTGGGGAGGAAGGGCAAATAAAAAAATTGACCCAAAATTAATTTAGTACTAATAAGTAAGCTCGCTAAAGCCAGGGGGGCAGTTGCCCTCCCCTGTTCCTTCTCGGTACGCCCATGGCCATGGCAGATGCCATCTACAATTTTATTATCGTGTGCAAGCGGCATACTGAGTGGAAGTGTTTTGAGTTTTTTTACAGTGGTGTGTCATTTATGCGTTTTATGATTATGATAGTTATGTTTTAAGATGTTTTATATTCAAAGACAGGTATTTCTTTAAAAAAATAAACTATAAGGTTTACGGAAACCTTTCTTACAAAAGTCCGTCCAGACCAGTAAATAAAATTGAATGATTTTGTTTTGAACGTGTTGACGCCCAATCTAAACGTAAACCAATTCAATCGCAAATTTGATCAGTAGTAAAATTGTGTCGTGTGTGGCCTGAATTTTCCTTTGGGTCATATAATATAGGATAAAAAAATCTGACGATATTGTTCATCCTCTTCCATCAAACGTCCATATTCTTTATTTATATATATATTATATAATGAACAACTACACCTTCTAAATTCCTTTCTCTGTGGTGACAAGGTGACCGAGAGCGAAACAACGTTGTGTTTGTTTACTCTTTGACCGAGATATTCGATGTATATTTGCCATAATCAATTGGCAACATTGGTATGAAATTTGTCAAAATAATTCAGTCAAACAAACGAACATGGATTCTCTGGCTGCAAAGCCTGAGAAATTTAATGCGTTTACTAGAAATGAATACGAGACAACCATTTCAAATACACCTAGAAACATGTCAGTTAACAGTAGTAATATTGTTCATAAGTTATTTAATAGAGAGGTAAGTTAAAATTACACAATAACACCAAAGTTCTAATCCTTAATAGTGGACCTATGGTTTTATTTTTTTGTCCTATGTTCAAGTATATTTTATGAGCATGGCTATGCAAGCGTATGATATTCGTTGGGAGATAACTTTTTCTTTGGTACTAGAAAGGACTCTTTATTTTGATAGCTTTTTAATTACATTATAAAAACAAATCTATGATTTCTTAATTAATAACTCGAGATTTAATCGATTATGACATATTTGTGTAACATTTATTGGATGTAAACAAGAAGTCTTAGCTTAAAAACTTAAGTAATTGATCTTGTTTGTTGTACTGACATCTGTTTATGTAAAAAATAAAATATTTGTATACTCATTTTTTTTTTAATATGAGTTACGTTTTTAGGGCAACTGATAGAGATTTTAATTTTAAAAGCGATTGATAACTGATTTCTTTGTAAATGTAAATAAAAACAACTTTTTGATAGCTACTTATTGCTCAAAATGTAATTCACTTATAAACATTTTTTTTTGTAAATTAAATTTACTTTTGGATGGCTATGCTGTAAGTAACTTTGTAAACGAACAACTGGTTCTTATCTGAAGGTATACCTAAATAATTAATTTGAAAAAAAAAATCACATATTTCCTGTGTGATGAAGAAGCTAACATTAGTAGTTTAACTGTACTGTACATAATTAATAAGTCACAAGAAAGAAAAACATAGTAATAGTATTATGTATCTTGATGGTCTTTTCTGTTGTTATAGAATATTCCTATAAAATAACTAATCAACAGATAGATGTCGCTGTAAGCACAGTACATTATATGGCAGCTAGCCTAGCTATCTTGGTCAAACTTAAATATTATTTTTGTCAAACCTTCCAGCTAAGCTAAATACTTCTTGACTTGAGTGGAGGTTTTGGTAAGGTCTGACTCTGCCAATGCTTACTTGCTACCCTAATGTATTAACAATTCTATTTGCCTGGGCATTTTGCAAAATATTATGGACGATGTGCTTAAGCTGAACTAAAAATACCTGCACTAATTACCACATATTAAATAGCAGAATAGAAGGCTTACTTTATCAAGATATTTACATAAATAGCAACTCTAGCAACAAATAAATAAAGTTTAATATTGATTGTGCATTAACAGCACACTTAGATATAACTATAACAATTTTACAGCATTGGCTATGAACTGTTACTGTGTGGCTATCAATAAAGTGTTGAGGTCTAGATATCCTTTTGGTACTATACTGCCAAGTGAGCCAGACCTGCATTCAATTTAATTGCCTATCAGATGTCTTGAGAGAATGTAAAGTAGAAGAAATGGATTGCAATAACAAGCTTAATATTTGACTTTACTTTTTTTTTTACAGTTTTTTTTTAGTTAGGAAAGTTATCCCAATTTTCTTAATATTCAATTACTGTTTTTGTTCAAGATTTATGGTTGTACATCAAGAAAAAGCAATGATAGAGGCCGCAAAGTCTTCGAGCGCATCCCGCCACGGTTGCGTTTCTGCCTAATGGACATTGTGCCAATTCCTTACCTCAGGGAACATGTATTCATGGGTTTTTCTCAATGTGGGCAGTTCCTACTTAGTTTCACATATAGCTGTAATACTCAAGTTTATTTTAGGGAAAGTTCTAAGTTCACGTAAGTATATTTATTTTTTACTTGCTTTTGTCCGTGAGTCCGCTCGCTTGGAATTAATTTCTTCATCCCTCAGGAACATTTTTTTTCTTCTGGATGTAAGGTACCGTGAAAAAAGTTCAATGTAAAAGTTGTAGACAATAAAAAGGTTTACCTATAACTTTCGTATTAACAATTTTTTCACATAGCATCAAATGTCCCAGAAAAAATTAAAACCAGTTTTTCATTTTTATCTTCCACAAAAAAACTTTTTTTTACCAAATTTACTAAGGACGCAAGGCCTTTGCCTTCCAATTCAAAACGCTAGATACCGGCCAGGAAACTATTTTATATTAAAACTAGCGACCCGCCCCGGCTTCGCACGGGTGCAATGATGATACTAAATATACTACAGAATGTCTTTATATACAACATTCACAGCTTTTTTGTCATTAGACAATACAAACATGTTTTCTTCAGAGGTTACTCGTGAAAGAGCGACATATAATTGGCCATGTGAAAAACACTCAACGCTCAAATCTAAGCCTGCAACATTGAAAGTTTGACCCTGCGATTTATTAATGGTCATTGCAAAAGATGTCTTTACCGGAAATTGTCCGGGCCGGTACCGCCATGTCCTTGCATTTTAAATCTAAAAAATGTAAATATTTTTATCGAAAAAGTTATAGCGTGTTCAGGACCTAAACACCGCCGCTGGCCTACTTAGTAACTTTTCGGGTGCCAATGAAGTGTAGGGGCACGCTTGATAGCAGGGGCGCAACAACCCTCAAAAAGTAGGGGGTGTCCAAAATATTTACAATTTCCTCGAATGGGATGTCCGGACACCCTGGACACTTCCCGTTGTTACGCCCCTGCTTGATAGACAGACAGATATTTAATCTCAGCACCATATGGATTTATTAATTCCTTTGCAGTCTCCACTTCTTATCGTGGGTGCCTGGTCGTGTAGTGCGGCCAGTGCACAGCGTGCCGCTGTTCGGCGATGACTGCGTCGACAGTAAAGTCACGATATCAATGGCACAATGGAAGCACAATCCTGGTGTTCTAGTTGTTTATGGTATTGCGTAAGTACTCTTGAAGCTTTATTTCCTTATCAGTCCTTCCCCTCTCCCCCTCTCCTTCCCTCTAATCCCCCTCTCCCGTCTTCTTGCTCTTCCCCTATTCCCACCTTAAAGGACGGCAACGCACTTGTGACTCTTGAGTTACAGGTGCCCATGGGCGGCGGTAGTCATTTACCATCAAGTGACCTGTCTGCTCGTTTGCCGCCCTATACCATAAAAAAAAAAACAGTTTTCAAAGTTTTCGAAAAGTTTTCTGCCTAATGTACTAATTGTTTTAGTGGAAAATAGTCGAAGATGATTATTAGTAAGTATTCCCTTTAGTCTTTTTCGAACGGCCTAATCGTGACACTTAAAGTTATTAGTAAACTAGCAATCCGCCCCGGCTTCGCACGGGTACAAATTATACACCAAAACCTTTCTCATGAATCACTCTGTCTATTAGTGAAAACCGCATGAAAATCCGTTCAGTAGTTTTTCAGTTTATCACGAACAGACAGACGCGGCGGGGGACTTTGTTTTATAATATGTAGTGAAGTAAGTTATATAATTGTTGCCTGCACAGGTGGCTCAGCAGTTTATGTGGTTGCTTCGATTGTTGCGGTTTCAATGGCCATACGAGACAATATTATTATTTGTATGATTCGTAGTCAATTGTTCTGCCTCTTAAAACTCCCCAGTTCTCCCTAGTGCAGGAACCGTTTTTAGCTTGCAGTACTTGTTGCGAGAGACACGTTGCCGTTAAAAGTAAAAATCTTTAAAAATCCTGACTAAAACTTATGTTTCGCAGAGATTCCTGCTCTGAACGGTCCTACCTCAGTGTTATCGGAGTACCTCGTCTAGGATGTAAGAAATGTGCCACTTTTTCGAGGGATGAAGGTCAGTATTATTCACTAACGTTCGTATTATGAGCTCAAGAAATTTTAGGAAAATAAATCGTTCTCCTTTTTTTGAAGTCGGTTAATAGTAGAACAGATATGATTTTTTGAGTATCATTTATCTTCCAACTCCACTTCTTTCTTAGAACCCTTTCACTTCTAGGTAAACTATACTTACATATATAATATAATAAAGAGAACATTTCATCCTAAGACATTTCAGTTTCCTCAACGCAAACAGTACAGTAAGTCTATGAACAGAAGAAATCACAGTTATTTGTTTACTTTGCAGATGATTTAAACTGGGGCAAAAGATGTTTAGAACATAACTTCGCTATACACACAAAATTCTTCTGCACATCCGATTCTAGCATGTACGAACCAGTAGTCCAGCTCGCATACTCAAATCAGATCATTATATACACAGACTTCATACATATACTTGAAATAGACTTTGTTAAGCCTGACCCGGAAAGAACTGACGTCACAGAAGACACTAAATATTCTTTAGATAGAGAGGAAACAATTTCAATGGACACGAACCCCAGTACACCGGCCTCAGATGTCTCGGCAGCCTTCCAATCCCCAAAATATCAGAACAACGTAGTTCAGAATATTCTAGCAGACTTCTCAGATTTAGAAATGGAACCATATCAAATGTCTAAGCCAGTACGAGTTCCTGACGTCATGGGACAAGAATTATGTATCCAAGCTTCTTCTATTTCTCATAATTTAGTAGAGGAATGGGAAGGACCTTCGCCTTCGATCAGAACTTTAATAAGTCCACCTTTAAGGTCCCCAAGGCGGCGACCTGCTGAGAGCATGTCAAGGTTTAATGAAACACATAGGATAATAGCAGAAAAGGCTTACGAATTTGTTGAAGAAACGGAGACGAAGTGTGAGAAACTTAGTATGTTCAGGAAACGAAGGTTAGCGGACAAGAAGTACGAATTTTCAGAAGACAACAACGAAAACATTGTTCCTTTTAGAGTGTTGAGGAGCAATAGGAAATACTTCATCGGATCAACGAGTAAAAGTCAGTTAAGGCGCCCAAAGTCACCTCCAGTAGAAAGCGTAGTTTTAAGAGCCCACAATCAGATCAGTAGACCACCTTCACCGACGACAAGCGCAGATCTCAAGAGTAATAGTATGTTGACGTTAGAATCGGACCACAATAGCGAATCGGAATACAGAGTAACGGAAATGTTGGACGATGGCTCTCTAAAGACGGTGGCTGTGCACGATAACACCTCAAAGACGTTATCAGACGTACCTGTGAATGCTCAAGACCCTTACTTAGTGCATTCGGAGAACTCAAAGTGTAGTAAATTCTTCACGAGATTTTTCGTTGAAAGTGACGATGAGATAACGTCAATCATCACGGACTCGGAAGGTAAGTTTTTAGTTTTTATACATTGATAACCCTGTTTACACTAGTATTATTTATATCTAAATCATTACGACAAATATTAAATATATTTTGAAGTGTTTCTAAAGAAGTATTGATTCTGAAGATTATTTTTATCTACCAACCTTACCTACAATAATGGAAAGTACATTAAAAAATATATATGATGAACTTTTCATATAATAACTT
Source organism: Euplagia quadripunctaria (assembly GCA_963859945.1). Taxonomy (NCBI): domain Eukaryota; kingdom Metazoa; phylum Arthropoda; class Insecta; order Lepidoptera; family Erebidae; genus Euplagia; species Euplagia quadripunctaria. Next base: position 24,703,619 of record OY982562.1, read on the forward strand.
TCAAACTTTCGCGTTCCATGATATAATTATGTCTGTCACTTGGCCGTGGTCAGCCTGTGACCACGGCCAGTGCAACCTGGTCGAAACATCAGGCAATTCAGAGGTATGTAATACCTTTTCGTGATCGCGTTAATTCCCGTATAAATACATAATTATAACTTTTCATATGCCTATCTATCTAATACCTTTAAACGAGCAATTGTTGTATATATGTATAATATATATAATCTGAATATAGGAAATGGCTCCCAACGATTTTGATGAAATTTTGTAAACAGATACAGTTTTGCATTTTAAGTTCAACTGCATAGTTGGATTTCCTGTAAAAATGCAATATTATAAAAAAAAATCAAAATAAGATTTTACAAAAGGCTACCGAGCAAAGCTCGGTCTCCCAGGTACTTACAATTATGTAAATATCGGCACATAATGTAATATTTATAAGGTACGGAACCGTTTTGTTTATCCGACCTGGTTTGTTAATTATTTTTTTTAATTGGCAAATAGAATATTGGCCGTGAGTTTTTATTGCTTGGCTTCAGTAATTGCTTTGGGAATCAGGCATCATATGTAATGTAATGTAAGGTTCACAAAATACACACTTGGTGTTATTTTGTGAACCATATGATAAAGGCATACATGTAGAATACTCAAACTTCAACGATTATAAAAGAGCTGATTGATGATCTTCGAACGGCTGAACCGATTTAAAAAAAAATATAACTAAGAACATTCTACATCAGGTCACCTTTCAAACAAAGAAACTAAATCACTCTGTCTATTAGTGAAAACCGCATGAAAACCCGTTCAGTAGTTTTTCAGTTTATCGCAAACAGACAGACAGACAGGCGCGGCGGAGGACTTTGTTTTAAAATATGTAGTGGTTAGTATAGATATTATACCGGTTTCAGATACGGTTACGGATATGAAATTATTTCGGATTATCCGATAGTTTCGAAATATCCGATAGTTTCGGATACTTTTAGTGACATAGGGAATATAATAGAAGAACTCAAATAGAGAATGATTTCAGTTTATTTCTAGGTTATCATTTGGTACTACAACCACAGAAAAAAAAACAACCCTTCCCGGCAGTCTATGGTCACCGCTCTACTCCTTAGGGTCGTAGCGTGATGTTACATAGCCCATATTAGTCCTTATAAATCTGGCTATCATATACAAAAAGATTGTTTCGAATTTGACCGGTAGTTCCAGAGATTAGCGCATTTACACAAACAAACAAACAAAACCTGTTCAGCTTTATTATATTAGTAAAGATTATTATTATAGCTACTCATTTCTAAGTGTTATCTACTTAAAAATGGAAAAACAACATTATAATAAACAACAAATAAATATCCGAAATTATTCTAAACTTTTATACATATAAGACCATCAGTTCCCGACATATAAGACCATCAGTTCCCGCGCGGTTCCAAATAAAAGTTAGCCTAAGCCTAAGTTATTCCTTATAACACCAGATATCTGCCAGTGAAAGTCCCGTGGAAATCGGTCCACCGATTCCGGTGGTTAACCGGAGCAACACCGACAACAGACCGGCTGACAAAAATTTTAAAAACTGATTTTTAAACATGGGTATCGTGCAAATAACTGTATTATTTTGACATTACAAACAGACATTTCAATTTTATTATCTGTATTGCTACTGTTACGATTGCGGACAGATTTTTATTTCGGATATCCGATAGTTCCAGTTACGGAACTATAACATGCCTGGTTTACACCGAGCTATAGAAAACTACGGTCGGTTTGGTGACGTAAAACTCTTAGGTAGTACCTAGGTTATAGTACCCAGGGTACGTCACATTGACAGAAGTCTTCATGGACAAGCTTATCAGCTACCATGGTCGCCTCTTGGTTTAGAATTGCAAATCAATGACAACCATGAAAAACATATTGCCATCCTCACTCTTCGGACATGGACCTACTACATCCACGGCAATGCGTTCCCACAGAGCTCTCACATTATACAGCTGCAATGCACCCCTGCTGCGTGTGTGAGGTCCCTTCAATGCTGCAGAACTGGTGCATTTGCGACACCAGTCTTTCACATCGTCGCGACAGTGGATCCAATAAAACCGCTCTCGAACCTTCAATAAAGTCCTTTTCACACCCATATGACCGCCTGAATATCCGCCGTGGTAAAGCTGTAGACTCTCCGGTACCGGCCTTTGTGTAAACTTGAGCTGTGACATAAAACGTAATTGATACTTAGTCAATTGGGTAGATGACCATCAAGTCAAATCAGTATCTTTTTAGTTAATATCAAAACAGTAGGTTCGGCAATCTTTTGTATGAAATACCGCATGACGTCACACCTTACTGTTGTCAAATCATTCACATTTAATGTTCACTTGACGATTATAAAATAAATTAAAAACTTTAAAGTACAAAATTATGTATTTATACGGGAATTAACGCGGTCACGAAATAGTTATCACATACCTATTTCGAGCCAGTCAGCTTGTGGCCACGGCCAGTGCATCCTGGTCGAAACGACAGGCAATTCCTTTGAATTGCCTGACGTTATAGGTGACTGAATAGGTATTACATACCTCTGTACGTAATACCTATTTCGTGATCGCATTAATTGTAGTATAAATACATAATTAAGTATATCATTCAACGCGAAAGTTTAAAAGTTAGTTAAAGTACAACTTGCTCTACTTAGGAAAATTATTTTATTTTGAGGCATATCTACAATTGTACCTACACTTCAAGAAAGTAGTTAGTAACATATTTTTACCTTTATTATCTATTTGCACAGCCGAGTGTGTAGGTACATATGAGCAGCGATAACGATAATTTATTTATATCACGAGTGTGTTCAGCTCCAGCGGGGCCGGGTTTACGTTCGAGATTTTTATTATCGCCCTGTTGTTAGTAAACATTTGATGTCGTCACTGTGATAGTGTAGGTACCATTGTTAGTTTAGATCGCTAGTTAAGACTCGGGATGCTAACTAAAGATTGAATGATTTTATGACATTTTTTTAATAAAAATTAATAAATTGTGGCACGACCTTATTTCATATCTAAATACGTAGTTATATACATATATGTATGCATATTAATACGCGCAGAGAATTCTTTGTACGCATTTTTAATTAAAAATTGCTAACGAAAGAGCGTGAAAGCAATAATTAAAGTTTATACAGAACACTAGCAACACGCCCCGGCTTCGCACAGCAGAGACATCTTCAACAATCATCAACATATTTCAATTAATTTACACAAAATCTTAACAAATTATACACCTAAACCTTCCTCATGAATCACTCTGTCTATTAGTGAAAATCGCATGAAAATCCGTTCAGTAGTTTTTCAGTTTATCGCGAACAGACAGACGCGGCGGGGGACTTTGTTTTATATGTAGTGAAGTGCAGAAAGCCAAAAATTCTAAACAAATATATGTATATGTGATACAAATTTAAAGATTACATGAAAACGGCTACATCAAGCTACACGCGCCCAATCACAATAATTTGAAATTGTAATTCATTTCATTGCACATCCAAAGTAATTCAAATTACAATGTAATTGAATACTGTGCAATAACGATGATATAGATATTACATTTTAATAAAATTATTTTGTAATTTAATTTTTTTTTTTTTTAGATTACGTAAGTAGGTAACTAGTCACGCCCATCGTTGTCGCAAAGTAGGTACCTGAGCCTTAGGAAAGGAGATAGGTAACTCTTGTTATGAGTAAATAAAAATATTTACCCTGAAACGGTTAAAAAGTGATTAGCCTGTTGGTCTAGTGGTTAGTGATCCTGACTGCTAAACCAGAGGTCATGGGTTCAATTCCCACCCAGGACAAATAATAGTGTGATGAGCACGAGCATTTGTTCTGTGTTTGGGTGTAATTTATCTATACGTATGTTTTTAGTAACATATAAGTATGTTTATCAGCAGTCTGGTTACCATAGTACAGGGTCTGCCTAGTTTAGGATCAGACGGCCGGTGTGTGAGGTGTCTCAAGTTATTGTTATTATTTTAGCTTAGTTGGACATAACAAAAATAATAGCTAAGCGTGACGCACATTATATTCTTTGGGGTCTTCTAAAATTCTATAAGAAATAGGGTGAAGTGTTATGTTAGTAGTAGTAGATAATTATTTAGATGATAAAAAAGCTTGGCAAAATGCCGGTCCTGCTCCACAGTCACACTGTCAATGAGATAGATTATAGATTATTTATTCATATTTTGATCATTATTATTGACATTGTAAATTTTATATAACATTATATGATACGCTTTTTATTCCTTGTCAATAAAAAAAAAAAAAAAAATTGAATTGTACATGTGAGAACTGTGTAGTCACAAGTATTATGTTAATTTTCTATGTTGCCAAGCAGCTCTGTTATGTTCTTTTCCATTTTAGAACAATATTAATTTATGTTACATTGTCCTCACATTAAAGTCGGCTTATAAGCAATGTAACAAATAATTTTTGTAAAAAAAAAACATGTTGGCAAAGAGTGTCCTTGAGTTTCTTGCCTGTTCTTCTCCATAGGATCTACGTTTTGGAACAGGCAACTAGCTTCACGACCGACTTATACTGACTGACTCCTCCTGACAATTCAAAAATACCTACAATGGGTTTACTTGAAATAAATAATTTTGATTTTGAAGTGTGAAGATTTCTGCTATACCGGTACCTCTTTCAAAATATAGATTAACAAGTTTCAAACCAATTACAGCAAGCTCATTATAGTTATCTATTTAAACTATACAATCTTATTTTATCGCTGACAGGAATATCTTTTCGATATTCCTAAATATGGATGAAGCATATTTTTTTCAACTAGAGATCGCATGGTGGTCGAAATTCGACCACAGTTTTGTCATTGGCCAGTATAAATTTAAGCTGTCATTGTAGACTTACTTACCATGACAGATAATTACATATACTGGACGAGTGTAATTTCATTAAGTCGTTTTCGTGTAATTTTTAAAGTTTTCAGACAAATTGTTGAAAAAGTTAAGCTTTCTGCACTTCTTCTATATATAAACTGTAAATATTCCAAAATTCACGTTACTACGTCCGCGAAATTATCTTAAAAAGGGGTACAAAGAATTCTCTTTACGTATTAATATAATGATGATAATAAAATAATATTTTTAAATAATAGTTTGTCCTTTTTGTATTTAATAGAGTATTTATCGAGGAAAATATAGTTTAGATAAGCTATGTGACATTACGTTACGGTTCTTAGGACCAGTGACGATAAACATAATTGAAACTGCTGAGAATGTATGGTCTACATAAATCGTATCTTG